>OX104061.1:22650363-22700722 GCA_944474145.2 Dicrocoelium dendriticum
CTAACTAATATAATTACGAGGGTCATTTAACAAATAAGATGAATTTTTCGGTATAAGGACTTCTAATCCAGATATAAGATTGCTTCTTTTATTATTCAACTTAGTCTCCCAGCACTGTCACAACCTTTTCCCATCTGTGCGCAAGCTACCGTATTCCCTCAGCATAAAAATCTTTGGACTGAAATCTCTGCCAGTCGCTCACAACACTTTTGATTTTATCGTCACTTGCAAACTTCGTGACTCTCGTGAACACTTTCAAGGGACCAAACAGGTAATAGTCTGAGGGAGCAAGGTCTGGTCTGTAAGGGGGATGAAGGATCAGCTCCCAGCCCAGCTCGTTGATGGTCTGCACCATCCGGGCTGCTGTGTGAGGCCTTGCGTTGTCATGATGCATGATGACTGCTTCTGACTGATAGCCCCTGCGTTTGTTCTTTATGTCATTCTTGACCTGCCTCAGCAGTTCACAGTAGTTGGCACTGTTCACAGCGCTTCCTTACTCAAGGAATGAAATGGTGATTGGGCTTTGCATATCCCAAAAAAGGTGAGCATCACTTTCCTCGTGGACCATTGGGACTTGAACTTCTTCTTCACTGGAGAGCCTACGTACTTCCACTCCATGGACTGCCGTTTGGACTCAGGCTCATATTGGCAAACCCATGTCTCGTCACATGTGACCAACTTCTTTAGAAAGTTATCACCATCCTCCTCATAGCGGCAGAGCCGCTGCTGGTACAATTCCACCCTCCTCTGTTTTTGCTCTGCAATAGGCATCTTTGGCACCAACCGGCAGCTGACCTTCGATTAGCCAAGGTCACCATGGACAATTTTGTGTGCTGTCCCAACAGATTAACTCAAAGTCCTTGCAATGTCACCCTTCTGTCCGACTGAATGAGGTCATTGACTGATTCGATCACCTCGGGAGACCTCACTTCTGTAGGCTTCCCAGGCCTGGCTTCATCCTCATCATTGCTCCGTCCTTCTTTAAACAATTTTGCACACTTGTACACATTTTTCGGCTGAAAAATGTGGCACCATACACAATTGACATTCTCCTATGAATTTCAACTGGTTTGCACTCTTCAGCAACCAAAAAACTTGATAACTGACCGCGGTTCAATCCTGGAGCATGCTTCTTGGTCGGCCATCTTGGTTAATCTCTAAAACACACAGAGCTTTTTTCAATCTGCAAAAGCAATTACTTCCATGTGAAAAAGAAGTAAAACAAAAAATGAAAAGTAAACTTTATCTGTATTAGAAGTCCTTATACTGAAAAATTCACCTTATTTATTGAATGACTCACGTGATTTGACTCACATATTTCAGCTGATTCCGAAATAGGTTCCATATAATTTTCGCAATATGTTTAATGAAAAGAACGAAGACTGCGCTAGCTGAAAAGTTGAACGCAAGTGATGTCTTTTGATCAGGTATATATGCTTTGGTCGTCCCTTGCGACGAACACTAGTTTCCGCAACAAGATATTGGGTTAAAGATTATGCATGAATGCCAGTGATATTACCGAGATATTTGTAAATGCTCAAGTAAAAGACAAAGTTATATTAATCTACCGATATCATCCTATCAGATTTGACCATCCAGGAACTGCGAAAACTTGCGCAATTTTTTAAACCACTGTTGGGTAATCTGATGTAAATCGGTTACTTGACAGTCCGCTAGCTCAACAACTTCAACCAGCTTCTATCTGTTGGAAAACAAGCCACGGATTCTGAGAGGATTTCTATCTGAAACAGTACGAACGTGCATGCAGCACTGGCAGATATAAAAATTGGCACTTAGAACCAATGTTTCAATGTTCCATATTCGCTGTCATAAGTGAATACTGCATCCGTGATGCAGATTTCATTTACGCATTGTGATGGATCCAGTTATTGGTATTTCTCCCGAAACGGTGCACAGCAGAATTTAGTTTATATAAAAAATATTAGCTAGTTTCCATACAATTGTATGCGTTCTTTAGCACATTCAACCTCTGCAATTTTAATGTATATCCCAAATTAGAAACGAGGCAAACTATATCGCGCTGACTGAAAGAAGAAGATTTGTAAAACGACGAATATGTCCAACAGCAAGTAGCCTAAGGCTGAACTAGAAGCTCCCTTCAATCGTATTGTCATAATCCTATTGTCACAAAAGATAACGAACCATCTGTTTTTATGAGGACTTGCATATTTGATAAGCAAGAAACTGCACGCAGCCAATGATACAAATGAATAACCATACGCATAGGACGAGAAGAAGCTTTATAATTTTGTAGATTGAGCAAGCTATTGTTGGTGGGTCGAAACTGCATAATACCGCAAACCGTTTGCGAAGAAATACGCAGTTACAATGCTTCGGATGTTCTATACGGAAACATATAGAGATACAAAATGGAGTGTTACTGGAGATATAAATTATTCAAACAAGCTTCTTCTGGTCCTTGCCTATATCTTCTAGCCGACGAAAATCTTCCACGTGCATCAAAACCCTTTTTTCTTGTCCTAGTTGTTGGCCTGCAGTACATCTGTTTTTTTCATTCACAGATATGCTAACATTTCAAACTGGAGCGTTGCTAATCTTTCATGCCCTCGCGTACGCTCGCAGCCTGAATCTCCCGTTTTGTCTCACCCAGCAGACTGCAGAGTACCTGAATGGATTACTCATCCTGTTAGTTTAAACCGTGACAGAATGAGTGGCTTATCTGCTCTGACTGGAGTTTCCATTTTGTTTCCTTTTAAGCCTGTCTTATTTGTATAACAAGATTGTGCACTTGTGGTGAATACCTTGGAGGTGAGTATATTTGTTGTCAAAACAATTTGTAACAAAAGCACTGTAGGGTATTTCCGGCTTTGGCGTTTGCTTTAACCCGCTAATTTTACGTGTTGCATGAATCCACTACGGATTTGTCAGTAACGTAGGTATTTGCTGCCCAGTGACTTGCTTATTCAAGATTTATGATTTCGAATGTGCTCTGTGAATTGGGTACGTTGTATCCATCTAGCTGACACATCCGGAGTCGTCCTCATAAGTACACTTAACATAGTGGCATATCGTCCCCGTGAACAAAAACGGCTCATATTACATAAGACAGAGCTTCTCAAAGTTCTGTCCCCTTGACCCCTAATAGTGAACCTAGCACGGTGGACTCGTGACATATGGTTAACCAAAAGACACATGCATTAACAAAATGTGAGTGGGAAGCAGTGTCCTCGAAACCTTCATTACGATACATAGAATAATTACGAGTGATCATTAATTTTTGTAATAAATGAAAGCAGTTGAATTTAAGTAGAAAGACAACGTGCACCAATGCTTAAGCTGTGTGACGAAATTGTTCCTGACATGATGTAAGGCTCTACTCTAAAATTACGCTCCAGCTATGTGGGAGATAAGACGTTATCACAAACCCGAACATAGCTGTCAGAAAATGTCTACAATGTACATCAAGCATCCGCCGCAACCAGCGCGCACATGTTTCCATATTGTAACTGCTCCTTAGGACGGCATACCCCAGCAATCCGTCCGCGGTCATTGCGCTCATAAGGTGCAAAGTTTCTCCACAAATGTTGGCCACCGTACACTGTGCACGGCTGCCGCATGCTGGAAGACCGCCTGTGCGCGCGCAAAGTAGATTGAAGTTTGTCTCATCCGTCCATACGGCTCGCCGTGCTTCAGCCTCTGAGTTCATCAGCGTCAGGAGGTAAAACTTCCCTAGCCTCTTGTATTCCATGGGATGCATAGATTCCGGTATTGAATAAAATTCTTCATTGTCAGTAACGGACCGTCTAGGTAGCAAGCGATGGTTCTTACGCTTAACCTCACCTCGAAATCACACTTCAGTCGTAACCGAAGAGATGTTACGTACATATTGGTTCTGATTTCACCAATTCAACCAGGAAACAGATCTTTTCGGCAAATTTAATTCCAAATTCCTAATCCAACTGCGACAAGGCTTAACATTTAACAGCAACATAGATGAAACGTTCATCCAGTATTTGTCATCCAGGCAGGTATTTCCTATAATGACCTTCACCTAAGCCGGATGACGCGTGCGCGATTTTCATTGATTCAGCGCGAGCAGAATAAACCATAAAAAGCGAAAAAAGTTAATGAAAGACAAGCCTTGCGTGGTTAAAAATTCAAGCGACAAAGTTCGCTGACGTTACGTAGACCAGTATTTCTTCAAAGCATTCAAAGACAAGCAAAAAAAGGAAAGATGACTAAGTGGCGAATATAAAATGATCAGAAAATTCATATATAAAATCAGTATAAAATACCGGTCATTATACTCTGTAAATGTATGGCAAAGGGTCATTCCTTCAGGTGTCAGTTAGAGCGCAATACATTGACAACTGTTCAATAGTAGATGTTAGTCCATCTCGAAATGTCCCACCCGGTCGCATGGGTGTAGGACGCTCATATTTATGCTTGTGAATACGTGGTACCTGCCCGTGTCGTTCATAGTGAAGAACGCTGGATCATGCGCAGATGGTCGAGTTAGAATTAAGCTACAGCACGTCATAAGGCAAGTTCACCGATCGATACATATGCTGCGTAGGGCTGGTTGGATTGAAGACGAGCGTGAAAATGGGAACAGCGGTGCATCATAATCCGGCCACTGCGGTAGAATTGTTGTGGCGCTTCGACAGGCATAACTGGCCTGAGCTAGGAGTGTGCAATATGTGCTTAGTGTTATCCCAGCCGGTGACAAAAGGGTTATTAGCAACGCTCTTGTAGACTGAAAGGTACCTACCAAAAATATACACATTCCTTACAATTAGGAATTACAAATAGGAAATGTGACGTTTTGAGATAGGAGTTTGGAAAAGCCACGCCGCCTAAAGATTACTCACTGTCGTCTAGTCTATTCTCCCATCGCAGTATTCATCGCCGTTGCAGGAAATGAGTGTGGTTACGCTGCCCAATTTGTTTCAGGCAAGACAATGGGCGTTCATTCCAATGTATTCACTGATATAGCAATATTCCATTGACAGGAAACGGAGAAGCTGCATTTCTAGGCAATATCCAATTCACGAGGATATTGTGAATCAATTATTGTACAAAGCGCGAAGCTCATTGTCTTGAAAAAATAAATGAAAAATCGTAGGACAACACCACACGCATGTGGGTTATTACGCATACTGTTCACCACAAGTCCGTCATCCGTGCGATAAACTTTTGGCACATTATGCTGCCAAAGCACTTTGGCTCAAATTTGTTACCAGGCAGGCCAATTTTTTAGACCTCTGCGACGGATCCATTGGTGTCCGAACGTCTCCATAAGATACTGCCGCACAGTTTTTGCATAATGGGTAGATGCACAATATTGAATCTATAAAGGGCTGAGTCGAAGTGATTAAGTAACTGAAATTAAACATCTTCAAATAATTTCGCGGTAAATCGCTGGGCACTTTCCAGAAAGTGACAGCGAATATCATTCGGCGAGTACTGCCGTGCAAGCAAAACGACGCAGGAGATTTTGAATTTCTACATCGTGGACTTCAGCACGGGTAAGTCACTTCAATAATAGTACTGACGCTTCAAATTTGTTAGCATCCTCCAGGAAATAATTCTCGCGGACCTGTGCCATTTCGCAGCTGCAGGCCGAAGGAACTGTATCTGAGCATCGTCAACGAATGGCGCAGTATATAAGTGTACACTTTGCAGCAAGTGCTAGCCAATAGCATCTGACGAGTAATGCTCTGCAAGCAAACCGACGGTGGTCATATTTGAACATGTGTTTCGTTGAGTTTTGTGCTCTTGAAACATACTTCGACTAAATAGATGTATAACGCTTAATGATTGAGTTCACTACCGAGATGCTGCGATGGGTAGTTGTGCCAATACTTTGTTGGGGTTGATTGAACACTGGGAGAAAATAGAACAATATGGGTACTTGTGGAACGCCAGCTAGCAAAAATTTCCCGACAGGGTGCGGGTGTCGCTGTTGTTGTTTGCTGTAAACTGGAGTGCGGTGGACGGCACCGTGGGAGCTCAGTAGGCTGCATTATGCTCTGCTTCCAAGACAGGAAAAAGTACTTCCGTTATAGGTATGAAGTTAATCTCGTGTAACTAAATTTTGCTCAACTGAGAACTGAGAACTGGTGCGAAGCAGCGAGTAGAGTTTGCTCTGTGTAGCTGCATCATTCGTCGTTTTCGGACATGAACTTTTTATTTATCGTTTCGCTCTCTGTACTTTGCCTCTGCAAATTGTTTGTCTAGTAGCATCTTGAATTTAGCCACTGTGTTCGCTTCTACTATATGCTGAGGCAGGTCGTTCCAGACATTCACCACTCTTCGTTCGAAACAGAGTTGATGGGCGACCCGCTTCAAATCCGGGACGATAAGTTTATACCGGTGTCCTCGCGTGCAGCTTGGTGTGCGCAGATGAAGTAGTTGTCTCAACATGGGGTAATCACCCAGATGTAATATCCGGTGCGTCATGATGAGGTCAACCCTCAGCCGACGATAAGATAGGGTGTATAACCCTAGTTTCTTACATCGGTCTTCGTATGGCATACCTCGTAAGTTGGGAATCAGCCTAGTGGCTACATGCTGCACCCGCTCAAGCTTTTCTACTTCGCCCCGGGTGATGGGACAGTATGCGGGAGTGCCGTACTCTAGCATTGGTCGTATTATCGAGACGAAGAGGCGAGTGGCAATCTCTTCGGACCAAGTGCTAAAGCTGCGCCTGAGAGCCCAAAGCATACGAAGGCTGTTTTGGTACAGCCTATTCGTGTTGTCAATGGACTTTAGGTCGCAGCGTGAGAGTACACCGAGGTCGCGCACGAAAGGAGCGGGATGTAACGGTTGTCCAGCCACTGTGTACGTTCGGCCGTGATCACACTTACCCAACCTCATGAATTGCGACTTGGCAGGGTTGATCGGAAGGTTAACCTCTGCAGACCATGTTGAGAGGCGGTCGAGATCCTGCTGAAGTAAATCGCAATCATTGAGTGTGCGGATTACTCTCCACACTTTCAAGTCATCTGCGAACAAAGCACAATGTGATTGTAGTAGCTGAGGCACATCGTTTATATGGATTAGAAACAATATCGGGCCCAGTACAGTGCCTTGGGGCACGCCGCTGCTCGATGGATACCAGTCTGTTAGATGGTTGTCCACCTGGACTCTCCACTTCCGATCAATAAGGAAATTGCTGATCCATTTGTGCAGCGAACCACCAACACCGCACATCCTCAGTCTGTCAAGGAGCACTGCATGGTTAACCTTGTCAAAAGCCTTACTGAAGTCAATGTAAATGACGTCAACCGATTGGCCTTTGTTCAGTGCTTGTAACCATTCGTGCCTCGTCAACAGTAGGTTGGTGATGCACGAACGACCTTTCAGGAAACCATGCTGTGCGGAGGTTAACAGGTTTTTCGACTCGAGAAGTTGCAGAAGGCTCTTCTTCACGATCTTCTCGAGCGTCTTTGCCAAAACTGCCGTCAGGCAGATCGGCCGGTAGTTATCCACTTTGCTTGGGTTACCACCTTTCGGGATAGGCTTTACGACTGAGCATTTCCAGTCGTCCGGTAGTAGACCAGTGGATAGTGACCTGTTAAACAGTTCAGTTACAGAAGGTGCAATTATGGTCGATAATGACTTGAGGATTAGTGGGTGTATACCATCTGGCCCAGCAGGTTTCGTCCCGTCAAGATTTGCTAGAATCTTGCGTACATCCTCAATATTGCAGTCCAGGCTGTTAAGTTCGGCTGGAGCGGTGCTCGTCGAACTCATTACAGACACCTGGTCACTTGCGAATACGGAGGCGAAGTGCGTTGCCAATGCTGACGCACGATCAGTACTCGAGGTTAGAGGCTGTCCTTCTGAGCCTTCTAACACTGGAATACTAGCTATAGGTCTTAGGCGCCGCTTCACATATGCGAAGATCCTCTTGGGAGCAGTTTTTGCGGCAGTTGCAAGCTCCTCTTCGAAGCTTCTGCGTTTGCTTGTTTTCGCGTTGTTGCAGCGATTTCGTTGTACCTTGTACGCATTGTAGTCCTCATCAGAGCCAGATAACACGAATTTGTTCCATAGTCTACGTCGCCGTCGGGCCATTTTGTTGTACTCTTTGTCAAACCAATGTGGTTTGACTGGCCCAACTTTCCGAAATTTGAGGGGCACAAATCGGGCGCACAACGATTTCACTCCCTCTTTAATGATAGCCCAACAGGTTTCAATAGATGAATCCTGTGGTAAAGACCAGTCTATCTGGCTCGCTGCTCGAATGAGGCCATTAAAGTCCGCCTTCCAATAGTTGAAGGTTGACTCTAGTGGGAGAGGATACGGTAGCGGTAGTTCTAAACTGCCTATGATCACTGAGTGGTCACTCGCTCCCAGAGGCTCTAAGACTTGAATGTTATGTACACGCTGCTCACAGCTAGTCAACAGCAGGTCTAAGCATGATGGAGTTGCGCGCGCAGTAATGCGTGTCGGTTGGTTGATGTGCTGTGTGGCCCCAGTTTCAAATAGCAACTCCGTAAACTTCCTCTCGACTTCACAGTGGCCGGGGAGAAGTTCAGCTTCAGGCCACTGTATTCGGGGCAAGTTGAAATCGCCCATGAGTAGGAACATCGGACGACTCATGTGGTTGCGGACATGCGGCAACCAGTCCAAACTGCGGCTCAGTGGGCTGCGATATACCACGCCCACGAGCAACTCGCAGCGTCTGAGGTGTATCGAACACCATAACTGCTCACATAGACCATCAGCGCTTTGATAGGCGCTCACTAGTCTCCCACACAAGGAAGACTTTATGTAAGGTAGAACGCCACCGCGATCATTTGATGGTCTATCACAGCGGAAGCATGAGTAGCCGGGGATTTCCAGTTCTTGGGCGTTTACGTCGGAGTTTAACCATGTCTCAGCAAGGCCTAATATGTCCGGTCGCTGAGAGCTTACGAAGTCGTACAGCACATCGCGTTTGTTCATCAAACTGCATACGTTAGTAAAGGCTACGCGCAGACCGCGGTAGGACCCGCTGGGCGCGCCTGAAGTATTAGCAACCTGTTGATCCGGATTCGTGGAGGAACCCGGGCAACTACTCGAAAATTTACGATACGGAGGTTTGTTTCTCCATCCTCCGTGCGCCGCTTTAGTTCAATCATGGCAGACTTGAGTTTCTCTCTGTCTGCCGGTTCTAAGTCAGCGCGCACGTGGATCTTCATACCCTTCAGCCTATTAAGGCGAGACAATAGTAACTTGGTACTTGATTCTTCTGCAAATGTCACCGTCATGGGCCGACTTTTGCCCTCCATTCTCTTTCCTAGACGGGCGATCTGTTGAACTTTGAGCCCGTCCTCACTATTATCCAGTAGTAAGGGAACTGTCGCTAACAACATACGTAGGAACTACAATAAAGAGATATTCTAACCACGTTCGCTTCAGCGTTTATAGATTCACTATAACGCACCTGTCCATTACGCACAAACTGTGCGGCAGTATCTTATGGAGACGTTCGGACACCAATGGATCCGTCGCAGAGGTCTAAGAAATTGGCCTGCCTGGTAACAAATTTGAGCCAAAGTGCTTTGGCAGCATAATGTGCCAAAAGTGTATCGCACGGATGATGGACTTGTGGTGAACAGTATGCGTAATAACCCACATGCGTGTGGTGTTGTCCTACGATTTTTCATTTATTTTTTCAAGACAATGAGCTTCGCGCTTTGTACAATAATTGATTCACAATATCCTCGTGAATTGGATATTGCCTAGAAATGCAGCTTCTCCGTTTCCTGTCAATGGAACATTGCTATATCAGTGAATACATTGGAATGAACGCCCATTGTCTTGCCTGAAACAAATTGGGCAGCGTAACCACACTCATTTCCTGCAACGGCGATGAATACTGCGATGGGAGAATAGACTAGACGACAGTGAGTAATCTTTAGGCGGCGTGGCTTTTCCAAACTCCTATCTCAAAACGTCACATTTCCTATTTGTAATTCCTAATTGTAAGGAATGTGTATATTTTTGGTAGGTAACTTTCAGTCTACAAGGGCGTTGCTAATAACCCTTTTGTCACCGGCTGGGATAACACTAAGCACATATTGCACACTCCTAGCTCAGGCCAGTTATGCCTGTCGAAGCGCCACAACAATTCTACCGCAGTGGCCGGATTATGATGCACCGCTGTTCCCATTTTCACGCTCGTCTTCAATCCAACCAGCCCTACGCAGCATACGTATCGATCGGTGAACTTGCCTTATGACGTGCTGTAGCTTAATTCTAACTCGACCATCTGCGCATGATCCAGCGTTTTTCACTATGGACGACACGGGCAGGTACCAAGTATTCACACGCATAAATATGAGCGTCCTACACCCATGCGACCGGGTGGGACATTTCGAGATGGACTAACATCTACTATTGAACAGTTGTCAATGTATTGCGCTCTAACTCACACTTGAAGAATGACGCTTTGTGAAAAATTAACAAACTGACCATTATTTTGGCAGGCTGTTTAATTCTGATATCCGTCAGCTCCCTTGCACTTTTTCTCGGCTTCCACTCCTGTATGTACTGTTCTTTTGCTCTCTCCTATTTTGTTGTTTTTTTCAACGCATGACGCTGGCCGCGCCCGTTTGATCATTTACAACATTTGCATTCTAATCGGTAGTTTGGTACTTTGACCCTTCTCACACCTCTTGTATGGTTCGACGCCCGATGTTTGGGTACCTTTGGTAAACTTGCAAGTCAGCTTTGACCTTGAGCGCATTATATCTCCGCTGCCTGATATGTTATAGGTGATAATATACAATTGTGATGTCCTATCCAGTTTGACTCACTTGTTTTGGCGACACACAAATATATGCGCCACAGCCTTCTTCTACGCATTGTCTTGGCTGAGTCCGTGGTTCAACTGACATTGATCTGAGGATTGACTTTACCAGCCCCTAAGGTTGTTCGACGCTCGAATGTCTTTTACATGTCGTCACTTGAGACATAATAAACATTACATTACGTCAGGGTCCACGCAGCGTATACTCGTCGGAGTGCGTGTACGCCAAAGCCACTTACGCTGTCTCAGCTTCATAGATTTGGCCGACTTGCTCACTCGTCGAAAGTAGTAAGGTGGCCTGTTTCCAAATACGACGAACAGATGTGAGTTGTTTGACGCTCGAAGGTGTCCGATTGACCTGATGTAAAAAGGATCGATATTTGAGTGCATCACGTTTTATGCTGTCATTCAGCAGACCAAATATTCCCAATTCAATGTTTATACTCAAAACCAGTAATCGAATATGGGTTAAGAATTATTTTCGGTACATGTCACAGAGCTGAGTGTGCAGGTGTATGACTCACAAGTGAGCGGTCGGTCGGCTGAAATGCTCTTAGACTTAGGAGTCGCGTACGCTCAAAGTAATACTAATAATAATAGCAATAATAAAACTAAGGAGTATTTCCGTGGTATTGCGAATCCAAGCCCACAAAGGGACGGATCTTATTTACATTGAAATATGTGCAGGTATGCGAAGCTATCAATGGTTTGGGTTTTTACAGGGTTACAATAAGGATGTTCTTGCAAATATTTTCATTTAGGACATTTTTAGTGTACCGGAAAACACACTATTTCATTATTTTTCAACATTGGATTTTACGGTTGTTTTAACCTTCCAAACGTTCACCTGTTTTACTGACTGCACATCCGTTACCACAAAGCGTTTTGGTGAATACCTTGCTGCACCGTTCCTCGCTTTAGTTGAATCGCTTCCTAGTTTTGTAGCCTGCACAATATACGTTGGGTTCAGTCGCCTCCGTCCTTCTATACCATCCCGTATTTGATACGTATTACGTCTCATTCCTTGCCGACTAGTATCCTCTGCTCCACCCAACACATTTGTCGCCTTATGCTACCAGTTAGCGAGCATTCTCATTTGCTCGTTTCGGTGTGGCTTGGTTTTGCCAGGATGGTCGCGGTTTGATGGGGGGATGAAACTGCTAGATGCACCAATAAAAATCAGATGAGTAATATACAATCTTACTTAATAGATTGGAGTAATACAGTTGGAGCTATTTGTGTGTAGCAAGGTACGGAGTTGCAAAAATAAAGAAAAAGCTATATTAAGGTGACTTGCTCTGGCTGAATAATATAAGCATATTCACATCGTAGGGAGTTAAGGCATAGCGTAGTGTCTAGACATTCCTTGGTCTAATTATGGTGTTGAAGAAATCAATTTGCGTTTTGGTCAGCCAGAGGATTGAGATGCTGGGGAGCTCAATGCATTCCTTTCAGCCTTCACTTGTAGGTGAATATTTATGGCGTGCGTGACAATGCACCTTAAATGTAATTTAGAAAAGGGAGAATTAAACAGATATGTAGACAAACAATCAAACAACTATTCACTGTAATGTTATAACTTATTCAGTGCATCGTAGTTTTGTAGATGCCAAAGACAGGGTGACTAAGAAAGTGTGTGGTAGTTATTCGATATTTATTGTAGCGATACGAAAGCAAATGCATCGCAATTAAGAGTGAGGTTATAGTCTAAGGAGTAACTCAATGAGAAATATCGATAAGACAGTAGTATGGTAGAGATGAATTAACTAGTAACCAGCGCGCAACAGATTCAGTGCAAAATAAGGTAGGGTAAGAAAGAACAAGTGAAGGAATACGGTCATACGTGTAACGGTCTCCCGTGGACCTGTTTCCATGCTGGTTATCCCCTCGTGAGCTTACGCGCACCTCCAGGCCCCATCTGGTCATGCATCGGTGTGGTTTAAAAGCACGCTGATACTAATGAAGTTATGCGTCATTTTAGGAGTTGTTTCTTTCGTGTGAACAAGTTACTCAAGCCGGTCAGCCCTTTCGTCCATCATAGATTTTTTGCGTACATGATGACCTGAAACACCGGTTAGCATCAAATGCCATTAAGTTTTAGTGCAGCAACTTAGATTGGACTTTTTTAATTACTGCATACATTTTATATTCGCCAGTGGGTATATACATGTGGGTATACATGTTGCTTAAAAGCTCCAAACCCACACCTTAGGAGATCGGCCCATTAGTGACCAACAAAATAACAGGAGAGTAAGATAAAATAGTTAAATTAGGGTGTATAATTATCAATGAAATAAGTAGATAAACAGTATATCTCGTGACATTGTGGGATGCCATATGACTGGGTGTGATAAAATATTGCAAAATTTAGAATAATATTTAGCGTTATTAATGTGTTGGCTTCTCCTTCCAATACGCACTAAATGATGAGAATTATCCGGATCCCATAAGGAAGTAGAATATTTGTAATATAGGAAGGAGAGATAAAGCAAGAGCCCCATGTTTTTATTTCTCCAACTACATGTGGGACTTCAAGGGTGGCATTTTCGAGCATAAAAAGTATGATGGAATGTGGTTAATCTGCATTATAAGTCATACATTGTTTGGATCCGATGAATTTAACACATCTGTAGACCCTTGAAGACCGAATGTTTGCATTATGTTCTGCATGGTGAGAAAAGCTCCCGTGTTCATTTAAATTTGGTTAGGTTCTCACTTGCCCCTACTTTCAATGGTGGCTTGTTCCGCATGTGAGTATACCTTTTCAGAAAGAAGTTGGAGCGGATCTTTAAGTGAGTAACCCCCATTTCTTTTGGGATAGATTTAGGAATTTTTGCAAATTGAGACGCATTCCGGTCGTGTACGCCCGATAATGTATACTGTTGTAAAAGAGAACTAGATTATTTCTCAGGCGGCACTGCCACATAGGGTCTAGTTTAAGGCGACGACAGCGGTCTTCATATTTCAGAGTCGTGGACCGACCAATAAAAGGTTCGTGAATGAACCCTGAATCTTTTCTAAAGGTATTCGATCCGTTCTATGCATATGGCTATGGATACTTGTACAGTATTCCAGCGTGGGTCTCAACATTGGCTAAAACTTTTCCACTCTCCCTTCAGGTAGAACAAAAGCTTTAGTGATATAGGCTTTCAATTGCCCTACCTTTGCTATCTGATGAGACATGCTCGGAAAAGTTTAGTGATGCGGAACATATCACTCCAAGGTCCTTAACTGTATGTGAGTTTGGGATGTTTGTAGCTGCTAAGGTGGTGGAGCCATCTGGTATGCAACATCCAATCCCAAGCACTTGCGACTTTTCAGCAGATGATTTCCTAAACCAATTTGTACTCGAAGAGTCCAGCGCAGAGAAGCCCTCATGCATGTTCTTAAGGTCCGACTCAAGGTGATAGGGTAGAAATTAATAGACGAGTATAATATCCTCCACAAAAGGTGTAATCGTCCATGTTTAATGGAATCAAATAAAGTATTGATATACATTAGGAAGAGTAGTGTTCTAAGGACACTTCCTTGAATAACTCCGCCTGTAACTTCTCTCGAGGAGGAGCGTCGTTGACCTATGTAAACGCTCTGTGCCCGATCTTCTGGGAAGGAGTTGAACTAACTTAGCAATGGATTGCTCACTCCGTAAAAGTGCAGTACGGACAGCAAATGTTTATGTGACACACCGTCAAATGCCTTGGGCGTGTCTAGTAAAAAGACCGTAACTGCCATGACACTGTCAACAACCGATGTTAACTGGTTGAAGGATTGTAGTTAACAGGTTACACAGGATGATTGCATAAAAATGCCATGTTTTGCGTTGTTTATCGGGTGTACTCTGGTTAAGAATTGAACAAGACCATCCTCGATAATTCCCTCCAGCGCTTTTGAGGCTGCCGCATTATGATTAATAGGGCGATACTTTGTCATTGCAGATCGGGAGCCACCTTTGTGTTTTGCTGATATTATCGAGTGTTTCCACTGTGGAGAAAAATATCCACTGTTTAAGGATTATGTGAAGACGTTTTGCATCAGCAGAGGGATGATTTTGTCTCCATACTTGATGACACCTGGAGGAATTTCATTGGGTCCTGCCTGAAAGGACGGTTTTATGAAGAGGATATTCCTCTGAACATCACGCTGGCTCAAGAAAATACCCGAGAGCTCTTCATGTGTTTTCAGTGTTAGATGAGAATGGGACGTATTTATATCTGTATTGAATGAGGCTACATAATAAGAGTTTAATGCTTCACACATTAGGCTAACGTTATCAGTTGTTGATTCATCTTCTAATGTCAGACTTTGGATTTGATGGTTCTGACTGGATTCCTCCTGTTGAGAAGGTTCAACAAGGTTTGCATTTTTTCGGATTTTTTGAGCTTTGTTTTCATCGGTGGCTTCCGCTTGCAGTGCCTGATGTTTTAGTAGCAGTATAATCTCATGTATTTGCAGTAATGTTGTAAAGTTATTGTCTCTGGCGATATTGGGACCAGGTTCTTCAATTTGGTGGTAATTTTGAAGCATGGCTTATATTGACTACTACTGCTATGGGGGTCACTCCGCTGTGTGGGTGATACTAGGACGGTACAAGTGATATGATTATTCGTGGCCAAGTTTGGATCACGTTTTAAGAAGCATAGTCCCAACTCAGAGCCGATTGTCAAATATGATCCAGTCAATGAGAAAGATGCAACGAGTAGGCTTGTCAGTCATACGCAGTTTGCTAGTTTAACATTCATGTTACATAGCACAATATTCGGATCGCCTCCCATTCGTGGGCTGTCAATGCTGACGAGCATTGACGGAATACCTATGGTGAATATCACATCTAGCGTGTTGGCTCTTCTTGTAGGTTGATTAACTACTCTGTAAACTTAAGTTTATAGGCAATATTTGAGGTAGCGTTGATAGCATCAACTAGTTGTTCAGTACGTTGATTAATGGCGCTAGGCGATCTATAGATACAAGACAGTAGTAGGTCACTGGAAGGCATTGCTAACCACAACGAATCTTCTAGGTCATTAAGAGCCAGAAGATCAACAGGCATCACTGTGATATCATCTCGAATGTAGATCATGCATCTTCCTCCTCGTTTGCTCAGACGATCTTTTCGAAACAGGTAGCTGAGGGTCACTTATGTCTGAGTTGCACCATGTTTAAGTGATGAAAACAAAATGGGGGTTTTAGGAAGCACGAAATTGGTAAAAAGATGAAATTTAGGTAGTAGTGAACGAATGTTTATAACGGCGGCATCTAGCGAATATACGAGGAGGGTTAGGAGGGACTGTTTGTTGCTACTGTTATTGATAGTTTGCCACAATGCGGCATTCATGATATGGGAATCTCTAGGTTGTACTGACTCCAAAAAAGAATTTGTTCTAGTTGACGTCACCGTCAAGTGGACACAAAACCGAAGTTCCGAACATTTGTACAATTTGTACGTGCAACATGTAACGTGCTACGTGCAACCTTAACGGACGTTGCGTTGTCATATACCACACAATTCCTTATACCTTGCTCTTTCCGTCACCGGACAAACATTGGAAGGATATCTAACAGTTTTTTGTGAAAATTGTGCAAAACTTTTGCAATCATCCTTTGGTCCAACTTGTAGCGTGCTTTTCCCCACGAGTTTCATCACACATCGCCCAAGTTCCATATACCCGACACGGAATTACCAGCTTTATCCAGTGGATCGTCAAGCTTAGTAATTATTCCATCGCCTTTTCACTTAAATTGTCTTACCGGTTTTGGAGATTTCTCAGCCAGCCGTCCACATCAGCCGACTAGCTTTATCGCTTGACGGCGATCGATCTACTATGCATTCGTCTCAACCGCGGCCTGTCGCGACAGCGCTCCGTTCGTCAAACAGGATCAAAACTCACACCGGCAGTCACCTGACAGTGCGGCCTGTTAACTGAAACCAACGTGCGTCCGTTTTAAGTCCTCGTTCTCTCTTACTTCACAGGGCAGTGCATGACCAAGAAACGAAATATCCGCATCCACCCGTCTGACTAGGAAAAGTACGCAACATCAACTAGCCTACTGTGTAAAGTAGCAGGAAGCAAATAGATGTGAATCCAAAAGGGCTGCAGTAAAAGGGTAAATGCGGGATTGCACACACTGTTCCAATTGGTACCAACCAAAATGTTTAAAGCTTTCCAAACCGAACGTGAGAGCTCGAAACAGCGCACAAGACGATATCTGATTTTGTACTGCGTGTTCGACCATCCTACTATTCAAATGTATACTTCTCTTTGTCCAAACGTGCTAGCGGTTAACAGTGTAAGCGCCAAAACGCTTAGAGGATAGTTGGACGACGCGTTGCCAACCAAACCGCGGCCTCCGAGATCGATTCAACAAGCGACCAAAGAACCGGAACTGAGGCAACCCCACCGGTAACAGCAAAAAAAGGCCACAGTCGTTGAACTACGGTGTTCTATGTTACAAGAATAAAATAACAAATGTACAACATACCAACGGTATCCTCACAAACTGGGTACACAATGAACGATCACGACAACGGGCGACCACTTGCTGGCTTAATCACAGTGCGACTAAAGCCCAACACACTGGAGGTATACTAGCCTCGGCCGGGACGAATCAGGGTGCATGCAGTCTATAACCAATCACAAAGGGGTTAGAATCAGTATAGGGGGAAAGCATTGCAGCTGTGAATCCAGACATGGTTTGGCCCAGAGCTAGGACAGACATTGGGGTGAACGAAGTGAGTCAGTCGGAATTGAACAGAGTGAGAGGGTCGATGCGCAAATTAGACGTCTAGGTGCGAGGTGAACAAAAGGTAATCAATAGGGTAGGCGACAAATCATGGGCGGATTGATGTGAAGGCGCAATAGTCAGGTTAACAAAGAACACACATGAGTAGCTGTCAGGTGTAATAAGTAACCGATTTCGAATGTGATTGTAAAAGGAAGCAGGGACATGGGGAAAATTGGATGGGGAATTGCTCCAGGGGTGTAGCGATGGCACTTGAGCAAATTGTCCTTTACAAACAGAAGAAGTTGAACAACAAATGAACGCTAAGGTTATATCATTGGAGGCAAGTATGTACCATGATAACATTGTGGCTTCAAAGAGAAGCATTGGTGCAAAATTTGCTTCGCTCCAACCACGATTCACAAGGTCCACTTTGCAGTTCTCTTCTTCAATTTTGGAAGAACGCCAGGCGAAAACAGACCGTAGATCTGGTAGACAAGCGATACTCAGGACCCCAAAAATCAAGCACCAATCGAAGCGCGTGGTCGAGCAAACTCAGCCGGTTTTGACAACTTGTATCACTAAATAGTAGGGGACATACGAACTCAAGTCTACTTCATCTGCAACCAAAGGGTTTCTGGTCGAGTTCAAATCCCTTGAGACTATACTCATATGTGCAGATTGCTGCAAAAGTTGCTCAGAATGCCACCCTTAGTTTCTGCACTATTGTAAACATCGCTTACGCAAATACATCGACAAGCAGTGGACCATCATCACTTGACATAAAACTAGGCCCAACTATTACCCGACCTCGCAGTTCAATAATAAAGTGCTCCAATTTTAACTCCTTGACTGTTGTGTGCACCAATGTCCCGGAATCTACCGCCATCACATAGCGGGGTATGTTGTCTGACGACCAAGATCAGTGGAACTCACTGTGTATCTTAATGTGTGTAACAGCCAAACCCACAAATTTAGTCAGAGTTACTCCTCATTCGAACTCTGCACACTATGGCGAATGCAGAAGTATTAGCGTAAGACTGAAATCCGTCATTTAGGTAGAAAACGTTTTATTCACTCTAAGTGCGCTGCAATACCGGCCTTGTAAAGTGTGTATCTATCCTGAGGTCCCTTGGAGCACGCGACAATCAAAAAGAAACATCACAGGTGAACATAATAAGGTGGATTATCTAAGCACCATCTTTATTTATGAGGTGTCAGAACTTGCTTCCCGCGATAGTCATGAGGCCGTTAATCACGATTTGGAACAGCGGCGGTTCATACGTGAAAAACTTTCCTTGGACAACGTTGTGGCGCGATCTATCAAAAGGCTACGTCTCTCAACAAATTATAGAGGAAGTGGACCATGAATCCTAAAACTCCTGGTTCAGCCAGAGCAGACAGAAACGGAAGTGTTAGAACGTTGTTGGTGACATCGTAAAGGACTTCCTTCTGAAGTTCGGTTAAAAGCTGCTAAATCCTTGCGAAGACCAGACATCAGCCCAACTCAAAATGCAATCCTACCATCGATTACGCATGAGCATCACTTTACAGCTCGGTCACGCGATTCTGCAACAAGTCCGGAAGAGCCAATTCATTTTGTGAATGACGTGTCATCATCATCCCATTAAAAAGAGGAGTATCGACTAATGTCACATCGGTCGGCATTCTATCACACTTGAATCCTTTGGCTCCCTGTGGGCTCCTAGAGACCGAGAAACTCTCCTGCGTTTATACAAATGCTCAGGGACTTTTCAGTAAGCTGGCCGAACTGAAGGATGGCCAAATTTTAAAGCAATGTGATATTATCGGGGTCACTGAGACATGCTTGCACACTTGGATGACAGACACTGAAGTCTCGCTGCCGGGCATGTTACATATACCAAACGACAGGCTCACGAAAAGAGGAGTATTACTGAGGGAGGGGTATTACCGAAGCGGCCTACAGTGCGGGCCGTTGAGGAATCAGACTCACAGTTCACCGATTCGCTTTGGTGCCAGGTGAAATTACATGGCACAGCTACGTGCATTATAGCTTTGATATACCGGCCCACAAACTATACACCGTAAATGGACTGCCAACTTACACCAGGTTTAAGATGCAGCCTAAAGCGAAAGCACACGCACATCCGTTTGATGGTAGATTTCAATGCATACTGTTTAGAAATTCCTGCTACAATCGGAGAACCATTCAAAGCAGATCTGCAAGGGCTTATAACCAGTGTTCCACTTTTCCATCACGTCATTACGCCCACTCTTTTCAGAAAAAGTAAGAGACCTTCTTTGCTGGATCTTTGTTTCAGCAACGAGGAACATGAGATTGATTTATTGATCATAGCATGCCCTTTGTGTCGCAGTGACCATGCACTCAACAATTTCCACTTCATCTACTATGCGGAATATCACAATCTGGGAGGGTTAAGAGGGACTTTTTGCTAACATTGTTATACATGGTGTGTCATAAGTAGGCATTCGTGATTTGGAGATCTCTAGGTTGTATCGTCTCCAACGAAGATGTTCTAGTACAGAGATCATATGTTGGTTCATAACGCCTAGAGGTGAAAATCCATGTGGTAGGGAGTAACGGTGGAGGATTTGGTGTCCTAAAAATGATTTTGTGGGATTTCCATGACAGAGAATAGCGGCTGGGCATAGACTAGTTGTTGTTGGAGCAGCTATGGGATGCAACTGTGTGGACTAGACAATGCTCCAGGAATTTCCGAATTTAGGTCACTGGCTGCAGTTCCACTTGTGTTAGTGTGCTGCCAATTCGGGCTTGTAGACAGCCGTGGGATGTGAGGGTGTTCAGCCGAGTTCCTACCATTGATCCTACAGCCAGGTTTAGTGCCACTAGGTTACTCACGAAATCGTGAACTTCTCCGGGACTGATTGAACGAATAATACCGACGCTCTGGAATATGTTGTGGCGAAGATTTTAGGCGTTGGACGTTAACGTGCCTTATTGATGGAGAGCCATTCGATGAGTTATAGTGACCTCTTGGATTAGAGGTGGTGCATTTATGTTTAAATTGACTGTGGGATGTTTGCTTTGTTCTCACAGCCCTAATTGAGAAGTTCGTTCTATGGTTCTGCACTGTAGGGGATACTGGTGTAGTATACACAGCATCTTTCATACGCAAGTTACTCGTAGATGGAGCAGCAGAGATAGGGTTTGGTTTCGGCTGTTATCTCGGTGAGATTTAGGTCCTTGGATTGTTTCATTGTATTCAGCGATTTAGTAGGTGTAGTTCGGTTCAGTGTATGAGAGTAAAAGTTTTAATACTAAGAGTGTTCTGTAAAGGTCTACTTCACTGTCCACTCGGTGACTTGGTGGATAGTGGGTTAACAAAATTGGAGGCTTTTCTTTAAGAGCTAGGCGTCTTTCTAACGGCGTTTGGTCTCTAATGACTATAGCGTTTTGAATTCGGTTCTTGCAGCAATCAGCCTTCTGGATCTCAGAAAAATAGTAGCAGTTGATCCATCGGAGCACTTCAATACAACATGACAAGACTTCCGTTTTGCATTTTTTAAGTCTTACAGAAACGCAGCTAAACCGATCCATGTTGCAAGCAGTTTAATTTTTTCGATAGTCAGTCTATCATGCATATGGAATGGGAATCGCGGTCCACTTTGAGATTGCGCGTCGCAATCCATCCACACAACGTGTATTTCAAATTGAATTTCCAATCTGTTATTTGCCGTTGTGCCAAGCTTTGCCCGTCCTGACCCGGTGGCTTAGGGGTGGCGGTCACAACTAACATCCCAATGATCCCGGGTTCGATGCCTGCTATCTCTATCTGATGAGAGGAAATAACCTCGAAACGAGTCATGGAGTGCAGTGGTTTCAGGCGGGCGACACCCAATTTGCTGCTGCTTCATCAGCTACGGTCCTAGTGATCGAATGGCCAAGGTTCACTTCAATGGGAATCGCGGTCCACTTTGAGATTGCGCGTCGCAATCCATCCAAACAACGTGTATTTCAAATTGACTTTCCAATCTGGAATGTAATATTATTTTATCTGCGCACATGCTCCTGTGTTTCAGAAGTGATAATTGGTAAGAATGAACCGGCCGTACATAGTCTATCCAAATTCACGTTTGCCGAGACTTTGCTTAGTTCAACGAATTTGGTCGTAATTATTGCTAAATTCACTGAGTCTGTATTTTTCATGAACTGGTTTTTTTCCTCGAGGAGATTAATTCCTTTGAGCACATCCGACAGGAACTTTGACGTATTAGCAACGTGTTTGGCTGTTTCCTAATTTTTTTCTAGTCGAGGAGGCCTTCACTTTTATAGACTTAGCAGTCATTTACAATAAGTGCACAGCTTGTTACGGTTTAAAGATTCTAGAACGGCTACTGTGTAGCGTAGTATGAGATGATTGGTTGCGTCTAGGACTCAAGTACAGAACAGTAAGAACGTACTGGCTTACCGTCCATAGTGTTTGTTAGACAGTGTTAGAAGCGATCGTTCCGCCGGTCACGAGTTGGGTTCGACCACCAGTCTGATGTGGACGGAACGATGGGTCACTGGTAGGTAGCGATAAGCTACCGATGGAGAGGTTGCGTCCAGAACTGTCGCTCGATTTGAAACACAGATGTGGACACCGACCATGCACTTATATGTGCTGATATATACGGATGCGCTTTGGCGGACGCGCACGACGACTTTGTGAGCGCATTGACACCAGCCAACTGGCGAAGGCAGCTGTTCTGAATGTCTATCAAAGTACGCCGTCATGAGAGTTGGATAAACGCTCACTGGATACAATTGAAGGTCACTGGTCTCATATTCACCAGATCTTACTAGCAGCAGGCAAATCCTCATGTGGTATGTCTAATCACCAACAGGGACATTGGGTCTCTTCACAGTCTCTGGAACTTATAGATGCTCACGGGCATATTCCGGCTGGAAGCGAACACGATGAAACAAGCAAAGAGCTCCAGGCAAAACTCCGTGCTAGCCTGAAGAGAGACCGCTAATCCTGGTGGTCTCATTGCGCACCAGAAATGGAAATGGCCGCTTCCCTTGGTAACCATCGTAAGTTATTCCGTCTGATACGGGAAACGGGCAGCAGGAGACCTGGTGTCAGTGAAACTATACATGTTGAGAGTGGACAGCCTAACCACAACTCATCAAAACGCTTAGAGCATTGGGCTGAGCAATTTAAAGGGCAATTTATTCGATCGGGTGGTTAGATTTCTCTCCGGCCACTGATCGCCCCGCTCCCTGGGATGTCCTTTTGGATCCACCCTCTCGCTCAGAAGTCGAACGTGAGATCGAACTGTTGAAGTTAAATAAAGCCGCGGTACCTGCTGATCTTCCTCCAGCCCTCTTCAAATTCGGGGGACCTGCTCTTGTGGATGATTTACACGAGTTACTAGTCAACATGTGGGAGCAAAAGCTGTCCCAACCCACTGCAGCCGCTCCGTCATAGTCTCAATTTTCAAGGGAGAGTCACCATCGGAATGAGGCAGCCAGATAGGAATAAGTCTGACCTCCATCGCCTCCGAATTGCTTGCCTCTATCATTCTTCGCAGATTGACTGGCATTCGTGAAAGCCAGATTCGTGAAGGGCAAGCTGGATTTCCTCGAGGTCGTGGCTGCATTTACCACATCTTCACCTTGGGTCAGTTGTTGGAGCACCGCCACATATATTGACGGCCCACCGTTGTCGTGTTCCTCGATATCAAAAGTGCATTCGGTGCAGTGGATAGGCATGCACTTTGGGACTGTCTACTCAGGATAGGTGTCCCTGAGAAATATGTGAATATTATCCGAGCATTATATGGTCGTAGTTTGGGCAGATTGAGGGCTTACGGCAAGTTGTCGTCGCCCTTTAATATCTCCAGCGGTGTGAGACAAAGATGCCCGCTGTCACCTTTCCTCTTTAACTTGGCTGTTGACGAAGTCATGGAAATCGCGTTCACAGGACACGACTTAGGAGGTGTGGAGCTACTCCCAGGAGAACGACTTCTTGACTTGGAGTATGCTGATGATATTGCCCAAATGTGTGGCAGCTCCTAGACGTGCTAAGCAGCAATGGACGGATTAGCACTAGCTGTCCGTCACTTCGGGCTTTGCCTCTCACCCGCGAAGTGCAAAGCGTTCCTCCAAGATTGGTCTGGACCGCCTCCTACGCTGACTGTTGGTGGGGATCAGCTGGAAGTCGTGTAAAAATTCAACTACCTCGGTAGTTGTATCAGCAACCGTGGGATTGAGCATGAGTTCACGAACCGTATAGCAAGAGCTCGGGACACTTTTGCTAACCTTTGCCACTTATGGCGCCGGTGCGACATCACTCTTGCCCTGAAGGGTAGAGTGTACGATGCAGCAGTACGTTCGACCCTACTGTACGGTTGTGAAACCTGGCCGCTTAAAGCAAAGGACCTGAAGAGGCTAGTTACGTTCGACCACCGGTGCCTTCGTAATTTAGCTCACATCTGGTGGGAACACCACGTGAGCAACAAGCGTGTACGACGTTTTGTTTACGGCGCAGGAAATAGATCTGAACCTCTCAGTACCGTCAGTTCACGCACCAGGCTCCCATGGCTCTGCCACGTGTTACGCATGCCAGCCCACCGACTCACGCGACATGCGGTGTTTGTGCGCCGGGGGTGTGGATGGAAGAAGAGTATGGGTAGCCAACTATGACTTGGTCGAAGGAGTGAAGGCCCTCACTTCTGAGCTGGCCTCGGTTGGAGCGTCTCGGCTCCCTGGTTGGGGTCTGAAAGACGATGAACGCGTTTGCTTGGACACACTTGTTGATATGGCTAGGAGCCGACCTCAGTGGCGTTCATGCTGTGACTTTCGTTGCCCCACCCAACCCCTCTTAGCCTCCCCTTCGAACCACGATCTCATTATTTAACCTTATATAATTTTGCATAGTAATTTTTTGATGCACAGTAGCCGGCTGGTAGCTTACCGGAACGATACCCATCCGTTACCGGTAGCTCAGTCGGCTTGCATCTGTTGCTTTTTTTCTCCTTTTTGCTGTGTATTGCGGCACAGTAGCTGAGGTGTTCTTCACCTCTAGCTAACGTGTTTGATGATGATGATGATGGTAGGCAGAGAGATTTCAAGCGCTTTGTTATCAACCGGATTGTGGTGACGTGAGATTAGGGTGTATGTCGAAAGAAGTTCAAGGCTGGTTGCAAGCGGTGCCGCGTTAAATGTAAAGCTGGTGGTTTTCTCAAACATCTGCCTTGTATAATAACTGATTTACAAGAATGTAGGCTTGCTGAAGAGCGCTTAGCGTGGTCTAGCAGATGTGACGGTAAGGAGCCTTGTAAGAACCTAAAAGGATCAAGTTTAGCAGCTGTGAGCATCCAGGGAAAGCACCCAAATTACAAAAGGACCAAGAATAGCGAACCTTTGGTCTTAGATCCAGTCTATTGGTAGCTCTGGGTCGCCCTCGTTCAGCTTAAGCGAATGAGTAGAGGAGCTTGAGTGTAAAACAAAAATTGTCTCCGCAAATCGACAAAAGTGACAGGGCGACATTTGCAGTTTCTTCTCTATCTACAGCTCGCACGCTTTTCGAAATGCCACCGGATTTTAGCAGGCACCATAGAAATTTTCGGAAGAAGTTGGATGCACAAGACATGCAGTATGCGATTGCCGGCATCCATTTACGCCGTTGTACGTATACCACTTACCTACTGGTGCGGAGGATCCGATGGGCACAGATTTATGTTGTATCACGGCACGTAATACAGGAGCATAGAAAGTGTCATTTTCTGCTTTTTCTGAAGCTAAGTTAGATGGCCTAACCATTTCTACATATGAATTCGGCGAAGCATGTTTCTGTGACACTTTCAACGCTGTTCCAGTCTTCAGCCAACTGTTCATCTTGGTGTTATCTATCGAAATGCTAAGATGGAAACAAATAATTCAATAAAAGCGTTCAGCACACATTTGAATTTTAATTGCTAGTAATAAAGTATAAAATAAAGTAAACAAAACAGCCACTTTTATGTAACGTTGCTGAGATAGTTCTCTCCAATTCGCAAAATCAAATGGACACACTCGTTAAACAGAAATATCCGCGCATTCCTTCTGCGCTTACGCGTTGAATAGAGCCTATAAGCCTTCCTTTCCAGGTTGCCGATTTCAATCGATAGCAACTTTCCCAATGACCGCACAAAGGGGTCATATTTTAAGATTTGCTTTTCTTCTTCCCCCTCGGGAAACAAAACCCGGGGTATATGAAGTTGCACAGATGTAGAACGGCCCATTCAGCTTCTACCCATGACGCCACGGTGTGAATAGTTTTGCAGGGCTGCGACAGCACTGCCAAGCGCACCTACAGTTTACCGATGTCAGTAAACTATCGGGTCCAATAAACACGGGCGCTAGGCTGAGATTTAAAAGGTGAAGTTCAAGGCGGAGCTCGTTCGACAGTAAATGCCACCAAAGGTCCACTCATGTGCGTAGATCACAACTGGATTGTAATCAGTGAATAAGAGGCCAACGGATCGCGCGCAGTTCCCACTAAACTCACCTCAGTGTTACCACTGTGTCTACCGGCCCCTCCTCAAGTCAACAGTCTGCCTCTTGACCTGGGTTCATGCCAATGCATTGGCTGCCAAGCACTCTCAAGCACAGTGATGTGTCCAACTTCTCAATGACATTGAATAATGTAGACTAATGTAGTCTAATGTACACGGTCACAAACAAATTTTCACCGTATGTATATCCTCAACCTATGATATCTAATGATCACCTCCAGAGAAAGTTTTAACGGAACCCGGAGGGGTCCACCGACCACACTTTGAGAAACACGGCAGAGAAGGCCCCCTAATTAAAGCTGCCAAACTAACAGTGCATATTATAGTTTGAGCTCATTTCACAGGATGTCTCAGGAGTATACTTTTCCTCTACTGTTGGAATCCGTCAGTGCATCGGACGTAAATAAAGTTAATCGAAAAGGCTAAAAATCTACGGAATTCCGACCCACCGTCATTAAGTCCCATATACGACCGGGAAAGACACGCAAGCTGGATCACGGAGAGTAGCTCACCTAAGTTCCACCAGAGTTCACAAAAACCGAACCGCTAACGCCTCAGCCGAATAACCAGTTAACGTCGATGCGCATGGTAATGCGGATGAAAACCCTTTTCTGAATGTGTGACTTAAATGGTACGCCATTAATTAATTAGAAAGTGAGAGCAATTGTCCAAAAGACTGATCACGCATCTCTGGATTGTTACCTCTTACGTTCGTGCCAACGATACTGGAGCTGTTTTAGCTAACCGGTCGCCTAGCCTTTACCCGAGCCCATGAAGAACTCGACGAGAAGTGTGTTCCGGGATGAATACCAATAACTAGTCTGTAATTCAATATTACCTTGATCAGGAAAAATACGCGCTCGGAGTCGACACAAAACAAGACGTCAGACAGTGATGGCACAGTGATTGTGAATGACGCAGTGAACATTGATTTGTGGCGGGTAAAAGGCGATTGCTTTACAACTCCCGTAAAATGTCCGAAGTGGGGAAGATGAAACCAAAGGTGACCAAATGACCTGAATAACTGGAGATAATAGAGCGTTAAATTACTCACTAAGCTATTCAAATGAATAGTGATGTAAGTTTTCTCTTACCCAAATGTTGCTGCAAGTAATGGTGAGCACATGGTTTGATTGGAGTTGTTTCGTCATCCTAGTGAAACGGATAATATGCAATGTAAGACAAGTAGGATAATGTGTCTTCAAGGCGTCTTTTGAAAAGCTTTAATGTTGAGGTTAATAACATGAGGTGGAAGGGTGTTCCATGGTCCGAATACCAGAAGCGAGTAAAGGTTATTTTGACAATCAAAGCAACGATAGTTTGACCTCGTGGCCTCTTAGGTTAGAATTACGAATGCGAAGGGAGCCTTGGGTGTAGTGCAGACACATTAGGCTAAAGGATTTACTGGATTTCGGTATCTAACATCCACCGTGGTCATGCAAATGCCCACTAATAAGTACACGGATTCTGTTCGATGTCATAGCCGAAGCATCATTAGACCGATATTGCAACCACAAGTGAAACTAACTCCAAGTCCGAAGCTTCGCTTCACTTGATGTAGCGGCATAAGCCATCGATCCATTAGTTGCATCAGTGCCAAGATATCAAACCGGTATGTTGCACCACTTCTATCTCCTAACACTGACCAACCTGCAATCCTTCACCGGGTATCTGTCCAGCATACTCATGACTTAATTTGATTAAGTTGACTAGATCGTGCAAAAAAGAAAGCTTCCGCCAGAACGCAACAAGCACTACCCAACTACTGTTAGCACGGGACAGTTGGACCGAAACAATGAGTTTTGATTTTGGAGTTAAGGTTGTCTCTCGAGATCCGTAAGAAATGCAATCAGTTGACCTGTCGCAACGCTCTAACCAACCATCGGTGGTACGGCATTGGTAATCCCATCCCATGGTGCATCAGCAACTTCATTTTGCACATGTGCCTGGAAGTGAAATTACGCGATTCAGTAGTAACTCCAATGCACATGGAATACGGTCTACCATAAGGTTCAATATCGGAGCCGCAATGTCCCGGAAATTCAGCTGCTGATTACTTCAACCTCCAATAAAAAATGTCAGTAAAGCAAAGAGATCGTTTTTTGTGATTCATCATCTGGCTAAATACAACATATACATAACTAACACAAACCGAGTATAACGCGTGTTAGGGCTGTAGTTGAATGTTGAGATGACAATCTGACATAGTCAATTCAACCTGTTTGGTTTACGAACACGAAATGGAGCTTCGGCGGTGGCTTATAGCTCAAACAGACTTCTAGCAGCTTCCAAATGACCTCGACAAGGTTTCTGACCGGTGAGTCCGCAATCGTCTTAAGTTCAACGGATGTAGATGTGGAGCACTCCATCTACAACACTAACCGCTTCACACCTAAAAGGTTAGCGACAATGATCTCCGGCAGTTTCCTCGGGAAAACGATCATCGTGTACTAAATCGGGCAAACCTAGGCTGGTTTGAGCTATTTGCGCTAACACTCAAAATTGGTTTTTGGTCAAATGCACCCAGCTATTTTTCCACAGCTGCTTTCTTCATGCATATGCCAGCACGTGGAACATGCAATCCATGAAGCATTGAAAGAAGATCTCACGGTCTAGGAAAGTTCCCAAGATCGTGTAAACAATCGCGTCAAAGGACAACACCACTTACCTTACGAACAACACGTGAGTACTTTAGGAGTCGTCAGAGAACGCTACCTGCGTTTTCCCGTGGATCTAATCATGATCGACCTAATCCATGTAGCTATCAGTTGCTAAAACTAAGTCATAACAACAGACGGCAAGACAACGAACGCCATCTGGCAGCCAGTTAGATAGTATACGGAATTTCTTTTCCATACCTGTCTTCCACCAAAGCAATTCACCACCCGAACCTCTTGTTTCAGCGTTTACATTCACTGTGTTCGAAACTGGTGACACAAGACGCTATTCGCGTTACACCAAAGTGCAGTGCACCTGAATGATAAAATACATTCAGAAAAGCAAACCGTATCAAACTACATCCGATTCTCTGGGGAAATCGAAAGCGGTGAGATTTAAAGTTGTATTAAATTAGTTATGCTATACGCAGGCGGACAACACTTTGCTCGACAGGTTGAATGCTTTTCGTTCTGTTTTGTTTATGCTTGTTTTGCTTTTCATTTAAAGAAACGCAACTCAACACCTTGTGAAACATGCTAACCGTAAGCACTTTACCCCACACTAAACCACTGACTATACTCCTTTTTCTGGAGTGACATAGAGTTCACCAGTTGATAATACCCCTAGTTTTACGAGATAAGTTGAATGTAATATAATCCCATTGCAACAAAATATTGTATGTCTGCGTACTTGCAGCAAGAGGAAGAAAGTAATAGAGTTTACAGTGTAACAGCTCATGTGAAAGGAATTTGCAAGGCTGCAATCAAACTGCTATCACATGCGTAATCCATTCTTCCATTCATAATTATACCACCATCCCCGGGAACTGTTCCGTTTATCTCGATCAAATTTGACCTTTGTGGTTCGTATGGGGACGAAATGATGGGAATATGATTAGCTTCTACTCTATGCTCAGATTGTATCTGAGGGTCCGTCACAGAATGCTATTAAACCTCATAAAGAAAAAAGTTACCCGGAGCGAATTGTATGCATTTCGCTGCAAGCGATATCGTTCCGCTTCTTATGTCACTGACAACTTGACTTCGAGATCAAATGGTAGCCTGTATTGGCCCTTTAACAATCCGATCGAAGTAGCCTGAGGTCCCATCAAAACCAGGCAACCTAGCTGCGCTCCTTTCATAGAGCACTGTGGAGTATCAAACCAACACTTTTCACTTTGGTCCTTAGTGCACCACCTGCGCCCTAATCTCAGACACCTATGCTCTCTCACACAGGAGGCTCTTAATATACTATAGGTTTGAACCCAGTGTTTCAACATGCCCCCTGTGCGCCTGCGTTTTCCTTCCCTCAGGGACTCTGTGCGTTCTAGCACATGTCCCAGACATCCCTATTGTCCAGTGAGAGCTCGCGGCCCACTCTGCACCGGCTGAGGTCCGTTTAATAAGGTCTCCAATGTCGTCCATTAGCGTTGGAGCACGCTGATCGCACCCAAGTATAATCATCTTCCTACTTCCCTCCAAAGGCGTGAGTATGCTACATCGCAACTGTGTTTAGTCTCTACCTTATGCAGAATTCTATTGGTTGCTAGCAACTGCCGACGCAATCGATGCTGGACGCCGACCGGGTGAGTACAGAATGATAGCTACCGCACTATGGGTGATTGCTAATGCACAGTGGATGCTAGCTAATGCCCTAAGGATGCAAGGGACTGCGTTATGTTAGCAACTCAGAAAGGTTATGGATGAGCATGTACTAAGGCCATCGTCCCGAACCCTAATTTTGGGCACTTCTAAATATCGTGAATTAAAACTCATTTGTTTCGAAACCACCGAGTTGGGAGTTGTTTTGCGGGCCTCTTCTCCATTATTAGTGACTGAAAAAGTCACACCCAGGAACTATGAACTTTGAATGTATACGGGTTAAGAATCAACACTTTTCATGTCTCGTTGGATGATTTTGCAGTATTATCGATTAATAAAAAATAGTTTGTTATTTAATTTAAAAGGGTGGCTTTTCGTTTGTTTCGCTGTAGTCTTCGATTCACGAAATTTCACAGCAAATAAATGCAAAGTATACTCCAGCAGTGGGATGGAGATCTAGTCTTGTGTAACAAGTTGCAGGTGATTAAGTCAGTCATCAAGCCATCTTTTATATATGGGTAGTGATGGTGCAGAAATGACCGATGCTGTAAGAGCATTCCATGGGTGACAGCTGTGGACGGAAAAGAAATGCCTGTGGCTATCCACGCTGTTTTACTGTTCTGCCAGTTTTAGTGTGAGACGTTAAAATTTATTATTATTGCTGAGTTGCAGTAAGGAGCGGCTCACATGATGTGGATCGAGCAGAATTAAGTACACCATTAGTAGGTCACCTCGTAAGCGGCTGTAACGTCCGCTGAAAACATACAATCGGTCCAGCATCTCCCAGTATGAAGGATACATAAATAAATAAAGTTTGTATTCTTGACTGAGTGGGACACCTTTACAGGCAATATCATGTTAACCTAACAATGCTTCATTAATAATGGGCAAGAACCCACTATGTTTGACATAACAGCGTATGTTTTTGTGGTGGTGTATATATGTAGGTAATTTGTGTGTACGCAGCTGTGTAGATTGTGCTTGTAATTGTGATGCTCCGTTCTTGTATGTTTGTTATCGTCGGCAACGTGCGTTTTGTAGGTTGATGCCCGTGATTTGGAAAGGATTATCTGGATATCCATGGAGCAGTGACATTAATTTGTAGCGAATATCGAGCGCCGATGGTGCGTTCCAATAACACCTTTTGATGCTCGATGTTTAGGTTGCTCCAATGCACTTAGCTCGTGTTTTAGCCATGGGTACCAGGCTTGGATTGCTTGTCCGACATGTGGACGAACATCAGCACTAATCATCTGCCAGAACATAGATAAATCCTTTTGTCGGAATGCCCGTGGTAACAGGTCCGCACGTTGCTTATCAGTATTGGGGGCTTTGCGGATTGCCCGGAACAAACCAGATCATCCTAAACCAGTAGCCCAAATAACCTTCGGTGGTAGCTCACCGCAGCACATGCGTTTCGAGCCTGTAACGGAGGTGCTATGGTGTCATGTGAAGAACACCTTGCACTTACACTGAATTGCAGTGAATTTTGGATGGATCGTTGATGTGCCGTGTCTTGTAGTGCCGCAAAAGATAACTATTTTTGTGTACAATTTTACTGGGGACCAATTGTACACTATGCTTTCTTGTTTTCTTCTTCCTTACATTAGGTTCGTGCGGACCAGCATCCGGCTGGACACTTGACCGTTTTGTAAATTCCAGCGTTAACTTGTTGATCTTGTTTCGCTTTATCCGTCCGCGTCTTCTTGTAGCGCATCGAATAAAGTCCGCTGTGTACGACACCAACTGCATTCTTATACCCGCGCTTAATTTCTCGCATAGTCACGAACTGGGATTCACTAGTCCTACCAATTGGTGACCCCGATTCGTACGCCCGAAGTTAGACTCCTTTCGTCCTTTGAATTTTTTGGGGAGTTCGTTCTTTTTTCGCTATTATATAAGTGTATTCATTTGCTTCTTGCGAAATGTCAGTGGTTTCCTCGTGTTTTCGTTCATCCTTGATCTTTTCGATTCACATTTCGCAAGTAGCATCTGAGTCATTTCTCAGCTTAAACGTGCTTGCTTTGGCTGTTTCAAGTTTTCACGGAACACTGCCTAGAGGTTTATTTTGCGACATTTGAGACCGAATTGGGAAAGAATGGCATTACAACGGACCGTCCGAGGTACAATAAGCTCGTCCCACGCCTTTCTTTGTCCTTGGTGACGCTGGTTGAGTACCTTCTACTTTGAGTAGCACATGGGGCAAAGTATGAAAGGAAGCAAGCGATTCTAAAAGTGTTACAGCCCAAAGCACTAGGTCGATTACGCAGCTTGATGGTTTCAAGCTTGGAAATCGCCACCCGTCGTAGTTGCTCTATGAAATACAGAGCATCCGTGGTCCCTTATTCTTGAGCGAAGAAGGGATAAAGGAGCTGTGGATTGCACGTCTCCCAAAGCCATTGCCAGTAATGCTGTCCATGTTTCTCCATACGCCCCTGAGAGAAATAGCTACCGAGGCAGACGCTGCATTCAAACATCTTCCTCAGCAGACGACCAATAACTCCGGTAACATATTCTCACCGATAAAAAACGAGTCTCAAATCTGCTCTATGTCGTCAGACTGATCTGAACCTAAAGAAGAGGAAATGGCGCTACTTCGCAGCAGCCTAGCAGCAATGAAGGCTTCGAAGAAGTATATGCCACGGTCAGATGCTGACCGTGTTTTGGCTACCGTTCATTGCGGCTCGTCTGTGCCTGCACCGAGTACGTCTCGTTCGACAGAACAATGCAAAATTTCCATCCACATTCTTAGTAAGATAATAACAAACCTGCAGAAAAAGTATGTTGGTATCGCTCCCAATATGGTGGACGAGATGGACATTGTAGTACTCCTTGCATTAAGCAAGACTCAACCGCTTCAGGGAAAGAGAATAGCCAGCATACTAGCATGATCAACGTATCCGTCAACAATCAAGCAAATCGCCTGCTTTACGTTAAGGATAAACGTTCTTCCATCCCGTTCCTCATAGACACCGGAGCCGAAGTCAGCGTCATCTCACCGAACGCAAACGACAAGCACTCAGAGCCTACGTACAAAATGCATGCGGCCAACGGTTCGCCGATCTCATCATTCGGTCTGCACATGGTGAACCTGGACCTCAATCTTCGCCGAGGTTTTCAGTTTATTTTCATGGTTGTGTCTGTACACTTCGCAATTATCGGTATCGACTTCCTCCGAAATTTTGGGTTTGCTTGTTGATGCTGGTCGCCACAGACTTATAGACGACCATAGTAAAATAGGGGGTTAAGACGTTCTTACGGATGCACTGATAACCAGTCCCGTTTTCCGAAGCGCCAACTTACCTTCAGAATATGCGAACTTACTCTCTGAATACCCGCAACTAGTATGACCAGCTGCAGAGCTTCCGCCAATGAGAACAGAGTTCGCTCATCACATTCTCACGCGCGGTCTGCCAAAGTGTGCCCGATCAAGAGGACTCGCATCCGACAAATTACGTGTTTCAGTTTGTTATTATAAGACCATCCAACAGTCCATGGGCGTCACCACTTCACATGGTTCCAAAAAAGACTAAGTGTGATTGGCATCCTTGTGGCGATTAACGATCGCTGAACGACGTAACCACGCCTGATCTCTAGCCTCTTCCACATATCGTAGACATCACCGCCAGTCTGGCAGGTAAAAACGTTTATGGTAAAATTGACTTGGTGCGCGCTTACAACCAAATTCCGATAGCCGATGTGGACATCACTAAAACTGTCGTGACGATTCCATTTGGTTTGTTCGAGTATCTGCGCATGCCATTTGGTCTAATGGATGCCGCGCAAACTTTTCAGCGTTTCATCGACGAAGATGCCGCGGCCAAGACTTCATTTATATCTACGTCGACGACTTCTTAATCGCGAGCTCCTCAAGCAAGGAACACTTACGCCGTGTTCGAACGCTTTTCGATCGTCCATCTCAACACTGGGTGCCGATCAACGCACAGATGTGTTCGTTTGATGTCGCTCCGGTCAGTTTTCTCGGCCACCATTTCTCTCTTGCAAGCATCTTGCCACTACGGGATAAAGTAAAGGCTATCTTCGAATATACCGAGCCTCAATCTCTCAAACATCTAAGAACGTTTGATGACATCGTCAACTTTTATCTCCGTTTCATACCTAGTTGCGCTTGGCTTATTCAACGCCTCACGGACCTTCTCCGGAGGAAGCTTAAGAAGTTCGATTTTCCTGCTGCAGCAAGCGCCTTCATCCAGATTTTGAAAGAAGCTATCGCCAAAATAGCTCCTATGGCGCATCACGACCCAGCAGCTCCAATTTCTCAATACCGAAGCTTCTGACGTAGCAGTTGGGACGGTCTTACAACAAAAGGTAGGTGACGCTTGGCCGCCGTTGTCCTTTTCTGCCAAACTTTTGCAATCTGCCGAATCTCGTTACAGTACTTTTAGTAAAAAACTATTAGCTATTTATTTAACCATAATTCATTTCCGTCATGTCTTAGAAGGCCGCTCCTTTGCCGTCTTCACCGACCACATCCCTGACTTACGTGCTCAGTTTGAATACCGACGGATACTCTCCTAGGGAGTCACTCCACCTAGACTATATCGTTCACTTTACGACCGATATACGACATGTCTCAGGTGTGCATCACGCTGTCGCCGACGGACTTGCCCGAATTCAAACGGTCTCTGCGGACGTCGGCACTGCTATCGACTTGGCAGCCATGGCCGCAGCGCAACTCAATGATTCTGTGGTTGAAATAATACACAGGTCTCCTTCACTAGACACAACCCGTTACGCTAGCATCATCAGGAGGAACTATACTTTGTGATTTATCCATCGGCCCTTCGCGCAGTCGTCCCACGCGAGTATTGGCAGACCGTGTTCGACACGTTGAACAGCTTGTCTCATCCAGACGTTCGTGCCTCGGTTAAAATAGTAACCACACGGTTCCTCCGGAGCAATGTCATTCGTGACGTTCGTACTTAGGTACCGGCTTGCCTTCCGTGTCAACGCGCGAAGGTGCGTGAGCACACGCAAAGCGCAGCAGCAACATTTCCCACGCCAGATGCACGTTTGCGCCAAGCGCACGTCGACCTCGTAAGTACTGTGTCGCCTTCGAAAGGCCTTGCATATCTACTGACCTGTGTCGATCGATTCATTAAGTGGCCTGAAGCTATTCCCATACATAACTGCTCTTGGGAAACTGTGGTGTAAACTTTTCTGGAGCGCTGGGTAGCTGAATACGGCTGTGCCACCATCGTGACCACCGATCGATGCTCGCATTTCTCGTCGACTATTATCACGTTGCTTAAGGATTTAGGCTGTCGCCACGTTCGGACGACGGCCCATCATCCGGCTGCTAACGGCACGGTGGTGCGATTGCACCACCAATTGAAGGCCGCGCTACTTGCACACGCAGATCCTTCATGACGGGAAACACTTCTTCTCGTCCTCCAAGGCTTAATAAACAACGTTAAAACCAATTACGATGCAACACCAGCGGAGCTATTCTACGGCAGCACGCTGCGGGGCCCTGACAGCTGGTAGCATCAGCCCAGTCTACTTCTTTTGACTACGAAAGTTATCGATTGGCTCCCCAGACGCGTGCGCTACATCTGCGCGCCCCTCGATCGCGGAAGACACCAGGGTACGTGCACGAGAAACTGTCTACTAGTGAGTACCTCCTTCTTCGCACAGTCGGCGTTCGACATGCGCTTCAGTAGCTGTACATAAGAAATTTCAAAGTGCTATACCGTGCGTATAAGACGTACACTATTGACCGCGGTGGCCGACGCGAAGTCGTCACCATCGGCCGTCTGAAACCCGCCATTATGAAAGAAAGCACCTTGCCTACTTCGTCTAGTAGTGCTTCGTGCGACGTCACAACACACCGCAGCAATCTTCCGCATCCTAGTGTAGCTCAAGCAGACCACGATCGCGGTCTGCATCAGTCGTCCCGACATCTCTTTAATGTAGCCCGCCGCTTCCCAGAACCAATCGCCGTGGTCGGGAAGTTCTTAAGCCCGTTCATTTTCCCGAGTATCTACAGAGTAAATACGTTCAGGTTTGTAGATATTACACATATTTCCATGGTTTTGTTTGAATAACGTTTTGAAAACAGTGAAAAACGTCAAAAAATCGAAAAACCTCTTAACAAATTTTCAAAAGCAAAAAATCTAAACACGCAGATGATTCGTTCGTTCTTTCTGACGTTTTCCGTACGTTTTTCTATTTGCTCATCTTTACATGACCCATCCCTCCTCTTCCATCGGCTTGCCCACACGAGCAATGTTTCGGCGATCGGCGCAGTCAACGAAGATCTTGACGCGAACGCTTGTCGTTTCTTCGTGGGACGAGGGTCGTTTTGGCCCGGGGCGGGCGCGGCTGGGAGAGAGATACCACTGCAAAACGCACCGTTTGGCAGTAGCGGAGGTTGAAGTACTGTCGGCCATTTTCTGGGCTAGCCAGCAATTTTTACTCAGACAAGCCCACTCCAATGGCTCGTCGAAATGTATTCTGCCTAGAATAAATATATAAGAAATAGAAAACGGCACAGCGGACTCTGACTTCCGGCAAACGCCTTTTTGACTCGAACGCCCGCATACCCGCACTACACGATTCTGCCCAACCGACCTCGATTCACCCGTCATTTTCGACATTGAAGGTTTCTTTTACCAGACTTCTTGGGGAAGCTCTGTAGTGCCCCAAAAGGTTACTATTATTTGTGTACAATTTTACTGGGGACCAAGTGTACACTATGCTTTCTTGTTTTCTCCTGTTTTACATCACGTCCATGTTGAACTGCATCCGGCTCGACGCTTGACTGTCTTGTAACTTCCCGCGCTAACGTGTTGGTCTTGTCTCGCTTCATCCGTCCGAGTTTTCTTGTAACCTATCGAATACACTCCGCTGTGTACGACCCCAATGGCATTCTGAAATCCACGCTTAATTTCGCGCATAGTCTCGACTTGTATTTACTATTCCTACGGTCTAGATCACTGTAAAGCAGTTGCTGATCAGTGTTCTACTTAACCTTGCGCCAACTGTTGAGGTCATTCGCAAACTACAGGTAGTTAGATGTAATGGCCCATGTGAGGTCATTGAGAACTACCAAAGACAATCGGGGACCTAGCACCCAGTCTTGAGACCCACTAGATTCAACTTCTGTGGGGTCAGAGAAGGCGATCCAAGCGCTGATCTCCAATTACCGTTGCAGAAGATAGTTGGCGAACCAGCTTAGAAGAGGGTCCCCTATTTCGTAACCTTTAGTTTGGATAGGAGTATCAGATTATCTAGACGATCGAATGCTTTCTAGCAACCCAGGTAGATCACTACAACATCCCCTTCAGAGTCAGCTGACTGGGTCCAGCTACTTCGCGATATTAGCAAACTCGTAGTGCACGATCGATTTCGCCGAAAGCCGTATGGCTAATAAATAATAATGTTAGAGTACTTCACATAGCTCACCGGCGCATCCGCTATGATGGATTCCATCACTTTGTTCGATACAGGGAGGAGGGAAAGTGAGCGTTAGTTAAAAGCCTTGGTTTTGCTTTCACCTTCGTGAATTTGTTTTATTATTACAAGCTTCCACATAACGGTAAGTTGTTTCTGGGCTAAGCGGCACTGGAAGAACTGTGCCAGTGGCTCTGCCTTTAGACTTGCTGCTGCTCCCAGTGTCTCTGGGCGAATAGTATCGACTCCCGAGGAGTTGTGCTTAGGTAGAATAGTCAACATCTGCATGACAACTTTGGTGATAAAGTAAATGTGATTGACGCTCGGCGCTTGGACGATAAACGCTGGGTGATCTGATAGTAATACCCTCTAGAATGTAGAGACATATTGCATCCGCAGCGCTTTTGCTGTTACCCTAGCCGTTCGTGCTGGACCATGTAAAGTCGTGAATGGAGGAACACCTTGCCTCACCTTCCGTAGTCCATTTATGTGCTTATACAGCAGTTTGTGATTGGAGCTATAGGTTTCTGCCTTGCCCTACTGATGCGTCATTTTGTCCTCTCTGAACAGTTGAGTACAGTGGTTTCCTTGGGCTGCATATGTGTCCCAGCTTTCTGGAGTTGGGGATACTCTCTATTCTCATCACACTGCTTTGCGTACTTCCAGCAACTTTTAAGTTCTGCTTCTTACGTAAATAACTGTTTCAGACCGTTTGCAGACTTTTGCCTCTGCAGCCTCCGTAACCCAATACGTCAATGGTAATATATGTATGGGCCTTTTTGTCCTAAAACGTATCCTGGTCTATCCACCTTATTGAAACATATTGTAACGTTAGAGGTTTGTCATTTTACGTCCTTCGATTCAAAATACTTACAGTACTTTGGAAGTTGAGGATTAGATTTGTGATGACGATCTTTCTGCCGCATTAGTTCAATTGTTTCCCTATAATCTTTCGTCGCTTACGCAAAATAGACGACAAATTGATTGTACGGTGCATAAAACTAGTTTCCGGCGACAATGGATTTTCTAGATAGTCTCTCGTGGATGTCATTTGTTATAAACACCTGGACGGATGTAACAGATTTCCCTTTAAAATTCTAAACGAACCTCTTCAGTCAATACATTTTGACCCAATCAAAAACACTAAAAATTCCGTCTATGCGTTGCAAATTTACTTTCCTATTTTTTCATACGGCAGCTTACCGCCATTCTGCTCTACCGCGCCCGTTGAGCTTGCGTGTTGCCCAACCGGAAATATCAGTATGATGCGAAAATGCTGTGTAGATATTTGTACAAGTTTTATTGCTTTTCTTTAATGGTACTTTCATGTACTTCAACCTTCACAGTGGTAGTGTAACATAGTGAAACTACACCTACCCGGGTGCTCAAAGCCTACTTTGACTGACTTGACTTAAGAATACGTTTTGTTTATCTTTGAATTACATAGCAAGGTATTTCGCTTAGAGAGATACTAATCTAGCTCGATACCAAGGAAACAGAAGCGCGTAGTTTCACCTTACTTTGGCTTTAATTTGATGCTCTCAAAATTCCAGGTTGATCTTAGATACACTGAACTAGGATTTCAGCCTGACAACACTGACAAATAAAAGGGAACAGTTACTCCTTAGTTAGATGCTGCCGTACAGGTTGTGCCGCGAATACACGTACGATAGATCTAAAGCAAGGATGTTCAAAGTCCGGCCCCCGGCCTCATCATGAAATAATAAATTCAGGCTTGCACTTTTATCCTACACGTGCAATTGTAGTCAGTATCTTAATGACAGACTGAATATAGTCCGACATATTTTTACCTCACAAAATTTGTCCTCCCTTGCAATATGTTTTACACCCCTAATCTGAAGTGTCGATCCCAAGCATGCAAAAGGTGCATTCGTGGGACCATCTGACCTAATTCAATGTCGATGGATTTGAATCCCTCAACTTATCTAATTGTAGTGTTATTGAGGATTGATCACCCCACTGGAAAGAGCAGAAGCCAAGCCTATCAAAGATCAAACGAGCTTAACCGTAACACACAAGTTCTAATGCAAATTGCCAGCGAAATACGGAATATTAAGACACGTTATAAAGAATCGATGAACGTGCTTGCAGTCGAATTGTTTGCTGTCGGTTATTAACAGGTGGGAGATTCAGAAACGAAGTAAGTAACCTAGCATCCGCAAGCCAACCAAGTGAAAGAGTAGGTATGTATACAATGTAGCAAGATAAATTGAGAGTATATGTTGTACTCAAGTATGGAAACAACACATTCGATTCACAAGGTTTCTGCACTCCAATTACAGTTCAGTAGAGAACCAGGAATTACACGACACATGCATAACGTATGTTCATGGATAAAACGTACAACATCACAGCACGAGGGATTGGTAGCAACCGCCATTAGAGAACCAAATTGTCGGCGGTTGCGGAACAAGCGGAATTGCTATGCTAGGTATGCCGCTCAAAAGCGGGGACAAATTTACCTAGAGGAAAACGTCAGTATTCGCAACAAAATTCGGGCAGTAGTTAGGGGACCAGGTGTGATAAAGCAAAAAAATTTTGAAAATGTCCGTACCCTGCAAATAATCGAAGATTGAACTTCATACTTGATAATGGGACATCGAAACTCTGAGTCAAAACACCTAGGCTATGACCATGGTATAGGTGAGAAAAGACACTTCGAGCAGGGGCGTGTGCAATAGTGACGAAAGTAGCGATCACGTGGAAGAATGAAAAGCCTCAACAATGGGCAAGCACGGAAACGGATATAGTGATCATAAATGAGGTCAGACGATGCAACTCAAGACCACCGAAATAACTGAGAGCGGATCAAGAGCAAGGAAAAATAGTGGACCTGCGCCAAGGAGTACATAAAAGGTACTGGTAACGAAAGACCTATAAATGAGCCAGAAACTATTTTGTCGGTACATTGTGAGTACATCAGACAGAGTAACTCAAACGCGATAGGGCAAACCAAGTGTCTTAGAACAACTCTTTGCCATTCAGAATGGAATTTACCTAAACGAATATGCGGAGTTAAACAGATCAGGGAAATTCACCAGTTTGGAACGAAACGACACACAATTGTGACTGGCAAATGTACGCGTGCGTGAAGGTATGAACCCGTAGTCGCTTGCAACAAAGACATTGCTACGTTGCCCTTACTACGGTATAACGTTAAGATTTTGTATTAAAAACGTATTCGAAATCATGCACCTACGAATTTTTTTGGCTCAGCACACCACTGCAGTCTTTTAGGGTGTATATCATAAGTTTGGTCTTCTTCTTAGGGTCAAGTGTATTCTATCGCAGTCGTCAAAGATATTTGCGTTTTGGCATCCGAAAATTCTTTCGTATATTTTATTCTGTGGATCCGCAACTGGCCTATTCATTTCTGAAGCAAAGTAATTGTTCCAACAATATGCTTTTCTCCCTACCTAGTTATTTTCACTTTATTACATATCAAACAATTGAATTTTACTTTAAGCTATAAGAGCAGTGATGACTTCAGTTGGGAGATACTTACTAAAATGTGCCGAGTTCACAACTACTCGCAGTGTTTCACGTCAAGGATGATATATATGTTGTTTTTCATTTTGTATTACATATGATTGCATAGATGTCGTTTTTATAGTTTGCTTTTCGACGCTTTGGCTGCAACAGGCGCTACGTGAATGGGACTTGCGAGTTGCGTAAAGTGCTTCACACAAATGTTAATACGCTTTTATCAAAGCTAGCCCACACCGTGGATTGCATATGGAACTTTTGCATACGAAGCGTCCACACTTAGTCAATGTCTGAAGGCCACATGTCGCAGCTGACTTCAGCTATCTCCACGTTAAGCAACCGTCCCGACGGAATAGGAGCATAAAAATACTGTAGAAACTACTGTCATAGGATTCAACTGCGATCAACAAGTTCTAAATTTCCTTCAACGTATAAGACAGCTACGCATTGTTGGTGTCACAAGCGCTTTCTTGAAAACGCCAGATGCGTCGCAAGCCCTGCTGCTCATCTAGTAATATATAGGTAAACCGGCCGGCCAGCACGTAAGCGCGACGGACATTGCTGGTCACTGCCGTCGATATCGCTTCGTCACTGATAGAAAGAGAGAAATTCACTATTTAGTGGTCAATGAAGCCGAAAATACCTTTGTTCCTTTTGATAGACTATGTCGGAATAAGAAGTTGATTAGTTCATCAAGCGCGGCCAACGAGACCAGCGTTCACACATGTGGTCAACGCTCGTGTAGATCTAATTTCTTCCTATGATATTCTTTTAACTGGCTTTTTCTGGACGCAGGTGTTCAGAGGCCAATTCTTGGCCTTGACTTTCTGCAACACTTCTAGTAGCCGTTAAGCGCAAATCACCAAAGTCTAATCGATCACCAAACAAATCTGGTGACTCGCAGCACTTTGACCATATCAAGTCAATCCGTCCTGTATACACAAACCAATCGAGTTCAGCTATTCTTCAGACGTTTCTCAAAAACTGCCCACAAGTATTCCGTGCAGCAATACCGTTGTCATTCGTCACGGATGCTGCTTAGTATCCCATCGTTTTAAGTCAGCTGAAGGTTGCTGGCTCAGAAAACGAGTATCCGCTAGAGTTACGAATCGTTTGCTTGCAAAAATCCGTGGACTTCGCAGTTACATATGATGCCTTAAACGTCAAGAGACTTCTGCTCTTGTGGAGATTACCGCGCGCTTAAATGATATATGTTCTCACCGTTACCTTATTTCTCACATCCAGGACATTTAGGTAACCTTACATGTTACCAGTTTTTACTCGAAAATTGATCTGCTTGGTGATTATAACCATGTGGAATACGCAATTTAAACATGACAGCCATTACATAGGCGTGACCTCACTACAGTGTAACAAACTCAAGGTCGGGCATCCAAATACTTCATTGAAAAGCATCATCCATCATGCCAGCAAAGACTGAAACTTTTGGGATATTTCAGCCGATGGTAGTGCCGATTATGTGGCGACCTGATAATGGCATACTTGGTTATGTACACTCAAAATGGTATGTGTCGCTCTTCCCCGCATGTCAGCAGTAACACAGCTTGAGAGGTGACTGTCTGAAAGTAGCAGAGCAGTACAGCCTGCCGGAGTACCGTTGAAATTTCCTTTCTATTCGTATATATCACTCGTGGAATGCTCTCACGGAAGTGGTTGTTTATGCACCGAGAAGACGCACTGAGTCACTTACATCCTGTTAATTTGCACATTCACTTTGCCCTACTTCCGGGAAATACTTTGGAATTTTTATTTGCCACTTATTGGATCTAAGATAGTATGTGAAGTGTAGGGCTAATGTGTCAGAAACGATAAGTCCATATTTTGACAGTAAAAGTACTGATTGAATTGTTTCATTAACCATTTTCGATAAGCCATCAGACCATCCAACCTGGATTGTAATGCTGTTTCTTAACCCGTGCAAAGTCGTTCTTCATTATTCATCCCATTGGCTGAGGAGCGGCGTGATCAGCCAATTAATGATCCATGAATTTTTGCCTATACCATTCGGTGTTCACAACAACGTTCAGACTTTCCAATAGTTCATAGATTCCGTGGCCAAAGGACTCGATGTCATCGATCTTAACATTTACGATATCCTCGTAAAAAGCGCTGCTAAAGAAACGCAGCGCAATACCTTAAGCTTCTTTTCCATTGGTTAGTCGCAAATTGCATAACAGTTAATGTTAACAAATACATCTTCAGCAGCCATCTGACAAGTTGTTTGTACGTCACATTAATGGTCAGCATGGGATAAGCGCTCTAAACAACCAATTTTCGCTTCTCTGCCTCCAGATTTTTCATAAACCAGCTTGCATACACTCATTTGATCAGACTTAGAGAACCCGTTCCACGGTCGCTGATATCTTGGATCTATGCCACACGGAATACCACCTTCCTTTCTTTTCCAAATTATGCGTTTTCTCACTCCAAACGCAAAGCTCACACTTTCGTTTACCTCAGATTCTACACTGAAAGTTCCGACCTCTTTTGGCAGCTCAGTTTAAGTGCACTCAAACAACTGCACAACTGCTCCAATCCCTAGTTGTACAGGACAGGTACAAGTGCATTCACCTCAGCTAACACTGCAGCCGCCGTTGTAGTTCACGCGCGGACCAGCATAGTTCCACCAGCTTCGCATTGCGTATCACCTCTACCGGCTCGCGATCGATGGTTTGCGAGCCTGCTGCATCGCCCGCGCACTCCGGCCAGTCAACTGACACCCGCAGTCATCTGACCGCGTTTCCACTAACGTGTGCGCCAGTGTCAAGTCAGAGCAGGTTGGTTTGATCGCATTCCTCGCATTCCATGAAACAACTTTGACGTGGAACTGGTGAGAGTAGGTTTTGGCCACCTACCTCATCTATTCCTTAACTAGACAAAGAGACTTCGTCTACGTCACTAACTGCTTTATATTTTGCTTCATTGCACTAGTTTTTGATCGCGAGTTTGGAGGTTAGCGTCAAGTTAAATTAAGACATGCAAGTAACTGTCGCACCTGCAGTACTACTCTATTTTACCCTCGTACATCTGACATATTTGCACTACAATCGCATGTGTATGTTTTGTAAGAAAATTATTACCATCTCATGACAACCGTGCACACGGGTTCCATGAGAAAGGAAAGTGCCAGCAGCCAAGCTATCGCGTTGCCCAATACCACAGCGGTCACAATAAGTGGTACTAATCCCACTGTCTGCAGGACACAGGGAAAAAGAGAAAGCTCTGTATCACAGAATATAATTAATGTGTTTGAAATAGCTGTGAGGTTTGCAAGAAAGCTAAGCTTTTGTTATGCCTCTGGCTCCTATGATAGATTCACTTTTCAACTTAATATTCCCACGTTCTAATCTATCTTCCAGGCCCCTGCACTTCGCTTATAACTTTACTTCCGTGATTTCCACAGAAGTGTCTAAACGGAATATCCTTGCAAGTAATGTTTTAATGTTCAATGTCCTAGACAGGCTACATCTGAAGAAGCTGAAGCCTTTACTAGTAGACACCTTCGGGTTTCAAAATGTAAGAGAGATTAAAGCATACGTGTCAGGTGTTATTAAAATTCAGGAAAAACTGAGCGTGCGATATTTTAATACGTAATATATCAGTTAAAAGTGCGACAATTGAATTTATAAAGGTAGTTACAAAGTCAGACAAGACACCACTTGGGCAGATGTATGCGCCTGTTCCAAAGAAACAGAATAACGCAACCCGACCCCACGTAAAATGACTTACGTACTGCAAATGACGGGGATATCCACAAACATATGCTCAACGCAGCTGACCTACATGATTGCGCGACTGCGGTTGACTGCCCACCAACACAATCGATTTTCAGTAGCAATATCACTCTCACCCAGAGACCTAAAATTATAGCAAATAGCACTACGCCGACGGAAATAATGGCAACACGAACATTATCCTCAGATCTACATAGGTGCCGCTCTGGTTTTCAGCCTATCGTTGCTGCAGATGGCGCAAGCCTAGACAACATGCACAGCTTCAGCGCCATACAGCATTCACCCTGGAAGCTGGTGATAGCAAAATTTCCTACCTCCGTTAACAAGCGCTGCAGCCTTAACAACACTGACAAAACCACTTCAACTAACTCGACTAAGCTAAGAAAGTTGACACCTCAGAGCACACTCATAGCATTTAACATTTCTGATACTTTCCAGCAGACGAAGTATTATAACATTTTACTGCATACTCCAAGTTGAATGAGAGATAATATCAACAATCAGGTTAGCACAAAGACGAGCCGGTTTTCCATTCCCTGTGAGGCTCATTCTTTCAGATCCAACGGTCGTGAATTATTTGCTTAATCAATGCTCTCGGCTCGGCCAATTTAAAACCTCTAAGAACCTAACTTAGTATCCATGTACGTTTAGCTTAATAGACGAACCGACTATCTTTGCGACAACACTATCTATCAAAACCAGAGAGCAATTGCTCAAGATAGTGTCATGGAATACAAACAAATGTCTGAACCCCATACATACAAAACTCCTCTTTTTAGATTTATCAATTGCCACACGGTTGCCAACCCATTGAATTAGCAAACATTGCAATTTTTTCAACAAAGCAACTCAGTCAAAATATGCTGCAACCGACAGCATGTATTCTGGCTACAACCAGGCACTCCACTAATAACAGTGATGATACCCTTTATCTAAACACGTATAAACAGTCAGCAAAACTACCCACGCAATATGGATAGGTGATATTACTTCTCTCAATAACAAAATGCATAACCTACCCTCTCTACTGTTTCTCGCCTATCTTGACGTTGTACTTTTCAAGGAGATTTGGGAAGTGAACATGCTTCTAAGTACGCACTTTCACATCCCAAATTTTCGAAGCTTTAACCGTATTCTCATCTTTCGCAGTTGTGGCGGCTATCGCATTTATGTGGACAAAAAGCACAATGCATCTTCTGTGTGCGACCTGCAACTAAATGTCATAGCTGACTCTGTTTGGATTAACATTCAAATAACTTGCAAAATTACCCTTATTGGTTGTGTACTACCCAACACACTCTCGTAAATCGGATATCAATCACTACACGTAAGTCTTCTCATGTGCCTCTGTGCAGCTGGCAAATCAGAAAATTATTGGTAGAGATTAGAATATGCCTGAAATCTCTTGATATGCACTACGGTCCCTATTAAACTAACGGCATTTTGTTTCAGCCATATGTTCAGTTATTAGATGCAACATATTTCCTCGCTAATTAGTTGATAGTTATTATGGGGAAATTGTTTTATTAAGAGAACGCTACACATTTGTTATCAACCACCTACAACAAATGTTGCAGACCTGCGTCATTCCACAGCTGCAGCCCGAAGGAACTGAAACCGAAGATCATCAAGGAATGTCGCAGGATGTCGGTGGACACTTTGCAGAAAGTGTTAGCCAATAGCATCGGACGAATACTACTCTGCAAGCAAAACGAAAACTGTCATTTTGAACGTCTACTTCGTTGCTTTGTTTGCACTTTGAACATACTTTATGTCAATATATGTATGTTGCATAACGATTGATTTCCCTATCACTTAGTTGCGATCGGTATTGGTGCCAATACTTCGTCGGAGTAGAATGAACGCTCCGAGAAAACAGAACAAGACGGGTTCGTGAGAAACGAGCGATCGCTCAATTGTCCGACTGTGTGAAGGCGTTGCTGTTGAGGTTTACTGTAAACTTGACGGCGGTGGGAGAAACGGTTGAAGCTCAGTAGGCTGCGTTAGGCGCTTCTTGCAAGCCCGGATCACGTACTTTCGTTGCTGACATGACGTTAACATCGTGTTTGCCAAGTAATCCAATTATAATTACCGTCATTCCTCTGTCAGTCATGGTGTTCACACAATAAGCGAACTGCAGCTGGCAAGTAACGCATGGGCTACAAGATAGGGATGTTTATACGACAGATTCTCTTTGGTGACTTCTGCACTTTGCTTCAGCCGTTATACCTTCGATATGTGCATCTATCCATGATGCACAAAGGTTGAGGGATTATCTTAACTAGGTGTTCGGTCACCGGTGGATGGGTCAAGCATGTTTAAAGGGTTGGTCTGCCTGGTCACCAGATTTTAACCTCTTACATTTCTTCCTATGGGGCTATTAGAATAGAAGTGCTTACAAGACAACGCGTATTTCACTGGGAACAAAGAAAGGCAGTACCGTCAAAGAATGTCGCACCATCAACACGGAAACTCTGCAAAAAGTTATGGCCCATGGCCTCAAGCGATTTCCGCCCTGCAAGCAGAAAGCCGGTGGGCACGTTTAACATACTCTTCGTTAAGGAACATATCACCATTTTATGCTGGTTATGTTAATATTCGTGTTCCCAATTATGATTGATTTCTGGACTAAATTTTTGCACGAGAACACGGCGCCGAATGTGCGTCGAGCCAGAATGCATTCAACGAGCAATGCTGATTCGACAGCGCTTGGACTGATCACTTTCCTACAACTTGGTTCGCGATGCCAATATTTGTTTTCATGGTTTTGCCCAGGGAATGCGGTGAGAAGATGAAAGAAATCGTCGTGTGAGAACAGGTTACGCGGTTTCGTAATTCTATCGTATTTATCGGCTTGCAGACTCCGGCATGGGAGGAATGCTTCCAAGCAATAACGTACCGGTCACATAAAGGGGAAAGAAAGATGGCCCAACGATTTTCAATAAGAATACAGTGTGGATTCTCGATCCTTTTGAATTTGACATTCGGAGTTTGCAGCAATATGTGTCAGGATAATTAACACAGGGATAGCTGGCTTGTGGTGGACAATATGCGTGAGAACCCACATGGGTGTGCTGTGCTCCCACAATTCGTCAACCAGTTTTGCGAACCAACGAGCATCCCGCTTTGTGGGATAAGTTACTCTCAGTATCCGCGAGGATTATATATTGCCTAGAAATGCAGCTTCTCAGTTCCATGCTAATGGAATATTGTCTCATCAGTGAATATGTTGAAATGAAAGCTAATGTGCGGCAGTGGAGACAATTTTCGGTCCCGTCACGGTCACCCTGAAACAAATTGCGCAGCGTAACCCCACTTGTTTCCTACATTTGCGAACAAGGCTGTGACGGTAGAATAGGCTATGCGGCAGCGAGTAGTCTTTAGGCGGCAGAACTTTTCAAGACGCCCTTCTCAAGAGGTTACATTTCATAGGTGCAAGAACTAATTGAAAGGAATGCCTCTTTTGCTAAGGTGCGTTGTTGGAAGCTAACTATCTGTCTACAAGTGCTTTTCCAATAACCATTTTTTCATTAGCTGGGATAACACTAATCACATAGTGAACGCACCTCGCTCAGATTAGTTAGGCATGTCCAAGCGCCATCACGATTCTATCACAGTAGCTCGTAATGATGCATTGTTCTCACTTTGCACACCCGCATTCGTTCCAAACAGCCCGAAACAATGTATGTATCGATCATTGAACTTGATCATTGGTTTGCCGTGAGATGACTTCAAATCAACGGTCCACGCCATCCATTGTTTGCACGATGCACAAGAATTTCAAGTGCATCTGTACCTAGATGCATGATTAGCGCCATCACTCCGGTCGTTCACACCCACGAACCCGGGTTTAGTATCTTGTGAGAGACCATCATCCACTATTAAACAGTCGGCAATTTTGTGAACTCTCCCCTCACCCGAAGACGTAACAATCAGTTCCTGAGTAACAGAGTAAAGAAGACAAGACTTCTGCGACCGACTGTATGAAAGCGTTCAGGATGGTGTCGCGAATGAGCTGCCGACAGTGCATTAGTGCAGATGCAATAAGCAGGGAGCAAGTGTATGAGGGTGGATTATTTATGCGTTTCAATTCTGGTATCATTAGGGGGGCCGGATGAATTAACGCTGCGTGCAGGATCAGGCCCCTCAAACGTAGTTCGGTGTCCCCTGCTCTAGGCAATCATGCACGATTATATGCTACTCGTCTGATTTGTTTGGTGGCTCCAATTGCTTTACCATCTTTCACGTTTCTTCCTCTTCCATTAATCCACCGCCTCAATGGTATCCCCAAACTGCACCGTAAAATCGGCTTGCTCGTGTTCTGATAGTAAAGGTCGGTGCAAGTCCCAAATGATCTACCCAAAATGTACCCATTTCATCGCTACATAAGCCGCAATCATTGACAGCGGTGCATGCGTGAGCATGTTGCAAATGTAAGTGCGATCCGTCCCTTTACCGGCATGGTTTTACCATAGCACGCGAAACATGCATTTGTATTATTATCATTATTAATAGTATTGTTATTATAAACAACGGAAACGATGATGTAATTCGGTTCCTGGATATGCAAAAAGCCTTTGTTAGTGCCGCATAGAACGTTGCTGATCAAACTGAAGGCTATAGGCATTGGAGGACCGATGTTTTCTTGATTGGCATCATATCTAATAGGTAGACAGCAAGGGGTGCGCATGGGCCACCATTTCTCTAAACCGAAAGCCATCACCAGTGGAGTGATTCAAGGGAGTGCTTTGGTCCTGTTCTTTTTCTACTATATATTAACGATATTTTGCAGAGAATATGATATGGTGTTACATTTATCTTTGATGATGACATTAAAGTTGTCTACTCACAATCACGTGCAAATTCCTAGGAAGCCATACTTCTCTTTCAGGATGACCTATCTACGCTTAACTAATAATATGACTGTGTGAGTACCACGTGTTAACTCGATTTGTTGGCGTGCCATTCTGTCCGAGATTTGTGGCTGTACTCTTGCGGAATACGGTGTTTGGAGGAAGAAAGGAAATCTGAATATTATCAAATTCCCTCCGACCCAAGCTATCTTGAATTGATTAAAGTGTTACTTGACATAGCGTCTCCGTGAGGCTTACTGGTAATTTTTGTGATTCTTCCCATTTTTAATCCGTTATTGCACCCTGATTTCCTTTGTATGCTCATTTTACGGTTGTATACGTGTTTTTAAATTCTGCACCGTGTTCCAATTTAAACATGGTCGTCCCGCTAAAATCCGAGACGGATGAAATCCTTGTGTCCTCGATTGATATGTCCAATGCAGCTTGCGGCAATTCTGCCTGTTCAAAACTATTTACGGATATATCTGTTGCTATGCCGTGTAATGTTTGCTCCCGCTGGTATCAAAAAAGTAGTGCCGGCCTCCGAGCGAACCAATACAG
>OX104061.1:22701062-22730670 GCA_944474145.2 Dicrocoelium dendriticum
AACTGTCTGAAACGGTGGTGACAGATTTGTTGGTAGTTCATCTGAAGAGATGTAATCTACCCAGTAGTACATAACACGGATTCCGAAAGTGATATTCGTGTCTGAAGGATTTGTTAATCGACGATGAAGCTTGGGCAGATGCAGTGGACAATGGCCACGTAGTGGATGTGATTTTCGTCGAAGTTGAAAGCCCTTGATTAGGTACTCCACTTGAAGCTATCAAAATAGCTGAGCTCCTACGGCGTATCCGGCCGCGCCTTTCACTGGGTATCTGCCTTCTTGAATGGAAGAGATCAGTGGGTACATGTGAGTAGTAGTTTATTTCCTCCAGGCAAGCGGTCCTTACCTGTGTCACAGATGGTTCGGTCCTTGGACCGATGTTGTTCTCCATCTACCTAAACGATTCCCCTGGGGATTTCGGGCATCATCGATATTGTTTGCTGATGAGCTTCAGCTGTGAAATGTTGTAAATGTCCCTGGGGTTTCTGAGCCCATTCAGCATGCTTAGACAGACTGTGGGACTGGTCTACTTTGTGGCTACTGCCCATTAATCAACCAAAGTCTTCCGTTCTTCGTATAGATTTAGCTTTTCCACCTTCCAGATATGTGCTCATTGTGATCGAACTCCTAGCTGACACCAAGCATATAGACCTAAGCGTCGTCCGTTCCTCGTATTTGCATTCTGGTGAAAGCTGGAAAAAGACCGCAAGTACGGGTTTCCAATGGTTGTGGTTAGTACGCCGTTCTTTCCGGGTCTTAATCGCCTACATATTTGTGATTCTGTTCTCAGTTTTCGTTCGGCCTCATTTGAAATACCGCGTCCAGATTTGCCCGCCCTGCCTTTATCGAGACCAAATGGGACTCGAGGGGGTTTTGAGAGTAGGTACCAAATTGGTCGAACGGATACGGGGGAACCGTACTCGGGCCGTATACTTAGCTTGGGAATTTATTCAGTGCACTAACGACGGCTTCGAGGAGACCTAATCCTTAATTACTGCATTTTAACACGAAAGGTTGGACCGGAGTGAGATAGCTATTTAGCCCGGCTAAGTTGCCTTGTCTTTGCGGTCATCCCATGAAGCTACACAACAAGCTTTCCAACCGGATCAGGGCAGAACCTCGGTTGTCGCTTGGAGTTCTCGGTCGCTGGAACTCGCTTGTAGAAAGTGTAGTCAGTGAACCTACGGTGAAGCGTTTCGAGTGTCAGTTGGACGTTTTTGGGAGCAACTGGAAAACTTCCCCGTCTCCTAACCATATCCAATTTCCAAATTTGATTTCATTTCCTGTCGTTCGACTCACTCTTCGGTGTTAGCTTTCATGTAGATGACTTTCCCTCCATTTTATCTTCCATTTTATTTTTACGTCTTCCTTAATTCACGTGGCCTACACAGCGCGGACTGCTAATGTAGGAAACATGGGCAGTAATTGGTTGACCATGGTGTGTTTCCGGTGTTTCAGTCATTCAGTCATTCAAGAAAAAGTAGCACTTTATCTTTTCCTGACGCGACGATCTCCTCAAGATGGTACACTCAAGTAAATTGCCTACAGTTCCATTCCAATCTGAATTTGCGTCTGAATCTGATTCATGGTGCCTATTGTGGCAGACGTCATTTGCCGTAGACAAGTGTAAGATTATTCTGTCATGCAAATGCCAAGTACCGTCAGATAGTCTTTCACTACAAGGCGCATATATTTCGCGATGCAGGGCAGTTCGCGATTGGACGTGCGATATTCAGTCACTTTTAAATATTCTGAACATTGGGAATTTCAAGTTTCGAAAGCCATAAACACGATCGTTAACATCTGTCCTCAATTTTACCTCACGGAATCTCGCATCTCGCTTTACAAAGCATATGCATTGCCGCGTATGATGTAGTGTTCATTGCTCCAGTCTAATCTGCTGTACCCTGACCCGCATGCGCTTGAAAGGGTACAGAGGCGTTTCACGAAATTCTATGTGCATATACCTCTAAGTTGACATACAGCGAGCGATGTGATAAACATGAATTGGATCCAGTTTAGCTTCAGAGGCTGAAATTGAACCTAACTTTTCTTTATAGACTCATACACCGTCAAATTAGCAGACTTGATAACGGTGTTCACATATCTTTAAACAGCTGATATCCAATCCGTAACAAAGAGGTATAGGTTGTGATTCCACAAGTTGATACCAGAATCAGAGAACGTTACTTGCTAGCCCACTACTCAAAGATTTTGAACAAACTTCCAAGTGGTATCAGAACATGCTACACAATTTGCAATTTTAATATTGCGCTTACTAAAGCACTTAAGCTTCCCAAACATTATTATTATCTTCGGGACATCACAATCCCTAGATAGCGATTTCATAAACGGTATCGACGGTGCCCGAATAATTTTTCGAAACACATACACATTCCTTTCTGGACAACAGCCTCTTTCATTTCATTTCATGGTTTTCTCGGCCCAAACATCTGGCATGTGATTGTGAAGAATAATGCTTCAATGACTGGCATGAATCGACGAACAATTCTGATTACTTTGTGTTACCTAATTTGAAATTGCACCCATGTTTAATTCTGAAAAATTATTAATGGCATGTCGTGGAAAGGTTGTACCATTATTTGATATGTTCTTTCCAGGGAACAACTTCTCGCCTCGTCGAGGAATATACAGTTTATTATTACTGTTATTATTATTATTATTATTATTATTATTATTATTATTATTGAGCTACTGAGTTGCGTGAGCAACACCTGGCACAACCGTTAGAAATTCAACGTTGGGTTTGGAGTAACCGCTATGTGACGGCATTAAGATACGGAACCTCTAACGGGACCACGGATTACTTTGTAGTAATCATCGATCTTTGAGTGTCAGTGTTGGGATGAAGTAGCGCCGAAACTCCTCTAATTCGCAAACGGTCCAAGTGATCGGAACGACCTAGCTTTATGGCTAAGCAAACCGAGGTCACAATAGAGATTACATGTCGCAACCCAATTGCTCGAATGACAGAGGGTGGAAGAAATTATGCGTCTCCATCGCCAGCCATTGGACAACGCTATAAATACTAATTTTGGTACCCATTTATCCCGCTTTTTAACTGTTCTTAGGGGTACAACAGCTGAGCGATTATATAATGCCCCGATTTGCCTGAAGTTATGATGATAATCACAACGGAATTTTGAGTCATAATCGCGCGATAAGTGGATTCGGAACTCGCTGCACAGTCCGTGTTTACATTGAAGTAGTGTAACGTTAGGGCCAATCTAAATGAACAATTTTGAAATGGCAATGTAAAGGTTGGTTTGATGTAATGCCACATGTTCAGCACATTATGCTTCGCATATTTCGGTGAACTAAAATAACAGCATAATGCAGGCAATTAATCTGAAGGTTAAACGGATCAACGTATTCAACTTACACGGCTTTCTTGAGGTGCATTATCCGCACAATACTGATTAGAGAAAGTCTGTGTGCATCGTGCCACCTACTAAAGATGATTCGCCCTAAGATTTTAATGCAAAAATAATGCATTTAGAGCACGTTTGTGTGTTCTAAATGAGATGTACACATCAGTCTCTTCTGATGCAGCTTACAAAGTGGCGGAAAATGCCGACCACCTGGGAACCGAATTTCTAAGTCTTTTAAATGCCTGAAGTTCGAATTGTGCAATGTCCTGAATATGTCAGTAGACCGGCTTCGACTGCTGAGGGTAGGTGAATGCGCAACAGGAAATCGATATAGACTTATGTGGTGACAAATTTTGCCCTACTAACTCAAACTTGATGATTGCGGATATGGCATACAAGCACGTATTCGAGAGCAAAATAAACCGCACCCAATATTTACCATGGCTATCACGGTACAACATCAAAAGTTTACCTACCTGTGCTGCCATGCCTTGACATGCTATGGAAACGATTGAGAATATATACATAGTCAGCAATGGGCCTAATGGATCACTTAACCCAGTTATGGTATGCAGATATTGTATACATTGTAGCGCGCTTATGGGGACTAGGAAAACATCCGCACGGTTGCATACGTTGGTGAATCAAAAAGCTCTTGGCCAGACCAGAAATTAAAGGAAATGAATGAAAGTGAAAATATTTTATACAACCTTATGTGTTGGATGTATTATAGCTAACTCACAAGTGTTTAGAGCCATTTGTTTGTTGGTGATGATCGATTGAACTGGCCTTCATTGCTCAATTTTTAACGAGGGACAAATTTGAAATCCGAAATGAGATCAAATACCTACAGAAATAGGACGACGCCAAGGCAAATCCATACTGATATGATTAAGACATTTGGTGTGGACTCTCCTTCAGATTACACTGTTACGAAATGGACTGGGGCTATAAAGAGAGGCAGGTAGAGATTGAAGATGATCCATTGTATGGCTGACCAAAATCTTCGACCGTTGATGACCAGATGGTAACAATTTATCGAATGATATTAAATTATAGAAAGCTATCTATTTCCAAGGTAACTATGACTATGGGCGTCAGTTAAGGTTTAGTGCGTGTTTTGGTATGGAATATATTTGAGGTGAGAAACCTGACTGCAAGATGGATGCAGAGATGGTTGACACCTAATCAGAAGGTGTACCGTCGAATATTCGAGGCAGCATTAGACCCATTGTAAGGAAATCCCACAACTTTTTCTGAAGTATCTGGTACCCAGCATGAACATTTGGTTCATCACTCTGAATCAGCATCAAAGATTTACAGTAAACTATGGAAGCGCAGTGGATCCTCTCTCCAAAATAATTCCTTCAATTGACGTCCGTTGGAAATTTGATGGGCAATGAAAGAATACTACTACTAGACTTCTTGTTGAGCAGTCTTACCATTACAGACATGTATGACGCTTTAGATATACGCCAAGTGCAAGAAGCAAACAAAGAAAAACGGTGAGGGAAGCGCGTAGCAGTACTTAGCTTGTCTGACAACGCACCTATTCATAATTTCCAGGTGCCTGTGTCAAGAGAGGCCATTTGGGACCTGAATTGACCTGAACTTGACGCTTTGACTCGGTTTCCCAGCGTGTCATATCGATTCGATTTATTGCCTGAAATATCGTTGAAAACAGATTTTGAATAAACGCTGGGAACTGAAGTTGACTTTTGCGAAACGCTTCGCAAATCTAAGAGATAATGACATCGAAGTGCTTGGATTGTCGCAAAGCAATGACCACATGCTCAAAGGCCGTACAGTGCGAGACATGCAATGGCTGACTGCATAGTGCCTGTTGCAATATCGAAGCTAATTTGCATGAACATCTCCAACGGACCTCTTCCTGAGCAGTCTTTTTCATTTGTGATACGTGCCAAGCGGCGGTAGCGGATAAGACCCACGAGTTCCATTCAACCCCGCTTAGCCCACACACGAAAATGAAAGTGTGACCCCTCCCGCCAGTTGCCGTATCCATCTCGACGACTGAAAACATAATTCGGAACAAAGACCCATCTGCTTCATAGGCGGCGACCATACCGTGTAGCGGGAGAAAAACCCAGGTGAGCACTTCCTGCTCTACAACGTAGCCGGGTCTTATCTACGTCACTTTCGGAAGGTCTGGGGATGGCGTGATTCGATACTGGAAACAGAGCTTCAGGAGCCATCCTGTAGAAGCAATCTGTGACAACAAGTCTGAGTCCCAGCATTTTTGGTGTCGGATTCATGAGGGGTATAGGTCACTTGGGGTCTGAGTCATTTACCAAACACCTGTGAGGTCCGGAATTTGCTTAGTGGATACGACAAAGAAGCACGGCAGGCGGAGGAAGTTTCTGATAATGGGAGTATATAGTGCCGCTGCTAGTGATTGGGATCTGCTCCATGGTTTCCGTTCCGGGTTAATTCGATACTCTTCTCCTTGGATGTATTCTGGCTTATTAATTGCTCCAGCAGGTTGCAGTGTTCACTAGGATATGTCCAAGTAAGGCTTCACAAATCTTGGACATTGTAATCAGATGTCTCCTAGCTGACTGTACTGTAACCTATTGGCGAAAGTGATCATTGTGTCGTTTCATTTGAATGGACTTGCCGTCTCACCAGTCATGACCAGAATGTGTACCGTCAGAACTAATGAATTGCGGACCCACAATATATTAGACTAGTTGCAAGTATTCTACTCGGAACCTTCTGGAAAACTGAGAACTTGACGACGCCTGGGGCCTCTTACACTGAAAAATGATGTCAGTGATTTATCAACTTGTCCCTCTCTGTAAATGGAAGCAATTATTTAAAGGCCTTCCTTGGATTCATCATGAGTGAACAGATCTTCAAAGCCACAGGAATGAACTAAACGGTAACAACAATATCGAGGTGAGAATTAATGACGCATCGGTTCTTGTGGTTGCCTTTTCTCATTAAGCTGTGAAATGTTTCAGAGAAATGACAAGTTCCGTGTATTTTGTCACCCCACCGTCTGCATAGCCTGCTCCACTACTGCATATAGATTCTACAGCTCCTTGATACTTATGCTGGTGACTTGAATCAAAAGATTCCAGCAGTAGATAGAAGTATAAAAGATGCGAATAGCCCGTCTATCTTGTCAAAAAGGTAACAAAAGAAACCGTCGCAGTAGCTTTATGAACAGAAGCCAGATACATGGATTGGCATGTATTTGACACAAATTTAGCTTTGGATTGATTACACAGAGTCCCTTGCACACTTAATCGGCAGCGCACCATAGCAGCAACACGGTTCAATGCCTAGGAAAAGAAGTCATCAAACTGAATTTCAAGTTGCTCCGGTTCTCTTAATATTACTTCTGAAAATTCCTCTGCACTTTTACTGTTATTCGCAATGAAGCAAATAAACCACCCCTCTACTGTTAAATCATTACCGTTCATCATAATTTTGCGGGATACATCGGGAGTACAATCAAAAATTAACCAAGCAAAACTGCTTTCCTTGAGCTGATCCACGGTTTTCTTTCTCACCTGCCTTACTGAAATGCTCACTAATTCATTTTGAACTCGTGGAGACAAACAAAAGTGTTGATTTTCCTTCTCAAATGAATTGTCACAAAATGTTCACGAAGAACATGCTCATACTTTGCCAACAAATTTACAAATTCCGAAAATTCCCTCTATCTGGCCTTCGTCATTCTGGATACGTCTCGGAGACCATACCGTGGCCTGGTTCGCTCAACGTAAAACTTGACAATATCAAGTATCCTAGACAAAATTTCAAGCCACGTCTTTTCTACCATTGCCTTCCTTCAACTAGCCGGATTGCTAGCTCCGTTGCTATTGGAGATTGGCCGAGCACATGCTTTGCCAGCTTTCCGTTCATATGCTTTTAACTTCATCTGAAACCCTCATCAATGGAAAAACTAGACTGCTCAGTTTAAATCAACGTGCAGCTAGAAAAAAATACGGCCTATTTTTAAGGAGAATACATAATCCATCTTCGCAAGCTTTACTCGTTTTCTCACAGCTTTCGAAAAAACTAGTTCGTTGTTAACTTCTTAGCCTTAGTTTTGTATTCTTTCCAGGTAGCACCAATTATTGTATTCATGATCGACATTCTTCATAACAATAAATCAGAGTCGGACAAGATGAATGAGAATCTCATGGTCAATCATAACTCTAAAACTCTAAGGACGTTTCCGCCACTTCCTGAAATTTGGTCCCAAGGCAAACTTGAGGAACCAGCAGCTGAACTCGGCCACTAGATACAATCGACTGGAATACCATCGGGATTATTTTTCTCTTCGAATTTGTCATCCATGGAACACTCCTGATTATTTTCATTTCTGCAGCCACCCAACCCATTGAAATAAACGACTCAACGAAGCATCACACCACCAGTAGGTGATTTGATTTACTTTCACGGAGTGGCGGCAAGACGCTGACAAACATGGCTATCATCAACCCCGTGAAATCGGGGTAGATGGATATACTTGTGTATTAACATGAAAAAAATGGGGAGTTCACGATTGCGCATTTCTCTCTATTGTCACTTTTTCGAACCGGTAAAATTCATACAAACCATCCCAATAGAGATGTTAAGCCTTGCTTTATTTCTATGGGTATTAGCTTCCATCGGGCGGAATTCGATCATCCAAGTGGCCTCTGAGTGGTAATGTTTGCAACGGGTCTAGCATATGGTCACCGATCCCATAACTCCGAAGTTTGTATAGCAGATACAGTAATCTAATTTATGGGTCACCAAACTACGGCTCGCTGACCGTAAACGAAATTGCTTGATTAACGTGTATAGAACATGAGTGGTTGTAATCCGATTTGCACTTGACACTGCCTGTCATGTTACCGGTAATCTTACACTTTTGAGGGCTAATGTGATCCAGCCCGCGTATGTTACATTTGACACCGTACTATCCGACCAGTAGTGACCTCATATCATTTTAATATTGATGTGTGACCACATGAAAACCCATTCATCTGTGCACGCCACTTTAGTTCGGTTTATGTCACACCACTGTGTCGCAATTTTCGTTTAGCCAACTCCCCTGTTAAAACTCCGCATACTAAGAAGTCTTATGTTTGTGCATATGTTACTTTTAAGCTACATTTACGGATAGTTTGGAATGAGCAGCGAGTTTTTGTTATGAACTTGTACTAGCACTTCAGGTCGTCGGTGTTCGTACATTTGGAAGGAGCTGCGAATTGATACGAATTGTGCTCAACAGTTTGATTTTCGTACGTGATGGTATTGTTAATGGCATGTATGTATTACAAGGCTGCGTTCCTCCCAGTGCAAACGCATTGCTCAAGTATTCCAAACGTTTTGTCGCTTAGCCATTATTGGAATTACGGCTCACGAACGGTACACATGAAGATCATATTTACATTCGGGTATAGGATATGAAGCAACTAGAGGTGTGCAAGGTTATATATATATGTATATATATATACATATATATATATTTACCATAGGCGGGAGAGCCTATGGTACGCTGAGGCTGGTGGTGGCTAGATCCTGACAGATGGTCTACCCGCTGCTGCTACTGTTGCGCCATAGGCTCATGTTTTTGACGCCTCCTCGTGGCGACCGATGGATGGTAGTTGGGTTTCCTCCTTCTCCTTGCTAAGATCCAGGACACCAATCCGCATGAGTCAGTGAACTGGCCATTTGCTAGACCCGCTGTCTTTGGGCTGTTCATAGAATCGAAGGCTTTGGCTGAAAACCCGAGTCGTTCTCCTGTCAGGTGTGGGCGCCCTGGCAGTTTCCTATTCCATCGTCTTCGGAGGTTAGGAAGTGGTCGATGGCCCTCTTCCCGTAATACCTAGCCATGGGATACAACAGGTCTACGGGTTATAATCTTACAGCTCGATTGGTGTAGAGCACGAGCGCCACGCATTGTCTCTGACGGTGGGAGGACACATCCCGGTGTTCAATGATTTGCTACTACCCGTCTTAAGCCAGGCAGCCCCTGGTCAAATTGGTAAAAACCCGCCAAAACCCACGTGCGTCTGGCCGTGGTCCCAGGTGTATCCAATTACCGTCGCAAAATATATATAGGTCGTTCCAGTACATCCAAGGCTGCTTGTGACGGCCGTCAAGCAAATCCCAGCTGTGCCTGCAAATCACATTCCTGAGCTGGATCTGCATCCGACTGCCTTGTGAGTCAGGCTATTGAGCCAAAGGTTCCGGGCGGAGTCCCTCAAGCAAATCTCCAAACCACCCACTGCCTTGTGGCTCAGGCTCTTGAGCCAAAGGCTTCGGGTGGAGTCCCTCAAGCGAACCTCCGAAGCGCGACCACCTCGCTTGCGGTTGCTCACCAATGCAATCGTAGGCCTGCGCGCAAAGCACTCCGCATCGGGTGCGCACACTACTGGACCGGAACTCCAGCGAGCGCCCGGAGCAACGCACTGCACTCGTCGCGATGGAGCTGGCGCGCTACAACGTCGAAATTGCGGCGCTCAGTGAAACCCGGCTCGCTGAGCAAGGTAGGTTGCATGAAGCAGGTGCTGGCTACACATACTACTGGGTGGGCAACGCCGCCTCAGCACCACGTGATCATGGGTTCGGATTTGCAATATCCGATCGCCTCCAGGACCAGCTTGTGGGTGAACTAACAGTCATCAGCGCGACTGATGACTGTTCGCCTACAATTCAGAAGAGGTAAGTTTGCCACTTTTATAAGCACGTACGGTCCGACCATGTGTTATCCTGATGACACGCGTGATCAATTTTACACTGAGCTATCCTCCGTGATACGGTCTGTGCCGTGGAGCGACCGACTATTTCTGCTGGGTGATTTCAACGCGCGTGTTGGGCGTGATGCATCAGTGTGGACAGATGTTATCGGTTCGCATGGTATTGGTTCAGCGGAAGCGAACGGTGACAGGCTGCTCTCACTGTGCGCCACTCACGGCCTGACGATCAGGAACACTCGGTTTGCACTGAGTGCGAGTGATATAGCAACTTGGACGCACCCACAGAGTGGTCACGCTCACCTGCTCGACTATGTCATCGTACGTCAGCGTGAAGTGCGCATTATACGTGTACTGCGTGGAGCTGAGTGTGGCACTGATCACAAATTGGTTCAGACCAAACTGTACATTTATTTTCGTAAATGTATGTATTGCACTCCCGCCGTGAACCGGTGCAAATTTAACATTCTCTCCCTCGGTACTGTGGCAAAATGTAATGAGCTGGAGAAGACGATGGCTGCACGCCTGTGTGATGTGGACTGCATAGTCACAGTGGGCGACCTTGGGCACCACATTCGCGACCAGGTGACAGCTGCTGCCGAGGAGACCATTGTGCGCGCAAACTGCAAGCGGCCTGATTGGTTTGAGGAGAACAATGCGACGATCGGCGCATTGATGTCGGAGAAGAATGCAGCATTTGGTGCACATGTCGCAGTCCCCAGTGACTTGGGAAATAGTAGTCAGTTTCTCAAACTTCGACGGCGACTGACCCGAGAGCTCCGTCGCATTAAAAATGCATGGTGGACGGAGAAGACGAAGCAGATTGAATGCTACGCCGAACGCCGTCAACACAAGGAATTCTTTGACTCCTTGAAGGCGGTGTATGCACTGAGATTTGAGCCGCTGAGGACACTGATCGATGGTAGTTCAGGCGCTACCTGCACACAGATTGCAGACATAATGCAGATCTGGCGAAAACACTTTGACTGTCTCTTGAACAACCGTTCAGAGATCGACTGGCCTACATTGAACGGCCTGAAGCAGCACGATGTGAAGGAGAGTCTGGCGGACACGCCGACACTGGACGAGACGCAGAGAGCACTTGCTCAGCTGCGAAACGGCAAGTGTGCCGGGGCCGACGGGATCCCGCCTGAAGTATTGAAACACGGCGGACCCGCGTTGTTGACTGCGCTGCACCACTTGGTGCAACGCGTATGGATTGAGGAGGAGGTGCCTCCTGAGCTGAAGGATGCCCTTGTGCTACCACTGTACAAGGGCAAAGGTAGCAAGCAATGTTGCACGAATTATCGTGGCATCAACTTGCTGAGTTGTGTGGGCAAGGTGATTGCCCGAATCTTGCTCAACCGCCTCGTCATTCAGGTTGTGGAACCTAACGTGGCGGAAGAGCAATGTGGATTCCGTTCGGGTCGCAGCACTATAGATATGGTGTTTGCGGCTCGTCAGTTGCAGGAGAAGTGCAGAGAACGACACCAGCCATTGTACTCGCTTTTTGTTGATTTCACCAAGGCATTTGATACGGTGAACCGCGAGGCATTGTGGCTGGTGTTGGGTAAGTTTGGTTGCCCGCGTAAGTTTGTAAGTTTAATTGAATGTCTGCACAGTGGTATGCGAGCGAGGGTGCAGCTGAGTGGAGAGACCTCGGATGACTTTGCAGTTGTCTCTGGTGTGAAGCAAGGCTGTGTCTTAGCTCCTGCCCTGTTTAATATATATCTTCATGCAATGATGTCTTGTGCTTTTGATGCCGCTTGTGCTTACGGTGTTCGTGTGGAGCACCGTATTGATGGTGGGTTGCTGAACATCCGTCGTTTCGGTGCGAGAACTCTAGTCTGTGAGACAACTATCGGTATGTTGCTGTTTGCTGACGACTGTGCGTTGTTTTCACACAGCGCGGATGAGTTGCAGCACATGACTAGTGCTCTGGCTTCGACAGCGACGAAATTCGGGCTCACCATCAACACAAGCAAAACTGTCTGTCTCTTTCAGCCTTCACCGGAGGTGCAATCTTCAATATTGCCGCGAATCAGCATTGGTGCTGAAGTATTGGAAACCACCTCCCGCTTCTGCTACCTTGGGAGTGTGATGTCGACTGATCAGCAGCTACACATTGAGTTGCGTATTCGCGTGTCGAAGGCAGCCGCGGCATTCGGGAAGCTAGAGTACCGAGTGTGGAACAACCATCAGCTTACCATTGGCACGAAGCTGATGGTGTACAAATCCATGGTGCTGTCCGTTCTTCTATACGGCAGTGAAACGTGGACGATGTACCGGCGGGATGTGCGATATCTCGAGCGGTTCCATCAACAGTGTCTGCGACGAATTTTGCGCATCAGTTGGGGCGACAGAGTTGCTGACACAGAAGTGTTGCGACAAAGTGGGATGTATGCAGTGGACTGCATACTTTTACTGAGACACCTGAGGTGGCTCGGTCATGTGTGGCGTATAGATTCAACGCGGATACCGAAACAACTCTTATACGGTCAGCTGAGTATTGGGAAGCGGCATGTGGGGAAACCAAAGTTACGTTACCAAGACATGATCAAAGTGAGCCTCTCACGTTCTAATCTTGATTGCAGATCATGGGAATCGAAGGCGGTTGATCGGCGTGCATGGCGCGATCTAATCACGAAGGCAGTTGCCGAAGTGCGGAAGAAAGACCTCATACATGCAGAGAAGAAGCGGCAATGCGGAAGCGGCAAGCACCGATGGGTTGTACTCCATCGACATCGAGCGCATGGTGCTGTAGCACATGCGGTCGCGAGTGCCTGAGTCAGGCAGGCCTAGTGAGCCATGAGCGAGGCCACTCGGGACCACTACCGAAGCGACGACGGGTCCTGCAGAGAACGTAGGCAGAACCGGCGCAGCGTTTGTAGGTACGCTGCATTCGATTTACTAACCGCGTGCTTGCATGCTAAGTCTCTTTATTTCAGGTGGTGGGTTTTCAATTTTGTCCTAGTGCTTTTCTTTCCCATATAAATGCCTACTTATACTCTCTTCTATACACTTGCACACGTCGCTTAAGCCACTTGTAGTTATTTCGATAACATTTTCGTGTTTGTAGCATTTCCGTAAAATAAACTTCCTGACCTCGTGAACTTATCTCGGATCCTTTGTAAACAACTTATTTCATATGCTCATTAATTTAAGATTTATGTCACCGTTTCCTTATGTATTACTCGATTTATTTTCTTTGTTATCTTTCTCTCAAGTGATTGGCTGTTGTTTGATATCCCCGGTGTGGCTGCGCTTGGTGTGCATGTTGACAAGGTGCCTATCTGTCTATTACCCACTACCTCGTCCATACTGGCTCCAGGAGACAGTTGGTCGTTGCTGGAGGGGACGGGGTGCACGGTCCTTGTGGCCGTGTTAGGATCAAACAGTGGTTCCATGCAGTCAGTGTGGAGCGGACCACGGTCCAACCACCGCCTTGTGTGTGATTGTTTCCCAATTACAGCGTGCTTGTGTTTGCCTGTGAAGGAGTGTGGGCCGGCTCCGTTGATGAAACGTGGCTCCCATCCACATGTCTCCCGGTCTTATTCCTTCGGGTTTACACTGGATATGGGGTGTGTGGTTGGAGCTGTGAGTGGTGCAGCGCAAGCCACCCATGGTCCCTCTGTAGGCGCAGGCGTCCTGTGGTTGGCCACAGTGACAGGCAAATCGGAAACAGGATGCCGCCAACAATATATATATATATATATATATATATATATATATATATGGACGCGGAGCCTATGGTGCACTGAGACTGGTGGTGACTAGATCCTGCAGCTACTGTTGTTCCATGGGCTCGTTTCCTGGACGTCTCCTCCTGGAGACCGCTGGGTGGGTGTTTGTTTTCGCCCTTCTACCTGCTAACATCCAGGACACCAGTCCGCATGAACCAGTGCAGTGACCATGTGTTTTACGCGCTGTCTTTCGGGTGTACATTTAATGGAAGGCTTTTGCTGAGGACCCTAGTCGTCCCCTTGTCAGGTGTGGGCGCCCTGGCGGTATCCTAATCCATCCTCATCGGAGGTTAACAAGTGATCTATGGCCCACCTCCCGTACAACCTAGCCATGGGAGACAACAGGTCAACGGGTTTTAAGCTCACAGCTCGATTGGAATAGAGCAACAGCGCCACGCATTGTCTCTGACAGTAGGATTGCACTTCGGGGTGTTCAATGGTTTGCTACTACCCGCTTTAAGCCAGGAAGCCCCTAGCCTCCTGCGTCAGGCCATGGTTGCAGGTGTGCATCCTACTACGGTGTCATAACATGGATAGTTGTTCCACATCTACAAAGGCTGCGTCTGCTGGTGGTGAAGCAGATCACAATCTGTCTCTGCAATCACTTTTGTTAGTTGGATCTGCTCCCACTGACTTGTGGGTAAGGTTATTGAGCCAAACTCTCCGGGCGGAGTCCATCAAGCAAACCATCAAAGCACGACCGCCACCACGCGTGCCATTGCCGAACAATGTAACTGTATGCCTGCGTGCAAAGCACTCAGCGTCAGGTGCTGGAACCATTACACACTACTGGACCGGAACTCCAGCGAGCGCCCCGAGTGACTCACTGCACTGGTCGCGATGGAACTGGCGCACTACAACATCGGCATTGCGGCGCTCAGTAAGACTCCGCTCGTTGAGTAGATAGTAGCATGAATCAGGTGCTGGCTACACGTTCCGCCTAGTGGGCAATGTCACGTGAACATGGGGTCGCATTTGCAATATCCGATCGTCTCCATGACCAAGTGGTGGTTGAACTAACAGTCATCAACGCGCGACTGATGACTGTTCGCCTACGACTCGGAAGTATTAACTTTGGCACTTTATAAGCGCGTACGGTCCATGTGTTATCCCGATGACACTCGTGATAAATTCTACACTCAGCTATCCTCCGTTATACGGTCTCTGCCGAGGAGCGGCCGACTATTTCTGCTGAGTGATTTCAACGCGCGCGTTGGGCGTGGTGCATCGGTGTGGACAGATGTTATCGGTTCGCATGGCATTGGTTCAGCGTATTCGAACGGAGGCGGGCTGTTTGCACTGTGTGCCATTCACAGCCTGATGAACACGAACACTTGGTTTGCACTGAGTGCAAGTTATATAGCAACTCGGGCGTACCCACAGAATGGTCATGCTCACCTGCTCAACCATATCATCGTACGTCAGCGTGATATGCGTGAAGTGCGCATGACACGTGTACTGCGTGGAGCTGAATTTGGCAGAGACCATAAATTGGTGCGGAACAAATGGTACGCATATCTTCCTATTTTGATATTTTGCACTCCTGACGTGAGTCGCGGTAAACATTCACTCCCACGGTACCATCAATAGGCGTATAGATCTGGAGAAGGCAATGGCTGCACGCCTGTGTGATGTGGACTGCATAGTCACAGTGGGCGACCTGTGGCACCACATTAGCGACAAGGTGACAACTGCTGCCGAGGAGACCCTCGGGCGAACCAACAGTAAACTGAATGATTAGTTTGGTGAGGCCAGTACGACGATTGGCCCATTGGTGTTGGAGAAGAATGTAGCTTTTGCTGCACATGTGGCAGACCCCAATGACTAAGCGAAGAACACTCAGTTTCACAAACATCGACGACGGCTAACTTGAGAGTTCAGTCGCATTAAAAATGCATAGTGGTCGGAGAAGGAGAGGTAGATGGAATGTTACGCCGGACATCGCAAAAACAAGGAATACTTTGTCTCCTTGAAGGCGGTGTATGGACCGATGTTGGATCCGCTGAGGACTTTAATCGACGGTAGCTCACGCGATTCCTTCACAGATTGCAGACATAATGCAGACCTGACAAAAAACTTTGACTGTCTGTTGAATAACCGTTCAGAGACTGACTGTCCTATGCTGAACGGCCTGAAGTAGCACGATGTGATGATTTGTCTGGCCGACACGCTAACACTGAATGAGACGTAGAGGGCACTTACTCAGCTGCGGAACGGCAAGTGTGCCGGTGCCGAAGGGATCCCGCATGAAGTATTGAAACATGGGGACGCGCCTTGGTGAGTGCGCTGCAACACTTTGTGCAACGCGTGTGGATTGAGGAGAAGATGCCTCTTGAACTGAAGGATGCCCATATGCTACCACTGCACAGTGGCAAAGGGAGCGAACAATGTTGCACGAATTATGGTGGCATCAAGTTGCTGTTGCGTGAGCCAGGCGATTGCTCGAATCATTCTCAAAAGTCTCGTCAATCAGGTTGTGGAACCTGACATGACGGAAGAGCAATATGGATTCCGTTCTGGTCGCAGGACCATCGATATAGTGTTTGTGGCTTGTCAGTAGTAGGAAAAGTTCAGAGAACTAGACCAAGCTTTGTACTTGCTTTTTGTTGATTTCACCAAGGTATTTGATACGGCGAACCGTGAGGCATTGTGGCTGGTATTGGGTACGTTTGGTTGACTGCGTAAATTTTTAAGTTTAATTGCATGTATGCACAGTAGTATGCGGGAGAGGGTGCAGCTGAGTGGAGAGTCCTCGGATGAGTTTGCAGTTGGCTGTGGTGTGAAGCAATGCTGTATCTTACTTTCTGCTCTCTTTACTGTTTATCTTCATGCCATGATGTCTTATGCTTTTGATACTGTGTGTGCTTATGGTGTTCGTGTAGAGCACCGTATTGCTGCCTGATTGCTGAACATCCGTCGTATCAGTGGGAGAACCCTATACTGTGAGACAACAATCCGGATGTTGCAGTTTGCTGACAATTGTGCGTTGTTAGCGCAAAGCGCGGTTGGGTTGCTGTACATGAATAACATTGGTTTCGACAGCGGCTAATTTCTGGCTCACCATCAAAACAAGCAAGACCGTTTGTCTTTTCCAGCCTTCACCCGGGATGAAGTCGTGAACCTGCCCAAAATCCAGATTGCCGAAGAAGTGTTGGAAACCACTTCGAATGATGGCAACCTCGGTAAGGTAATAATAACAGCTTGATAACAACTAACAGTTTATGTGCGAGCCGCGCAGCCACGTAGCGAAAGCGGTTGCTGCCTTTGGCAAGCTGTGTGGAACAAGCACCAGCTTACCGTCGGCATGAAATTACTGGGGTAACAATCCATGGTATTGTCTCTTCTTCTACTGCTGCTTTATGGCCAAATGAGTCTAGGGAAAAGACACGTGGGCAAATCGAAGTTACGATACCAGAACATGCTAAAAAAGTCAGCCCTCAATGACTCAGTGGTTCAATAATGGATAATGGGATAAAAAGTATAACATTACAAGACTCACAGGATGGATTTGCAAAAGAAAATTAAAATCAAAATGTTCCATTGTGAAACTTTAAGTGTCAGTGGTTAAACTATTGCACCTTAGCGAAAGGTTGTGTATCGTTTATCACTAAGATGAAAGTCCAAGAGTCTGTTGGGCGAAGAATGGGATACTAATCGGTAAGCAATGACACAAAATACGTGTCAAATACGACAGTATGGAAGTCGGAGGCGACTGAACCCAACGTATATTGAGCGGGCTACAAGAATAGGAAGCGAATCAGACAGAGCGAGAAACGTACAGCGAGGTACTCACCAAGACGGTTTGTGTTAACGGACGTGCAGTCAGTAAAACAAGTGGACGTTTCGAAGGTTGAAACAACCACAAAATCCAATGTTACAAAAGACTGAAAGAGCTTGTTTTTTGGTGCACTACAAGGGCCTCCCCCTAGAAGGCTGAAGGATGGAAGCCTTCGATGGAGCTGTTAGTGGGGGAAACGGAAGGTGAGGGTGGATGCGAATATTTGCAGGGGCTTGAGTAAAGGCATCTAAAGTGGGGGTGTAGCAGTTTTCGCTGGGTGCAGGCTTTTGTTAGTAATTATTTATGACGATCGTGTGGACCAGAGTGCATCATCGGTGGGCCGTCGGGGCGGGCTGTTCGGACTGCAAAAAACTGGTTAATCCAGGAAAAAGGCCGACAGGACCTTTCCTTTGCGGCGGACCCGACGGTGCGCTTGGGAGGTGTCACTCCCCCACCGCACTTTAGTCCACGGTCCTCGTCGCACGATGGAATCCAGGCGTCCTCCTCCCACGGAGAAATCCAGGTGTCCTCGTCCCACGAAGAAATGCGGGCGTCCTCGTCGGCAATGCCTAGGCGGCGTTTGGGGACCAATCCGTTCGTGGCTGTCTGCGGTCGAGGGCGACTGTCTGTTCCTTGGGTGAGGAAGGGGGCTTTGAGACGGCTGGTGAGTCACTCCAGGGTTGCGTTGAGCCGGTTGGCGAGTCACTCGAGAGTTGCCTGGGCAGTTCCGGCGGTTGAGTTCTGGAGGGTAGAACTCAGAGGGGGTGGGCAAGGTTCGGGGAAGTGGCTTGACGCCGGAGAGAGAACATGGCATGTTTGATAAAAGCAAATACGCTTTTTAGGTTTTCAAAATGTTTTGGGATTTTTGTCGATTTTGCAAAACGTTTGTGGATGAGACGCAGGATAACCACTAAAGACGAAAAAGGCGTATTAATGGAAATAGCAAACGTTTACAAAATCTGAAAAATGGACCGGACGTTTGACCTGTCTACCGCGTCGGTCTGTTGCCTGGGGTTGCGGCGGGATAGGTTGCGGGCCAAGGGGTACGGAGGGTTCCGGGCTATTCAGTGCTCGGGAAGTCACCACAGGTGCGGGTGCTTGTGCGAGAGCATCAGGATGGGCTGCAAGTGGCTCGTCAAAGAAAGCCACTTTGAGGCGGTGGATGGACACCGTTGTTCGGTGACCATTCTGGTCTAAAGTAAAATGTTTCGAAGTTCGTTGCAGAACTCTGAAAGGGCCAGTGTAGGGAGGCTGAAGAGGGCGCCGCACTGCGTCGGTGCGGAGGAAGACGTGAGTGCAGGTAGAGAGTCCGCTGCGCATTTGCACATCTCTAGTCTGTTCACGGGGCGGGGTCGGGCGTAGTGAACACGTGCGTAGAGCTAGGGAGGACACAAAGTTAGGCGGAGGCATACGCGACGATGCAGGAGGGGAAACGAATTCTCCAGGTAACTTGAACATTTTATCGTAAACTAGCTCTGCTGATGCACATTGCAAGTCAGCTTTGATGCTGCTGCGAATGCCTAAGAGTACGAGCGAGACGTTTTCGCTCCAGCTAGGTTCGGAGGAGGCGCAGAGCGAGGCTTTAAGCTGCCTATGGAAACGTTCAACTAACCCGTTGGCTGCGGTGTGATACGCTGTGTTATTAATGCGGCGACAGCCTAAAAAGTTGCAGAACGTATCGAATTGTGAAGATTCGAAAGGCTTTCCTCGGTCAATTGTAATGGTAGATGGACATCCGTAGTGCGAAACCCACCGATCCAAGGAGGCCCGAATAACAGTCTCAGCTGTGCAGTCTGTTAGGGGGATGGCTTCTGGCCATCTGGTGAAGCGGTCAACACATGTAAGAATGTATACGAATCCGCGTGACGGAGGCAAGGGACCTACCAGGTCTAGGTGTACATGCGAGAACCGAGAGTCCGGGGCATGAAATGAACCAAGAGGACTGCGGGTGTGACGATGTACTTTAGAGCGCTGGCATTGAAGGCAGGCGCGAGCCCAGGTACGAACATCTTTGTTTACGCGTGGCCAGACGAAACGTTCGGTGACCAGTTTCAAAGATGCACAGATACTGGGATGTGATAGTGTGTGCAGTGCGTCAACGAATGTGCGTCTGAAGGAGACGAGCACGAGAGGTCTAGGACAACCTGTGGAATAGTCGCAGAGGATGGTTTCTTCCGTGGTTTAGAGAGGAACAGGTTGCACATGCAGCGAAGTGGATCGCAGAGTGCGCTGTATATCTTCGTCTTGAGCCTGAGCCGATGCCATGCCGGCAAGGTCGACGGTAGGCAAAGACTGCAGAGTGAGTTTGACGCTTGAGAAAGCCTCGGCGACCGGATTGTCGACACCTGAGACATGACTTATGTCAGCAGTGAACTGCGTGACAAAGTCTAGGTGTCTTGTTTCCAGTGGTGAGTATTCGTCGTTCGCTGAGTTGAAGGCAAATATAAGGGGCTTGTGGTCAGTGTACACCGTGAAAGCGTGACTTTCAAGTGTGTGCCGGAAGTGACGTATCGCTAGGTAAACGGCCAGCAGTTCTCTGCCAAACGTGCTGTAGCGGGATTCCGCTGGCTGCAGGCGCTTGGAGAAGAACCCAATGGGTTGCCATTGCCCACCAACGTGTTGTTGGAGGACGGCTCCTACCGCGACGTCTGAGGCATCAGTCGTAATAGAAAGTGGTGCAGTCGATTCGGAATGAGCGAGGAGGGCTATGTTGGAGATAGCATCCTTGAGCTCGGCGAAGGCTGCCTGTGCTGTGTTAGGGAAAGCGAACTTACGTTCATTTCCTCTGAGTAAGTCAGTCAGTGACTGCATGAGCTGAGCGCAGCGCACAATGAAGCGTCGATAGTAGTTGACCAAACCACAAAATCGACGGAGGTGCTTGAACGAAGTCGGAGTTGGGAACTCCATGATTGCCTGGATCTTATCAGGAAGGACTTCGATACCAGACGATAAAACGAGATGGCCTAGGAATTCTACCTTTGATTTGCCGAGTTCGCACTCAGTCGGGTTGACTGTGACACCGTGTTGGGTCAAGCGCTGGAAGAGAGTACGAAGATGCTCGAGGTGCTCTTGTTCCGATGAACTGGCTACTAAAGTATCATCGAGGTAGGAATAGGCGAAGTCTAGGCCACGAGAGACATCGTGGATGAAGCAATGGAAGGTTTGTGCGGCGTTGTACAGTCCAAATGGCATCCTTAAAAATTCAAACAAACCGAAAGGAGTGATGACGGCTGTTTTAGGAATGTCAGTGTTTTCCACAGGTATCTGGTGATAGGCGCGAACCAGATCCATCTTGCTGAAGATCGTCTTACCTGTGAGGCATGCGGTAAGGTCCTGCATGTGTGGGATGGGATACCTATCTGGGACGGTTAGGCGATTGAGTGCGCGGTAATCACTGCAAGGGCGCCAATCACCAGATTTCTTTGGGACCATTTGCGTGTTGCGTGTTCGGGTCAAGTCGGGGTCACCAATTGTTGGGCGGAGAATGGGATACTAATCGGTAAGCAATGACACCAAATACGTGTCAAATACGACAGTATAGAAGTCGGAGGCTACTGAACCCAGCGTATATTGTGCAGGCTACAAGAATAGGAAGCGAATCAGACAGAGCGAGAAACGTGCAGCGAGGTACTCACCAAGACGGTTTGTGTTAACGGACGTGCAGTCAGTAAAACAAGTGGACGTTTCGAAGGTTGAAACAACCACAAAATCCAATGTTAGAAAAGACTGAAAGAGCTTGTTTTCCGGTGCACTACACGTCTTTCGAATGTCGTCATGTCTGTTGCGTTCACCACATATTTTGGTAATGCATATCAGTAAGAACAGATTCTATGTGAGTAAAAATACTTTCTACAATTCGGACGGGAATGTTGCGTCATTAATTTCAGGTGGTTGCATTCGAGGAGTTTCAATTTAAATGTTGAACTATTAAGGTGCATTGATGCCATTGTGGAACATTAAAGTCACCCATTATAGGATTGTGTGAGTACTTTTATGAAACACATAGCGGAGGGCGTTTAACAGAATGTTATCTTTGTCTGATGATGAGTTAGGAGGTCTATAGATAACTGCTAAGAGACAAGCATCACTGTTCTTCTGTGTAGCAACATCGACCTGCTAGGTGCAGTCGGCAAAATAGTGCGTCAGGAATAACAAAGTTATTTTCCGTAAGAGACTTACATTTCAAATAATCTCGATAGTAGAGAGCAACGCCGCCACCGCGAGATGGACGATCATTTCGACATCTCACTGAGTTCAATCTCTGGATCAAGTATGTCGTTTGTGAGCCAAGTTTCAGTAAGCGCTATGAGGTCCCAAGTTGTTATTTCATGTCGATGGCGCAGCTCCGAGAGCTTAGAATACAACCCCTGAGAGTTTGTGTAGCAGCATGGGTACTTGTTGACGTATCAGGAGCTCGGTTCGGTGTATGTGACCGGCACAAACAGTAAGAGCTACGCTTGACCTTAGGATTGTTAATCACTATAGCATTTCTCACTTGCTAACATCCTTAACGCAATCACTAATATCCTTAGTGCGGAAGCTATCATTCATAGTGCAGAAGCTTTCCTCCTCTACGCAAAGGCTACCATCCAATAGTCGCCATACTTGCATCCACGTAGCACTGCGTGGGCAGAGGCTACCAGCCAATCGAATTCGATATAGCGTAGCGACTGAAAACCGTTATATGCAGAATACTCACGCCGTCGGAGCTGGGTAGGAAAACTGGGAGACTTGCGTGAGACTAGCGTGGTCCAACTCAAATAGACGGAAATTGAGACCTTACTAAACGGACCTCAGCCGGTGCGCTCTGCGCCGCGCGCCCTCAGTGGACAATGGTGGTGTCTGAGACATCCATTGGAGCGCGCACAGTCCCTGAGGGAAGGGAAACGCGTGCGCTCAGAGCACCGGGTATAAGCCTGAAGTCGAGTCAAGTCCCTTTGTAAGTGAGCAAAGGAGATGTCTGAGGTTAGGGCGCAATTGATGCACGCAGGACAAGAGTAAACAACTTTGGCTTAGTACTAAAAAGGTGCTCTAAACAAGAGGCGCAGATAGGTTGTCTGGTTTTGGTGGGTATTCAGGCTAGTTCGGTCGGAGAGTGGAAGACACAGTAGAAGCTACCGTTTGATCTCGAAGTCAAGTTGTCCGTGACATAAGGAACGGAACGATCTCCGTCGCGTCAGAATGGATACCAATCACTACACGTAACTTCTTAATTTATGCGATGAAATAGCACTTTTTTGACGGATCGACAGGTCTAAATTGAACGCGGTGTAGAAGGTAATCATATTTCAAACAATTCGCCCCCATAAGAAGCACACAAGACAAATCTGAACGAGGTAGACAGTACAGCTCCCGGGTGGAATGAAATAATCACCAATGGAACGATGAAGAAGGCATGTGATAGGTGTTTGATTGCAGCCGCGCAATTTCCTTTCAGAGGATATGTTAAACGGTGAATTATATTAATTTCCTCTTTGTTCCGCAAGTACGCAGACATGTACTATTTTGTTGCGAAGTGATTACACAACAAGCAGCTGGTATCGTGAAAGATGGGGGTATAGCGAGCCGGTGCACTATACGGCTGCTATTCCCAATTCATGTATCGCTGTGGACACAAAGTAAATTGTACACAAAGCGAAAGCGAATAAGCGTAAGCTTCAGTGTTCATACAAGCTAGTCACAAATGTTAGGCAAACGTGAACGTATGCGAGAAACCGGAAGAGAGGGTAGGGTGAGTAGGCGTGAGTGAGGCAAAACTCACAAACAACGGGGAGCGGTGAAGTATACTTACCTCCGCTTTAACAAAAAGACAATCCAGTTACACCAACAAATAGATGTAAAGTGATATAATTCCTTAACTACTAGAACGCTAAATTGCAGACAACCATGAGCGTGTTCCTCTGCAACGAGACTACTCCATCTGGGGGAAATAGGAGACAATGACACTTGATGTGTGCTACTTAGGTCCAGTTAATTGGATTGCTTTGTTTCGGCTGCTGACACGGCCGGACACCCCGCTTCACACAGCTAGATTGTCAGAAATAGCAATCTGCGCGTAATTCACTATTACTTTAATTGCAGAACACCAGCGAAGTTGTTTGTCAAGCACGAACTATCAAGTCCCCCATCATTTGCAAACTCAGTAGTGGTACGTGATGTGGGATAGATGAGTAATAATAATGCGATAATCGCACAGATTGTGAGTCAACAGTTTAAAAACGGACCCGCAAATCGTCGGAATCCACAACCATAAAAAATCATACACACATTTCTATTGTCATAATCATTATCCACCAGATGAAAAAAGATCAAATATAGTCTTCTGTTGCCTGGCAATTAAAATGAAAGGAACATAGTTTGTGCATCACGTCCAGAAGATGTGCAAGCATGCCAGTGTGTCCGCTATGTATTGCGTAGGAGAGCGAAATATCAACTTCACCCTGTGCATCTGTGAATGTATAACTTTTCAGAACGTTTGTAGGATCCTGTTCCTGCTGGTAGTCTGATTCATTATTCACATCCTCAGCTGCTAAAACTGATGTGGTTAGCAGGTCCAAGTTTATTTCTGTTGTGTGACTTGTATGGAAATAAGAAGCAATCAGATGGCTGTCAGCAGTTTGCATCCAAACAATTCCTCTGAGAGAGTATCCAGAGCAATTGCGTTTGTAGGAGGCACAATTTGTTCAAATGTCCCATGTAATTTGCATTGTTCTCTCAGAATCTATTTCTGCAGTACAAGGAAAGTCCGGTTTACAAAACAGAGATGGTTGAGTTCTGCACCTTCTTCCAGGTAGAAGTTATGTAGTACACGACATCTAATAAATTCACTAGTTACATGAAACCAGTTCCGGACATTTCTTTGTGTGATTCCATGATCGTTATAAGATGGAGAAGCTGTTATTCTCCTAAACTTCGCTTGAGGCGCAAAAATAGCACCCTGGTCGTACGGTTGAAATAACGCAGTGGAGTTGGGTAACAGGAGCTGCAATTTGATATTATGTAGGTGGAATTAGGGAGGGCAACGGCTTTCTCGAGAGAAGGTAGGGTGATGCGTTTTTCTGTATTTTGCTGTTAAATCTTCGGAAATAGCTGCAGCCATCCATGCCTATTTATTACTCTGGTAAACTGCCGGTTGCTTTTCATGTTGATACTTCTAAAATTCGACAGTTGGTTGATCTGCAACTCACTGCAGACGGTTCTCGCTCTCCCAACGTGGTAGTGCACAGCAAAACTGTAACACGCGCATGAACACTTTTCCAACCTGCGCATTTCTATCCTTTTACATGAAGCCTCAATCCGACGTAGTATGGAATAGCAAAGCAGTTTCAAGTGCATTAAAAATGACTTGAGCTGTGTAACCAGAACATATTTCGGGTAATTTTTCTGCCTAGTCGGATGAAGCACACCTATCTGAGTCACCGCTTTAGCCCGATTGCTTAGCAAACAAAAGCTAGTCTACTAATGAAAGCCTGTAGCCAAATGATTGAGGATGTAAAATCGATGATTTGTAATTCTTTTGCGAAATTTAATCCTCGATCTAGAATCACGTGTCCAGATAATGGAATTTTCCCCTCAGTGTTGACTGGCATTATTTCCAGCAACATGCGTTCATGTATTCGCTACCCATTTTTCTATCATACTTTCTTTCAGTCCTAGTGTGTGGTTCAAAAAATCATACAAAAATGGGCATTCCTCCTTTATGTTACATAGATTTGTGATCTGTTAATAAAGAAATATTGCGACAATGTTAGCGAATTGTCCCTTCTTAATATCGTCGAATCAATGGTACCATTTCTTTTAGTGTGAATGACTTTGGCTTTGCTGTAATGCAACTAGCCAATTTGTCCTTCGGAAGGACGCCCAAAATGAACTATAAAAACATTCACGTATATTCATAAAGAACCTACGTCAGCAGTACCCGCTCAGTTACAGGGTAAACAAATACACACAGAAAGCGATAGTCACAGTATTTGCGACTGTATAACGGTATCACAAATCGCAGAGAGCGCAAGGGGAGTGCCAATGCACATTTATTTCGTAACGTGGCTCTGTCAGATTTGTTCGTTGCACAGCCCATAGCAGCATACATGCATCAGTTACATTGGGTGAAAACCCGGGGGGGGGGTGATGGGTCATTCGACAATTCTGGTTTGCAATCTCCATGTCCTAGGTTGTCCACCGCGTCTGCCCAGCAACCGCGAAGAACGCGCGACACAGAAGACGATGACCGGACATACGCAGTATGTGTCCAACACATCGCAGATGACGCATCGGGACGAGCGAATCCAGCGAATTGTTGCCTCCACCCAAGCCACGCTGTATAACTTACTCATTGGTTAGGTGGTGCAGCGGCCACAAATGGGCAATCGACCGCAAGCAACGGTGCTCAAAGACAGAGAGACGGCGCATGTCGGCGATACGAACAGGCCAAGACTCGCAACCGTACAAGAATACAGCGCGGACAGTCGCAAAATAAACACGTCCTTTGATGGATATACCGATGACATGGCGGCGCCACAAGTGCTTCAGCTTAGGGAAAGCGAGGCGACCTCTTGAGATACGCAACGGAATCTGATCTCCAATAGCTCCGTTGGCTGAGATACAACTGCCCAAGTAGGCAAAACTCTCCGTAACATTCAGTCTCTCAAAACCGAGATTGAGTGCAGCTACAGGCATCTGAATGTTTTGGGAAAGAGCTTTGCACTTGGGTGAGAAAAGTCATCCATATGTCGACACTTCAGTCGCAAGTTGGAAGGCCTGTGGACGGTCACGCAACAAGACGATATCATCAGCGTAGTCGAAGTCAACAGCTGGGCTGCCTGCGAGGAGCACAACGCCAGCGCGTTTAACGAATTATGCAGAGCATTCTTTAGGACTTCCTCAATGACAAGGTTATTAAGATAATTGCACCTACATTGTCCCGGAATATCGCGGATGAAATCTCCAGCCAGAGATTACGTACATTGGCCTTTTATTGACAACGCTATCCATGATTGTGTCCCCACATGCAGCATTTGTGCATCAGCAGCGGAACTTCCAACCAAATCCATCCAACCCTGGATGCCAGCCTCTAAGCCATGTGAGAGATTTCACCTTGATTTCCCTGGTCCCGCTCAAGGCCATTGTTTGAATTGTGATTGATACGTACACAAAGTGACCGGACGTATACGTGATGAATACGACTACGACAGCGGCCACGGTACGAAAATTACAAGTTATTTGCACAGTTCGGTTCACCAAACACCTCGGTTTCCGATAACGGTTCGCAATTTATCTCCGACGATGTTGGTGCTTTCTGCCAGTGTAAATGTAGCAAGCACTGTCGGTCGCCTCCGGATCATCCCCAGTACAACGGGTAAGCAGAATGATTCGTGGGTATCATCACATGTTTACTTCTAAATTTGGGGGGATGTAGGACACAAGTGGATATCATACACCTGTTATCGTTAAGTACCATGGGCTACGCAAAACCCTGATCTACCATACGGCAGACACGCAGTGGATGTCAAGTTCGGGCGTGATCCACGTCCTCCCATTAATGCTTTACTCTCTTCTGTTACGAAAACGCTACTAACGCTTTCTAAAGAGGAGCCGGTGTACTCGTTGGATGCATGGCCAAACCACCAAACCTGGCAACCTGCAGTGGTACGATGAAGAAAATGCTCTGTGCTGTACGTGGTGTCTGTCGGAACGTTGTCCGTCACACGGCAAGTTCATCAGTGACGCAAACGACAAATGGAACAAACAACCACTTCTATTTTTGAGTTGTACTTCGTTATATTGCCGGACACATTGGAACTACCAAAAATATTGGGGCGTATTGAACCGACAGAGACGTGCGCAGATTCATGCGGCGGAGTCACTGGGAGAACTACGCGGCCTACTAAACCTATGCTATCTGGAAAACTGCAACCTCATCAGTGCTGACCACAAACTGCTGTATAAGCAGGTTAATAGCCTGTGAAATATGAGGCAAGGATTTCCTCCACTCAGGACGGCTGATGGCTGAACAAAACGGCTGTGGAAGCAGCAAACGCGCCGCAGATGCAATACGCTCCCACGTTTCAAATGTCTTGCCACCAGGCGATCTACCAAACTTTGTCTTCTCCTTGCCAGGGCTAACCCAAATCACTTTTACCGCAGAGGTTGTATTGCAATAGCTGACGTCTCTACGCAAAACACAGCTCGCCGGGCGTTGACACCATTCGTCCAGAGGCCTTAGAAGCAGCAGCAAGCCAACTGGGAGGAACTTTATATCACTTTTTCCGGCGCTGCTTAGACCAGAACCAAGTTCCCGCCATGTGGAAGCTTGGAATAATAAGCCCGATTCACAAAGGTGGAAGCAGAACTGATCCCTCCAACTACCGCCTAGTAGCCCTTCTTCCTATACTCTCCAACGTCGTGGAATATATAGTTGCCGATGCATAGGGGTGCTATCTGGAAAACTGCAACATCATCACTCCTGAGCAGCACGGTTTCCGTCGACAGCGGTCATGTACAACGCATTTATTATTTGCACGCAGTAGTTGGACCGGGGAAGCTGACGCTGGAGAAGGTGTTGACGTGATCTACCTGGATTTCTCCAAGGCTATCGACCGTCTAGACCATCGGATACTACTATCCGAACTGCTGCATTACGAGATCGGAGACCCGTTTTTAAGCTGGATCGCCAACTTTCTACTTCAACGGCAATTAGTGGTCAGAGTTCGGAGCTCTTTCTCGGACCCCATACAAGTGGAGTTTGGTGTGGCGCAAGGCTCAGTTCTAGGTCCACATTTGTTTTTGGTGTTTATTAATGACCTTGCACAGGGAGTCGCTTCAAATTTCTTAATGTTTGCCGACGATATCAAGATCTGGCGCAGGATCCAGGCGAACGCCGACCAACATGTGCTTCAAAGTGATTTAGGTACGGTGTATCAATGGTCGACCTAAAACTAATTGCATTCCAACGTCAGTAAATGCAAGGTGCTTACCATCCGACAGCAGAGCAGCTACTCACACCGACTCGGAACGAATATACTACCACAATCAACTCTCGAACATGTCTTGGGTGTCCTTGTTCAAGATGACTTAAGTTGCTCTAGGCAATCCGAAAAGGCCTCGAAGACCATGAACCAACATGTGGGGCTGTTGAGGCGGGCGTTTGGAGAAATAAACAGCTCCATATTTCGACAAATGCTCAGTGCGTATGTCCGCCCCCATGTCGAATACGCAATTCAAGCCTGGCATCCATGGCTGAAACACGACCTTAATGCACTGGAGCAGCCACAACGACGGGTGTCTAAGAACGTAATTGGGATGCGCAATCTTTCCTACCAGGAGTGGATGCAACGACTGGGATTGTTCAGTGGAAGCTATCGCAGACTACTAGGCGACCTAATAATGGCATACTTGATTCTGCGAGACCCACATCATGTGTGCCGTCCTTTAATGCAACTCAGCAGCAATACAAACCTGAGGGGCCACTCAATAAAACTCACAGAACCATACAGTCGTCTGGATTGCCGCAGAAATTTCTTTTCCATTCCTGTCTGTCACCCGTGGAATGCTCTCCCAGAATCGGTCGTCTCTGCACCGACATTAACCGTATTTAAAATACGGTTGGACGATGCACTCATCCACTTACATTTTGTCACTTAACACTAGGTCTCCATGCTACACCTAGAGTACACCATGGAATTATTTGTTGTTAACTGTGGGTGCTGTGAAACTAAGGGGATCGCAGGACAGCGGCGAAGCAAACGAAAAGTACTTATTTTCATATTTAAGGTATTGACTATTTTACTATCCTTATCATCACTATTGTTATGTTGAAATCCACACCAACTATCCAACGGGACTTGTAAAGCAAAGCTTCTTAACCCGTATAAATTCTTTGCACATTTTTCATAGGTTAAGCCAGAGCTTAATTCGTATGCGTCTGGAGAACGTGTATTCAATGAGTAATAGTTTACAATAGACAACTCGTTGCCTTAA
>OX104061.1:22730694-22757229 GCA_944474145.2 Dicrocoelium dendriticum
GCAGAAGTATCGGCACACCCACGCATAACGGGCAAGCTGTGAGGAATTAGAAGGAGTCAAAGTAGTATACCTTCAGCACTTATGGTCAACGCTGAGAATGTGATTACAACGCTAGTTGGTTTCACCCAGAAAGTATTCACAGAGCCGAGAGATATCCGCAGGTATACCTGTGCGGGGGGGGGCTAGACACGAACTAAGAAACGGTTGCGGGACTAGTGAAAATTCGCATTCAATGGCCTAACTCAATTGCAGGGGGCATTAAATGCTTCACCGGCTGCATTCAAAGCGCAGACAGACTCAGCCGTTGTCCAGTGAGAAGTACACAGAAACCGGTAAGCAGCAATCGCATATGGATAAAAGGATATCATAGCATGCGAGTAACACATTCGAATAACCACGCAACGTGTATCTGTAGCTAATAAGCCCGCAACATCCGACTGCCTGGAAGCTCCCTGATAGATACACTTTAAACCCTGTGTAGGGCACTAGGAAGTATTCAACACAGGATAACGGAATTATAGGAGGACTTCACAGGATATTTAAGGAGTATACTTGTCCACTGCTGTTGAACACCATCAGTCCATTAGATGCAAATGCATCGTTTGGAGTGACACAATCTTTCCATAGTCTACGAATTTCCAATGAACCGTCATTGAACCGGACATACGGCCAGGAACGGCACGCAAACTCGATCCTGCATAGTCGCTAACCTAAGTGTTATAACTTCGGTTACTGGGGCTTAAGGCCGTCAGAAATGAAGCCCTTCACCTCACCGGACAGTGGATGGACCAGATCTCAAGTCACATGGAACGGACAAGACAGCCGACTACAGAGGTTATGGTGTGAGTGTTTCCGACTCGAGGCGCTCTGATGGATATGAACCACAGTGGACCATTGAGGGGGATGTGAAGTTTAATCTCCGTTGTGTGCGAGTACATTGCACATTTAAGGCACCATATTGTCCATTGTAGCATCCCCCTCTTTGAATACACGTTCTCCAGACGCATACGTATGAAGAGCTGCATTATGCTGTAAAGTTGCATTGGTTTAGTAGGCCGCGTAGTACTCCCAGTGACTCCGTCGCATGGCTCTGTGCACGTCTCTGTCGGTTCAGTACGCCCCACTATTTTTGGTAGTTCCAATGTGTCCGGCAATGTATCAAACGGCAAACCGAAAATCGAAGTCATTGTTTGTTCGAGCTGTCGTTTGCGTCACTGATAAACGTGCCGTGTGACGGACAACGTTCCGACAGACACCACGTACAGCACAGAGCATTTTCTTCATCGTACCACTGCAGGTTGCCAGGTTTGGTGGTTTGGCCATGCATCCAACGCGTACACCGGCTCCCCTAGTAGAAAGCGTCTGTTCACCCCTGACGCCAGTAGCCGTTGCGTAACATTAGAGAGTACAGCCTTAATGGGAGGACGTGGATCACGCCCGAACATGGCTTCCGCTGGGTATCTGCCGCATGGTAGATCGGGGTTTTGCGTAGCCCATAATACTTAACAGGTACAGGTGTATGATATCCACTGTGAGTCCTTCCCTCCGCGGTTTTAGAAGTAAACATCTGATGGTATCCACGAACCATTCTGCTTACCCGTTGTACTGGGGATGTTCCGGAGGCGACCGACAGTGCTTGATACAATTACACTGGCAGAAAGCACCAACATCGTCGGAGATAAATTGCGAACCGTTATCGGAAACCGAGGTGTTTGGTGAACCGAACTGTGCAAATAACTGTTGTAATTTTCGTACTGTGGCCGCTGTCGTAGTTGTGTTCATCACGTATACGTCCGGTCACTTTGTGTACGTACCAATCACAATTCAAACAATGGACTTGAGCGGGTCCAGGTAAATCAAGGTGAATTCTCTCCCATGGCTTAAAGGCTGGCATCCAGGGTTGGATGGGTTTGCTTGGAAGTTCCGCTGCTGATGCACATATGCTGCATGCGGGGACACAATCATGGATAGCTTTGGCAATAAAAGGCCAATATACGTAACTGCTAGCTGAAGCTTTCATCCGCGATATTCCGGGACAATGTAAGTGCAATTATCTTAATAACCTTGCCATTGAGGAAGTCCTAAAGAATGCTCTGCATAATTCGTTAAACGCGCTGGCGTTGAGCTCCTCGCTGGTAGCCGAGCTGTTGACTTGGACTACACTGATGGTATCGTCTTGTTGCGTGACCGTCCACAGGCCTTCCAACTTGCGATTGAAGAGTCAAAATATGGATGACTTTTTCTATCCAAGTGCAAAGCTTTTTCTCAAGACTTTCAGATGCCTGTACCTGCACTCAATCTTGGTTTTGAGAGACTGAAGGTTACGGAGAGTTTTGCCTACCTGGGTAGTTGCATCACAGCCAACAGAGCTATTGGAGAACAGATTCCGTTGCGTATCTCAAGAGGTCGCCTCGCTTTCTCTAAGCTGAAGCACTTGTGGCGCCGCCATGTCATCGGTATATTCATCAAAGGACGTGTTTATTGTGCGACTGTCCGCGCTGTACTCTTGTACGGTTGCGAGACTTGGCCTGTTCGTATCGCCGACCTGCGCCGTCTCTCTGCCTTTGAGCACCGTTGCTTGCGGTCGATTGCCCATTTGTGGCCGCTGCACCACCTAACCAATGAGTAAGTTATACAGCGTGGCTTGGGTGGAGGCAGCCATTCGCTGGAGGAGCTCGTCCCGCTGCGTCAGCTGCGATGTCTTGGACACGTACTGCGTATGCCCGGTCATCGTCTTCTGTGTCGCGCGTTCTTTGCGGTTGCTGGACAGGCGCGGTGGACAACCTACGATATGGAGAAGGCACACCAGAATTTTCGAGTGACTCATCACTCGCCCCCCCCCGGCTTTTCACCCAATGTAACTGATGCATGTATGCTGCTATGGGCTGTGCAACGAACAAATCTGATAGAGCCATGTTACAAAATAAAAGAGCAGTGGTACTCCGCTCGCGCACTCTGCGATTTATGATACCGTTATACAGTCGCAATTACTGTGACTATCACTTTCTGTGTGTATTTGTTTACTGTGTAACCATTTTATTGTCAGAACTGATCGGGTACTGCTGACGTACGTCCTTACTGTATATTCATGTTCGTTTTTATAGTTCATTTTGAGCGTTCTTACGAAGGACAAAATTGCTAGTTTCATTCCAGCAAAGCCAAAGGCGTTCACACTTAAATAAATGGTATCAGTGATTCGACGATGTAAAGAAGAAACAATTCGCTAACATTGGCGCAGTATTTCAGAGTTGGTATAACACACATCCATGTAACATAAAAGAGGAAAGCCGTTTTTGTGTGATTTAATGAGCCACACGCCAAGACTGCAAGAAAGAATGATGGAAAAATGGGTAACGAATACATGAACGCATGTTGCTGGAAATAGTGCCAGTCAGCACTGAGGGGAAAATCTATTATCTGGACACGTGATTCAGGAACGAGCATTACACTTCGCAAAAGAATTACAAAGCACCGACTTTACATCTTCAAACATTTGGCTACTGGCTTTTATCAGCAGACGATCTTGTGTTTGGTAAGCAATCGGGCGAATGCGCTGACTCAGATAGTTGTGCTGCATCCGCCTAGGCAGAAAAATTGCCCGAAATATGTTCCGGCTACACAGCTCAAGACATTTTTACTTCACATGAAACTGCTTTGCTATTCCAAACTACGTCGGATAAAGGCTTTATGTAAAAGGATAGAAATGCGCAGGTGGGAAAAGAATGAAGGCGCGTATCACGGTTTTGCTGTGCACTACCACGTTGGGAGAGCGAGAACCGTCTGCAGTGAGTTGCAGATCAGCCAACTGTCGAATTTTAGAAGTATCAACATGAAAAGCTACCAGCAGTTTAACAGGGTAATAAAAAGGCATGGATGACTGCAGCTATTTCCGAAGATTTAACAGCAAAATACGGAAAAACGCAACATCATATCTTCTCACGAGAAAGCCGTTGCCCTCCCTAATTCCACCTACTTAATATCAAATTGCAGTTCCTGTCAACCAACACCACTGTGTTACTTCAACCTATGACCAGGGTGTCATTCAGGCGCCTAAAGCGAAGTTTAGGAGAAAAACAGCTTCTCCATCTTATAACGATCATGGAATCCCACAAAGAAATGTCCGGAAACGGTTTTATGTAACGAGTAAATTTATTAGACGACCCGTTCTACATTACTTCTGCCTGGATGTAGGTGCGGATATATATATATATATATATATATATATATATATATATATATATATATATATAGTACACAATCTGTGGTACTGATATCGTGCCATCGGAATCATGGCTGAATAGGAAAACCATATGACTAATTAGAAAAGGGCAACAACATATGCCTTTTTGTCAATTTCACCACTCAAAGTTTTGGAAATTTTTTTTCATTTTGTTTTTTTTTACGGGGAGGAAGAAGGACCACCGCAACAAACCGATGCACACGTCCTCCATTGACATCCATCTTGAGCCATAACTTCCAAGTTGCAGAACTCAACCATCTCTGTTTTGTAAACCGAGCTTTCTTTGTACTGTAGAAATAGATTCTGAGAGAACAATGCAAAATTGACCTGAGACATATGAGCAAATTGTGCCTCCTACAAACGCAATTTCTATGGATACTCTCTCAGAGGAATTGTTTGGATGCAGACTTGCTGACGGCCATCTGATTGCTTCTTATTTCCAAACAAGTCACACAAGAGAAATAAACTGGGACCTGCTAACCACATCAATTTTAACAGCTGAGGATGTGAATAATGAATCAGACTACCAGCAGGAACAGGATCCTACAAAGTTCTGAAAAGTTATACATTCACAGATGCACAGGGTGAAGTTGATATTTCGCGCTCCTACGCAATACTTAGCGGACACACTGGCATGCTTGCACATCTTCTGGACGTGATGGATAAACTAAATTCCCTTCAATTTAATTGCCAGGCAACAGAAGACTATATTTGATCTTTTTTCATCTGGTGGATAATAATTATGACAATAGAAATGTGTGTATGATTTTTTAAAGGCTGTGGAATCCGACGATTTGCGGGTCCGTTTCTAAACTGTCGACCCACAATTTGTTCGATTATCGCATTATTATTACTCATCTATCCAACATCACGTACCACTACTGAGTTTGCAAATGACGGCGGACTTGATAGTACGTTCGTGACAAACAACTTCTCCGGTGTTCTGCAATTAAAGTAATAGTGAATTACGCGCAGATTGCTATTTCTGACAATCTAGCTGTGTGAAGCGAGGTGTTCTGCCATGTCAGCAGCCGGAACAAAGCAATCTAATTAACTGGACGTAAGCATCACACATCAAGCGTCATAGTCTCTTATTTCCCCCAGATGGAGTAGTCTCGTTGCAGAGAAACACGCTCATGGTTGTCTCCAATTTAGAGTTCTAGTGAGCATACGTATTATATCACTTTATGTATATATTTGTTGGTGTAACTGATTTTTATTTTTATTTTAGTGGAGGTAAGAATACGCCACAGCTCCCTGTTGTTTGTGAGTTTTGACTCAATCATGCCTACTCAAGCAGCTCTCTCTTCCGGTTTCTCGCATACGTTCACTTTTGCCTAACATTTGTGATTAGCTTGTATGAACACTGAAGCTTACGCTTATTCGCTTTTACTTTGTGTATTTCGTTCGTTTGTGAGGCAACTTATCGACACGTCGCTTTTTGCACTGTCCAACGTTGACTGATCTAATGCCAGCCTTTCCGCATAGCCTGTGATAGATCCCAATGTGAATATTGTGATTGAGTTGCACAGACAGATGCTTGGTGACCGGTTTGGCTTGCTGCGTGGACAATGTTTGTTGCCTGGTAGTTGGTTTTCTCACTACCGTTATTGGGTGGAAGCAGTCGTTGGGCTCCGACACAACAATTTTCAAGGCATGTTCAATCACAATTACATTAATATTATTCACTCAAAACCATCTAAAACTAATCGTTCCACAAACACCCTCAGCGGGCCGGGTTACAGTTAGCGAACGCCGACCGGCCCACGTCGATACAAAAGTGGGGGCCACTGCCGTAGAGTGCACCGGCTCGCTATATCCTCATATTTCACGATACCAGCTGCTTGTGGTGTAGTCCCTTCGCAACAAAATAGTACATGTCTGCGTACTTGCGGAACAAGAAGGAAAGTAATATTAGTCACTGTTTCACATATCCTTTGAAAGTAAATTGCGTGGCTGCAATCAAACATCTCTCACATGCCTCCCTCATCGCTCCATTGGTGATTATATCATTCCACCCGGGAGCTGTCCTGTCTACCTCGATCAGATTTGACTTGTGTGCTTCTTATGGGGACGAATTGTTTGAAATATGATTACCTTCTACACCGCATTCAATTAAGACCTGTGGATCGGTCACAAAAGTGCTATTTCATCGCATAATTTAAGAAGTTCCGTGTAGTGATTGGTATCCATTCTGACGCGACGGAGATCGTTCCGCTCCTTATGTCACGGACAACTTGACTTCGAGATCAAACGGTAGCTTCTATTGCGTCTTCCACTCTCCGACCGAACTAGCCTGAATACCCACCAAAACCAGACAACCTATCTGCGCCTCTTGTTTAGAGCACCTTTTTAGTTACAAGCCAAGGTTGTTTACTCTTGTCCTGCGTGCATCAATTGCGCCCTAACCTCAGACATCTCCTTTGCTCACTTACAAAAGGGACTTGACTCGACTTCAGGCTTATACCCGGTGCTCTGAGCGCACGCGTTTCCGTTCCTTCAGGGACTGTGCGCGCTCCAATGGATGTCTCAGACACCACCATTGTCCACTGAGGGCGCGCGGCGCACAGTGCACCGGCTGTGCTCCGTTTCGTAAGGTCTCAATTGCCGTCCATTTGAGTTGGACCATGCTAGTCTCACGCAAGTCTCGCAGTTTTCGAATGCGTGAGTATTCTGCATGTGACGGTTTTCAGTCGCACGCTATATCGAATTCGATTGACTGGTAGCATCTGCCCACGCAGTGCTACGTGGATGCAAGTGCGATGATTATCGGGGGATAACCTTCGCGTAGAGGAGGAAAGCTTCTACACTGAGAATGATAGCTTCATCACTAAGGATGTAAGTGGTAGCGTTAAGGATGCTAGCAAGTGAGAAATGGTATAGAGATCGAAATCGATTGGAGATCAAAATGCTGATCCTTGCAGAATCACCGACAACTTGGAATATGAATTTGAACTATTTGAGTTGTGTTAATTAATATTAAGTAGCATCTCCAATAGTGTCGTGTTCCTATTTGGCCACAACCTATTCATTGCGCCATGCTTTTATACAATACGACTCTTTCCGGCTCGTCTTTGGACTTCTTCCTGCGGTCGTGGGCTGAAAACCTCAGTGGTGACACAACATTTATCTTTAATGTACAATCACATCGCTTTTACAAGTCCTTCAGGATAAGGATTAGGACGACATCGAAAGGGCACACGATTGCCCACGATCCGTACATCCGAATATTGAAGATCACAGATAAATCACGGCGATTGATGGGGAACTGTAGCGCTATAATATTCTAACGTTCTTGCGAGTAAATTGACAAAAGGTCCCTGCACAAGCGTTTGTGCAGTGTAAGTGGCCATCATACTATGTGCAGTGCCTCACTGCAACCAATATGGAACGGGTTAATGTGACAGCATCGGTTCAATTTTGCAAGTCTGTAACGTGTCCTCTAGGACGGGAAATTAGCGGACTGGGAGGCTTGCAAACTGCGGACTTGTGCAGCGCCTGTGCAGTCACGAGTACCATCCGAATTGGGAAGCATTAATGACACAAACAGGCCATCCGTTTAATGTGTTTGCTTCTAAGTTGTACAAAGTAACTACACTTGACGGAATAGCTCATCGTAGATCGCCGGCAGTTTTGAATAAATATTTCACCACCCACATCTCCCGCAAAGATGTTTTGCCAGAAATGCCCCAAATTTAGAAAACCATAGGTAAAGATTTTTTAAAAGACCAAACCAAACAAACTTGTCCGTAGTGTAGGTAAAGACTAAAGTCTTGCTTTCGAATCAAAAGCTTCTTCAGGCCAAGCGAACGAGGGGGAAATTAACTGCGGTTATCAAAATGGCGGCAGGATGTTAACAACCTTATAGGTCAAACTGATATTCTTAGTGACACAATAGAGATAATATCATTCTAGCTGGTTCCTTGCAAGAGGTCATCACACTATACCTCTGTCTGCTGCGTCAATAGGAGTGCTTTGATTTTAGCCCTCTGCCCCAGGTCAGTGCGCCAGAGCCCGTCGGACTGGCTGGTTGAGATAGCTCGCCACACATTAGATAACTACACATATACTCTGTCTACGCAGCCGTTGGCTTTAGCAATTTCGGACGCCTCAGCAGTCAGCGCATGTTGGGCGAAAACTTCCTAATGATTTCGACATTATGCAAGTCGATTTGATGACTCATGTCCTCCAATCCGTGGGGAGTGAGTCATCCAAATGTACCAGTGTCCAACGGACCTTTTGACCCTTCTAGTAAATCCCTCTTAAGATTTATTTTTTATTACCCTACGGATGCTCTCTCAAGTTCCCCTTTTATTAGGACAGCCAGCACAGGTGGCTGACCGGACTATCGCTGTCCGAACACTTTGCACTTCGAAGGTGCAAATCACATGCAGAAGTGTGCAGCAGTACACGCTAGGTGCTACCGTTTTGTATCGTAACCGCTGGGTCAGACCCAAAGGGGGTTAGGTTGTCCGTGTATCCAAGGTTTGTCAGGCAGTCATCGGGCAGAACTCTAAGTGACATACCTAGGTACTTCTCTGATGTATTAGAGTGAAATCCATCACTGCTTAGAGCATACTGTAGGGAACCGCTCGTAAGTGGCTCCTATGTGTAGCGAATAAAGCATATTATGACACCCCGGGGCCTTAAGTGAGAGATGAGGAGTTTCGACCAAATTTGTGGACGCTCAGAAGATTTTGCTATCTGACAAAGTAATCGACGCTTCGATGGTTGATACCCAGGAGGATGTCGTCAGAGTATTTTATTAGCGTTGCTTCTGTGGGACCTATTATTGAGCTGGTGTAAGTAGGTTCATATGCAGGTAGGACTCTACCAAATATCGATCGACCTCGTGGAATGGTGTCATCTACATAAGTTTGCGTATCCGTTGACTCTGACAAGTTCAATATTGTGACAACTTGACTACCTAGCTAAGCTGCTTTTTTGAAATCTGCTGTCCTTGAAAATCTCTCAACATCCGCGCAGACAGAATCTTTTCCCCATCTGAAGAAGCTGGGTGGACTTAAGGAAACTGCGTCTAAAAAGGCAGCATATCAATGAGGTCTCTCACCGTTTGAACCACGGAAGAGCTAAACTTCTCCATCAAGTTTACATCCAGTCTCTTCTTGGAAACAACAGCGTCGAGCTGATACCTAGATAATGGTCCAAAAATGTCGACCGTTCGCTTGCAATCCCGTTGCCCAGAAGCTTAAAGCGGAAATTATACTTGAAATGACGCTGTCCCAAACCCGCTCAAAGACCGCGCTAAAAACACTTATTGTATTTCGAGACCTACTGTAGACGCAATGGTCCATCTCGTGCGTCCTGTATCGTCATTACCTGATAGAAGAACCAGGTAAACTAGTGAGCGGTTTCTTGAGCACAACGGTGCATAATGCTGTGGAAACAGCGATTTGCTGTGGAAAGATCCACTCACTCAAATAATAAATCCCTTCATAATGCGTTTGCTAAGTGATCATTCTACTGAACGCAACCAAATTACACAAGTCAGTGGCAAATGTTAGCAAACACTAACCAACAACAAGGGTGTATGCAGGGAGATAGTCTGTCGCATTTTCACATTCTACTTACATTACTTCCATAATATCATAACAGTAGATGACGCATGCTGTAACAATGCAGCACCTACTCACCTAGCAAAAACTTGCTGCAGTCGTATTCGGTAGTAGCGCTCTCAGTGCAGCGCCGCTAAAAATATCTTTCATTTAACCAAAGGGGCCACCGTCAAACAGAAGTTCAGTGGCAAGTTGCGTAGCCAAATTACATCGCTTTGTTCACAATATCGCCATAAGGATTTATCAACCCAGACCCCGATCATTCGCAGTCATACGCCTGTGCTTGTCTTCAAATCCGGACACATCGAATATGTCTGAAAGCTAGTAGGTCGTCCTAAGAGTGTCAGCGCAAGACCTTGGACTTCTGGTATGCTAATTTGGAAGTATCCAGAGAATTTCATGTGTAAAATTATGTTCTCTGATTCCCCGCTTCTTACCGAAGCTGTAAGTTATGGAGAGCGATTAGTTTCAACTAAATAAACATATGCCAGTTAACAAGTACAAATCTTGCTGCTAAATCAACATGTCACACTCAATTTTATTTGTACGTTTATTATTTCATCATCCTCTTCATTATGGCCATCCTACAAAACATGTCAAGCGTTATCTAGTTGTCCAGCTATATAACTTTTTACTGCCATCTGCGACTGTGAACTACTTGTTCATATATCGTTAGGTAGGAAATTAAGTGTTATGAAACAACGCGAATTGTGGACTTTGCAGGTACAACTTCCGTAGAAAGAAACTGATTTTTGCTCGCCTACATGCTGTATCGGTCAAATATCTTTGCTGGAGAAGCGGCGGACAGACAAGCGTGCCATGCAACGATGAAGGGACTCCAATGTGTGAGCATAACATTAAAATGCCTAGGGGATTCGAATTCAGTGGATGAGCACCAACTTGCGTGTCAGTCGCCTTTACGTTCGGTACACACCAGTTCGCCCATGCATGTGCGTACAAATCAGTAGATGCTAAATGCCGACAGTCTGGTCGCGGTATCTTATTTGATTCAGGGACAATCTAGTCGGTGTATAGCATCCATAATGAGGATAAGCGACGCCTGTTGTAACAAAGCAGGACCTACTCGCCTTGTAACAAAATGTCCACAGCTCTATTTCGGCACTACCTTTCTCAGCAGACCGCCGCTCAATACGACGCACTTTAACCCAAGGCAGCCACCTTCCATCCTTTATTCCGTTTGCGCAGGCCCCTTTTGTCTCTCTACCCACAAGCCTGTCACACTTCCGTCGTCATAAGCAGCCATCTTAACTCTAAGTGCCTCGCTATCCGGACCCAGTACCGTGGTATGCCCGAGCGTTGGTAGGTTGTCCAAAACCTTGTGTTTCGCCAGCTAGAAGCTACCCATAAGATCGCTAATCAGGTGTCGCATTACCGAGTTCGCAGCCCCCACCTCCAACTTGTGCCCTTGGCAAGGCAGGCTTTTACCTAAATATGGTTGGCAGAATCAGGTTTCGAATTTGCCTGTCACAGTGGCCAGCCACAGGACATCTGCGACTACTGAGGGACCATTGATGGCTTGCCGTGGATCAAACACAGTTCCATCTACACCCCACATTGTTATTGTAAACCCGAAGGAGGAAGACCAGGAGGCAGGTGGATGGGAGCGACGTCTCTTCCACGGAGCCGGCCCACACTCCTTCACAGGCAAACACAAGCACTTTGTAGTTGGGACTCAATCACACATAAGGCGAACGTTGGGCCGTAGTCCGCTCCACCCTGAGTGCCTGGGACCATGGAACGTACATGGTTATCTACTTTCACCCAGTCGCATCACGTGTCTGGACAACTTTGTACCCCTAAGCTGCGCAGAACTAGCTTCAGAGTAGACAGTGTTGCTGAATGTAAGCTAGGCCGTCACCAACTCATACATTCATGCAAGGGTTATTATATTTACCGTCATTGGCTGCCTTGGGCTAACTCAATACCAAGGTCACTGCGCGCTAGGTGGGTAGAATTGAGACAAGATGCAATTCAATGACACTCATGGTCATGTTCAGTCGGCTTAAAGATGCAAATCAAAGCGTTAGGGAGCAATTCTTTTGCACTATGGATGCAATCAATCGGGAAAAGGTATTAATGAGTTGGTTAAACCGGTTGGCCTAAACAGGTCGCCATTGAACAAATTTCTGAAGTCTAACCGCGTCGCTAATCTCCTTCTTGATATCGGTTCGTAGAGAATATTACCATAGTTGTTTTGTTTGGTGTGAGGCGAAAACCGTGCTTGGGCGTATGGACTAGATTTTCAGCTAAACCATTGGAAGCTGTGTGGTAAGTTTTGCAATGCACATAAAGTAAGCCAACGTTTGCAGAATATCAGGCAATTCTTGACTAGTGAACTCGGGGACATTACATGATACCAGCATGTGTGTTATACCGAAGGAAGTGAAGCACGCTCATATGCATGGATCAGTTGTCCTGATGTGACCCGTGTTAGCGGGAAAGCTTTGGGGCCTTGAGAGTAGACGTCGATCAAAATAATGACACCGTCAAGGATGATGAATAACTTACATTTTGCACCCGGAAATAGAATGGTAGTACCGCAAGCGTGCTAATTTTGTGCTTTGACAGGCATCGCGGTGGCGTAGTAACTCCTTGATGTCTCCGTTAATAATGAGTCACCGCACGTAGGATGACGGGTGTACCCTAATCCTCGGAAATCCCTAGCTAGTTTCGAGTACTTCTTCTTGAGCATGTTGCCTCAACCGGAGTATTAGGATAGCTCTGGATCCCAAGAGTAAGCAGCTATCTTCGGGACCAGAATTTGGGCAACGAGGAAACTTCGATAACCGTCACAAATCACATTTATCAGGTAATGCACTTGAAGTTGGCAAGTAGATTGTCCCATTCGATTTCTAGACTGACTTCTGCGCTTAGCGCCAGGTTTCCAACTACAGATGCTGAATTAAAGTAACCAGTTCAACGGGTTCTAGTAAACAACCCGATAGATGACTCAACGTTACACAACGGAGAGCATCGGCTAGACTATTGAATTTCCCAGGAACATACGAAGTTCTGTAGCTGTAAGTGTATAATGCAGTAAAGTCTAGCGTTTCATTTGAAGTGACGCTACTTGTTTGATGCTCACTTTCTCGACAGTCACACTTCATAACGTTTTAGGAGGCATATAGATTTCCAAAGTTCTTCCCCTCTTTAGTTGGTGGAATTCCTTCTCGTTCTGTGGATAATCCGTTTGCGCTGCTAGCACTCTCCTATTAGCATCAATATGGGCTTTTGTTCTTGTCTACCATTTTGTGAGCTGGCACGGAGCTGAGCCATATTGGTGACGAGTCGCACCGGTGAGTGATCAACTGATTGTGTCAAAGTGTTAAAACTGAGTCAATTAGGACTAATTTGACAGCGCCATAAGCATTTAATTGTTTTGGTAAACACAACTGTCGTGTATCTTCACGAGAAAATGCATCTAAGTACGAGAGAGTAGCAGCTAAGTTGGGTGTAGAACGACAGTGTTGAGTCACCAACCTGCGAAACCTTTTCAGTTTATGCATGGTGGTTAGTGTTGGCGAGTCCATACTTGGTTTGCTTTCCTCTCGTCACCCAAATAAGCCATATTTGACCAAGCGAACAACCACCTAATCAACACTATCGGAAAAAAACAATTGGATTCCGTCAGATTAATTCCTTTCGTTTGGTGGTTTTGCCACACCGTGTTGAGTGCAGTCAGATGATCAGACTATGTACATTTGCCAGCAAAACTATCATCCAGGTATGCCTTTCACATAGTTGCATGTAGTTATCCGAAATATCGTCGGCGCGACTGTATTACCCACGGTAATCGCTCGTGGTGAAGTAACAGCATTTGTCTATCCATTTTCGTAGCAAAATGTACAGATTCATGAAACTTCGCATGATAATAACCCTGTTTGATATCAATATTTGGGAACATTTGCGCCTCCCACAAGGATTCAAAGTGAGTAGTTGTCCGCGGCATAGGTTAGTGCTACGTAGTCGTTGCCCGAATAAACGTCAGTGTGTAGTCAACACAGATGCAAAGCAAGTCCGCTGGATGGAGTTAGCAATGACATGTTTGTCAGTGAGAATTTATTGAACCACCGACTGTTAAGGACTAATAACAGGAATATATTTATTTGCCTCTGTTTCTTCTCCAAGCAATGATATTAAAGTACCATGGAAATTAAGCCCTGGAATTATTACCGACGGTGCCCCAGCGGTGATTTGAAAACAGAGTGGATTAACCACACTTGTCTGTATTAATATCAGCGAACTCGTGGGCGAATGCATCAAACAAAACTGCATCATTCAGAAGCAAGATACTTGTGCCAAACAGTCTATGAGTAATTGTGTTATGAAGCCAGTGAACAAAGCTATTGACTATGCACGCTCTAAAGCCCTGCTTCCTCATCAATTTCAGCAGCTTTTGCTCGACGCACAGAGCGAATTCAGTGATGTAATGTAACAGAATGACATAAAATGTATCAGTCGAGGGAATACAGTTCATCGCTTCTACTCTTTTGGAATATAACTTCGCCAATTCAGAGAATGTAAAGGACGACTGTTGCCAATAGTATCTGCTCCTGTTCAACTGGCTGATATTGGAACTTTGCTTGAGGTTACAAGGTATCTGAACATGTTGAACACGAGCGTTCAAGGTCAGAACGCGGTAGTAAGCCAAAGGTATGCACAAACCAAAGTATTTATCAGAAAACTGCAACCTTTTAAAAGACAGATGTCTTAAACGCAGCCTAATGCCACACATTTTCATCACTACAGGAAATCAATACAATGCTTCCAGCAAGTAACATGAATGCATAAATGCGGCAGTATGTCACAGATATTGTGGCTTTAGGTTATGAGTTTCAAAGAGGCACTCAGAACTTTGCAGCCAGTGAAATAAAATTAGACGTTTTGCTTCGACTTTATCTGTGGACACTGATAAGAATCCAGGCCATCTGCAAATGGTTCTAACTGAGTTGCAAGGTGGTTTGAATTTACCAGTCGGCACTAATGGCTTTCTCTCTGGTGATTGAACTGTTCGCTGAGCTTGACAATTTCGTTGCAAATGTTTCGTCATCAGTCGAAATGACCGCATCAGTGGGTAGTTGATTGGTGTACAGTGGTGTACAGTAGCCTAGAGTAGCGTAGAGCAACCGCGGTAAGAGTGCGCTGAGTGTGGTGTGCAGGCGTTTTTATCCCACCGTGGTTGCCGATAGAGACGAGCAATCCTATTGGTTGGGAATTAAATCCTTGGTCAGCTTGGTTGATGGGCAGATGACCTATAACCATGACTCTCGTGTTTCGTGGCCTTTGTCTGCCTTCTTTCGTGAGTGTGTTTGTAGTCAGTTTAGATTTTCTACACACATATTCCACCGGATTTTATGGATCGAGTTGTCGGTCGATCGCCACTAGTGCTGCGTATATTGCGTCCAGTTCTATGCGTCCATTGATTGAATACTTTGTAGGGTACCAGGCTTCCAAAAACTTCCTCGCGTGTTTTGTGCTTCAGGTGGCAGGATCTTTACATTCTCCAGATCGAAATGATGGCCGGTGGTGGTGGTTGATGGCAGAAACCAACGAGTGCTGACCATGTCTTTTGGCGACCGTCTTGTGTTCGATGATTCGTGCCTACTTTTCTTCCAGTTTGTCCGACGTAGTTTATATCGCAGTCACCGCACTTTATCTGGTAGATGACATTGAATTGGTCGGCTTGATTGACTTTTGCTTTGAGTTTTGAGATCAATTACTTGAGGATGGCACTTGGTTCGTGAGCCACAGAGTCCATGTGACTGCAGCAAGTTTCCTGTTAGTTCGGAGACGTTCTTGATGCAGGGGAGCGCTATCAGTTTGTTTGCATGCTTAGTTGACTGCTGCTGTTTTCGCTTGGACCTACGTTTCTTTATACTCCTTCTGAGAAAAGTTCTCGAACGAAAGTTGGTTTTTTCTTCGAATTTTACCGCCAATTAGATAAAGTCAGATGCTAAGCGATTCGAACACTTGCTAAGAAAATGCTTGCCGTTTTGGGCTCGAGGTATTTGTGTGAGCCGGTATTTTCAGTTTTAATCATAATTTTGTGAAGACGTGACTGCTATTGTTAACTACTTGATATCCTGCGTATCGAAACCATTGTTACTGTGCATGACCTGTCCAGCCTATTGTGGTCAAGATTTCAGTTGGGCAATTCATGTTAAAAATTGCAGTAAAATATTTACGATGAATGTCATATTTTGGTTATTATCTTAATGTCAGGTTGAATATTGACCCCCATAATTTTACCTCAAAAATGTGGTCCACCATGCGAACGTTTAAACAATCATAATCTCCATAGACTTTAATCGTTCGGAATGGTTAGATTTCTCGCCGGCCACTGATCGCCCCACTCCCTGGGCTGTCCCTTTCAATCCACCCTCTCGCTCAGAAGTCGAACTTGAGATCGGACTGTTGAAGTTAAATAAAGCCGTGGGACCAGATGATCTTCCTCCAGCCCTATTCAAATTCGGGGGACCTGCTCTTATGGATGACTTACACGAGTTACTAGTCAAACTGTGGGAGCAGAAAACTGTCCCAACCGATTAGAGCCGCTCCGTCATAGACCCAATTTTCAAAGGAGGCTCACAATCGGAATGCGGCAACCATAGAGGAATCAGTCTGATCTCCATCGCCTCCAAATTGCTCACCTCTGTCATCCTTCACAGACTGACTGGCACTCGTGCAAAACAGATTCGTAAAGAGCAAGCCTGATTCCGTTGAGGTCGTGGCTGCATTGACCACATCTTCACCTTCCGTCAGTTGTTGGAGCACTGCCACATATAATGGCGGCCCATCATTGTCGTGTTCCTCGATATCAAAGGTGCATTCGATTCGGTGGATAGGCATGCACTTTGAGACTGTCTACTCAGGAAAGGTGTGCCCGAGAAATATGTGAATATTATCCGAGCATTATATGCTTGTAGCTGGGGCAGAGTGAGGACTTACGGCAAGCTGTCGTCACCCTTTAATATCTCCAGCGGCGTGAGACAATGATGCCCGCTGTCACCTTTTCTCTTCAACTTCGCCGTTGACGAAGTCATGAAAATCGCGTTCACAGGACACGACTTAGAAGGTGTGGAGCTACTTCCAGGAGAACGACTTCTTGACTTATAGTATGCTGATGATATTTCCCTAATCTGTGACAGCTCACAAATGTGCCAAGCGGCACTGGACAGATTAGCACTAGCTGTCCGTCACTTCGGGCTTTGCTTCGCACCGTCGAAGTGCAAAGCGTTCCTTCAAGATTGTTCTGGACCGCCTCCTACGCTGACCGTTGGTGGGGATCAGCTAGAAGTTCAAAACTTCAACTACCTGGGAAGTTGTATCAGCGCCCGTGGGATTGAAGATGAGATCACGAACCGTATAGTAAAAGCTCGAGGCGCTTTTGCTAACCTTCGCCACTTATTGCGGCCGCGCGGCATCACACTTGCCCTGAAGGGTAGAGTGTACAAGGCAGCAGTACGTTCGACCCTACTGTAAGGTTGTGAAACCTGGCCGCTTATAGCAGCGGGCCTGAAGAGGATAGTTACGTTCGACCACCGGTGCCTTCGCAACCTAGCTCACATCTGATGGGAACACCGCGTGAGGAACGAGCGCGCCCGACGCCTTGTTTATGGCAAAGGAAAAGGAATTGAACCGCTCAGCACCGTTATTTCACGCATCAGGCTCCGATGGCTCGGCCACGTGTTACGCATGCCAGCCCACCGACTCCAGCGACGTGCGTTGTTTGCGCGCCAGGGATGTGGATGGAAGAAGAGGAGGGGTGGCCATACGATGACTTGGTCGAGAGGAATGAAGGCCCTCACTTCTGAACTGGCCTCGGTTGGAGCGTCTCGGCTCACTGGTTGGGGTCCGAAAGATGATGAACACTTTTGGTTGGACACACTTGCTGACATGGCTAGGAGCCGATCTCAGTGGCGTTCGTGCTGTGAGTTTTTTTGTCTCACCCCATCCCTCTTAGCCTCCTCCTCCAACCACGATCTCATTATTTAACCCTATATAATTTTGCATGGGAATTTTTTTATGATGCATAGTAGCTGGTTGGTAGCTTACCGGAACGATGCCCATCCGTTACCGGTAGCTCAGCCGGCTTGCCCCAGTTGAATTCTTTTTTTCTCTCCTTTTTTCTGTGTATTGCGGCACAGTAGCTGAGGTGTTCCCCACCTCTAACTAACGTGTATGATGATGATGATGATAACATAGCAAACGGGATAGGATAAATTCGTATAAAACTCCACAATTGGATGATCTCCTACCATATAATTGCGTACATTGTGTACGACTAGTTGTGTTATCCAGCATGACTCCAAATACATACAGCGGCAAGCAGATTTTGAACGTTTGATTTAGCGGCAAATATATGTCAATGCTCCTAAAAGTCTTGGTATACTAAAGAAACGGGCTGCATTATTTTATCTGGAGCAGATTCACTGAAATGCAGTGGACATGAAATGGCACATTATCTACAGTGCCATGACTTGTAATCAAGCTGTTTTATATCATATCTGTGCCTGAGTGTAATGAATTAAGAAATTAATTGTTTTACAAGCATTTGCGCCAGCACAGTGTTGCACGCTATCGGCCGATAATTTGGTAGTTGCTTCTTAAACAGATATGGCATTCTGACAGTCTTGCATACCTCGGGAATAGCCACAGTCTTTAAACATTGAACGAAAATATCTTTCAGATGTAAGTGTAAGGTATCCGAACACTACTTCAGAGCAATTGGGACAACGAATCAGGGTCAAAATTTAAAGCGATAACTTTGCTTGCGCCTTGTGTGACGCGTAAAAACGCCTGGTCCAACAAGGAAAAGAAACCGAGACGTTTAATTTGAGTAATTCGTGCCAAAAGTCCCAGTGCTGTGAGTTTTCTGTAAACGCCTGTTTGGTCAAATTATATTGCAGGTTCATTGATGAGGAAGGAAGGTCGGTGTAACGTGTGAGTTTCTTAAATAACCTACACGGGTAAAGGCAACCGCGGTTCCTTATAAGGGCTTCCTTGTATTGGCTGTTTAACCATTTAATCGCGACTTGTATGGCCACAGACAGACATCTGACACAAAACGTTAACTTATATTTGCAAGCCTGTTTGTATTTTAAGCGCAGTTGCTTGAAAAATATAGCTAATGTTATCAATCCTCAGATTGGGTACCTCATTTGAACAATAAAAATTGAAACTAAAATGGATATAACTATTGTAAGGTGTTCATCCCAACTGTTCACAAGTTATATAGCACAGTCTAGTCTGGAAAAGCACCAGACGCGTTTCGTCCAATTGGGGCTCGTCACTGGTTCGCACTCCCTCGGTCCAGCACTGAGGATCAAACCATTGGGATGAATAGCTTAAAATAATTACAAATAAAATCCTGCTACTTACGAGTAATATAAAATTGATATGGTCTGCGTGGTAATCACATTGCGAAGTTGCATGCGTAGAACATTGCAATGTTTTCCGTCGAACTCACGCGCAGTATAATATTTCTGATTGGCCTTCTTGTCATCGTAACGTAATTGGCCTTACATTAAGTCTCTGGGCGAAGCTCCACGATGTAGTGGTCCGAATTACCAAGCGAGGCGCGTTTTTGTGTGGGAAACAGCTTGTGTTTGTTAGCATAAACCGAATTCAAACGTGCAATGAACAATGAAGATTAATTTTGTACGGGTTAAAAAGCATTGGTTTACAAGCCACGTTGGGTGGTCTGCTGGGATAGCGAGAAACTTTAATGAAAGAAGCAGTTGGTAGCTTTACTGTCCAAATAAAGCGCATTCGATCCAGCAGTCCTGCACCCCGGACATTTCCATAGCTTCAGTAGGCGAAAAACGTAACTCCAAATTATTTCCCGGGAGTAGGTTGGAGAGTAGCTTCAAATACCAAAATCTAATTCGCGGAGTGCGTCATCCAACCGACTTTTAAATGTGGCTAGCTTGGGTGCTGGAACAACAGATTCGGCGAGAGCATTCCATTGTTGTCGCACACGAATGCAAAAGAATTTACTACTAACGTTAGGCAGCCGTACTGTCCTGCTAATTTAAAACGGTGGCCTCTAAGTTTGGTGTTACTTCTGAGTTGCAATGAAGCTCGGCACACGTTATTTGGATTGTATCAAATCAAATATATCATAAACACTCCGCCCCATAGTCGGCGATAATACAAGCTGAATATTCCCAAATGTTACAACCGCTACTCCTACGGAAGGTGCCGCATTCCAATGTCATATTTAGAAGCCCGACGTTAAGGATAGTTCAGTGCGGTACGGTCGTGCTTCAGCCATAGCTGCCAGGCTTGCATTGCGTATTCGACATGGAGACGAGCATACGCGTTCAGCATCAGACTGAAAATATTGGTGTCTAGTGGTCCGGACACCCGTCGTATCAACTCGACGTGTTGGTAACCACTTTTCGAGGCCTATGCGCATTGCGGGGAACCACCCAAATTATCCTCAACAAGGACGCTAAGCGCGCGTTCGACTGATGATCACTGCAGTACTTGAGTTACCAGCAGTTACTAGCAGAATTACTAACAGTTCGTAACTTAGACCGGAGAGTGCACGCGTTGCCTCTATGGCTATTCTTGGGATTTCTCCAATAGGCGAATGTCTCGTTTTAACCATAGATAACAGGCCTTAATTGCGTATTCTACGAGAGGACGAATATACGAGTTAATCAGCATTGGTACTAGCCGACGCTCAAAAGTGCTGAGAACCAGCCTCGAAACGCTCAAGCTCAAGTTCGTCACACCTGCGTCTTTCGAACATTGGAGCAAATTGCCAAGACTCGCTTGCATGATTATACCCAAGTCGCGTGCACTAGTCACGTGTTGCATGACGTGTTGCCCCAAAAGATATGTGTTGACGAAGTTGCTGCTCATCGTCAGCAAGTGGCATTTGCAGGATTCAGTGGGACCTGGCTCGCTTCTGCCCATTCGCCAATCCAAACCAGATCATCCTTAAGAGAGACAACTTCGGGTGCTGAGCGAATTGCTCTCCATAGTCTAGCATTGTCTGAAAAGATTTGCATCTGAGGTGTAATGTCTTCTGGAAGTTCATTAACGTATAGTAAAACAGTAGCGGGCCGAGGACGGATGCTTCTGTTACACCGTTGGGGAGGCAAAGGCTTTCAGAGGGAGTGTCGACTACTCTTACATTTGATTGCTCTGTCGTGTAAGTAGTCCTCCGTCCAGGTGAGCAGGGAACCGTTGGTACCGTAGGTAGCAAACATTTGGTGGTGAAAGAGGGGATTGACTTTATGGAATTCTTTTGAAAAATCCCAGTAAATCATCAGCTGCCCTAAGCCTTGAGTCCACAGTAGGCAGCAAATTAGTGAGACTAGGTCGTCTGCATCTGAAACCATGTTGGACATTAGAAATTATTTGTAGACTCTCAAGGTATCGCTTCAGTTAATCTGCGATTACCGATTCCATGACTATTGATAAAACAATAAGGAAAGTAATAGGTCGGTAATTGGCAGAATCGGATCGCTTGCCTCCTTTGTATATTGAAGTGATAACTCCGTTTTCCCACTCAGATGGGCGTGTGTGTGAGTCAAGCAGACCCTGAATAAAGGTTGCATGTGGTGCTGCTATGGCGGGACAAAGGGATTGCAGTAGTTTTGAGCACCTCACATCGATTCCAGGGGCACTATAGTCCCGGAGAGACTGTAATTTGCTGGCAACAGCTGCTGAGGTAAAGGTGACGCTGGATAAGCCGAAGACATTTGCTTGGAGTTGATAGAGCGAAGGTTCCATAGTATTCGTAGCTACCGAGCCAGAGTGCAGGAGTAGAGCGTTCGCAGCATCCACCGAAGTAGTTGTTAGGCCACTGAACGTCTTGCGTGGTGGTATTCTGGGCTTAAGCTCTCCTTTGCATTCACATATCTGTATAGTAGCGTGGTGTTACTCGTAAATTTCAGCACCATGGTCACCTGCTATTCGTACTTATCGATTCTAATGAGCGACGTACAGCAGTTGCTGCTTGCTTTGGAATTCTGCAATGTGGTTTTACTTGGGCTTAGGGAACGTAGCCTCCAGATCTCATCTCTTCTGCTCATCCATGTACGTATTCCGCTTCGGATCCAATTATTGGTCCAGTGCGATGCTCTTAATGGGAAAACCTTCGATGCTAATGGTATGACCCAGTTAATTTTCGCTTTCAATTCATTCCATGCGTCTTTCGCTGAACTGTGTGTCTGTAGGTCCCAGTCAACGGTTGCTACTAATTTGTACAGCTTAAAGTGATCCGTAATAGTTCGTTGAGTCACACTTTCTTTATTAACAATACTGGCATAACACACCTAAACAATATTTAGGACTGAATGGTCCTCACGGCCCATTAGAGGATCGTATGCTACTGACTCAGCCATCATCTCTTCATTAGCCAGGAGTAAATCCTGGAGTGATGGCTTATTTGACTTGCGGTGTCCGGTTGGTCGACGCACATGGTTATACAAAACTGTCAAATCCGTGAATTCAAGAAGTCTCGATTTAAATGATGGCCTATTAAGGTACATTGATGCAATTGAAGGAACCATAAATTCGCTCATTATTAGATGGTGGGAGTACTTTGTTGAATAAGCATAGCGGAGAGCATTTAACATAATGTTATCGCTGTCTGCTGACGAGTTCAGAGGATAATAGATAATTTCTAAGTGACCAGTATCACGCGCATTCTGTGAACCAGCATCTCGACCTGCTAGGTGCAGTCTGCAAAATAGTACGTCAGGAACAACAAAGGAATTTTCTGTAAGGGCTTCACATTTCAAATAATCTCGATAGTAGATCGCATCGACGGCCTCTCCAGCGTCAGTTGTCTCGGTCCAATTACTCCTCGCGATTAATGCATTCATCCTGCACGATCGCTGTTGACGAAAGCCGTGTTGCTTAAGAGTATCAGTGCTGCAATTTTCTAGAGAACACGCCAACCCATCGGTTACGATAGATTCCATGACCTTGGATAATACAGTGAGAAATTACACTGAGCGTAATTTGCGAGCTCAGTCCTGCTTCCGCGTTTGTGAATCAGAATTATCACCCTAAGTTTCCACATCGCAGGAAGCTTGTCCTGGTCTAACCATCGCTAAGAAAACTAGGACAATTGCCTTGCTGTTGCTCCCAGAGCCTCTGGGAGAATGGTATCGGCTCCAAGGGAGCCATGGTTGCGCAGAGAAGCCAGTTTCTACAAAACAGCTTCGGCAGTGAGAGAGATGTGGGTGAGTCCTACAGGCGAGAAACCAAAAGTTGGAATATGGCATGATTGGAAGACCCTCTGAAACGTAGGAGCATATTGCGTTCGCAACGCATTTGCTGCTTTTATGGCTGTTCTAGTTAGACCATCAGTCGTCCGGAGAGGAGGAAATCCCTGCCTTAACTTAAGAAGTCCAATGACATAATTGTACATCAGCTTGTGGCCAGCACTGAAGGTTTTCGATATAGTTTGCTGTCATGTAAACATTTCGAAGTGACGGCTGTTTTTTAATTCTATGCGAAGTGTAATGCTCGTTCCTGAATCACGTGTCCGGATAATGGAATTTTCCCCTCAGTGCTGACTGGCACTATTTCCAGCAACATGAGTTCATGTATTCATTACCCATATTTTTATCATTCTTTCTTACAGTCTTGGTGTGTGGTTCACAAACTCATACAAAACCGGCTCTCCCCTTTTATGTTACATGGATTTGTGTCCTGCCAACTCGGAAATTTTGCGCCAATGTTAGCGAATTGTTCCTTCTTCAAATCGTCGAATCACTGACACCATCTCGTTTAGTGTGAATGCATTTGTCTTTGCTGAAATGGAGCTAGCAATTTTGTCCTTCGTAAGAACGCTCAACATGAACTATAAAAACCAACATGAATATTCAGTAAGAACGTAAGTCAGCAGTACCCGATCAGTTCTGACAATAAAATGGTTACACAGTAAACAAATAAACACAGAAAGCGAAAATCACTGTACTTGCGACTGGATAACCGTGTCAGCAATCGCAGAGAGCGCGAGGGAGTACCACTGCTCTTTTATTTTGTACAGAGGAGTACCACTGCTCTTTTATTTTGTGACATGGCTCTATCAGATTTAGACTCAGTCAGACAGCCGCCACACGCACGGAAAAGCACTGCATTCATAAGCAGTACGCATTCCATCGGACCCTTGGTAGGGCTCGAACCCGCAACTCGACTGTTGCCAGTTCGTGTTTGAGACCATTGAGCTACGGGGGACGGCAACGACCATCGTGAATAAGTTACTATATATGATATAGCACCGCTCACTATCCACTGACTTACACGTTACAACCGTGTATAGGACAGGGTAGTAACGTGTAAGTCAGTGGATAGTGAGCGGCGCTATATCACATATAGTAACTTATTCACGATGGTCGTTGCCGTCCCCCGTAGCTCCGTGGTCTCAAACACGGACCGGCAACAGTCGAATTGCGGGTTCGAGCCCTACCAAGGGTCCGATGGAATGCGCACTGCTGATGATTCCAGTGCATTTCCGTGCGTGTGGCTGCTGCCCGACTGAGTCTAGATGTGACGAATTTCTACCTATAACATTCTACTCCCTTAATACTCTTCAGTCTATCAGATTTGTTCGTTGCACAGCCCATAGCAGCATACATGCATCAGTTACATTGGGTGAAAACCCGGGGGGGGGTGATGGGTCATTCGACAATTCTGGTTTGCAATCTCCATGTCCTAGGTTGTCCACCGCGTCTGCCCAGCAACCGCGAAGAACGCGCGACACAGAGGACGATGACCTGGCATACGCAGTATATGTCCTAGACATCGCAGCTGACGCAGCGGGACGAGCGAATCCAGCGAATGGCTGCCTCCACTCAAGCCACGCTGTATAACTTACTCATTGGTTAGGTGGTGCAGCGGCCACAAATGAGCAATCGACCGCAAGCGACGGTGCTCAAAGACAGAGAAACGGCGCATGTCGGCCATACGAACAGGCCAAGACTCGCAACCGTACAAGAGTACAGCGCGGACAGTCGCAAAATAAACACGTCCTTTGATGGATATACCGATGACATGGCGGCGCCACAAGTGCTTCAGCTTAGAGAAAGCGAGGCGACCTCTTGAGATACGCAACGGAATCTGATCTCCAATAGCTTCGTTGGCTGAGATACAACTGCCCAAGTAGGCAAAACTCTCCGTAACATTCAGTCTCTCAAAACCGAGATTGAGTGCAGCTACAGGCATCTGAATGTTTTGGGAAAGAGCTTCGCACTTGGGTGAGAAAAGTCATCCATATGTCGACACTTCAGTCGCAAGTTGGAAGGCCTGTGGACGGTCACGCAACAAGACGATATCATCAGCGTAGTCGAAGTCAACAGCTGGGCTGCCTGCGAGGAGCACAACGCCAGCGCGTTTAACGAATTATGCAGAGCATTCTTTAGGACTTCCTCAATGACAAGGTTATTAAGATAATTGCACCTACATTGTCCCGGAATATCGCGGATGAAATCTCCAGCCAGAGATTACGTACATTGGCCTTTTATTGACAACGCTATCCATGATTGTGTCCCCACATGCAGCATTTGTGCATCAGCAGCGGAACTTCCAACCAAATCCATCCAACCCTGGATGCCAGCCTCTAAGCCATGTGAGAGATTTCACCTTGATTTCCCTGGTCCCGCTCAAGGCCATTGTTTGAATTGTGATTGATACATACACAAAGTGACCGGACGTATACGTGATGAACACAACTACGACAGCGGCCACAGTACGAAAATTACAACAGTTATTTGCACAGTTCGGTTCACCAAACACCTCGGTTTCCGATAACGGTTCGCAATTTATCTCCGACGATGTTGGTGCTTTCTGCCAGTGTAAATGTAGCAAGCACTGTCGGTCGCCTCCGGATCATCCCCAGTACAACGGGTAAGCAGAATGATTCGTGGGTATCATCACATGTTTACTTCTAAATTTGGGGGGATGTAGGACACAATTGGATATCATACACTTGTTATCGTTAAGTACCATGGGCTACGCAAAACCCTGATCTACCATACGGCAGACACGCAGTGGATGTCAAGTTCGGGCATGATCCACGTCCTCCCATTAATGCTTTACTCTCTTCTGTTACAAAAACGCTACTAACGCTTTCTAAAGAGGAGCCGGTGTACTCGTTGGATGCATGGCCAAACCACCAAACCTGGCAACCTGCAGTGGTACGATGCAGAAAATGCTCTGTGCTGTACGTGGTGTCTGTCGGAACGTTGTCCGTCACACGGCAAGTTCATCAGTGACGCAAACGACAAATGGAACAAACAACCACTTCTATTTTTGAGTTGTACTTCGTTATATTGCCGGACACATTGGAACTACCAAAAATATTGGGGCGTATTGAACCGACAGAGACGTGCGCAGATTCATGCGGCGGAGTCACTGGGAGAACTACGCGGCCTAATAAGCCTATGCAAGTTTGCAGGTGAATGCAGCGCTTCATTCGTATGTGTCTGGAGAACGGGTATTCAAAGAGGGGGATGCTACAATGGACAATATGGTGCCTTAAATGTGCAATGTACTCGCACACAACGGAGATTAAACTTCACATCCCCCTCAATGGTCCACTGTGGTTCATATCCATCAGAGCGCCTCGAGTCGGAAGCACTCACACCATAACCTCTGTAGTCGGCTGTCTTGTCCGTTCCATGTGACTTGAGATCTGGTCCATCCACTGTCCGGTGCGGTGAAGGTCTT
>OX104061.1:22757319-22782075 GCA_944474145.2 Dicrocoelium dendriticum
TAAGTATTCTAATCGTAACCCCAGGAAACCCGGGTGGAAGCAGTTTTGAAAAGCAAAGTTTGAACCACTGAAGGTTGTCAGGTTCAAGTTCAGGTTCAGCTGGGTCCAGAACGATAGGAGGATCCTGTGAATGTTTCTTCTTGTGCGTATCGTTGTACCGGGAATCGAAAGGTCTGCTTGAGATGTTGAAACGTCTAAAACAAAGACCGCATCACACGCTATCTAACCAATTACTGCTTACATTTTCCTGTCCAGCAGTCCCTGCCAGAGCGGTTTATGTGAAGTAAAAGAGTGAGGTGTAACCTAAGAAAACAAGAGGAGGAATGTCAGTTAAATAATAATAATAATACCAAGATGTGAAAAGAAATTTTAAAAAATGAAGGGAAAGTTGAAGATACAAGTCGGTTAGAATAAGGGGAACGTTTGCTACTGCCACCCAGGAGCATCTAACTGACGCTCAAAACCTTCAACCGTAAACTCGCTAACGACGTGCTCCGGAAGCGAGTTCCACCGTTCAATAACTCGGCGCGACAAGCGAGTTTTCGTCCTTACCCAGTCAGAACGCAGCTTGTGCAGCTTCAACGGGTGACCTCGGAGACTATGCCGCTTGGTCGGACTAAATAGCCAGGATAAGTCTGGACCGAGCTTACCCGTTAAGATAAGGTAAGTGAGAATCAAGTCTCCTCTAACTCTGCGGTAGTGCATTGAGTACATATCCAAGTTAAGCAAATGTTCGGGATACGTTTGCCCCCGTAATCCTTGCACTATCCTTGTACCCATTCGCAAAACCCTCTCCAATTCATTTTGTCCATTACAAGACAAGGTGGAAAAGCCTGGATACAGTATCCTAAGTGGAGTCGCACAAAACTTGATAACAGCTGCACAAGGATATCGACCGTTAGGAGAAAGAAGGAGCGGTGAATAAAACACATGATACGGAACCCTCTACAAGCAGCCTTCCTCCAATTATCCCCAGAGTTAAGCACTGAGGTGTGGACGATACCTAAATCAACCTGCTGAGTGACAACAGGGATTTCACTTCCACCAAGTACATAGCGCGTGGGAGGACTAGCACCTCAAATGCGGAGGACAGAACATTTCGCCTGATTTATAGGCATCAACCATAAGGTTGACCAATCCCAGAGCCTATCCAAGGGACTCTGATGTGCCTCAGAGCCACCATAGATATCCATAATATTCCAGAGGTTGAGGTCATCAGCAAATAATAGTGACGGTACTTCAAGCTCCTGGAGTAGGTCATTGACATAAATAGCGAAAAGCAACGGCCCCAAAACCAAGCCCTACGGAACGCCACTAAGAACAGGTTTGTAGCGCCTGTAAATTTATTTATCTCTCATTGTACATTCCTTTCCTATTACAACCAATGCTTGTACATTAACCTTGTATACTTGTTTTGATTGATAAATAACACACTTTTGGAACCACGCGGGCAAATCGACGTGTTCTCTCTGTGTTCTTGTGCCACGGATTTTATGGCATTGTCGGTCACTACATTCTAACCTAGAGCAATATTCATCCACAGATCTCGTTCCGTCTCAACTGGTTTCACCATCGTCGTTTGTCATCCATCGGAGTGGCTGACGCAAGAGGACTAGGAAGTTTTATGTGGTTGGACTTCTAACCCACGTCGAAACCCTTCTGTGAGTCTTGTCATTTCTGATCATCATTTATTCATCTTTATTTCTCTTTGGGCCCGAGTCCACTACATAATTGGTGACCCCGAATTTTTTCTTGGTACTTCAATTTTTTGGTAAGCTCAGAACTCCCAATATTCCTTTTATGCACGACTACTATGGAATCCAAACCTAGTTCGAGTACGGTTCCCTGTGAAAACCATATTTCCTTTAAGTTACCTGCTTTTGGTGCATCTAATCCTCGCGTTTGGTTCACACAAATTGAGGCATATTTCCGTTTCCGTAGGATTACTACACAAGATACTATGTTTTCCTATGTGGCTACTCAGCTCCCTACGGATATTGCCACTGAGGCGATCGACGTCCTAGACCCAATGCCAACAGAATTTTCTTACGATACCCTTAAAGCTGCTGTGTTAAAACGCACGACCGCTTCAGACGAGTCTCGCTTAAAACAACTCCTATCTGGTGTTGAACTTGGCGACCGCTCCCCATCTCAGTTACTACGACATATGAGAACTTTAGTTGGTAGCTACAAAGTTGATGACTCAGTCCTGCGCCAACTTTGGACTAAATGTCTACCACCTAATACCGTCCAGGTTTTGTCCGTCCAAGGTGATGAAACTTCGCTTGATAAGTTGGCTGAACTAGCTGACAAGGTGCATGAATGCTTTTTCAAGCATCCCATTAATCAGGTCTCGCAACCTACTAACGCGTTTGAAAGTACATCTGTAATGGGTAGGCTGCAGAACCAGATTGAACAGCTAACCGCCCAAGTTTCCGTCATCACCAAACGTCTTAACCGCCGTCGAAGTGTATCACCTGGCCGTAACACACGTGCTCTACCCTCCAACCGTGACCAACTGAATCGTTTCTGTTATGTTCACAAACGATTTAGGGATGCTGCACGGAACTGTAGGCCGTAGTGTTCGCACCCTAAAGCCTTTCGCTTACAGGACCAACAGGGAAACTCGCCGGCCAGCCAATAATAGCGACAGCTGCCGCTGGCCAACACCATAGTCGCCTTCTCCACGTGTTTGACAACTCAACCGGCAACCGGTTTCTCGTCGACACGGGTGCCGAAGTTAGCGTCATACCCGTAGGTACACACAAACGCCAACTTTCCCCGGGGCATGTCACACTCCAGGCGGCCAATGGTACGAAAATTCAGACGTACGGTCAGAAACTGTTAACCCTAGATCTGGGACTCCGACGTCGACTACCTTGGCTTTTCTTAATCGCCGACGTTCAGAAGCCCATTCTTGGCATCGATTTCTTGACAAAGTTTGGCATCATCGTTGATCTCGGAAACAGGAAACTCCGTGATAGCGTCACCTCACTTACTGTCTTCGGCAAAGTCCTCGCTATCGACTCGATTGGCATCCGTTTGGCTCTGCCTTCCGACAATAAGTTTAATGCTCTTCTGCGCAAGTTTCCGTCCATTTATCAACCGATCCGCAACGACTTTCAGCCCAAACACGAAATCCGCCATCATATCGAAACTAAAGGCAATCCTGTCACCGCCAGACCACGACGTCTTGCTCCCGACAAACTCGCCATTGCCAAATCTGAATTTCAAGACATGATGAATTTAGGCATTATTCGTCCATCGAATAGCCCATGGTCATCCCCACTTCACATGGTTTCAAAGAAATCCACAGGGGATTGGCGACCATGCGGCGACTATCGCGCTCTAAATAACGCCACTGTTCCAGACAAATACCCAATTCCCCACGTCCATGACTTTTCCATGAGTCTATACGGGAAACGCCTTTTCTCTAAAATTGATCTAGTCCGCGCGTATTACCAGATTCCGATGGCCTCAGAAGACATACCTAAGACCGCAATCACGACGCCATTCGGTCTTTACGAGTTTCTCCGTATGCCGTTTCGGATGAATTGAATCAGGGCCAGAAGCTTTGGAAGGATTTAGTTCTTGAAATAGCCCGAAGAAGTGTGTCTCCGTCGTGCTGATTTCATTTAGGCAAGAATCCTCTAGGACTTTTTTGACCAGCACAACCTGAGATAGAGGCCTCATGAGAAATGATACCAGTATACTGTTCGCTTATACAAGCCTTATCATAGTCGATATACCCAAGGGTTCCGTCCGCTCGTAGTAAAGCCGGTATAGACGAGTTTGTACCGCTGCGTCTCTTTAGGTAAGCAAAGAACTTTGGATTTGTTACGGCTGCGTCAGCTAAATCCTCCTCGTACTGAAGTCGAAGAGTCCTAAGATGTTGCTTACATTTATTTCTAACTACTCGATAGCATTCGTAGGTGCTGGGTGATGAAGCCTCTTGGTAAGTTCGCCAGCACAGAGCGCTTCCTAAGCAGGTATTTACCTGTACGATCTATCCAAGGAGGCTGCGCCCTTGTCACCCGTCTCTTAATGAGTGGGATGTGGAGTGCAGAGATCTTGGTGAGGTATGCCTAAAATTTCTCCTAGACTGTCTCAACGGTATCAGCCACGGTGACCGTGCAACTCAGAACTGAAACTGTCTCGCATTGCGTTAGAGTCTGTCCGCCAAATATTTGGACATGCCTCAGCGGTAGCTTGATGACACTTTGTTAGAGCACATCGGAAGGATATGCAGACATGATCGCTGGCTCCTAGAGGACAGCCGTATGTAATATCACTTACGAAATCGTGTGACTGCGCAAAAATGATATTCAAGGTAGGCGGAATTTGGTTGCGCATATATCTAGTCGGGAAGTCCACCAACTGATGCAAAGGCAGTTGCAATGTTAGCTAGAGGAGATCCGAACCGAAAGTGCCCACCGCCGAACTGCAAGATAGATCAGCCCAGCAGACTTCAGGGAGATTGAAATGACCCAGTATTAGACACACATTGGCAGTCTGAGTACGAATAAATTCAATAACCTCCCTAAAGATACTTCCAGGACTTCGATATACCACTGCAACGGTAAACTGAGCAGATGAAGTGCACACAATAGTCGGCAGGGCTTCAACAGTTTGACCCGGCGATTGGATAACACAGGTCTTTAACACATCGAGTTTACAATTCACACCTACCTTGGCGGCCAACGGAGCGATCACATCTAAGCATTGCGTAGCCAGGCAAACATACTTCACCGTTTGTGATATCCGGGGACCACGTATCAGTGAAAGCAAGTATGTCGGGACGAGATTTGTCTACAAGTACACCTGCCTCGTGTACCTTGTTCCTTAGGCTACGCAGATTACTAAGCACTACTCGAAGGAACTCGGCACGACCAGCCTTGGGTCGCACGCTACCAGCAGGAGTTCTGGTAGGACAGAATTTAACTCCCAGTTGACCACCTGAAAACCCACGAGATGAAGGACTTGCTCACCAGCCGTCCGCTTGCTCTTGAGGCCTTTGATGGCTTCCTTTAAATTCAGTTGATCTGCCAGTGGGAGGTCCGGCTGAACAGTGACATTATTAGCCTTGAGTTTGAATGCAAAGCGCATTAACGGTTTGTGTTCATCCGGGGTTGAGAGGACTATATGAAGTAGTCGGGGTCGCAGATTTGGCGTATCGACAGGGACATTTTTCAAACTAATTAAGTTTCTGATAGTGACACTGGGGAAACCAGGTGGAAGCATCTTATTGACGCACACCTTGAACCACTGGAGGTCATCCAGCATGCGTTTCATGAAAGAGCTGCCGCAGATTCAGCAAAGTTACGAAAGATAACACTACTATCAGTAAAAGAGTCACCTCGACGAGGCGTGTTCACTCCACGAGTCTTCGACTCGACACCAGTTTCGACCAGTTTGGCAGGTGACAAGGCACATTTCTTCGCCAAGCGAGCTGGGGTAATTGAGGTTGAGGCATTGTGTTCTACCTCTAACTCTCTTACTGGTCTAGTCTTTTAACACTGCGGGTGTGGCCGAAGTCAACACGGGGCGTTTCTTCGCCAATGGAACTGGGGTGATTGGAGTTGGAGCTTTGTGCTCCACCTCTAATACCTTTATGGGTTCAGTACCCACAGGCTTTGAGTGGGCCTTACTGACTTTCTTAGCGCTCTTCTTCTTGCATTTATTGAGCACAGGAGATAGAAGATCGGTCTTGAATTGGAGGACGTCAAGTACAACGTCAGAGGCCTCTTTAGGGGCATTCTAGACCGCTTGGGCACAAGACACCGTTGCCATCAACTCAGTCGGATGTTCATCGACAGCAATTGAGGTTAGTTGTGGTTACCTCCAATGAGCCGACATCAATAGACTCCCATTTTCCTCATCAGTAACTCCAATTTGCGATCAAGAGATGTGCAGAAAGATCACATCTGCTGGTTACCCAGCCCGACATTGTTCGATGTCTCCTCAGTGATCTCAAGACGCGTAAATCGACGGCTACGGCATAGTAGACAATTAAACAGCATGCTACCGCTAGTCGAAAGCATTGCGTACTGATCAGAGATCAAATCGGTGCACTGCATGCCCCCAGACTCGTCCGACACGGTCTCTGAGCAACTCACGATGCCACATACAACATTAGATTCGCTGATCAACGCAGCCGAACACACATTAGCGCAGGAATTCAGTGAATCCGACAAGACGTTTTCAAAGAGCGTGAAACAAGTATCAAAACTTAAAACCGACAAGCGAGTACCTGCAGGGCAGTAGAAAGAAACAATTACGGGTTAAAACATGATACAAAACGGATTACAAAACATAAAATTACCATAAAAATAGCCAGAGACTGAAGCCAAAAATGATGGGCGACGTTTGGTATGCACCCGAGAACGGGTACAACGTAATCCGGGAAAAACGATAATCCAAAATTATTTGGATCAAGCGAAATCTGACAAGTCAAATTTTTTTGCACCGCACTTGTAAACAATGTTCCCAAACTGTCCTTTAAAAGTAAAATCTCAAAAGACAGCAAGCACAGAAATTCCGATTTACCGCCAAGGAGGAAACCGATCATTGGGAAAAATGCAGAGGACACCGCGATATTCCTAAAGATAACGCTGCTGTCCGTAAATGCATCACTAGGACGAGGAGTGTTTACGGCATGCGTCACTGCAGCAGTGGCCAGCGCAGCCCTTGAGTACAAGTTCAAGTTCAAGTGGGACTGGAACGATAGGATGAATCCCGTAAGTGTTCCTACTTGAGCGCGTCGTCGATCCAGGAGTTGATAGAGGTGCTCCGACTTTTTGAAAACACCCGAAAAACACCCTGGTCCACCAATTTAAAGCCCACGTTCCTTACATTAGTTGTCCCAGCCATGTCAGTTACGTGAAGTGAAGAAGAATCGAAGGTAAGAGAGTAGGGGAAATCAGTTAAAAGAAGAGAATACCAATGGCGAGGAAAAGTAAAGAAAACAGGATCAAAGTATGAAGATAGGAATTTGTCAAGAAAACGGAAAGGTTTCATGTTGTCACCCAAGAGCATCTAGTTGACGCTCAAACCCCTTAACCGTAGCTTCCTTGACAACATTTTCTGGAAGCAGGTTCCAGCGCTCGATGACACGACGCGATAAGCGTGTCTCCGCTCTAACTCGATCGGACCGCGATTTGTCCAGCTTCATACCATGCCCGCGAAGACCAGATAATCTAGCAGGACTAAATAGCTTGGACAAATCAAGACCAACCTTCCCAGTCAAAATACGGTAGGTTAAGATTAGGTCCCCTCTAATTCTTCGATAGTGCATTGACGGCATCCCCAAACTAAGTAGGCGTTCGGGGTACGTTTGTCCTCGGAATCACTTGACCAACCTAGTACCGACACGCAACACCCTTTCTAGTGCCATTTTGTCCCGGACAATGCATGGTGGACAGGCCTGGACGCAATATTCTAGGTAGGGTCGCACAAACGCTGAGAAAAGCTTCACAAACACATCAGCGGTTAGGGTCCCAAAAGAACGACGGATAAACCACAACATCCGGAACCCCTTACTAGCCGCCTTCTTCCAGTTGTCTCCAGAGTGTAATGTGGAACAGTGGACGACACCTAGATCGACCTGATGAGTCACGTGATGAAATACAGTCCCATCGAGCACATAACTTGCGGAAGAATCAGACGCTATGATACGCAGCACTGAACACTTTGACCGGTTTATGGGCAGCAACCACAAGACAGACCATTCCCAGAGTCAATATCGTCCTTAGTAGGAGCAGCAAGTGCACATAATAATGATTGAGGCAATGCAGTGTAGGAGATTGTTGCCTCCATTAACAAGGACGGAGCATCGACAGAGCCCACCGCTACATTTTGTAGCTTGGGTTTGGTTGTACTGATCGATTCTTTATCTAAAGCTACTTTACCTTCGCAGATACACTAGCTTGTAAAACTTCATTCTCACAGCTGAGTTCCATATACAGTATGTTACCGATGAAAAAATTTTGGTCACACAGAACACATATTGGTAGCATAGCCCCACTCATACGTTTTTTCAGCATTCGAATCACGACGTACGTCGTAACCAACCAACGAACCAGAATAATTGCCCACTATGACAGGCCAGTCCATAGTATTGACAGAGGAAGGCGAAGGTAAATCTGGAAAGCGCTTTTGGTACGAAATCTGGAGCGTACGACTGAGGGATAAATAGTATACCAGCAGTTGAGTTGTTTATTAAATTTATAAATAAATCTTATTTTACAGCTTGTGCCTTTATTTACAAATTATACATATCTATTATAAAACATAAGATACATCAATGCGACTTTCTAACAGCACTAAAATTTAAAAAAAATTTGAGCCCCAATGTAACAGTACACATGTTAAATCTTAAGAAAAGCTTTTCAAATTGTGAAAATTTTAATCTATTACGTTTGTACCATATAAGTTGCAACGGAATGAAGCGCTTGGACGCACTCTAATTAGTGTGTAACAAAGACCCTACTCACTACTCTGAGGTTAACGCTCCCACCAGTGTTTAGTTATGTTTCTAAACGAATTCCTGACCTAAGCGTGGATGAATGGAGCACAAACTAACAACGAATTGGAAGTGCCAAATGCCGTAACATGGTTAGCATAAAAATGATTTGACTAAAATATGAATCAGGATGGAGGTTTGCTAATATTGTCCAAGTCATAGTAACTAGAACTTTTGGATATTAGGCCGATAGATTGGGTATTGGACAATTCTTCTATCGCCCGATTCGACAAATTAACTCCAAAATGCAGCATGAAATGCTAAAATCAGTGTAAGCAGCTCGGCTAACCCACAAGAATTTAAAAGATGTGCGCAAATCTCGGTGTATTGCAACCTTTGGTTTGATATTACTTTGACAGGCGTTGTTTGGTCTAAAGTAGTTAGCCGAGCAGTAACCAGTTGCACGGTCAGCCCTGCGGCCGGGGTCGGAAGCCTGTGTGTGCCAACTTTTGCACTCGCTCCGGCAATTTAATTAGTAAGTGTAATACGCTTCGGATAAATTGCGATTTTATTTGCGCATGGAAGACAACCAAGTTCAAGTTCAGTGGAATACGAAACATTAGAAAAAGCCAGCCAATGCTCCACCCACAAAAACGTTGCTTGTCCAATAAACAATTCGGTGCACTGAGGTGCCACAATAGAGCGCAATCCTAAATTTCATTCTCATAGTCAACCAAACACTGAAAGGTGTTTGTGTTGGGCGAAGCCTGGGATATTAGTCAATAAGCAATGACACGTAAGACGTGTCAAATACGACAGTATAGAAGTCTGAGGCGTCTGAACCCAACGTATATTGTGCAGGATACAAGAATAGGAAGCGAATCAGACAGAGCGAGAAACGTGCAGCGAAGTACTCACAAAACGGTTTGTGTCCACGGATAAGCAGTCAGTAAAACAATTGGACGTTTGGAAGGTTAAAACAACCATAAAATCCGATGTTGTAAAATACTGAAAGAGCGTGTTTTCCGGTACACTGAAAAGGCCTCCCCCTGGAAGGCTGAAGGATGGAAGCCTTCGATGGAGCTGTTAGTGGGGGGAACGGAGGGTGAGGGTGGATGCGAATGTTTGCAGGGGCTTGAGAAGGGCTTCCAAAGTGACGTGTGTAGCAGAGTTCGCTGGGTCCAGGCTGTTGTTAGTCATTATTTATGACGATCGTGTGGACCAGAGTGCATCATCGGTGGGCCGTCGGGGCAGGCTGGTCGGACTGCAAAAATCTGGCCAGTCCAGGAAAAGGCCGACAGGACCTTCCCCTTGCTGCAGACCCGACGGTGCGCTGAGGAGGTGTCACTCCCCCCACCGCACTTTAGTCCATGGTCCTCGTCCCACAAAGAAAATGCGGACGTCCTCGTCGGCAATGCCTAGGCGATATTTGGGGACCAATCCGTTCGGGGTGTCTGCGGTCGAGGGTGACTGTCTGTTCCTTGGGTGAGGATATGGACCTTGGGACGGCTGGCGAGGCACTTGGGGGGTTGCATTGAGCCGGTTGGCGAGTCACTCGAGGGTTGCCTGGGCAGTTCCCGCGGTTTAGATTCTGGAAGACCGAACTCAGTGGGGTGGGCAAGGGTCAAAGAATTGGCTTGACGCCGGAGGGGGAACATGGCATGTATGATAAAAGCAAATACGCTTTTTAAGTTTTCAAAATGTTTTGGTTTTTTTGTCGATTTTGCAAAACGTTTGTGGATGAGACGCAGGATAACCACTAAAGACAAAAAATGCGTGTTAATGGAAATAGCAAACATTTGCAAAATCTGAAAAACAGACCAGACGCTCAACCTGTTTACCGCGTCGGTCGGTTGCTTGGGGTTGCGGCGGGATAGATTGCGGGTCAAGGGGTACGGAGGGTTCCGGGTTATCCAGTGCTCGGAAAGTCACCACAGGTGCGGGTGCTTGTGCGAGAGCATCAGGATGGGCTGCAAGTGGCTCGTCAAAGCAAGCCACATTGAGGCGGTCGATGGACACCGTTGTTCGGTGACCATTCTGGTCTAAAGTGAAATGTTTCGGAGTCCGTTGCAGAACTCTGAAAGGGCCAGTGTAGGGAGCCTGGAGAGGGCGCCTCACTGCGTCAGTGCGGAGGAAGGCGTGGGTACAGATAGAGAGACCGCTGTACGTGCTCATCTCTAGTCTGTTCATAAGGCGGGGTCGGGCGTAGTGAACGCTTGCGTTGAGCCAGGGAGGACGCAAAGTTAGGCGGAGGCATACCCGACGATGCGGGAGGCCAAACGGATTCTCCTGGCAACTTTAGCGTTGCACCGTTAACCAGCTCTGTCCGTGCACATTGCAAGTCAGCTCCGGTGCTAATGCGAATGCCTAAGGGTATAAGCCAAATGTTTTCGCTCCAGTTAGGGTCGGAGGAGGCGCAGAGATTGGCTTTAAGCTGTCTATGGAAGCGTTCAACTAACCCCGTGGCTGCTGGGTGATACGCTGTGGTATGAATGCGGCGACAGCCTAAGAAGTTGCAGAACGTATCGAATTGTGAAGATACGAAAGGCGTTCCTCGGTCAGTTGTAATGGTGGATGGGCATCTGTAGTGCGAGACCCATTGGATAAAAGAAGGCCAGGATATCATTCTCAGATGTGCAGTCTGTTACGGGAATGGCTTCTGGCCATCTGGAGATGCAGTCGACACATGTAAGAATGTATACGAATCCGCGTGACGGAGGCAAGGGACCTACCAGTTCTAAGTGTATATGCGAGAACCGAGAGTCTGGGGCAGGAAATGTACCAAAAGGACTGCCGGTGTGACGATGTACGTTGGAGCGCAGGCATTGAAGGCAGGCGCGAGCCCAGGTACGAACCTCTTTGTTTACGCGTGGCCAAAAGAAACACGCTGTGACCAGTTTCAAAGATGCACGGATACCAGGATGTGATAGTGAGTGCAGTGCGTCATAGACTGCGTCTGAAGAAGACGAGCACGAGAGGTTTAGGACAACCTGTGTAAATGTCTCAGAGAATGGTTCCCTCCGTGGTTTGGAGAGGAACAGGTTGCACATGCAGCGAAGTGGACTGCAGAGTGCGCTGTATGTCTTCGTTTTGAGCCTGAGCCGATGCCATGGCGGCAAAGTCGACGGTAGGCAGAGACTGGAGAGTGAGGTTGACGCGTGAGAGAGCGTCGGCGACGGGATTGTCGACACCTGAGACATGATGTATGTCAGCCGTGAACTGCGTGACAAAGTCTAAGTGTCTTGTTTCCCGTGGTGAATATTTGTCGCAAGCAGAGTTGAAGATGAAGATAAGGGGTTTGTGGTCAGTGTAGACCGTGGAAGCGCAGTCATCGAGTGTGTGACTGAAGTGACGAATGGCCAGGTAAATGGCGAGCAGTTCTCTGCCAACCGTGCTGCAGCGGGATTCCGCTGGCTGCAGGCGTTTGGAGAAGAACCCGAGGGGTAGCCATTGCCCACCAACGTGTTGTTGGAGGACGACTCCTACCGCAACGTCTGAAGCATCAGTCGTAAAGGAAGAGGTGTAGTCGATTCGGAATGAGCGTGGAAGTCTAGGTTGTGGATAGCATCCTTGGGATCGGTGAAGGCTGCCTTTGCATTGTCAGGGAAAGCGAACTTACGTTCATTTCCTATGAGTAGGTCAGTCAGTGGATGCAGGAGCTTGGCGCTTCACGAAATAAAGCGTTGCTAGTAGTTGACCAAACCACAAAATCGACGGAGGTGCTTGAACGAAGTCGGAGCTGGAAAGTCCTTGATTGCCTGGTTCTTACCAGGAAGTACTTTGATACCAGATAATGAAACGAGGGGACCTAGGAATTCTACCTTTGAGTTGCCGAGTTCGCACTCAGTCGGTTTGACTGTGACACCATGTTGGGTCAAGCGCTGTAGCATAGTTCGATGGTCGGCGATGTGCTCTTGTTCCGACGAACTGGATACTAAAATATCATCGAGGTAGGAGTAGGCGAAGTCTAGGCCACGAGTGACATCGTGGATGAAGCTTTGGAAGGTTTGTTCGGCGTTGCACATTCTAAATGGCATCCTTAAAATTTCAAACAAACCGAAAGGTTGGATGACGGCTGTTTTAGGAATGTCATTGTCTTCCACAGGTATCTGGTGAGAGGTGCAAACCAGATCGATATTGCTGAAGATCGTCTTACCTGTGAGGCATGCGGTAAGGTCATGCATGTGTGGCATGGGATACCTATCGGGGACGGTTAGGCGATTGAGTTCGCGGTAATCACCGCAAGGGCGCCATTCACCAGGTTTCTTGGGTACTATCTGCAGCGGCAAGGACCCAGGGCTGTCGTAAAGGCGGATTATTCCAAGTTCAGGCATGTGATCAAATTCCGCCGTAGCTACCTTTAGTTTCTCGGGCGATAGTCGGTGTGGACGGCATGACACAGGTGGGCTGTTCATCCGTATGTGGTGCGCGACTTGAGCTGCCACGGGCAATGCTGCGTTCATTGGCTGAAGGAGCTTGGGATACCGCGAAAATAGATTAGCGTAGTCTGGCGAGGTCTGGGGAAATGCACAGACCGGGGATATAGATGTGACATCGGCGGTGGTGCCACGTACACTGAGTTTTGTTTCAGTGTCGACTATCATCTGGCGTTTCGCATTGACCAAGAGATCGAAATGCCTGAGAAAGTCAACGCCGATGATGGCAAAGGGGACTGCAGCGACGGTGAACACCCAGCTGGTAATCGATTAATGACAGTAAGTGACTTTTGGTGTGCCATTGGTGGCACTGAGTCTTGTCGACAGAGAAGTGGTAGGCTCACCTGGCAAAGGGGAATGACGCTGACTTCCGCCCCGGTATCAACTAAGTACGGGGTATCGGGGTCATAACCCCTAATGTAGATGAGACGACTTTGTGCTTTGCCGACGTTCGTGGCCAATACAGCACGGCGTGGCGGATTATTTATAGCGGAGTAGCTACATGGCCGTACGCAATTACGTGCTTTATTACCGAAACGCAAGTGGGAAAGCAGTAACCTGTGACATCAGGTTCTGTGCGACGGGCGATGATCCAGACCGGTTGCGGTGCTTACGTTTTAAAATGAGTTCCTCGATCTGGCGCTTAATCGACGCTATCTGCAACGATAATGCGTCTATTGCCAACGGCTGGCTAGTCGCGGATGTCGGTGTGGTTGCGTCAGCACAAAACTGCTTAAGGGCTTTAGTTTTAGCCTCTGGCTGGTGCCGTTCGATGACGCGGTCTGCTAGATCTGCAATTGCTGTGTGTGGCAAATCACTTGCTACCGCAAGGATAGCCTGAGTGCTTTCAGGAAGGCGTTGCATCCACAGCTCGCGGAGCATCCCTGCGTCCAAGTTGGACGTGCCGACGAGCTGTTGCGTTTCGCGAAACAAAGCTGAGGATATCCAATGTCCTACTTGCAGATCACTAAATAGTTGCTACAGACGGACCTTGCCAGAAGGCGTGATTCGTTGAAGAATTGCCTGTTTAAGAGTCTCGTATTTCATTACTAGAGGGGGGAAAATTATTGACGTTTCTCACCTGCGAGGATATACGATGAGGAAGACAAAATATTAGCTGATTTTACATGGCGAAATCCGAAGAAACCCTACGAATATAAGATACGGATTCTAGGTGCAAATACCATAACAAAGGATCATTCTCCCGAAAAGGGGGAAGGGCTAACGCAACAGAATCGACCATGCAATGCTGAACGGCATTAACCGCGTCTAGAGCCGGCTTATCCTCTAGATAATTCATTGGGAAAAAAACAGAAGAAAGCGTGGTAGGTGAGAAAACAATATGAGCAGAAGTAATGAATCACAAAAGCACCGGAACGAGCTCACCAAAATGAAAATGCAAAACGGCCGGCGGCGTGTTCCTGACAAAGGGTCAAAAATTTTCGGGCGGAGCCTATGATACCAGTCGGTAAGCAAAGCCAAGTAAGACGTGTCAAAAACGACAGTATAGAAGCCGGAGGCGTCTGAACCCAACGTATATTGTGCAGGATACAAGAATAGGAAGCGAATCAGCGGAGCGAGAAACGTGCAGCGAAGTACTCACAAAAACGGTTTGCATCAACGCACGATCAGTCAGTAAAACAAGTGGACGTTTCGAAGGTTAAAACAACCATAAAATCCGATGTTGTAAATTACTGAAATAGCGTGTTTTCCGGTACACTAAACTGTCTTGATTGTTCGGATGAGCCCTCGTTTGACCCAATAGCGTGTGTAAACAAATATGGGTGTAGTTGGCGTGGATACAGTGGCGTTGTACCTACTTTTTCTGTCCGTGGCGGACGTAGAATTGCTGCCGCTCTCGTAGTTGTAATGCCCGCAACGGGTATTGTCGTTCAATATTTCGTTTCACCTAACAACACTCACAGATTTATCTTTAGGGTGCTGGCTTGCATGTAACTATATGAATTGTTAAAATACTCCTGGTCAAAATACACAGGCACACTTTTCGTGCACTACTTTAAGACGCTGGCATCCGAGCTGAATAAGCGCTTTTCGAACGCAATTGAACATCACTGGTCGAAAATTCAACGGAATTTGCTAGCAGCGGGTATGCCTTAATGTGGCAAATCAAATCGCCAACCTGGACATTGGGTCAGTACACAGTCTCAGGAACTTATAGATGCTTGCCAATGTGTTCCGGCTGATAGCGAACACAAGAAGACTCGCAAAGATTTCAGACGAAACTGGTTGCTAACCTGAAAAGAGACCGGGAAGCCTGGTGGCAGAGTGGTCTGCACGCCTGCTTTGCAATCATAAGGCCACTGGTTCGAATATATTTTCCTGGCCGGCTTTGTCATCCTGGATGTCTTCTCGGTGCTCACACTGTCTGAAACCCCTGTGGAAAAAGCTATCCCGTTGACTAAGTGTTACACTGAGCCGATACCTTGGACAGGGTGATCAAGTGGCACGATAACTGACCAGCGATTGAATTCTTGTGCAATTGGTCACAAACGTCATTGCCTGTCGTGCAAGTGCGAAATACTGCCGAGCATCCGGATTATGTACGGCACATATATCTCTTAACTCGACTTGGGTGCGCCAGAATCCATTACTTCAACGTTTATACCGCTTATCGAAATGATTCTACGTTGTTAAACGTGGTACTGGCAGAACATCAGATGGAGACAATAGAAAGTTTAAAGTCACTACTACCATCTATTTCAGCTCAGGAAATGTAGCTTGCGAAACCGCAAATTTATCACAATTAGGATTTTCAGACTGCAGCCGTGCAAACATCAGAACGCTATAAAATACCCACTCTGAAGGTATCTTCGACGCATAAAGGATACGTAAATAATAATACTGCCGTGCATATTCACCATGTGGTGCATTCCCTAGCTCGCACCTTGGATCCTTGGGTTCACTGAATATGTCGTTGCTTTTACACGAGTATCGACAATAGTCTACACTGCACACAGGACACAGTGTCTCCATTAGCGAGGTGTGCAGTTTTGTCATTATTTCGGTCGCAACAGTTGACCGTAGTGGAACCCGGCCAGCGGTGGACAAGTTGGCTGGGTGTTACTCTGGACTGGCTCAACGTCGTTCAATTTAATTCGTATCGGGCCCCAATACGCTGCGATTTTCAAACCAATTTCATTTACCTAGTCCATCCTTACATCGAAAATCTCCCTAATCAGCCTTTGTCATTGCGATTTGAATGATTGCACTTGTCAACGGACGGGGTGGAGTGACATACATGCGCTTCGCACACAGAAAGTGCCACATATTATAAACCGGAATGTCCTAGAGGCCAAAGGTATGCGAGCGATGTGACTGGCCGGGCTAAGATGAGTACAAATGTTGAAACCGCATTAAGGATGATGATCGAAGTAACGTTCCAGGTTGGAGTGCCGTAGGGAAACCTACCCACGTTGAGCCAGCATAGAGTAACACACCGGCAACTTGCGCAAAGCTAGCCGAGTTAAAACATGGTCAAAAGTTGATACCGAAAAATAATAAAATTGCGCACATCGCCAATCGACACACTGCGTTCTGAGTGCAGTGTACACGGTTAACCTGCTGGAAGAATGTCGAGTAACGATAAACTACAAATCGTGGATCTCAATTGGTGAACGCCGGTCATTTACGGTTGTTGTCCCCAACATCCAATAGCCATCCAATGTTTGGCGAAATTAGCAACATGCTACTGCACGTGCGGCGACATGCATTTCTCTCTCATCTCAATGATGCGGACGTATGGAATTCTCGGCAGACGCGTGATTTAGTGTAGGGCTCAGCTGAGAAAAAGCCTAACCTCTAAAAACACACTGACATGAGGCTGTTTTGATCATGAGCGAGATGAGTTTCGACAGCCACAACGTGATCCCGGCGGTCGTTAGCTGTCAGCTAACTTCGCGCTGTGTGCCGAAGGTGATGGCCAACCGTAAGCATTGGAGCGATCGGTGGTTATCTCTGTGTGTCGCGCTGTCTAGGAAGCGAATTCGGCCTCGGCAACCAACGTGAATGTGCGCACGTGCTGGCAACGCAGCTGAGGACGAGGTTAAGCATTGCAACTCTTGTCGACATTATTAAATCACAGGTAATGGAGCACGAGCAAACAATGCAGTCGGAATCACGTAACGTTCCTCTTACTCGGCGCGCGCTGAATATTCGGCTGTACGGTAAATGTGGTTTAAATGCCACATCAGCTTCAAGAAAATACAATGCAATGAACGCAGGAATGCGTCCAGTCACCACCCGGTACGTGCTTAAACTAGTGAAGAAGTTCGAGCAAACTGGGAGTGTGTGTGGCATGAAGAGAACCGGACCGCCTCGCATCACCACGGACGACTGTTCAGCTTGCGCTGTGTAGTCAGTGAAGTTTCAAAACGTCCCGATCTCAGCATCCGTCGGATCACACAGCACTGAGACACGACCCGATATGCGGCACACCGAATATTACTGGAACGAAAATTTTGGAGATTCCGTGCACTTCAAGTGCAGGTTTTGAACCCATGCGATCCGGAGAAGCGGCATGAATTTTGCCGCTGCTTTCTGGATCACGGGGATATTCGTTCTGTTATCTTTACAGATGAGGCATTGTTTTGTCTGCGCGGAGCAATGAAACATTACTGTCGGGCTAGCAGCGACCCACGAAAATTTACCGCGTCACGTATGCACCACAGGGTGAAACTGCTGGTTTGGGCCGGATTAACAAGCCAGAAAATCTTGGGCCCACATTGCTTTTCCGGGAATTTGACCGGTAGGTTGTTGTTTTGAAGTACTAAAGCCTTAGCTTTTCCTAGCGTCGTCGTATTTGGAAATGCTGCAGACATTTGTGCTTCCCCAGTTGGAGGCCGAAGGGGCATGCAGTACCATTTGGTGGCAGCAGGATGGTGTGCCTGCACGTTCTGCTAAAACGATGCGTGCTTACCTCACCGACAAATTTGGCCACCATTGGATCGGACGCGGTGGACCAATGGAGTGGCCTGCTCGCTCACCAGATTTGAACCCCATGGACTTTTTTCTATGGGGCTATCTGAAGCGGCGAGTGTACAAAACAAGGCCGCGTACATTGGACCAGTCGAAAGAAAATATTGTGGACGAATGTCGCGCGCTCACGAGGGATACATTGGAGAAAGTACGCGCCAATTGCATCAAGCGATTTCTGTACTGCAAGCAGAATGCCGGAGAACATTTTGAACATATCCTTTACTAGCATAGATGATCGTTCCAATGCATTTCTGTTAATATACTTATCCTCTTTCACAAATGTGTTAACGACTAAACTGGTCCGCTGGCAAATGGTGCTAATGATGCGTCCGGTCGGATAGAATTCTTAACGTCCAGGCTGTCGTTGAGCACATAAACAGCGTAGGCACAGAAACGTTCGATGGCTACTTATGGTGGAATCACTGAGTCGCTATGAGCTGAGATCGTGCAGCCTTAATGAAAAGCCGACTGTGTTGTAAACTTCGTTTCAGGCTATTGCCTGTGAAGTTGGTGTCCGGGATGAGTTGCAGTAGGTGGCAAAATGTGTACGTGGGACCTTTCAGTATCTGGTAGACTAAGATGAGGTCTCCACGTAGCCACCTGTAGCGTCTACTGAACCTACCGAGTGTTTTTAGTCGCTGCTCGACTATGGCGAACTTCAAGCGCTGCAAGGTCACGGTTTAGCCAAGCGTGTCAAGCCTGGATTACGTATTCGACGTGTTAACGCACGTAGGCACGGAGCATCATAGAGAAGATGAATGAATCCAAACTTTCGAATGCAGCCGCAAGCTAACAACGTGCTGAGTACCACTTTTGTATTCCGACTGTCTGGAATAACCGAAGTCGTCCTGCACCAACACACCGAGGTCAAGTTCCTGAGGGCTTGTCTGCAGGTCATATGCCCCAATATTCTAGAGCTAGACGTGTCTATGGCGGATGTGGATAATGGGTAATTTGACCACATTTAATGGCAGTGAATTCCTCACGATTCAATGCTAGGTCCCATCTAGATCGCACATGGAGGTTCTTGTGGTCATTCATTCTCTTGATCCCCGGCCAACTTTTAACATCATCCGGAAAAGTAAAATTTTTGAGGTGATGGCTATCGCAAGATCGTCGCACTTCACTGGATTAGGGTCTGGCAGTGATGTTCGGAATCTAACCTAGAACTGCTGTTCACGGAGAAAATTACCAACCCATCCTAATAATGCATCGCCTACGTTTTCCAAGTAGCCCGTCATTACGACAACGATGATCGCATCCATGACGTTGGAAAGGGCAGAGAAACGTGTTAACGGACGATAGGATCAGACGGACTTCTCTGAGAGAATTCGGCAAGTGGCTGGGCAAGGTGAATGGCTACTGATTGCTGTGTTCATGCTGAAGGTTATGCACACCATGAGTGCTGTGTGTCCGTAAGGATAGTAGATTATTCAGAACAATTTCTCCTGTGAATATGATGCTGGATAACACTGATGGTGTGGGGGCAGAAGCAAGTATAACGTTTGCGATTAGTAGTTCTTCTAAAGTAGGCCAGTACTTGGAAATGAGGCTTTGTCCGTCTTTTTGTTGTGTGTGTATACCCACCAATCGTACTGAGTGGTGCGATTGCACGCTGCAACTTTTGAAGTGAATTCACGTGTGGCTGTGGTTCGAACAGAATTGTCTCGCCAGCTGCAGTCGTTGTGCTAACTTGTTTTCACGAAACAACTGTACATAGTAATTGCTCAAAGCTACGTACGTTGTCACATTCTCCGCAACAGGATTGCTTACGTGAAACCGTCATGTGTTCTACCAAGGCCATAACGCTTCAAGTTTGGCTTCACATGAATAAGGTTGGTTTCAAGTGATAGTGGAAGATTTTTAATCCGAGTGAGGAGATAACCAGGTAATGAGAAATACATTGCATTTCTACGGGCCCCGCATCCCCTTATTATTCGTAGCGAATGAAATCAAACCTTACAATTTTTTGATCATAGCCTTACGTTGTGTGTTTTAAAATGTCACTTGGACATACATGACTGGGTGCACCCTAGAGACAGTCCGGGAGAGATGGTTAAAAACGACTTCACTGGTAAAAAATCCCCTTGCTAGATGAAAACTCAATGTTTTCAAGCGAACATATGTTTACTATAATTCTTCGTCAGGCTTGTACAATTATATGCAAAAGAAACCAAAATATGGACACAGCACAAGGACCGGTAAAACACTCAGTTCATAGTCACTGGTCACTATCAGTTCACCATCCCCCACTTTCCACTAATACACCTATCCCCCCAAAATTAAATTCCCTTCTCCCTAACTAATTTCCCCCCCTACCTCCCTCTATATCTATCCAAAAAATTCCCCCCCAAACTTCACTACACTAATCACTCACCCACACCTCTCAACCATACCTCCTCAACTCCCTCCCAAATCACTCAAATCCTTATTACTCACTCATCACAACCCATCCACTTCACTCAATTTTTCCATTACCCTATACTTCCCTCAATCTATTCTCATTCATCTAATTAACTCCCCAATACCCCCCCCCTCCCCCCCCTACCCCCCCCCACCCCTCCTTCATTATAACACCCATACCTCCCCTCTCACTTTCACCACCCCCCATATAACCTCTCCTAATCACTCCATAAACCCACCCTACCCCACAAATCCCACACCTTCACCCATATATCATAAAAATCAACATCCACCTTACCCCCCCCAAATTCCCCACACACTATTCCTCTACTTCCACATTATCACTCATCTCCCAAACCAAAACCCTATTTTGTACCACTTATACATAACACAAACTCCCCACCACTCATTTTATTCTCATGTTCTCACCCCTTTTTCCCATTTCTTCTGCTCGTTTATACATTGTATTCATACCACCACTCCAATAATCCTTAAATTATACTCCCCCTCCACTCCATCACCATTCCGATCCTACTATTCCCATAATAAATTTATAACATTCACCCCCTCACCCCCCATCTGTACCTATACTAACACACAATAAATGCAGGTCAACCCACCTCGCCACCATATAACCTCTGCATTTGCTGATGCACTCTAAAACAAATCCGATTAGAACAATTAATGCCCTAACCATACCCCGCATGAAGTTTATCCCCTTACCCACTGCTCATGCCGGTGATACAAGACAAACAAGTTACCTTGAAGGAACCAAAAACAAACAGAATTATCATTACATTTTGTCTCCCACCATAGGGATCCAACAAAACACGGGAAACTTGGTAATTATCTTCCATGTTTTAACGAAGTACAGGAAAGACATATTGTCCCAAGTCCTCCCTTGCCTCGCATTACAACTAATATCTTACCCTTGCTGGATACACTGCCGTAACACAAACCGCCCTTAAACTTCCTCAGACGGAATCACAAGGGTTACCCCGGATTGTATTATCATTATCACTCCAAACCGCTTTCTCCCAAGGGACGGAAATCATTCCAATTAAACAACCTCAGAAACAACGGGAAAAGAAACCAATTTTTCTACAATTACTGTACAAAGGGGAAATCGTAGCTGAAGTTCTAAGTCGTCGTATTTCCCGCGCTCTCAGGCACACCTTTCCAGCAGCCAAAATGCAGATTTACTTCACCAGTAGCGCGATGGTGAAAACTAACCCAAAAGAAAAAAGGCCTGTCCACGCCCATTCCATGTGTTTACTCATTCACCTGTTCTTGCGGTTCAGGGTGTATTGGCCGTACGACGAGGCGCTTGTCTGACAGGGTGAGGGAACACCATCCGGCTTGGATTGCGACTGGGTGCCGAAAGCTAACCAACTCATCCATCGCCACGCATCTTGCCGACACGGACCATTCCCCCAATCTAGCCGAGGCATTTAAGATCATCTATTGACAACCTGGAAATCGATCAAAGTGCGTTCGAAAGCGCTTACTTGAATCGGCGGAGAGTTTAGCGATCAGACTATACGAGCCGAAATTGTGTGTCCAGAAAAGGTTCACTCACACGCTGTGCTTGACTTGGCCCAGACGAACTGCTCCGTCCAAACCAAGGATTTGTGCACGTGATACAACTGTGTCCTAGGGGGCAGTGACTGATAGTGACCAGTGACTATGAACTGAGTGTTTTACCGGTCCTTGTGCTGTGTCCATATTTTGGTTTCTTTTGCATATAATTGTACAAGCCTGACGAAGAATTATAGTAAACATATGTTCGCTTGAAAACATTGAGTTTTCATCTAGCAAGGGGATTTTTTACCAGTGAAGTCGTTTTTAACCATCTCTCCCGGACTGTCTCTAGGGTGCACCCAGTCATGTATGTCCAAGTGACATTTTAAAACACACAACGTAAGGCTATGATCAAAAAATTGTAAGGTTTGATTTCATTCGCTACGAATAATAAGGGGATGCGGGGCCCGTAGAAATGCAATGTATTTCTCATTACCTGGTTATCTCCTCACTCGGATTAAAAATCTTCCACTATCACTTGAAACCAACCTTATTCATGTGAAGCCAAACTTGAAGCGTTATGGCCTTGGTAGAACACATGACGGTTTCACGTAAGCAATCCTGTTGCGGAGAATGTGACAACGTACGTAGCTTTGAGCAATTACTATGTACAGTTGTTTCGTGAAAACAAGTTAGCACAACGACTGCAGCTGGCGAGACAATTCTGTTCGAACCACAGCCACACGTGAATTCACTTCAAAAGTTGCAGCGTGCAATCGCACCACTCAGTACGATTGGTGGGTATACACACACAACAAAAAGACGGACAAAGCCTCATTTCCAAGTACTGGCCTACTTTAGAAGAACTACTAATCGCAAACGTTATACTTGCTTCTGCCCCCACACCATCAGTGTTATCCAGCATCATATTCACAGGAGAAATTGTTCTGAATAATCTACTATCCTTACGGACACACAGCACTCATGGTGTGCATAACCTTCAGCATGAACACAGCAATCAGTAGCCATTCACCTTGCCCAGCCACTTGCTGAATTCTCTCAGAGAAGTCCGTCTGATCCTATCGTCCGTTAACACGTTTCTCTGCCCTTTCCAACGTCATGGATGCGATCATCGTTGTCGTAATGACGGGCTACTTGGAAAACGTAGGCGATGCATTATTAGGATGGGTTGGTAATTTTCTCCGTGAACAGCAGTTCTAGGTTAGATTCCGAACATCACTGCCAGACCCTAATCCAGTGAAGTGCGACGATCTTGCGATAGCCATCACCTCAAAAATTTTACTTTTCCGGATGATGTTAAAAGTTGGCCGGGGATCAAGAGAATGAATGACCACAAGAACCTCCATGTGCGATCTAGATGGGACCTAGCATTGAATCGTGAGGAATTCACTGCCATTAAATGTGGTCAAATTACCCATTATCCACATCCGCCATAGACACGTCTAGCTCTAGAATATAGGGGCATATGACCTGCAGACAAGCCCTCAGGAACTTGACCTCGGTGTGTTGGTGCAGGACGACTTCGGTTATTCCAGGCAGTCGGAATACAAAAGTGGTACTCAGCACGTTGTTAGCTTGCGGCTGCATTCGAAAGTTTGGATTCATTCATCTTCTCTATGATGCTCCGTGCCTACGTGCGTTAACACGTCGAATACGTAATCCAGGCTTGACACGCTTGGCTAAACCGTGACCTTGCAGCGCTTGAAACTCACCATAGTCGAGCAGCGACTAAAAACATTCGGAGTGTTTAGTAAACGCTACAGGTGGCTACGTGGAGACCTCATCTTAGTCTACCAGATACTGAAAGGTCTCACGTACACATTTTGCCACCTACTGCAACTCATCCCGGACACCAACTTCACACGCAATAGCCTGAAAAGAAGTTTACAACACAGTCGGCTTTTCATTAAGGCTGCACGCTCTCAGCTCATAGCGACTCAGTGATTCCACCATAAGTAGCCATCGAACGTTTCTGTGCCTACGCTGTTTATGTGCTCAACGACAGCCTGGACGTTAAGAATTCTATCCGACCGGACGCATCATTAGCACCATTTGCCAGCGGACCAGTTTAGTCGTTAACACATTTGTGAAAGAGGATAAGTATATTAACAGAAATGCATTGGAACGATCATCTATGCTAGTAAAGGATATGTTCAAAATGTTCTCCGGCATTCTGCTTGCAGTACAGAAATCGCTTGATGCAATTGGCGCGTACTTTCTCCAATGTATCCCTCGTGAGCGCGCGACATTCGTCCACAATATTTTCTTTCGACTGGTCCAATGTACGCGGCCTTGTTTTTTTGGTACACTCGCCCGCTTCAGAAGCCCCATAGAAAAACAGTCCATGGGTTAAAATCTGGTGAGCTGAGCAGGAGCCACTTTACTCAATGGTCCAAAATTGGTTACCATACGCGTCCGATCCAATGGTGGCCAAATTTGTCGGTGAGGGTAAGCACGCATCGTTTTAGCAGACACGTGCAGGCACCCATCCTGATGTCACCAAATGGTACTGCATGCTACATTCGGCATCCAACCGGGGAAGCACATATGTCTGCAGAATTTCCAAATACAACGACGCCAGGAAAAGCTAAGGCTTTAGTACTTCAAAGCAACAACCTACCGGTAACAGTCCCGGGAAAGAAATATGGGCCCAAGATTTTCTGGCTTGTTAATCCGGCCCAAACCAGCAGTTTCACCCTGTGGTGCATACGTGACGCGGTAAATTTTCGTGGGTCGCTGCTAGCCCGACAGTAATGTTTCATTGCTCCGCGCAGACAAAACAATGCCTCATCTGTAAAGATAACAGAACGAATATCCCCGTGATCCAGAAAGCAGCGGCAAAATTCATGCCGCTTCTCCGGATCGCATGGGTTCAAAACCTGCACTTGAAGTGCACGGAATCTCCAAAATTTTCCTTCC
>OX104061.1:22782574-22804853 GCA_944474145.2 Dicrocoelium dendriticum
CTATTCTCACTCCTTACCTCAACGATCACTGCACCCCAGTGTCTTTCTGAACGTTTACTCTTGATAATTTATTTTAATTCTACACTGATGTTACTTATCAAACTATTCATCTCGGCAGACGTTCGATAGATGACCCAGACATATTTTGATTTCATCATATTCACCTCAACCATCTTACGGGACGTGTCAAGCACTTGCTTTTATCCCGTGATAAATCATTGTTCATCGATGTAGTAGCGCGCCAGTTCCATCGCGACTAATGCAGTTCCGGTCCAGTAGTGTGCGTACGTTCCAGCACCCGATGTTGAATGCTTTGCGCGCAGGCATAGGATTGCATTGGTGGACAATCGCACGTGTGATGATGGTTGTGCTTCGGAGGTTTGCTTGATGGAATCCACCCGGATCCTTTGGCTCAGTAGCCTGACCCACAAGGCGGTGGGTGGTTTGGAGGTTTTCTTGAAGGACTCCACCCGGAGCCTTTGGCTCAGTAGCCTGACACACAAGGCAGTGGGTGATTTGTAGGTTTGTTTGAGGGCCCGAGCGTTTAGCTCAATAGCCTGACCCACAAGGCATTGGGTGGTTTGGAGGTTTATTTTAAGGACTCCACCCGGAGCTTTTGGCTCAATAGCCTGACACACAAGGCAGTGGGTGGTTTGTAGGTTTGCTTGAGGGACTACCCGGAGCGTTTAGCGCAATAGCCTGACCCACAATGCATTGGGTGGTTTGGAGTTGTGTTTGAAGGACTCCGCCCGGAGCCTTTGGCTCAATAGCCTGACCCACAAGGTTGTAGGGCGCAGATCCAGCTCGGGGATGTGATTGCCGAGACAGGTTTGGATCCGCTTGAGGTCCGTCATTCGCAGCCTTTTGAGATCTGGAACAATTCAGATAGGTTTTGTGACCGCAGTAGGATACGCCCCTACAACCACGGCTGGACGCAGAAGGGTTTTGGCAGGTTTGCACCACATTTACGAGGGGCTGCCTGACTTGAGGCAGGCAGTAGCAAATTATTAAGCACCCGGAAGTGCCCTCCCACCGTCAGAAACAATGCGTGGCGCTCGTGCTCTACGCCAATCGAGCTGTGAGCTTATAACCCGTAGACCTGTTGTCTCCCATTGTTAGGTTTCACGGGAAGAGGGCCATTGACCACTTCCTAACCTACGAAGAAGATGGACTAGGATACTGGCAGGGCGCCCACACCTGACAGGAGAACGACTCGGGTCCTCAGCCAAAGCCTTCGATTAAATGTACACCTGAAATGCAGCTGGTCTAGCACATGGCCAATTCACTGACTCATGTGGATTGGTGTCCTGGAGCTTAGCAGGGAGAAAGGCATAACCCAACTCCCACTCAGCGGTCGCCACGTGGAGGCGTCCAGGACATGAGCCCATGGTACAGGAGTAGCAGCAGTGGGTAGACCGTCTTTCAGGATTTAGCCACCACCAATCTCAGTGCACCATAGGCTCTCTCGCTATATATCTCAACCTATGGATGGAAACCGATGAAAGGTACAGTTGTCATAAGAAGAATACCGAACACAGCGCAGTGGCCTCGCCGGAGTCATCGCTGAAGTAGACTTTAACAACTTAAACAACTCTCACGTACGTTACTTGTTATTCAAAAGACTATTCAAGTCACCGTAGACCCTGACGCGGACTGTGGTGCTCGGGTGCAGTACACGTTAAGATGTTTACATATCTCATGATAACGCCTTTCCGCGCGAATATTTCGAACTGTATGGATCAGTAGACTGAGTCAAGCGTACTCTTGAAGTCAATGAACATAGGTCTAGTCAGTCTGCGGTACGAGTGCCGGTTATCTAGCACCTGCTCTTGGGTAAATATGTGATCTATACAGTCTCTTCTTAGGCGGGAACCTGCCTGCTCTTCTCTTATACGGGATTACCGTTCCGCAGTATGCTAACGGACAGGTGACCCAACTCGTAGTCTACCGCTTCGTCGAAATTTGGTAGGTAACAGCACTATCCTGACACGTACACCTCGGTTTCTGCCATAGCTGAATACTTCGATATTCTTAATGTATCTGATTGTTTGTAGTGACAAGACAGCATGTGTTTTGTTCTCACCCATTTAGCATGTTTGCCGGAGCACCCCTCATTTCCGATGATTTATCGAACATGACGATGCTGGTGCGACCTCTCGCTGTCGCTATTCTTTCATTGCGGTTGAGTGTCCTGAGCCTGTGTCACCATCACCTCCTCCTATTCTGAGGTTCGGATCGTGTGCTCGGTGGTGTGTTGCTTCCGCTGCAGACGCATCACTGTAAAACTGGACGTTAGCTCGGTAAGCAGATTTATCTACTTTCTAGGCGATTACTTTGCAGGCCTTGGATAATGAGTGCGCAATATCCACTTAACTATTTTCTTACCCATTGGCTTTGCACTCACAGCCTTGCGCTTCTTTCCCTGTCACCCTGTTCACTTTAGAATTCCTCCTAGTTTAGTCCTCATTTGATTCAAGTCTTGGCCGCCCCACTCTCACTTTGTTGGCTCAACATGCATTTCTGATTTGACTGCCTTTAGTAACAAAAGCACGAAGTGGTTTTATCATCTAAGAAGTACTGCGTCTTATATGCTTTACTTACATACTCTCAGTTTGCTCAGTAATCAGTACATGCCTTTGTCATATGTGAAATATTCTTTAGCTGTAGCGACCACATATAGGTATCCCTTCTTAGTGGCTTATTCTTCTCACTTATATCTCACCAATCTGTCCTTCCGGACCGCTCCTTATCTGAACTTTTGTGTAACTTTCTTCCGTGTCTATGCTTGCGAAATGTCTATAGCAAAATAAGTCGAAGTTAACATTAAGCCTTTGGAGTGCTGCGTCACATTTGGATCTCTTAGTGCAAACGTTTACTCCGTGACGTAGTTGCTTATCACAGATACACCTTCATGGCGGCTACCACACTTGAGCCTTACGTCACTCTGTATCTTACTTTTGTTCTTCCAGATCCAACTCAAAGTCGAGTGCCATGCACTGGGTCTCAGATCTTATCATTGAGAAACTCATCTAATATGGCGCTTGTGGACAGAGCGTGGCCTTATAGTCTATCATCCCTTGTTAACAGAAGACTCCATACATTGGTGTGGTGCACTCTAAATTGCAACGGACTCTACCGAAATGCCAACATCATCGGATATCATTCCTGGATAACTTACTGGTCCTCTTGTGAGCTGGATCACTGAAGCCAGGCTAGCTTTTACTATGCTCATGGTTGCATCGACCATATTATTACTCTTCGCCAAGTAATAGCGCAGGGACACAAGTGATTGATTATGTTGGTTTTCCTTGACCTTGATGACACCAACTTGTGGCACTGTCTATCAGTGAAGGGAGTGCTTGGAAACTTTCTACTGAAGTCTGTCTACAGTGACACCCGAGGCTAAGAAAGGTCTGTACGCCGCCGCGGGATCACCATCAGTCGCGCGTGGGCTGAGTATACCGCGAGGACGTCCGCCCCTATGCGGATTCGAACCGGTGACCAGCCGAAGTGAGATCCGCTGATTGACTCAAACACACCTAGTCAACGCTCCAACAAGCAGGCATTCTGCGTTGTGTAGGTACAAAATGAAAATATTTTTTATAATATTTTACGCATCGTGCTCAGACAAACAGGGGAATCTCCAGATCACTACAGTACTACCCTAACTGGTGATATAGCGTTTGCGGTTAGCCCGGTGAGCATCTCATACTTTAACCTTTGGAGTTTTAGAAAACTCCGAGTAAATGTACTGTTTAACTCTCAATTCGGTCAGTGATGTACACCTTTAGAAATTGCTGTTTCCTTTTAACTTGTAGCGCGAGTACTCACATTATTGGCTGTATTCACTCATGTCTCGTTAGCGTACGGAAATAAGAAACTACGGTTTCTCTGTGCAAGTGCTCGCTCGCCAGCTAGGAGTGTATCCAGTCCACTGGAACTAACACCAGGTTATTGATTATAACCTGTTTGCCGGAAGTCGATGATCATGTGTTTTATTGCCTATATGGTCTGTGACCCCACAGCCAAGCGATTACTGAATATTTGCACCAACGCGCTTCTCCGGACTTTTTGCGTGTTTTTTCTTTACAGGGTTGTCAGATCGCACTAGCTCAGTTCAGCCGCAACGCAACTTTCCAATCCCATATCAATGTGTTTATCGCGCTTGCACCTGTCGCTTACCTCGGCAACGTGGAAAGCCCAATACGTATAATCGCGCCGCTCGCACAGAAGATGGAATACGTGTTGCGCTTGTTCAACCACGGAGAGTTTTTACCGAGTTCTGATTTATTGACATTTTTGGGTAAATTGCTCTGTACCGAAGGTCATGCACCAATTGTGTGCAAAAACATCATCTATCTCATCGCGGGCTACGATGCGGGAAATACCAATGTGGTGAGTTAGCTTACGCCATTGTGAAACTTCTTCTGTAATCTTGTCAGCTAGCACGCTGTAATCAAACAACCAGATCCCCTTACCTTGACTGTGAAGCATCCTGGTGAATTAGTCATACCGTTACTCTCTACATCTACACACGGCACGTTCATGTCCCATATGTTTTCCGTCTATGGATCCATTTCACTGCATTTTACCTGAGATCACAGACCAGTGAATAACAGACATCTTTCTTTAGCGATAGAGGGCTCAGAACAGACCCTATTGGCTCCGTCACAATCAGTCTAAGCCAGTAGTTCTTAACCATTTTGTGGCTGTTACCCACAAAGCGGGTCCACTGCAAACAATTACCAAAAATATGCTTTAAAAAACTAATTAGCCATTAACTGCTGCATTTGTTGCATAAAATTGCAGCAAATGAATACTATTTTTAGTGACTTTCCACCATTCAAATAAAATAAACACATTACTTATGAATGGAAGGATTTCGGTGAGTATTTTTGTTCGTCGCAATCAGCCGACAATTCAGATTTGTCGACCAGCTGTCCGGAAAAGCACCAGACGGCCGTTTCGCCCTATTGGGGCTCATCAGTGGTGCGCATCCTTCGGTCCTCTACGGAGGATCGAACCCATGACTGCTAGTGGCTCTTGCCAACTAGCCCGCAGCTTATGCAACTGCGCCATATTTTTGAACAATTTCTAGATAGCCAAGAAGTGCTGTACGTTAATGAAACGGTTGGTTTTGCTTAGTTCGAAGAATTTCTGGTATATTCGACGCGGTTTTGTCCATAGCACAACTTAAGTCGTACTCTAACTTCATTCGGTTCCTTGCTTTGGTGAGTGATCAAACAGGGACAGATGTCTGGTTTCTCATTTCTTCCAACTGTCCCTTCCAAGTCCTCCCTGGATCACAGCTTCTCACCACGAATCTGTATCCATACATTCTGAACCTTAATCGTCTTTTTTTATCTCTTCTACCTTTTAAACATTCGTTCGCTCCTTTCCTTGGTCGGCTTACCCATGCTGCCACTTTAGTGTTCACCCATTTCTGTAATTCGACTCGGCGAACGATTGACCGACTCAAAAGAACAGTGATCGACGAGCGAGCCGATAGAGGCACCATCTGGTTGTGATGTTTTGCGGGCTTGTATTCTTATTTTATGTAATAAAATTTATTACCGAAAATTGTCTAATTCACCGACCACTCACTAATGATTAGTCACTGATGGCTAATCAATAGTGATTAGGCAGTTAGTTACATGTTTTGAAACGGCTGCTTTTTGTATTAGTTTTGTTTGGCAATGAGGCTGGACCTTACCGTGGTGCGATGGTTTGTGTGCCTCAGCGATCCATTGAGCTACGCTGGGTGGTGCTTTTGCAATTCAGAGTCACTCATACCAGATTGGTCAATGGTTAGAGGCCAGACAAACTCAGCCTCCTGGTCCTCCAGGTTGGGGGTTGGGATGAGGATGGCACCTTATTCCTTAAAACGGACTCCTTGTAGCCCAACGCCAAACCCGCTGCCTTGCGGTCAGGTTTTTGAACCAAAGGCTTTGGTTGAGAACCCTAATCGTTCTCCTGTCTAGGCCTGGGCAACCTGACAGTATCCTGCCCACGCAATACTATGAATTTTCCTTCAAACAATTTCTTGATGCTCTGGCCACCGCAGAGGATAATAAACGGTGCCCTATCTGCTGCATCGAGCAGGGTGGATAGGGGTTTGGATGCTACTGCTCAAGCCTTCCCGTCTTCTTATTCCCCCTCTTACGCTTTTTCACTCTTACCGTCCCATTCCAACTTCACTCATATCCCCCCAGTTTTCAACCCCCCGATTCTTGGCCCTCCCCCAACATGCTTTGCTAGGCATTTATCTTCTAATTTCAACTCACACGTGAACGCGGAGCGTCACTCCTCTCCTGTCGACAAGCCCATGTCCAACCAAGCGGTCCAATCCAGTTCATCGGCTTCCATTTGGAGCCCTCGATCCTCCTTCAGATTGGCATGCCTCAATGTACGCACACTGCTACAAATCGGTCAACAGGCAGCACTTGCCCGAACATTGGAGACCCTCTCGATCGATATCTGCTGCTTATCAGAGACTCGCCTGCAAGACTCGAGCACTGTGCTCACTCTGCGATCTCCTTCAGGGGACGCAAGCAGTATTTTCTCAGTGCGCCTATCCGGTGACGATGCAGCTTCGAGCACCGGCCAAGCCGGTGTTGGTATTGCCCTGAGTCCCCGGGCTGAAGCTGCTCTGGTTGATTGGATTCCAATCAGTAGCCGGATGTGTGCGGTCCGATTGGCTGTCTCGTTTAAAGCTTCGAAGTCGCGCGGGACTAATAGATGTCTATTCATCATCGCTGTCTATGCGCCCACAAACTGTAGCGATGATTCGGGAAAAACGACTTCTACCGCCAACTGACCCAGCTCCTTCGCCACAGAAGAAGCTCGGACACTGTAGTGCTGGCGGGGGATATGAACGCACAAGTTGGAAAGTTGTCCACTGATGAACTGCATCTGGGCGGTCAACACGGTGTAGGCTCCCGTAGTGAAAACGGTGAGCGGTTACTTCATTTGTGTGAAGATGCTCGCTTATTTCTTGCGAGCACTAATTTCCGACACAGCACCCGCCGAAGGGTGACTTGGCGCCCACCAACCTCGAACCAGCCTTGGACGCAAATGGATCACATTGCGATAAGTTACCGATGGAGAGGCTGCATCCAGAATTGTCGCTCGATTTGGAGCACATGTGTGGACACCGATCATGCACTTGTATGTGCTGACATGCGGATGCGTTTTGGCGGACGCCCACGACGACGCTGTGAGCGCATTGACACCAGCCAACTGACAAAACCAGCTGTTCTGAATGCGTATCGAAGTACGCTAACATGCGAGTTGAGCAAGCGCTCACAGGAGACAATTGATGGTCACTGGTCACATGTTCGCCAGACCTTACTAGCAGCAGGCAAATCCTCATGTGGTATGTCTAATAGACAACATGGACATTGGGTCTCTTCTCGGTCTCTGGAACTTATCGATGCTCGCCGGCAAATCCCGGCTGGAAGCGAGCACAATGAAACTCGCAAAGAGCTCCGGGCAAAACTCCGTGCTAGCCTGAAGAGAGACCGCGAATCTTGGTGGTCACATCGTGCGTCAGAGATGGAAGTGGCCGCTGCCCTTGGCAACCATCATAAGTTATTCCGTCTGATACGGGAAACGGGCAGCAGGATACGTGGTGTTAGTGAAACAGTTTGTGACGAGAGTGGACAGCCTATCCACAATTTGTCAAAACGTCTGGAGCGTTGGGCTGAGCATTTTGAAAAGCAATTTAATCGGCAAGAATTGTTCAATTCGCCGGTCACTGATCGCCCCGCTCCGTGGGCTGTCCCTTTGGATCCACCCTCTCGCTCAGAAGTCGAACGTGAGATCGGACTGTTGAAGTTGAACAAAGCCGCGGAACCAGATGATCTTTCTCCAGCCCTCTTCAAATTCGGAGGCTCTGTTTTTGTTGATGCTTTGCATGAATTACTAGTGAAACTGTGGGAGCAGGAAACTGTCCCAACCGACTGGAGCCGCTCCGTTATTGTTCCCATCTTCAAAGGCGGCTCGCGTTCGGAATGCGGCAACCATAGAGGAATCAGTCTGATCTCCATCGCCTCCAAATTACTCGCCTCCATAATTCTCCACAGACTGACTGGCGCTCGTGAAAGCCAGATTCGTGAGGAGCAAGTCGGGTTTCGTCGTGGTCGTGGCTGCATCGACCACATTTTCACCTTGCGTCAGTTGTTGGAGCACCGTCACACATATTGGCGGCCCATCGTACTCGTGTTCCTTAACATCAAAGGTGCCTTCGATTTGGTTGATCGATGTGCCCTTTGGAATTGTCTACTCAGGAAAGGTGTGCCCGAGAAATATGTGAATATTATCCGAGCATTATATGCGCGTAGCACGGGCAGAGTAAGGGCTTACAGCAAGCTGTCGCCACCCTTCAATATCTCCAGCGGTGTGCGTGCGACAAGGATGCCCGCTGTCACCTTTCCTATTCAACTTCGCTATTGACGAAGTCATGGAGATTGCATTTACAGGACATGACTTGGAAAGTGTAGGGCTCCTCCAAGGAGAACGACTTCTCGATTTGGAGTATGCAGACGACATTGCCCTAATCCATGACAGCTCCCAGACGTGTCAAGCCGCGCTGGACAGATTAGCACTGGCTGTCAGTCGCTTCGGGCTTTGCTTTGCACCACCGAAGTGCAAAGCGTTCCTCCAGGATTGGCAGGGTTCGCCCCCTGTGCTGACCCTTGGTGGGGATCAGCTAGAAGTCGTTCAGAAATTCAACTACCTGGGAAGTTGTATCAGCGCCCTTGGGATCGAAGACGAGATCACGAACCGTATAGCGAAAGCTCGAAGTGCTTTTGCTAACCTTCGCCACCTGTGGCGGCGGCGCGACATCACTCTCGCCCTAAAGGGTAGAGTGTACAATGCAGCGGTACGTTCGACCTTACTGTACGGTTGCGAAACCTGGCCCGTAAGATCGGCGGACATGAAGAGGCTACTTACGTTCGACCATCGGTGCCTTCGCAGTTTGGCTCACATCTGGTTGGAGCACCGCGTGAGTAACGAGCGTGTTCGACGCCTTGTTTATGGAACAGGAAATGGAACTGAACAGCTCAGCACCGTTATTTCACGCACCAGGCTCCGATGGCTGGGCCACGTGTTGTGCATGCCAGCCCACCGACTCCCTCGACGTGCGTTGTTTGCTCACCGGGGATGTGGGTGGAAGAAGAGGAGAGGTGGCCAAGCGATGACTTGGTCCAGAGGAATGAAGGCCCTCACTTCGGAGCTGGCCTCAGTTGGAGCTTCACGGCTCCCTGGTTGGGGTCCAAAAGACGGTGAACACGTTTGGCTGGATATACTTGCTGATATGGCAAGGAGCCGACCTCAGTGGCGTTCCTGCTGTGAGTTTCTTTGTCCCTCCCCATCCCTTTAGCCTCCCCCTCCATCTACGATCTTATTTCATAGGGTAAAACGTAATTAAATTTTTGTTTTTGCCTAGTAGCCGGCTAGTAGCTTACCGGAACGATGCCTATCCGTTGCTGGTAGCTCAGCTGGCATTCAACTGTCGTATTTATTTTTCCTTTATCTATTGTATGTATGTATGTATTTCCTTTATGTATTGCGGTACAATAGCGGAGGTGTTTTACCATCTCTAGCTGACATGTATAATGATGATGATGATGATGATGATGATGATGTTTGGCGACTGATTGATGACCCGACCCTCGTACTTCTATTTACTCCCCGCAAAACTAAATCTTACCTCCTTGGGGGCCATTACCCCCAGGTTCAGAACCACTAGTCTAAGCCATGCAGCCCACCATCATCTGGTTAACCGATAGACTGTCATTTCACCAGACGAGCACATTCTGTCGAAATTCCCGGGGATTTGAATCCACACCTCTCAACTTGTATTAATCTGCTTGTGTTGTTGGACAGCTAGGGCAAAAGGTGACAAAAAAGGTCTACGGGACTAAGTTCTTATCTGGTGTAGTAATTGCTGGGTCAACTTATCATAAGGTAGGGTAGTTGGAGGTTTAGTTAGAGGAGTTGTGTCTTTGGGCGCAAACCCATTCTGTGCACATTAACGCATATGGCACTGGTAAATGAACTCCACTGCATCCCGATTATCGTCTTTGCCAGTTGGATGTTGCTGACACCCATGGCTCAATGGCACAAGCCCCCGAATGCAGACAGCCTCGTAAGGAGCATACGCTATCGACGTCTCTCAATGAGACGAAACGACCGTATAGATTTCTACGGCGATTTGTGACTATGATAAGCCAGCTGGAACATCTCTACTTCACTTGTACCGGGAAGCCATTGAGCCGCTTCGACCATAACTTAACTTTATTTTCACTCTTGCTGATGTTGTTACGTCCATCGTGGCTCCGGGCTACCATCATGAGACCTTACTCAGTACCAGTGGCAACTGCGAGTTGAAGTCAGTAGCCCTTATGACCGGTTGGTTGGTATATATATTTATATATTTGCAAAAGTCTGTTAACAGACATAATGCCATCAGAAACCATGGGATTCAAACGAAGGTACAGAAACAGTAAAATAAAACACAACACAACAATGTCCATGGTTTCCTCAGAGGGCGAGATACTACCCGGTTGCCCAAGCCGAAGTAGGGTGTTGACTTAGGGGACACCACCCCGAGCCTTTGGCTTAATAGCCTGCCCGCAAGGCAGCGGAGCGAATTCAGGGAATCGCGCCCATTGGGAGCCGGTGACTGATTGCTCAGTTCATACGCCTTTCGTTTGTTCCTTTGTCAAACAGGGGCCCAATGCTCCCCAGAAGTACAGCATAAGATTGCTGGAATACAATGCTTCGCCAGGATGAAGCAAGGGGCAGTGACTTTATTTAGTGGCGAGTCACGTCCGCCACGTCACAGTGTTGTTAAACGGACATATGTGGCTTTTTATAGGGAGAACGCTTGCCAGGCGAAAACCCACCACGTCCTGGAACACTGCCGCCGAACCATTTGCTGGAACGGGAAAATCCCGAACCACCCAGCTGGCACCACGAGGAGGTTGTTCGGCAAGCCGGTTGGTTGGCGGTGCTAGACCAACCGGAGATATCGTTTTCCACAAGAAAGTCCGTACTATCCCCGTCAGACATGGACTGGGGGATTTCTGCCAGTTTGTCAATAACAATCACCGTCACGGATGCAAGTTGTGTAACCCCGTAATACGAAATAAGATGTGTCGTCGCTGGGTTTCAGAGCACACACTGCGTTTGGATTAGCATAAGCAGTATCATTTTGAGTCAATGCTTATTCTTCGAGAACTTGGACCCGCATCCGAAGTGGCGAGTTTTCGGTATTACCCACTCCCAACCGCCACTTTCATCCTTGTTAGTGCTGTTCAGGCAGGGGTGGCTGGAGCTGACGGTGGAACACGGGACGTAGAGGCTGAGGGCTAGCACCTTGATCAATAGGCTAGTGAGCTCCGCGATAAACGCACGACACAGATGTTAGTTGTGCATACGCTCAAATGGGGTATAAGGAGACCATTTTTGATGCACTATCCCAGCCATCACCCTTTCTCACGAACACAAAACAAGTCGCTAGTTCTGTTGCACAGTCGTAGCCCAAGTCTGTTGCCAACCCTCGAATTTCCTTTGTTGCCAGCAGTTTTTCATTCTATGTCATTCTTTGTGATATCCGCAGCTATCTTGAAGTAGTTACATTCTGTTTGTAGTTTCCGCTTTAACAGGGTTAACGCGCACATCCTACCAGGACTGTACTTTGTGCTCGGGGAGGCTGAGTGGACGTCCAGCTGAGTCTACAGCGTTGACGCGCATATTTTTTGTTAGCCGATTAACTCACTTGGACGGAAAACATATCATCCATCTATCGCAAGCGAAGACGGTGTTTGCAGCACTTTACCATACCCTAGTGAATGAAACTGCCTTATCCGAGTAGCCCAGCTATACACATAATTACCATTAAAATGCCCGTAACTTCCTATTGCACATTTACGATAGGGAAATGGTCACCGTCCGCAGCAATTGGACGGTCCCCCAGGCTTCTTGCGTTCCCTCATGGCCAGCGGACATATACTGTCGGCTACCTTTTCCCTATTTCCGATGAAAAATCCTTACTGTTCCGCAGTGCTATTAATTCCTGATCATCTGGAAACTCGGCCCTCGGCCCTGACGGTCGTATTGTAGGCACGACCAGCCGGTTGAGCCGTCAATTTCGCTGCTATATGGTCGCACTGTTGTCCCGAATATCACACACCTAGATGTTCCGATCGATTTTGTGCATACCAGCGGACCACGCTGGCCACATTTCATGGGGCCAAAGCTGCATTCCGCACTTCCATCTGATCGATCACTAGGATGCACGTGACGCCATGACGCTGCGATTTCAGGTCACGTGATGAACCAGCGACCATATTGCAATGGTGTCTGGGTCGCTTTATTTTTCCCTGTGATGCAGACGCGTTGTTGACTGATAGTTTCCGAGCTCCCATTCTCTTCACGCTAGGATAGGGCAACCGCGGTTGAACTAGACACTTCCTTCTCGCCCTCTAGCCTCTTGGAGCTGACACGTTTGATGTTATAAAAGCGGCTGGGAGCGCCTCCTACCGTTCATACGCCCCCTTAGAACGAACCACTTCAACATAGGGAGTCTATAATTTGCATCGATAATATTTCGTGTATATTCGGAAAGTAACACCCACTTTTAGCATAAAGTACTTCATTGCTGTTTGTCAGTTTTGCGCTTGTGTTCCATATGAATATCCAAATCTAAGCGTATTCCTCTTGGCTCATCTTATCGGGACGGGTTACGTCACCTCCATTGGTCAACTCGTAGCATCCAAGGTATTGTTTCCATACCGCCTCCTCTGCTCTTTTTATCGAACACTCCATCTGCTGAGTTCACGCGACACTTCAGCACATTCGGTGCACTTCCCATACTCAAACTGTAACGATGAAATATTTATTTATTTATTTATAACTTCAGCTAACGTGCTTCTATTACATGTCGAGTTTTGGAGCACCTAACGTGTTTTTTGGATTACGACACGCAATTTCACTTGTGCTCTCGATTGACTTTGAAGTCAATTTCTTCCATTTCGATCACTGGGACTGTATCCGAACCGGAGGGTTTCGCTGTTTCTCCCATCACTGCAGTCCACGCCGCGCCTTCTTGTTTGGACTCATCAATGCTAACCTGAGCTGGGAGTGGAACTATGCACATAGTGGTTGGCGGCTAATGTCATGACCACTAGACTATTGGGTTCCGCGAGCATCGCTTGAAACAGCGGTTAGAAATTTACTGTCGGGTTTTGGGACACCCGCCATGTTTCTACTTTCTCTTCTCCCTAGCCATCTGGTTATATCATTCCACCGGTTCTTTGCTCGGATGTAATACCGTATCCAGTTCACCACTCCTTACATTCATTTTACCTGTTTCTACAATCAAGAGACCTAGCAAAAGAATGGATGCACTACAGTCCCTCAAACTTGTGTTGTCTGTTTCTTTGACGCATGAGCCGCAACGCAAGATGGTGTATGCCCGTGGCGAATCTGTACGCTATCGGGCGCGTCCCCAGGTGGCGGATCGGGGAATGCGTTCCTTGTGGAGGTACCCACGAATAAGTCTCGTTTACCTAGTAGGCAAGATGAATAGACAGTCGCAGACAATCAGCGGCAGTGTCTCAGAGCGTGGCGAGTCCTGGGCTAGTCACCTGGTTCTCCAATAAATACCACAAGTGCCCGTACGGCGCAGGGTCAGAGCCAATGTGACCGGCTATAGGGTCACTGACCATTCACTCAACTGCGGTGAGTATCTAACGGAGGGTGGATGAATAACCTCGCTGGCCACCGGCTTCTCTGTTTACTGCTTCTGAATACAAAGAAAGCGAACGAGCCGTTTGGCTATCAATCATCTTCGTGAATCACGCTGCTGCCTTGCGGGGTTTAAGTCGAACGAACCAAAGTAGACACACAGTTGAGGCAGATAATTTCGGATAAAACTTCTTTTGCAAAGATTTCTGCAACGGATCTCGTGATATATATCCAGGAAATTTTCACTTCAGAAGTCCGAGCACATCCTACTGGTCATAAATAAGTAAATAATCGGTATATTCCTCGACGATGCTAGCCGCAGTCTAACTGAGTGGTGTGGTCAGTTAGTACAGGGCGACCGCATAAAACAGCTAATTGTCCGTGTTTTATACAATGGATTTTTAGAGTGATTGGTAGACATAGATGTTAGATTTAGTGACTGGGAACAATAACAATTACAGATTTGGCCTAATCTCCAACTAAAGCAATATGGCCATCTTTGGAACCGTCTACAGGGGACCTGTTTCCATGCAGCATGTTCCCTCGAAAGGTTTCACCCGCATTTCCATGCCCATCTGGATGTGTGCCGGTGTGACAAAATACCAGGTAGGCCGTCACTAGTTTAAATTACTTAATGACTGTTTTTCTTCATGCGCTCTGCGCTATCAGATCACCCAGTCCCTTCCGTCCTTGTCTATTTTGAGCACAGGGCTTCTTTCTTGCATGTCAGGAAGATGACAACTTAGTGTAGTCCATAATCAATCGCAGTGAGTCAGTGGCGATATGCCTTGTATAGGTATACTTATTAGCTTGCAAGCTTCAATGCGTCATCACAAGAGATCAGCTCAGTCGTGGCCAACAATAAAATAAGGAAGGATATAAAATGTGGGGCATTAAACAAGTAATAACAATCACAAACATTTGCAAATTGGCCAATCACAATTTGATCGGAAATATTGGTGACTATCGACGATGGTACAGATATTTTAATCGAAGGAAACTTCTGTTTTAACCAAGATTTTATAAGGAATAATAAGTTGTAAACCTAATCCAACTGTAGATTATAACATATCTGCCAATTACGACCATTTGTAGCTTTCGGAATTGTCAGAGCGTTAATTCGTTCATTCTAGACAATCAATTAAAAGAAATAGATCCATTCTTGACCAATCAGCGGCGACGTGAAAATGGAATATGGAATCAGCTGATGAGTGTAGAAAATTAACGGAAAAAGATTTTGAGTGATAATAGATATAAAACTTAGAAATAGTTTAATAATTTGGGCACACTGAATCCAACGCAGGAATACTTAGAAATTACGTAAAGGGGGTACAAACTGATTCTACTCCTTACAGGCACGGGATTCATTCCTTTATCATACACGTTAGCTAGAGGTGGGAAACACCTCAACTACTGTGCCGCAATACATCAAAGAAAAAGGGAGAGAAATATGCAACAGGTGCAAGTCAGCTAAGCTACTGGTGACGGATGGGCATCGTTCCGGTAAGCTACCAGCCGGCTACTATGCAGCAAAAAAATTACTATGCAAAGTTGGGTGGGAGATGCTGAGTGCGATGGGGTGGAATAAAGTAACTCACCGTACGAACACTACTGAGGTCGGCTGTTAGCCATATCAGCTAGTATATCCAACCAAACATGTTCATCGTCTTTCGGACCCCAACCTGGGAGCTGAGACGCTCCAACCGAGGCCAGCTTCAAAGTGAGGGCCTACATTCCTCTGGACCAAGTCATCGCTTGGCCACCCCTCCTCCTCTTCCATCCACACCTCCGGCGCGCAAACAACGCACGTCGCGGGAGCCGGTGGACTGACATGCATAACACGTGGCCGAGCCATCGGAGTTTTGTGCATGAAATAACGGTGCTGAGCGGTTCATTTCCTTTTCCTGTGCCGTAAACAAGGCGTCGAACACGCTCGTTGCTTACTCGGTGTTCCAACCAACCTGGTTTTACGAATTTCAAAGTGAGATCAGTCGAACTTTTATAGTTTCAGTCCAGCACCATTCAGAAGAAGCCTTTTTCGCTTTTAATCTCGATTTCTTACCTCTATTTGCTTTCATATTATCATCATATCACTCTTTTGTTGAAACATTTTTACTCTTCGACCCATCACTCCCGTGCCCTCTGTTTCATATATGGTCCGGTCCTTCCGCAACCAAGCTACCATCGTTTGGCTCTTTATTTAGAACGTTCCTAGGGGTTGTCCGATTTCCCCGTTTTTGTTCATGTTCTTCGTGGACTCTATGATGGAGTCTCACGGAATATGGGCGTTGAGGTCCTGTCTGGTGAAAGCTTAGTTGCCTTGATTATGCGGACGATATCGTCTTGCTTTTCGACGATGTTGCAGTGGCACAATCAACCCTGAATAGCCTGTCTATAGTGGTCCCATTATTTTGTATGCGCTTCACACCTTTAAAGTGTAGTGTTGCTGCAGGAGCACCAGTCACTTTATGACCCCTTGACCATTGCTGACGAGGAACTCGAGGTGGTTGATCAATTCACTTACCTAGGCAGCTGCATTAGAAACGATGGGCACATTGAAACTGAAGTCAGTTCACGCCTTCCAAAGGCTAGAGCTGCCTTCTTGAACCTACGGCATCTTTAGCGACTGAATGGACTTTCCCTCCGTCTGAAAGGCCGTGTATACAAGGCCACAGTGAGGGCCGTTCTGCTCTATGGTTGTGAAACTTGGTCCCTTCGATCTGAGCATCTGAGGCGCTTTCAAGTATTGGATCGCCGTTGTCTGCGAAGTATTGCTGGTTTCGGATGGCACCAGCGTGTCCGCAACGATGATGTGCGTAGCCGAGTACTAAGTGGTGATACTCATGCTACCTCCCTAGAACAACAGATATCACTGAATAAGTTGCGTTTGTAGCATATTTCGAGTAACTTGTGGACATTTTGTACTTGTCGCTTATTCGTTGATAACCAAGTTACTTCATGTGCTAATTTAGCGAAGATTCATGTCTTCGTAGCCGTATGCTTTAACCGCGTGCTTGCATGCTATGTCTCTTTATTTCAGGTAGTTGGTTTTCAATTTTGTCCTAATGCTTTTCTTTCTCATTTTAATGTCTACCTGTACTATCTTCTAAAAACTTGCAGACGTCGCTGAAGCTAGTTGTAGTTAATTTCGATAACATTTTCGTGTTTGTAGCATTACCTTAATATATATCTTCTGACTTCTTGAACTTATCACGGATACGTTCGTAACCAATTTTCTTAGCTACGCTCATTTAGTGAAGAGTTATGTCACCATATCTGTATGCACTATTCGATTGTCGTTTCAAATGATTGGCTGTTGCTTGATATTCCCTGTGTGGCTGCACTTTATGTGCACGTTGACAAGGTGCCTACCTGTCTATTACCCACTACATCGTCCGTACTCGCTCCAGGAGACGGTTGGTCGTTGCTGAAGGGGACGGGGTGCACGGTCCTTGTGACGGTGCTAAGCTGGAAGTGTGGTTTCATGTACTCAGTGTGTTGCGGACTACGGTCCAGCCACCGCCTTGTGTGCGGTTGATTCCCCAAATACAGCGTGCTTGTGTTTGCCTGTGAAGGAGTGTGGGCCGGCTCCGTTGATGAAACGTAGCTCCCATCCACAAGCAATCCCGGTCTTATTTCTTCGGTTTTACACTGGATATGGGATGTGTGGATGGAGCTGGTGCAGTGCAAGCCATCCATGGTCCCTCTGTAGGCGCAGGCGTCCTGTGACTGTCCCTTTGGAGGCCACAGTGACAGGCAAATCCGAAACCGGATGCCGTTAACCATGTTCACTTAACTTATGAACTTGCTATGGGATTTCTTAAAACACTATCATTGTTCATGTTCAAAGCATGTGTATGTATTGTATCACGAAAGGTTGCTGCAGTCGAAACAGCAAGTTTGCCATGTTCTAGATGCCTGCGCCCACCAACTTGTTTGCTTGTACCGCAGGTTCGAGATGGCTACCACTTCTTTTCGAATGCAAGACTTGGGGTCTAGTTGCCATTGTTGCCCGCGGCTCGGTGTTGCTGGAGTAAAAGCTTCCGCTTGTAGTTCCAACATTTCGGGTTCGAACCATTATTCCTCTGTCTCCATCTGACCAGTGCAGAAAAGTACAAAACCGCTCGTGGAGTGCAATACTGCTAGTGGGCTACAGCCAAAAGTTGTCTGGAGTCAAACTGCTTGCTGTCGTGTACCATAAAACCTATGGTCCATTTGAAGCGTAGATTGCACCGTACCCACATGCGGAGGAGTCCACCCAATGGTCTTCCGTCGTCAGATGGCGAGCGATTGTTGATGGTTTTGGTCGCAATGCTTTTGTAGCATTTCGTTTCACTTCATTGGTGAGTATTCGGATTGGCGGCCACACTAATTTGCTAGTCGATCTTCATGACGCAAAACGATCCTGATCTGCATCAGTCGTTCTTCCGTATCCATGTAGTCGGCCGTTAACTACCATAAACTTGGCAGAGAACCTGTGAACGACTTTGTAGTAGGTATGATGAGGCTGGATCTTACTTTCGTGCGGTCGTTTGCGTGCTTCAGTGATCCACTGAGCTGTGCTGGGTGGTGCTTTTTGCACCTTCGGAGTCACTCATAACACACTAGTCAGTGGTTAGAGGCCAGACAAACTCAGTCGCCTGGCCCTTCAGGTTGGGATTTGGAATGAGGGGGGCACTTTATTCCATAAAACGGATGCTTTGTAGTCCACTGCCAAACCCGATATCTTTGCGGTTCGCTTTTTTGAACCGAAGGCTTTGGTTACGAACCCTAACCGTTCTCCTGTTTTGGCCTGGACAACCTGAAGTATCCTGCATGCGCAATACAACCATACACATCTCCACATGATTCCTTTGTGCTCTGGCTGTTGCAGGGGATAATACAAGGCGCCCTATCCGCCATATAGAGTAGGGTGAATAGGGGTTTTACGCTACTGCACAAGCCTTCCCGTCTTCTTATTCCCGCGCTCGCGCTTTTTCATCCTTATCGTCCCACACCAACTTTACTTTTCTCCCCCACCCTCGTTTCAAACCCCCAATTTCTTGGCCTTCTCCCACCTTGTTTTGATGGGTGTTTATCTTCTAGTTTCAACTCACTTGAAAACACGGAGCGTCACTCCTGTCCTGTCGCTAAGCCCATGTCCAACCAAGCGGCCAAACCCATTTCATCGGTTTCTATTTGGAGTCGTCGATCCTCCCTCATATTAGCATGTCTCGACTTAGGCACATTGTTACACTCGGCAAACAAACATCACTTGCCCGAACATTAAAAATCCTCTCGATCGATGTCTGCTGCTTATCGGAAACCCGCCTTCAATACTCAAACTCTGTGCTCGCTTTGTTATCCCCTTCAGGGGACACTTGCAGGGCTTTCTCATTGCGCCTATCCGGAGACGATGCAGCTTTGAGTGTCGACAAAGCCGGTGTTAATATTGCCCTGAGTTCTCGGCCTGAAGCTGCTCTGCTTGATTAGATCCTGATCAGCAGCCGGATGTGTGCGGTCCGACTGACTGGTTCGTCCAAAGCTTCGAATTCGCGCGGGATTACTTGGCCTCTGTTCGTCATCGCTGCCTCTGCGCCTATCAACTGTAGCAATGACGCGGTAAAAGACGACTTTATTGTCAACTGAACGAGCTCCTTCGTCACAGAAGTAGCATGGACACTGTAATACTGGCTGGTGGTTTGAACGCTCAAGTTTTTAAATTGTCCACTGATGAGCTGCACCTGGGCAACCGACTTGATGCAGAGTCCCGTTATTATATCGGTGAACGGTTATCTCATTTGTTTGAAGATACCGGCTTATTTCTTGCAAGCACTAACTTCCGACACAGTACCCATCGGAGGGTGACATGGCACCCGCCAACCTTAGAACAGCCTTGAACGCAAATCGATCAAATCACAATCAGTTACCGCTAGAGAGGCTGCGTCCAAAACTGTCGTTTGATTTGGAGCACATGTGTGGACACTGACCATGCAATTGTATGTGCTGATCTGCATGTGCGTTTTTGGCGGACGCTCACGACGATGCTATGAACGCATTGGCTCCAGCCAACTGGTGAAGCCAAACGTTCTGAATGCGTATCTAAGTATGTTGATATCCGGGCTTGGCAAGTGCTCACTGAATACAATTGAAGGTCACTGGCCGCATGTACACGAAACTTTACTAGCAGCATCCAACTCCTCGTAAGTAAAAACCAACATAGACATTAGGAATCTGTGGTCTCTAGTATGTATCGATACTCGCCAGCACATTCCAGCCGGCAGCGAACAGAATGAGACTCGCGAAGATCTCATGGCAAAATTGCATGCTAGCCTGAAGAGAGACCGTGAATTCTGGTGGTCTCATCGTGTGTCAAAGATGGGTGGTCCCTGCTCTTAGTAACCATCGGAAGTCATTCCGTTTGATACGTGAAACGGTCAGCAAGATACCTAGTGTTAGGGAAACTATATGTGACGAATGGACAGTCTATCCAAAACTAGTCAAAACGCTTGGGGGGTTGGGCTGAACACTGAAAGACAATTTAACCGGCCGGAATTGTCAGATTTCTCGCCGGACGCTGATCGCATTGCTCCTTGGACTGTTCCTTGCTCAGAATTCGAACGTAAGGTCGGACTTCGGAAGTTTAATAAAGCTGCAACCAGCTGATCTTCATCCACACCTCTTCAAATTCGGGGGCCCTGCTCTTGTTGATGATTTGCACGAATTATTAGTGAAACTGTTGGGACAGGAAACTGTCCCAACCGACTGGAGTCGCTCCGTTATGGTTCTGATCTTTAGGGGAGGCTCCCGTTGGACATGGGCTTGTCGACAAGAGAGGAGTGACGCTCCGCGTTCACGTGTGAGTTGAAATTAGAAGGTAAATGCCTAGCAAAGCATGTTGGGGGAGGGCCAAGAATCGGGGGGTTGAAAACTGGGGGGATATAAGTGAAGTTGGAATGGGACGGCAAGAGTGAAAAAGCGTAAGACGGGGTATAAGAAGACGGGAAGGCTTGAGCAGTAGCATCCAAACCCCTATCCACCCTGCTCGATGCAGCATATGGGGCACCGTTTATTATCCTCTGCGGTGGCCAGAGCATCAAGAAATTGTTTGAAGGAAAATTCATAGTATTCATAGTATTATTTCACTCACCAGGCTCCGATGGCTGGGCCACGTGTTGCGCATGCCAGCCCACCGACTCCCTCGACGTGCGTTGTTTGCTCACCGGGGATGTGGGTGGAAGAAGAGGAGAGGTGGCCAAGCGATGACTTGATCCAGAGGAATGAAGGCCCTCACTTCGGAGCTGGCCTCAGTTGGAGCTTCACGGCTCCCTGGTTGGGGTCCAAAAGACGGTGAACACGTTTGGCTGGATACACTTGCTGATATGGCAAGGAGCCGACCTCAGTGGCGTTCCTGCTGTGAGTTTCTTTGTCCCTCCCCATCCCTTTAGCCTCCCCCTCCACCTTCGATCTTATCTCATAGCGTAAAACATAATAATTTTTCTTTTTGCCTAGTAGCCGGCTGGTAGCTTACCGGAACGATGCCTATCCGTTGCTGGTAGTTCAGCTGGCATTCAACTGTCGTATTTATTTTTCCTTTATGTATTGTATGTATGTATGTATTTCCTTTATGTATTGCGGTACAATAGCGGAGGTGTTTTACCATCTCTAGCTGACATGTATAATGATGATGATGATGATGATGATGGAGGCTCCCGTTTGGAATGCGGCAACCATTGAGGAATCAGACTGATCATGACCCACAAATTGCTTGCCTCTGGCATCCTTCATAGATTGACTGACACTCGTGAAAACCTGATTCGGGAGGAGCAAGTCGGGTTTACTCGACCTCGGGGCTGCATCGACCACCACTTCACCTTGCGTCAATTATTGGAATACCATCCCACATATCGGCGGCACATCGCTGTCGTGTTCCTCGACATCAAAAGTGCCTTCGATTCGGTTGATCGATGTGCCATTTGGAACTGTCTACTCAGGAAATGTGTACCCAAAGAACATAAAAATAAGTAAATAAATAAGCCTTTTATTCCTCAACAGTGCGAGACACAGACCAATTGGGTGGTCGTATCGACATGTACCACATGATCGCGTAATATAGTTAATTTTACATCTTTTGTTCAATGGTTCCCATATGGGTTTTTGAAGTGATAAGCAGCTTGAAAATAGTAGAGAGATAAAGAAACTGGGAACAATAATAAATATAGATTTCACGGAAAGTTCAAGTAAAGTAATACGGTCATCCATGGAACTGTCCCCAGGGGACTTGCTTCCATGCAGGGTATTCCCACGATGGGTTTCACTCGCACTTCCATGCTCCAATTGGCTCTGTGCCTGTGTGGCAAAATAGTAAATAGGCCATCAGAACTGGGTATCAAATTTAAACATTATCCGATTGCTATACGCGCATAGTTCGGGCAGTGTGAGAGATTACGGCAAGCTGTCGCAGCCTTTCAATATCTCCAGCGGTTTGAGACAAGGATGCCCGTTGTCACCTTTCCTCTTCAACTTCACTCACAGTCTGTGT
>OX104061.1:22804983-22823231 GCA_944474145.2 Dicrocoelium dendriticum
CGATGCAGCTTTGAGTGTCGACAAAGCCGGTGTTAATATTGCCCCTGAGTTCTCGGCCTGAAGCTGCTCTGCTTGATTAGATCCTGATCAGCAGCCGGATGTGTGTGCGGTCCGACTGACTGGTTCGTCCAAAGCTTCGAATTCGCGCGGGATTACTTGGCCTCTGTTCGTCATCGCTGCCTCTGCGCCTATCAACTGTAGCAATGACGCGGTAAAAGACGACTTTATTGTCAACTGAACGAGCTCCTTCGTCACAGAAGTAGCATGGACACTGTAGTACTGGCTGGTGGTTTGAACGCTCAAGTTTTTAAATTGTCCACTGATGAGCTGCACCTGGGCAACCGACTTGATGCAGAGTCCCGTTATTATATCGGTGAACGGTTATCTCATTTGTTTGAAGATACCGGCTTATTTCTTGCAAGCACCTAACTTCCGACACAGTACCCATCGGAGGGTGACATGGCACCCGCCAACCTTAGAACAGCCTTGAACGCAAATCGATCAAATCACAATCAGTTACCGCTAGAGAGGCTGCGTCCAAAACTGTCGTTTGATTTGGAGCACATGTGTGGACACTGACCATGCAATTGTATGTGCTGATCTGCATGTGCGTTTTTGGCGGACGCTCACGACGATGCTATGAACGCATTGGCTCCAGCCAACTGGTGAAGCCAAACGTTCTGAATGCGTATCTAAGTATGTTGATATCCGGGCTTGGCAAGTGCTCACTGAATACAATTGAAGGTCACTGGCCGCATGTACACGAAACTTTACTAGCAGCATCCAACTCCTCGTAAGTAAAAACCAACATAGACATTAGGAATCTGTGGTCTCTAGTATGTATCGATACTCGCCAGCACATTCCAGCCGGCAGCGAACAGAATGAGACTCGCGAAGATCTCATGGCAAAATTGCATGCTAGCCTGAAGAGAGACCGTGAATTCTGGTGGTCTCATCGTGTGTCAAAGATGGGTGGTCCCTGCTCTTAGTAACCATCGGAAGTCATTCCGTTTGATACGTGAAACGGTCAGCAAGATACCTAGTGTTAGGGAAACTATATGTGACGAATGGACAGTCTATCCAAAACTAGTCAAAACGCTTGGGGGGTTGGGCTGAACACTGAAAGACAATTTAACCGGCCGGAATTGTCAGATTTCTCGCCGGACGCTGATCGCATTGCTCCTTGGACTGTTCCTTGCTCAGAATTCGAACGTAAGGTCGGACTTCGGAAGTTTAATGAAGCTGCAACCAGCTGATCTTCATCCACACCTCTTCAAATTCGGGGGCCCTGCTCTTGTTGATGATTTGCACGAATTATTAGTGAAACTGTTGGGACAGGAAACTGTCCCAACCGTCTGGAGTCCCTCCGTTATGGTTCTGATCTTTAGGGGAGGCTCCCGTTGGACATGGGCTTGTCGACAAGAGAGGAGTGACGCTCCGCGTTCACGTGTGAGTTGAAATTAGAAGGTAAATGCCTAGCAAAGCATGTTGGGGGAGGGCCAAGAATCGGGGGGTTGAAAACTGGGGGGATATAAGTGAAGTTGGAATGGGACGGCAAGAGTGAAAAAGCGTAAGACGGGGTATAAGAAGACGGGAAGGCTTGAGCAGTAGCATCCAAACCCCTATCCACCCTGCTCGATGCAGCATATGGGGCACCGTTGATTATCCTCTGCGGTGGCCAGAGCATCAAGAAATTGTTTGAAGGAAAATTCATAGTATTCATAGTATTATTTCACTCACCAGGCTCCGATGGCTGGGCCACGTGTTGCGCATGCCAGCCCACCGACTCCCTCGACGTGCGTTGTTTGCTCACCGGGGATGTGGGTGGAAGAAGAGGAGAGGTGGCCAAGCGATGACTTGATCCAGAGGAATGAAGGCCCTCACTTCGGAGCTGGCCTCAGTTGGAGCTTCACGGCTCCCTGGTTGGGGTCCAAAAGACGGTGAACACGTTTGGCTGGATACACTTGCTGATATGGCAAGGAGCCGACCTCAGTGGCGTTCGTGCTGTGAGTTTCTTTGTCCCTCCCCATCCCTTTAGCCTCCCCCTCCACCTTCGATCTTATCTCATAGCGTAAAACATAATAATTTTTCTTTTTGCCTAGTAGCCGGCTGGTAGCTTACCGGAACGATGCCTATCCGTTGCTGGTAGTTCAGCTGGCATTCAACTGTCGTATTTATTTTTCCTTTATGTATTGTATGTATGTATGTATTTCCTTTATGTATTGCGGTACAATAGCGGAGGTGTTTTACCATCTCTAGCTGACATGTATAATGATGATGATGATGATGATGATGGAGGCTCCCGTTTGGAATGCGGCAACCATTGAGGAATCAGACTGATCATGACCCACAAATTGCTTGCCTCTGGCATCCTTCATAGATTGACTGACACTCGTGAAAACCTGATTCGGGAGGAGCAAGTCGGGTTTACTCGACCTCGGGGCTGCATCGACCACCACTTCACCTTGCGTCAATTATTGGAATACCATCCCACATATCGGCGGCACATCGCTGTCGTGTTCCTCGACATCAAAAGTGCCTTCGATTCGGTTGATCGATGTGCCATTTGGAACTGTCTACTCAGGAAATGTGTACCCAAAGAACATAAAAATAAGTAAATAAATAAGCCTTTTATTCCTCAACAGTGCGAGACACAGACCAATTGGGTGGTCGTATCGACATGTACCACATGATCGCGTAATATAGTTAATTTTACATCTTTTGTTCAATGGTTCCCATATGGGTTTTTGAAGTGATAAGCAGCTTGAAAATAGTAGAGAGATAAAGAAACTGGGAACAATAATAAATATAGATTTCACGGAAAGTTCAAGTAAAGTAATACAGTCATCCATGGAACTGTCCCCAGGGGACTTGCTTCCATGCAGGGTATTCCCACGATGGGTTTCACTCGCACTTCCATGCTCCAATTGGCTCTGTGCCTGTGTGGCAAAATAGTAAATAGGTCATCAGAACTGGGTATCAAATTTAAACATTATCCGATTGCTATACGCGCATAGTTCGGGCAGTGTGAGAGATTACGGCAAGCTGTCGCAGCCTTTCAATATCTCCAGCGGTTTGAGACAAGGATGCCCGTTGTCACCTTTCCTCTTCAACTTCGCCATTGACGAATTCATGGAGTTTACATTCACAGCACACGAGTTAGAAGGTGTGGGGCTGCTCCTAGGCAAACGAATAAATAATAATAACATATCAGCTGTACACCGTAACGGCGCTTCGCTACCGTGCGACCACCACCTATCACCGCAAGGGCGCCCACCCCTACACGGATTCAAACCCGCGCCCCAAGATTAAGAGTCAAGCTGGTTACTTCTAGGCGAACGACCTCTTGACTTGGAGTATGCTGACGATACTGCCGTCATCCTTGACAGCTCACAAACGTGCTAAACAGCACTGGACAGATTGCGCTGGCTGGCAACCATTTTGGGTTTTGCTTTGCACCGTCAAGGTGCAAAGTCTTCCTCCAAGATTGGCAGGGACTCTCCTTTGCACTGATCCTTGTTGGGGATTAGCTAGAAGTCGTTCAAAAATCCAGCCATCTGGGAAGTTGTATCAGCACCTGTGGAATCGAAGAGGTGGTCACGAACCGCATAGCAGAAGCTCGAGGCGCTTTTGCTGACCTTCGCTAACTATGGCACCGGCGCAACATCACCCTCATCCTGAAGGGTAGAGTTTACAACGCAGCCGTACATTTGACCCCACTACACGGTTGTGAAACCAAGCCCATTAGATCGACAAACTTAAAAGGAGCTAGTTACGTTCGACCACCGGCGCCTTCACGCTTTCGCTCCTCTCTGGTGGGAACAGCGGGTGAGCAACGAGCGTGTTCGACGCCTTGTTTATGGCTCTGGAAGAGGAAATGAACCACTGCGCACCTTTATTTCACGCAGCAGGCTGCGATAGCTGGGCTACGTGTTGCGCATCTCATCCCACTGGCTCTCACGACGTAAATAGTTTTCACGTCATGGGTGTGAATGAGATAAAAGGAAAGGCGGCCAAGTGATGACTTTGTCAAGAAGAATGATGGCCCTTAGTTCGAAGTTGGCCTCGGTTGGAGCCTCTCGGCTCCCTGGTTGAAGTCCATAAGACCATGAACACATTCCACTGGATACTTTTACTGGCGTGGCCAGGAACCGACCTTAGTGGCATTTGTGTTGTACGTTTCTTTGTCCCTCCCCCTGTCGCTTAAACTCTCCCCAACCACGATCTCATTTCCTAGCGTATGATAAATTTCACATAATATACTTTTTTGTGTACCATACCGGCTGGTAGCTTTCTTAAATGATGCCCATCCGTTACTGGTGGCTCAGCTGGCGTGCCTCGCTTGCATGTTTTTCTTCTTTTTACGTGTTGTGGCTTAATGGCTGGGATGTTCCTCAGCTTTATCTAACGTATATAATGATGCTAGTTATTGCATTTAGTAATCCTGATTCCGCCACAGAATAGGCGCAAGTTAATTTTGATTTCAAACCCCCAGCATTGATCGTCTTCCTTAAACGGACATTTCAAAGTCAATTGCAGCTTCGTTGCTATGAGTGTTCCTCCGACCGCTTTCCTCGTGCCAACTCGAAAATTAAGGACGATGGGTGCCTATTTGCTGTACCGATACTTGTTATCACTGCCCCAAGTTCTACTGTGCGCACTTGTGGATGAACCCAGGTCTTAACGCATGTAGAATGCTTGCGGATGACAACACGTATCAGTTAGCCGATTATTGCGCTGTTTCCCATTACGCCTGTTTAGCTTACATCCCTTTTACTGAGTTTTCATTTGAGTGCGGGTTATCTGGCGTGTCTTATGGGAAAAATGTTTAAAATGTTTAAAATATAAAAATATAAATCTTTAACATATAAAAATATAAAATATAAAGTCTTTAACCGGCTAATTCTTATTCGCTTGTTTGGTCACTTGTTACTTAATACTGTATATTTCTCAGCAAAATGAGTTGCAACTCTCTCGATGAGATCTGATCACTGGGCTATTAGTGATGACACAACGGTGATTCCCCCTACACACTAGATTCAATAAACTTAACTGCCCGCCCGTCGTTCTCTCCGCTAAATGCTATTTGGGTGATGGCTGATCCACCGTTTGGCTTAATTGATTGACCTATATCTTGCGATTCCGCTCCTTCTTTCAGCCATTTTCGAGTGCACATGGTTGACTGAGGTGTTCAGTTGCGATCAGACCATTATGCTGTCTAGTACACCATGTTACACCATCAAGCTTTTGGGCGCTGATGACCTCGTGGTTTTGCCTGGTAGACTGGTCGAATCGAAGTTTTGCGGGTGGTTCACGTTAGTGCAAAACCAGAACAAGAACAGGTAGTACCAGTGCCGATAAGGGTGATCTACTCTGGTATCTGCCCAATCTTTTTTCCTGCAGCTTCATCCTTACCTTTTGAGTAATTCTGCCTTCATTACCGTCGTTAAAATTCACCAGCAATCCACTCAGGTTAAGTGTACCATTCATAAGAGTATGATAAGCTAAGCATAACCAGAGACCTAATGGCCTGCTTGAGATCGATAGCTTCGACCATCGGTCTTAAGTTGTCGCAAAATAACTGACGGCTCAATTCACGATGTCAGACCTCGATGGGCCAATAGTCTTCCGTGGGACGCCATAATGCATAACATTTTGGCGCTTTACAGCCTGATGCTTTCGATTATCGCCTCGTACGGGCAATTTTGTGGCTTCTTAACATGTGCATTTTGAATTAGGTGAGCCGACATCTCCATAAACTTAACTACCTAAATAATTAAAACGGCCCAACTTCTTTTGCTAATCTCCACTATCTTTCATTCTGCTCAAAAGCACTGTGAGGTGTCTGAGGCTGCAGGATACCACCAATTGAATTCGATCAAGTGACTAGTGAGTAGCATTTACTTGGTTTTCTCTAGTGTGACTCTACTCGGTCGAGTAACAGCCACGTGCCTTTTTTTAATGCCGGAATTTTCTACATTTTATCCGCGTTTTACGACTGCAGTTATTTACACTTGTGACTGTCATATAATTTACCAATAAGAACTGAATTTGGGCATGATTTTATTTGGTTCATCGCAATTTGAATACAGGCCGCAAATATGAGCATTCAATCCGGAAAAGCACCGGACGATACTTTAGTCCTATTGGGGCTCGTTAGTGGTGCGTATTCCCTCGGTCCTCTGCTGGATATCGAACCCATGACCGCTAGTGGCTTGGATCTCTCGTACCCGGAACACATCAGTTGTAGTTGATAATGCCCCAGTCTTGCAACAGTATATCGCATGGCTCAATTTTTTGCGGTGGATCGATTTTTCCATCTCAGTCTTATCATTACGGGAAAAGTTCATTCTCGCCGGTCCAAGATCCTTTACTTCTACCAATGAGTGGCTCGTCATTCCACACATTTGATTACATTGTAAAGTGCATCTATGATTACTAATGAGCTGTGGGGATTTGGGTGTAATTTTAGATGTACTTCGTCGCAGTCCCCTCTCGGTCTAGCAGGCTCGCACACGTCTAGGCAAGCACCAAACAGCTGCTTCGACCTTCTGCATCTCGTCAGCGGTACGCGTTCTTCGGACTCTTGCCGGGTCCACCCATCATGGCTTCCGGATGCCAGCAGCTTGTGCTACTAAGCTGTGGGAGACGAAGCGGACCCGCATGATTGACAGTTGGCTACGATATAGCGTGGCTCATCCTCCACTGCCATACCAATTACGAACTGTCCAGAGGACATGGACATCCAGAGCTACATGGATGAGCCGCGCTAGATCGAAGTCAACTATCAGCCCTGCAAGTCTGCCCCATCACCCATGACTTAGTGGCACAAGCTGCTGGCATCGGAAGCCGTGGGGTCGGAACCCGGCAGCGGTCCAAGGAACTCGCACTACTGACGAGACCCAGAAGTTAGAGACAACAGTCTAATGCTATTCCGGATGTGTGCAAGCCTACTTGACTGAGAAGGGACTGCAACAAACTGCATCATAAAAACTGCATTTATAACTATCACCGTCAATACTATCCTGCGTAGGGTGACTGAATTAGGAGATCCGGTTTCCATCAAATGCGAGGTGCGTGAAGATATGTCTACCTGCTTTCTACACTACCTGTGTCGATTTTAACCGATATTCGTTTAATCCTAAAATGACTGCATTTATTGTGCGCTGTACTTCTCACTTTTCCAACGCAGCTTGCACCAGTGTTGTTACTTATGTCGGGCCATTACGTCTCTGCTTCCTATATTGTATTAATATACTGATATAATATAATAATATTATACTAATATATTATATTGCACTTATATTTCCATCCCTCAGACTCGTCTACCTGTGTATATAGCACACACGCCTGCTGGAACGTCAACCAAAAACATGGTACACTACTGCCAGGCAAGTAATTCTCCCTTCTTACACCCTTAAAATCAGAGCTGTGAACCAGCTCCCTCCGACGCGTTTCTTTCACCTTGCGGTTCCAGTTAACACAAATGTTCGGATAGCACTACCTATCACTCGCAATGTGACACTTGTGACTGTGCTCTACTTTCTGGACTTAATGATGTTCGCTTGCCTTCATGCTGTGCGATCAACGATGGGTCCTCTTAGATAGCTTGATTAGAACAACGTTCTCCGCAACCTAACCGGACATATATGTTGCATGCGCCGTTCACTTCTCAATATTTGTTTTGCATTACTGAATACCATGATCTTTTAAAATGGTGCTCATCTGACAGCTCAAGCTCAAAGTAGTTCACACCTGCTCATATCTACCGTACTTGGTGAGTGAATCCAAGGCTTATGAGGAATTATGAATATCGTACGTGTTTATGACGTTTCATTTTCGCTTTTCGAACTCGTCTTATTCCGCGCAAGTCTTCGGATGCCTCTTAAACACACAGGCTTACCAGGCGGGTTGGCATGTTTTGGAATCACACCAGTACTTGCATATTTGATAAAGTTCTAGCGCATTCTGTGCGACGATAGGAGTAAGATGTGATGTCATCCCGTTCAACAAGCTATGTCGCTTTACTACGTTGAGCCTTCAAATGTGGTCTTGGAATACGGCCACGGTGATGGTGAGCTTACTAGCAGTACCCACAAGCCCGCTTTGTCTTTTAGTACAAACACGTCTCAACTTGTCTCATTTTTATGGATCTAATTGAGCGTTTGCCGCACGGTTGTCAACTTCACTTCTTTTGCTGCCTGCTCTCATCTGTCGACCTGTGGCTGGACGATGCTTGATAGCAAGGAAACTGCTATCTGCGTTTTTGTTGCAGAACCACACCTTAAGTACATTTCCCTGTGGTCCGGTCACCATATTGTGGGCCAGTAGCCTCATTCTTTTACACCGCGCTCATGCGAATGAGTATGTCCCGTTTGTGTCAACCATACTGCATGGGTGCTGACCAACTCGTCTCTATGATGATTGCTCCTATGATGAATAGCCTTAATATCCACGTTTCTCGAGTGCATGAAGCGTATTCTTGACAGACATACTGTCTGTCTAATTCACTGCCCAAAAACCGCTCTGAACAGATAAGTGTATACTGGTGTAGGAGATGGGGTGGTCTATAAAATTATTGGGTCCCTATTTACACTCTTTTTATTGTTCATTCGGACTCGCAGCGGATATATATATATATATATATATATATATATATATATATATATATATATCACAATCTGTGATGCAGATATTGTGTCATCAGAATCACGGCGGAAAACGAAAACAGGAGACGAATAGGATGAAAAAGAATATGAACTTTTTTCCAGTAATTTTTTACTCACAGTAGTTGAGTTCTTTTTAATTGTTTGTTTATTGGGGGAAGTGGAATCACCGCAACACGCAGACATACACGTCTGCCATTGACGTCTATCCTAAGCCATGACTTCTAGGGTCTCCAACCAGTGACACTCTGTATCTTTGTAATCCAAACCGGGGAGTCGAGAACAAGCGACCGAGGCCAAATGTTTCGTCAGCTTTTTCATGCGGCTTCTTCATGTTGTAGGTTGACCACCGCGCCGTCTCCTCCAGTCCTGTACAGCAACCGCGAACAACGCCCGACTCTGAAGATGATGAGCGGACATGGGCAATGGTTGTCCAAGCCACCCCAGCTGACGCAGCTGGACGAGCTCCTCAATTGAGTGGCTGCCTCCACCCAAGACACGCTGGCTAACTTCAACATTGGTTACGTGGTGCAACCATCACACACGGGCAATGGACCGCAAGCAACGGTGGTCAACTACAGAGAGACGTCTCAGGTCAACGATAGCAACAGGCCAACTTTTGCAACCGTACAACAGTGCAGCGCGGACAGTCGCACAATAAACCCGCCCTTTGATGGATAGACGGATGTCATGGTGGCACCACAAGTGCCTCAGCTTAGAGAAAGCGAGGCGAGCTCTTGAGGTACGCATCGAAAGCTCTTCTCCAACAGCTCCACCGGCTGTGATGCAACTACCAAGGTAGGCAAAACTCTCTATAACCTCCAGCGTCTTATCACTAAGGATGAGTGCAGTGAAAGTGTTAAAAAGAGCTTTGCACTTGGTTGGGGAAAAAGCCATCCCATACTTTGACATTTCAATCGCCAAGCGGTTGAGCGCAAGTTGAACCACCTGTGGACCGTCACTCAGCAAGACGATATCATCAGCGTAGTCCAAGTCAACAACTCGGCTACCTGAGGGGAGCTCAACGCCAGCGCTCAACGAATTTTCCAGAGCATTCTTTAGGGCATCCTCAATGGCAAAATCATCATCATCATACACGTTAGCTAGAGGTGGGAAACACAGCTTCTGTGCCGCAATACATAGAAAAAAAGAAAAAATAAGCAACTGGTGCAAGCCGGCTGAGCTACCGGTAACGGATGGGCATCGTTCCGATAAGCTACCAGCCGGCTACTATGCAAAATTATATAAGGCTAGATAATGAGATCTTGGTTGGAGGGGGGTGCGGCACAATAGCGGAGGTGTTACGGCACAATAGCGGAGGTGTCTTCCCACCTCTAGCTGATGTGTATAATGATGATGATGATGATGATGGTTGGAGGGTGAGGCTAAGAGGGATGGGGTGGGACAAAGAAACTCACAGCACGAACGCCACTGAGGTCGGCTCCTAGCCATATCAGCAAGTGTGTCCAACCAAACGTGTTCATCGTCTTTCGAACCCCAACCAGGGAGCCGAGACGTTCCAACCGAGGCCAGCTCAGAAGTGAGGGCCTTCATTCCTCTGGACCAAGTCATCGCTTGTCCACCCCTCCTCTTCTTCCATCCACACCCCCGGTGCGCAAACAACGTACGTCGCGGAAGTCGGTGGGCTGGCATGCGTAACACGTGGCCGAGCCATCGGAGTCTGGTGCGTGAAATAACGGTGCTGAGCGGTTCAGTTCCATTTCTTGTGCCATAAACAAGGCGTCGAACACGCTCGTTGCTCACGCGGTGTTCCCACCAGATGTGATCTAAATTGCAAAGGCACCGGTGGTCGAACGTCCGCTGCTTTAAGCGGCCAGGTTTCACAACCGTACTGAAGGGTCGAACGTACTGCTGCATTGTACACTCTACCCTTCAGGGCAAGAGTGATATCGCGCCGGCGCCATAGGAGGCGAAGGTTAGCAAAAGCGCCGGAGCTTTTGCTATACGATTCGTGATCTCATCTTCAATCCCACGGGCGCTGACACAACTTCCCAGGTAGTTGAATTTCCGAACGACTTCTAGTTGATCCCACCAAGGGTCAGCATAGGAGGCGGTCCAGGCCAATCTTGGAAGAATGCTTTGCACTTCGACGGTGCGAAGCAAAGCCCGAAGTGACGGACAGCTAGTGCTAATCTGTCCAGTGCCGCTTGGCACGTTTGTGAGCTGTCACAGATTAAGGCAATATCATCAGCATACTCTAAGTCAAGAAGTCGTTCTCCTGGGAGTAGCTCCACACCTTCTAAGTCGTGTCCTGTGAACGCGATTTCCATGACTTCGTCAACAGCGAAGTTACAGAGGAAAGGTGACAGCGGGCATCCTTGTCTCACACCGCTGGAGATATTAAAGGACGACGACTACTTGCCGTAAGTCCTCACTCTGCCCAAGCTACGCGCATATAATGCTCGGATAATATTCACATATTTCTCGGGCACACCTTTCCTGAGTAGACAGTCTCAAAGTGCATGTCTATCCACCGAATCGAATGCACCTTTGATATCGAGGAACACGACAACGGTGGGCCGCCAATATGTATGACGGTGCTCCAACAACTGATGCAAGTTGAAGATGTGGTCAATGCAGCCACGACCTCGACGAAATCCAGTTTTCTCTGCACGAATCTGGCTTTCACGAGTGCCAGTCATTCTGTGAAGGATGACAGAGGCAAGCAATTTAGAGGCGATGGAGATCAGACTGATTCCTCTATGGCTGCCGCATTCTGATTGTGATCCTCCTTTGAAAATTGGTACTGTGACGGAGCGGCTCCAATCGGTTGGGACAGTTTCCTTCTCCCACAGTTTGACTAGTAACTCGTGTAAATCATCCACAAGAGCAGGTCCCCCGAATTTAAAGAGGGCAGGCAATGGCAAAATTGAAAAGGAATGAGGTGATATGGCATTCTTGTCGAACTCCCCCTAGTGACAACGAAGGAAGGTGAAAGCTTTCCATAAGCCCTAACATAGCACACAGTATGGAAACGAACTTCCCGGGGACCCTATTCCTCAACAAACAGTGCCACAATGTAGTCCTGTCCAGAGAATCGAAGGCTGTGCGGATATCCAGGGACACGACAGTTTTTGGTTTTTGGTACACATGACGGTTCTCGAGGATCTGGCTCAGTGTGAAGATTTGATCGATGCAGCCGCGGCCAGAGCGGAACCCAGCCCATTCTTCCCGCTTTAGCAATTCGCGCATTGGATATAGCCTTCGAAGTATGACGGACACCAGAGCCTTACAAACGACGGGAACCAAGCTGATACCCCTGTAGTTGGAGCACATTGTGCGCAGGCCCTTTTTGAAGATGGGGACGACTATCGACTCACCCCAAGATGATGGAACCTCCTCTTTCAGCCAGACTTCTGAGAACAAAGCAGTGCGTTCTCAAAACAGCGAATAACCGCCAACTTTAAATAGAGCGGGAGGTAAGCCATCAGGGCCCGGTGCTTTATAGCTCTGCAAGAAGCGGAGTTCCTGCCAGATTTCTTGGTGAGGAGGATCTGTGGGGACAAATCACTCAGCACAAGTGAGCGCTCCAGGGGTAGCAGATGGAGCTGGTGGTCATCAAAACTGCGAGCTAAGGTGTTCAGCCCATCGTTCCAACCTTCGATGAAGATTACTTGACCATCCTCTTCGCAGATCGTTTCATTTACTCCAGATCGGCAACCTTCGGTGACTCATAAGATGTAAAAGTCTTCTGGTATTACCAGAAAGACTAGCAAGTTCTATCTCTCTAGCACATTCACACCACCAGGTTTCGTGGTCCTTTTGTAGACTCCTGCGCAATTCTCGATCTAGTGGCCATCTTTCTTCACTACAGCTAGAATCGGCCGGGACCGAGCGACGTCTGTCCATCTGCGACAAGGAGACATCAGTGATCCAGTTTTTCGGCGGGTGATGGGTGGCTCCACAACTATCAATGCTGGCAGGAACTAACGCATTTTTGGTACCCATCTACTGTGAATTCAGATCATCATAAGAAGCTGGGGTAAGCAGTGTTGACAGGGAGGCCCGGTATTTGGCTAACCTCGTAGGGTATTATAGGTTTTCTATTCCAGGTAGGTAGTGCGTACGCCCAGTCCATCCTCCGAAACGCGCGCATAACTTGGCGCGAACCAATGCGTGATCGGAGTCCAAACAAATTGACTAGTGCGAACGGCAGTCACATACACTTCCGCGCCATCTGTAACTTATCACGATGTGGTCAAGCTGGGACCACTCTTGCGTTTAAGAAGGCGGACACCAAGTAGCAGTCAGTCTTTTCGAGTGTCGAAAACTGGTGCTCGAAAGAAACAAGCGATGATCAAAACAAAGAGTCAGTAGTCTGTCTCCATTGTCTGATCGACTGTTACCGAGGCCAAAACTACCCCCAAGATGGTGCTCGCTTGGTGTCAGGCGGCCACTCGCGCATTTAAATCTCCGGCAAGAATGACAGTATCAGACTCTTTAGCGGAACGCCGAAGGTCATGTAGTTGTTGGCAAAAGCAATCCGGGCTGCAGTTTGTAGGAGTGTAGGCAAAGACGCTTACTTAACTTACATGAACCTCGAAGTCTGACTGCACATAGCCGACAGTTGACTGTGATCCAGTCAAGCAGAGCGAACTCGGCCTTGTCACCCAGAGCAACCCCAACCCCATCCTGGCCGGGGGCGGTAGCTTCTGGGTCACCGGATAGGCACAAGGGGGTATTTGACGTCAGGGTTTGCAGGAGAGGCAATTCTGATAGCGGTGGTGGAGTCTTGCAATCTAGTTTCTGAGAGGCAACAGATATCTGCCGAGAGCGTCTCAAGAGTGCGGGTCAGGCATGCTTGCTGTCCGATCGGCATCAGGGTGCAAACATTGAACCCTGCGAAACCGAATGGAGAGCCAGTTCGAAGAAAGGCTGGGGCTTCGGTGGAGTGTGAAAAGGTTGTGGTTCCCGGGGCATCGAACATCAAGAGTTTGACTCTGACTTACGTCAGATGAGACCAGTGAGCTACTGTTGTCGGTGACCGGGGAGAACATAAGTCTAGTTGAATAATGGGACGTAGGACGATTCTGTGAGTGGAGATTCAGCAGTAGGAACAGTAGAGTGAGTAGACATAGCAAGAAAGTAAGCAGTAGTATTTTCCGTTCATGATTCATCGGTGGGCGCGATACTACCCGATTGCCCAAGCCGAAGTAGAGGGTTGTCTTAAGGGGCCCTACTCCGAACCTTTGATCAAGGATCTAACCTACAAAACAGCAGGGCGATATGAGGGCATTGCAACCCATTGGGAGCCGGGGACCATACATGTGCTTCATACGCCTTTAGGAACAGGGGCCCAACACACCCTGAAGTTACGATGCCACTCAGAGAGAGGCAAGAGGCAATAACTATATTTAATGGCGAATCACATCCGCCACGTCACAGTGTTGTTAAGCGGACATGTGGCTTTTTATAGGGAGAATGCTTGCCAGGGCGAAAACCCACCACGTCCTGGAACACTGTCTCCGAACCATTCGCTGGAGCGGAATAATGCCGAACTACCCAGCTGGCACCACGTTCAGGTTGTTCGACCAGTCACTAGAAACATGCAAACGACGGGAACCAAGCCTATGCATCTGCAGTTGGAGCAGATTGTGCTCAGACCCTTTTTGAAAATGGGGACGACTATCCATTCACCACAAGATGATGAAACCTGCTCATTTGATCAAACTTCCAAGAACAAAGCGGTGTTCTCGAACCAAGGTATCGCCACTGTCTTTATATAGAGAGGGAGGAAGAGCTTTAGGGTCAAGAGCTTTCTAACGCTTCAAATGGCGGAGCTACTGCTTGATTTCCTGGTGAGAGGACGGATCTGTGGGAATAGACCACTAGGCAACAGTGCGAGCGTCAGAGAGAACAGATGGAGCTGGAGGTCCAAAAAACTGCGACTTACAATGTTCGGCCCATCGCCTCACCCGTCCTTGAAGATTGGTGCTTAAGGTGCCATCCTCTTCGCATATTTTTTCACTTATACCAGATAGAGCACGTTTGGTGGCTCGGATAACATGGAAAGGTTTTCTAGTATTACCAGAGAGACTAGCAATTTCTATCTCGCTAACGCGTTCACACCATCAAGCTTCACGATCCATTTGCAGTCTCCTGCGCGACTCGATTTAGGGATTGGCCTTTTTCACTATGGCTGGAATCATACGGGATCAAGCGGCCTTTGTCCATCAGCGACTAGGAGACGGCGGAAATCCAATTCTTCGGTGGGTGATGGGCGACTCCACAAGTGTCAATACCGGCGGCAACTAAGGTATCTTTGATCTGCACCCACTGTGAATCGAGGTCACCGTCAGAAGTTCAGCCAAGCAATGTTGGCAGTGAGGTTTGGTTCCTGGTTAAGATCGAAAAGTTCGTAGCTTTACGACGTTCGGTCGTTAATGAGTGCACTTGATTGATCCTCCGAAACGCATGTAGATCTTTGCACTAACCAATGGGCGATCGGAGTCCAGAATAGTTAACCAATACGATCGGCAGTCCGTTTCGCTTCCGTGCCATCTGTAAATGATTGCTGTGTGGTCAAGCTGGGACCAGTATTACGTTTATGGGAAGGGGGACGCCAGGTAGCAGTCTGTCTCTTCGAGTGTCGAAAACTATGCTCGAAAGAAACAATCTATGCTGAGTGCAAAGAGCAGGCAGCCTGTCTCATTTTCTGCTCATCTGTTACCGAGGCCAAAACTACCCCCAGAGTGGTGCTCGTTTGGTGGAAGACAGCCCCCGCGTTCCGCAGGTCCTGCTCAGGTGTTGCAACCTGAGCCATGGCTGGTTAGTTTAGTTTAGTGTTTTCTCTACGGTTTTTACATCAATATTCTTGTACATCTTTATGCATATTTCATATCTACCGATGCATACATGTATATTCAGCACTTGACCAATGTACTATTTGCTCAGTGCTACAACCCATTGACAAAGCGATTAAGCGAGAGGGGAAAAGTCATTAGAGATTACTCTTGCTTTACATCCTGCACAGGGCATGATTCTAGACAATTTCTAGCAGCTTTTCCAACCAGGTTGATCCTCGCGAACTTCAACCAAATGTAATATCAACTTCCTGATTCCCTAAATCCAAGTTATGCGTCGTCTTCGTTACCAGCCAACACCGGTGCGCGCAAAGACAGCATGGTGAGACGACCGCTAAACAGGTGTACGAACCACGCACCTGAGTCATCGAGGCATGTGCAGGGATATTCTACTATTCAGTGATTGACGGAACCTGTTTGATTTGAAAGTCCGACGGTGAGCGTCATCGTTACTAATGCAATGCTGCCCATACCCACCAGTTATGCTCCGAGGACAGTACTAGTAATTACGTGTCTCTGCTATCGTAGCCATATAAAGGAGCGTGCCGTTGCTTGGTAGACTCGGCCTACTAGTGAGATGCTAAAGTCACACGGTCACCATAGATGTCAGATGTTGACAAAGGCTACTCTATTTTTGGAGTTGTACAGAGGTCCCATCCGTTTATCCACCGACGCCAATGCAGATACCAAGTTAACCGAACTTATCTACTCATTTTTTGTCCGTATGTCGGAGGATACTGGTATTGTGCTTGTTGCTGGTGACAAACAAATGGCGTTAGGTAGCCTCGTGTCTGAACAATCGTACTAAACTTTGTAGCCGAACTGCGCAAAGTCGACTGTTGACTGGGGTCCGATAAAGTAGCACGACGTTTGCGCACGTTCTAACGCTATTCGCGCTCTAGTCTGGACGCGGCCTCGGTAGTCGCGTCTCCGGATAAGCGCAATCTTAATGGGTGATGGGAGCACACGAAACGTAATATCAGTTTGTATGGTTGCGCTGATGTCCTGTAGGTTTGTATCAGCAAGACAATAGACCTCAATGGTTAGGGGTCCCTGAGTGCACGTCGCTACGAGGTTAGACCAAAACGTGGTGTAATTACTTGTATATCTTTTCGACCCCCTTGAACTATATTGGGTGGTCCTCTGGAGTTCATTATGAGTTATTCCTACCAGTTGGTAAATGTTTAAAGGTCAGACGAACTCAGCCTTCTGTTCTCCAAGTTGGGGTTTGGAATTGGGATGGCTTCCATTTCGGTAAAACCGTATCGTTATCATCTCTCCACTATTCCATGGACAGACTTTTGAGCTATATACTTTAGTTGAGGACCCTAATCGTCCTCTTGTCTGGATTTAGACGCTCTGGCAGTACTTCAGCTCACTTACAAACATGACTTTCATCAAACCTCAACCTCATCCCGCATCGTTTATCACACGACTTTGGAAAAGTCACTTTATTTTCTATGTACAGAAAGGCAGATAAGCGAAAACATGCTACCGACCCCAATTATTAAACTTCCTTCTTTATTACCCCATCTTGATTGACGATAGTTGCAATGCCACTGGAATTCTGTTACCTGCAGATATCTTCCCACATCACTCACTTTACTCCTAGCCGCAACGGTACCTCATAGGCCTACCCCGTTCCGTTTCCCTGGCGGATTTCACTGTTCGCACCCTAAGACAAATAAGTCAACAGGCAGCACTCGCACGCTCGTTGGACACCATGGGTTGCGTGTCGGAAACTAGCATCAATAAGCCTCACGTCTTTGCTAAACTAACTGCACACTGCTTGTCCTCTGGCCATTGGTTACACGTATCCGGAGACACAGATGCAGTAGCCAATGCTTAAGCTAGACTGGGCCTCGTACACGACAGTTTGAGCGCTTTATTAGTCAAACTCGGGGAGCAGGGAAATTTCTCACCAGGTTACAGCCGCTCCATTATATTCCTGATTTTCAAGGGAGGTTTATATTTGGAATGCGGCATTCATGGAGGTATCAGTCCGCTTTCGACTGCCTCCAAGTTGCTTGCCTCCGTCATCCTCCAAAGATTGACTGGCACCCGTGAAAGCCAGATTCACGAAAATCACACCAGGTTTTATGGAAACCGAGTTTACATTGATCACATCTTCACTTTAGGTCAGTTATTGGAGCACCGCCACTTATATTGACGTTTTATCGTAGTCATGTTCCTATCATCAAAGGTACTTAAAATTAGATGGATCGATGAGCCTGCGGGACGTTTGCTTACAAAGGTGTGCCCGGAAAATGCGTAAGCATCATAAAATTACTTTACGCGCATAGTACGGGTAGGGTGGGAGCTTGTGTGAAGCTGTCACCGCCCCCCCCCCATTCTTCAAGAGCTGGTGTACTGTGGACTTTCGTCCCTCTTTAGTGTCACTGCTGGCGTGAGACAGGGCTTCCCAGCATCCCGCTCCTTGTTCAATTTCACTATTGACGATATCCGGGAGAGTGCTCTAGACAACTGCGAAACCAACGGCGTCGTTCTGCTTCCGGGAGAATGACTTTGGGATTTGGAGTATGCAGTCGACATCGCCTTAATTTGCGACCCCTCACAGGCCACTCAAAATGCCTTGTGTAGGTTAGAGGTGTCTGTTTCTCAGTTTGGAATGATCTTCGCCCCATCGAAATTCATTGTCTCCATAGGACAGCCACAGGATGCCTGCGCCTACAGAGCGGCCCTTAAGAAATCATTTCGGTACGGTGTAGAAATCGTTGAAAGCGTCATTAAGTAGAAT
>OX104061.1:22823586-23085911 GCA_944474145.2 Dicrocoelium dendriticum
CATCCAGCCCTCTTCGAATTCGGGGGCTCTGATCTTGTTGAAGCTTTACACGAAGTACTAGTGAAACTGTGGGGGCAGGAAACTGTCCCACCCGACTGGAGCCGTTCCGTCATGGTCCTTAATTTTCAAGGGAGGCTCAAGATCGGAATGCGACAGCCATAGAGGCATCAGTCCTGATCTCCATCTCCTCCAAATTGCTTGCCTCCATAATCCTTCATAGACTGACTGGCGCTCGTGAAAGCTAGCTTCGGGAGGAGCAAAGCCGGTTTCGTCGTTGTCGTGGCTGCATCGACCACATCTTCACCTTGCGTCAGTCGTTGGAGCACCGTCACACATATTGGCGGCCCACCTTAGCCGTGTTCCTCGATATAAAAGGTGCCTTCGATCCGTTTGATCGATGTGCCCTTTGGAATTATCTACTCAGGAAAGGTGTGCCCGAGAACTATGTAAATATTACCCCAGCATTATACACGCGTAGCTCAGGCAGAGTGAGAGCTTACGACAAGCTGTCGTCGCCCTTTGATATCTCCAGCGGTGTGAGACAAGGATGTCCGCTGTCACCTTTCCTCTTCAACTTCGCTATTGACAAAGCCATGGAGTTTGCATTTACAGGACATGACTTGGAAGGTGTGGATCTGCTCCCGGGAGAATGACTTCTTGACTTGAAGTATGCTGGCGATAGTGTCCTATTCTGTGGGAGCTCCCAGACGTGCCAAGCGGCACTGGACAGAGTAGCACTGGCTGTCAACCGTTTCGGTCTTTGCTTTGGGCCATCTAATTGCAAAGCTTTCCTTGAAGGTTGGCGGTGATCGTCTGCTGCGATGACCCTTGGTGGGGATCAGCTAGAAGTCGTTCAGAAATTCAGCTACCTGGGAAGTCGTATCAGCGCCCTTGGGATTGAAGCTGAGATCACGATCCGTATATCAAAAGCTCGAAGTGCTTTTACTTACTTTCGCTACCTATGGCGGCGGCGCTACATCATTCTTGCTCTGAAGGATAGAGTGTACAATGCAGCGGTACCTATGACCTTACTGCACGGTTGTGAAACCTGGCCCCTAAGATCAGTGGACATAAAGTGGCTAGTTACGTTCGACCATCGGTGCCTTCGCAGTTTGCCTCACGTCTGGTGGGAACACCGCGTGAGCAATGAGCGTGTTCGACGCCTTGTTTACGGCACAGAAAAAGGAAACGAACCGCTCAGCACCGTCATTTCACGCACCAAGCTCCGATCGCTCGGCCACGTGTTGCGCATGCCAGCCCACCGACTTCCGCGACGTTCGTTGTTTGCTCACCGGGGTTGTGGATGGAAGAAGAGGAGGGGTGACCAATCGATGACTTGGTCGAGAGGAATGAAGTCTCTCACTTCGGAGCTGGCCTCGGTTGGGACGTCTCGGCTCCCTAGTTGGGGTCCGAAGGACGATGAAAACGTTTGACTAGATACACTTGCTGATATGGCAAGGAGCTGACCTCAGTGGTGTTCGTGCTGTGAGTTTCTTTGTCCCTCCCCATCCTTTTTAGCCTCCCCTCCAACCACGATCTCATTTCGTAGCGTAATATAATTTTACATAATAATTTTTCTTGTTGCGCAGTAACCGGCAGGTAGCTTACTCGAACGATGCCCATCCGTTGTAGGTAGCTTAGCTGGCACGCAACTGTTGTATTTACTTTCCTTTTCTTTGATGTATTGTGGCACAGTAGCTGAGGTGTTTCTGACCTCTAGCTAACGTGTATGATGATGATGATGATGGTGATGATATCACTTGAATTGTAACGTGAGCAAGATAAAATACGCACTTTTAACTGAAGGCTTCGAAAGATGTTTATACAGAAGAACATGACCTATAATTTAAAAGTTATAACATAAAGCATCTTATCTGGACAGCTACAGAAACTGGCGTTACCGTATATTTGTAATGAGAACAAGCCAACGTTAGTTGTACATTATTTCGTGCAGATACTCCAGTCACTTTTGCTCTGATAAATTCCGATTGGAATAAGAAATCGTTGCCTTGTCCGTGCAAAGCTCCGTAGCTGCACAGATCATTCACACAGTTATTTCTCTTGATTGCGACGCGTGCTGATTGCTGTTACTCACAGTGACATCCGGCACATCATCCTCTGAGTCGCTGCCTTCTTTCTGTTTTATCCGTTTCTCTAAACTTCGCCTTTTGATTTCATCTTAAACAGTTGTCAGATCTGAGGTACATTCCACATCGTTGCCAATGGCGACGAACTCTTCTGCATTCATGACTGGGATTGTGTAAGCGCTGATCTCGTCTTCAGCGATGACGGTGTCATCAGCAAGTGATCGGGTTCTCGTCGACTAAAGCCAGTATGCCGAAAGCACGCATTTATTGTTGCACCGGTAACCTGTCTCCAACCTTTTGAAAGGAACTTAAATGCATTGCGCACAGAAATCTTGGCGTTGACATCCACCGCCGATGATGAACCAGATAACACGTAGTTTTCGATGTGATAAGGAATTCGGTCCACAATTTCCTTTCTGTGATGGGTTCTCAGATTCATAATCACACTTTGGCCCATGGGTTGAAGAATACTGGCTGTGTTTGCCTGCCAAAATTCCATTTGAATGTCTTTCAGTCCTTCTACCTGTGGATGCGCTGTACAATTATCCAACAGCAACATAACTTTTCGGCCACATTGGCCTAGCTCCTTGTCCCCTTCAAAGACCCACTTGGTGAAATTTCTTTCCACATCCACGCCTTTGGGTTAGCTATGTAACTTACGGGAAGTGTAAGTACGTTCACACCATTAAACCATCGTGGTTTCTTACTTTTTAAATCAATACTATATTTCTTTTATCCGTGCTTGACATATTCGCTCAGCACAGAAAAATAATCCTATCCATGGCTTTTTCGATCTGCTGGGCTTGTCGACAGCAAAACACAAAGGGCATTCTGGAGTTGCTCGGTAAAAAAGATCTGTTTCGTCTGCATTGTACACGTTGTCATCACAAAAGCATTTAAAGGTTCAGCCGAGCTTTCAGCCAATTTTTACAGACTGCTCTGTCCGCGGAACTCTTTTCGCTATGTGCACTTTTATACACAATTTGGGTTCTATTCTTCCATCTTCGCAATCGTCTTTCTGTGGCAGCACTAGTTTTTCCGAGTCCTTCCCCGAATTCTTCTGCCTTTTTCTTCAGAAGCGGACCTGTAACTGTTTGGTTCTGCTCGCGAACCGAGGTCATCCATTCTTTCACTGCAGTTTCTTTTTCATCCTTTCCACATCGCTTCTTTTTCTGAGAGCCTGCAGTGTCATGCGACAAATTCTGCCAGAGTTCCTTTTCACTGGCAATCAAACTGGCTAGCGTAGGACATGAAATGTGTAAATCACGGGACATCTTGACCTGCGAGGTTCCTGGTGGATATGTTTTCATTTGTCCAAAACGTCCAACTTTTCTGTCAAGGACATATCCTTTGTTACTTGGCATACTTGTGTGTAACCAACAGAGTAGTGACAAATGTGGAGCGGAATGTTTACCCGACTTTACTCAGTTCTCGAGTTTTGAATATGGCTGTGAGTTTGCCCACAGCCATCTGTACGTTTGACTTGCTAGTGTAATGAATGACATAGGTATCCTTTTCCGATCTATCAATAACGCCGCCGACATCTTTGTTGTTCTTGACTCGATCGAACTGGCTACCTATGGGGCAATCTTGATAAAAGTTTCAAACTGAGGGCATAAAATTGACGAATCGACAAGAGCACAGTCCACGCAGCTGGGCAGTTAAGTGCTAGGACGACCCCGGTAATGGGCAATTAGACGGTGAAAATAGTCTATTTATGAGAAAAGAATTTGTATTTTGAACAACCGAGCAATAGAGCGAGGTGGGCTATAAACCGGGTGGGCAATACAGCGGGTTTAGCTGTATCTCGTTGGGTTAAAGGGTAAAATAGAGTCAAACAGTTTGTGGTTCAATGTCTTTACAAAGTGCTCGGTCCAGATTTTCCCTACTTCAACGCATGTTATCACGGCAGATGTTTATAAACGAGGTAACACTGCAAGTTTAATTTGTCAATTTCTTGTCGTTTGGACATGTATGTCTCTCGGTGTTGCTTTAGTTTCTCAGCTCATTCAAGAAAGCGCTCGTCTTTAATTCCTGGCATTCAGTCACAGCTTCTGAGCACGCAGGCTTTTCCAGTAGTCAGCGGTAATCGCAAGGCCACCTACGTAGGCATGACAAAGCACCCGTTACGTGGGACATATCCCAGCGTGGGTCAGCAACCACGTTTGGAACCTAGCCTCGCCCACCACCTCAGCTGCGCCGCCAAGGAACGCAAGCGGACAGCCGCAAAAGATGCCTGCATCATCAATCGCCCGCCACCTGATGACAGACAAACACTGTGTTGATCCAACGCGTATGTTCAGTGTGATCTGCGCATCAAATAACACTCATGGGCTGCGATACGCTGAAGCGGTCGCGATCAAACAGCTTGACCCTAGTCTGAATACGCAGAAGGGCGCGTTCATCACACCGGCTCTACCCTGCTAATAAGCCAAGGGACAGGTGGTGAACTGCCAAGAACGTGTGTGTGTGTGTGTGTATGTGTACGTATTTTAGTAAATTTGCTAAATCAACTATATTAACTATTCATGGTGCACGTGTTCTGTATTACGCATTTGACAATATTCAGAGCCATTTGTCCGGAATTTAACCATGAGGTGCTTTGGTGTCACCGATTTTATTGAAAGTCTAGTCGGGAATGAGTTGCTTCAACCTCTCATTTGACGGTATGCATCCTGTTCCATGTTTCCCGGATCTGTCGACCCATTAGCGTCGCTGCCCAAAAATTCCGTGCACACTTTCATGTGTAGTCAGTGGCACACTGCTGTCACATTTGGGGCCAAACTATCGCTGTTTATAATCATTGGTTACTTGCAATGTCTATGCCAGCGTTTTACCCTCGGATCATGCGTCCATTGGCTGGATCACCTTGTGTGGTTGTTTAGTGTGCGGTGAAACTTCAGACTATGTTTATTTTCGGCTCTTCGTGCGCAATGTACCATTGTATGTGAAATCAATGACTGATAAACTTTGTACCAAGACTTCTTGCGGACTGCGCCTTATTTTCAAGGTGGCTCCGTTGAATCCGGATAATATCCTCTCTGATAGCACTATCTTACGTGCTACTTTGTCCGTATCTTAATTGGCGACAACGATGAAGGCGTCCAATGCGAAGTCGATGCCTTCTGATACATTTCACGTGATGTCTTTGATGTCATCGGTCTTCATGATGGGGTTTTTTTAATTCTAGGACTGAGTTTTATTCTACAAGACATCCTTCTCAATGTTGTTTTGTGATCATCGCGTATGCACATTGTGCCGAGTTACTGGACGATCCGAGTTTAGCTATTTTCGACGAGGTCCATTTAATTGCCATCATTTCATGAACCTCACGTTGTTCCAACTCGCTGGGTTCCTGGGCATAAACTCATCTGGACCATAAAACCAAAGTAAATGAGAATTGCATAGCGACGGAAAAGGTGGTTATACACCTTTTTCTTATTTCTTATTCGTATTTTTCATTTTGGAGTTAATATTTTGTGATACTATTCGAAATAGTCGTAACACATACAACTTCCGCCACTGAACTCGCTTTCAAGCATTTCATGCCACTAGCTCCTTTTCTCTTAGAGTCTGCTACCAGATGGACCTGGGAAACTACTGATAACCGGACAAGTTGTCATCCATTTCATGTTCTACCTCCGGGTGTAGGTCAGTCACCGTGTTGTTATTTACACATCAGCTATAGCGTGGTGAACTTACTCGTGTTGCGGCCCAAGAATAATGGGGGTAGTGCTTCAAAATAAGCAGATAGCACTTAGGCTACTGAGACGATGATATTCATTTCAGAACAGACTGCCAGCCGAGCTCTGTTACAAAGCGGCGAGCGAAACTATCGCCTGATTTAAAGCACCATCTCAGCAGGAAAATGAAGAAGACTCCATTTGAACTGTGCACTATTATGATGTCTGAAAAACCAAGTATTTTCCTGTGCATTGCTGTAACCACACTTCATGCACTGTGAAAATCAGTTGCTAGAAGACTAATTACGATGCCGCTGAACTCATTTCCAAGCGGTCCACCGATAATACGGCCAAAAATGGCTAGCGGTCGACCATACAACGGTTGGCACAATTTCTTATCCCAACCACCTAGTTTAGTTCTCTGCTGAGAACCGAAGACCTTCACTGCATATACACCAATGCTCAAGGCATTCTCAACAAAACTTCTGAGATTTGGTTGCGTCAGACAATAAGCGCTTGGGGTCTCACTTACATTACCTGGACTTCTTGCGCTCAGAGATTATGGACTACGAAATCGCGATTTAGGAAATATCATTGTTCCGAAACGATCGTCCCAGCAGAGAGGAGATATAATCTTATACTATCGCAACGCCTTACAATTCGAGCCATCGAAGAATCCGGGAACACTTGTCATCAATTCATTATGATGACGTTTGCATCTCAGATACAATGACAACTGCTTGTGGTAGTCGTTTATCGCCCCCACCTTCTGTCCCCTCCAGAGAGCTTCCCACCTAATATCGACATCGACAAGAGCTTCCTCTGAACTTATACCAATGTTTTTATATCAGTCGATTTCAACATACATGACCTGGACGCCTTGGTATTCCCAGGCGAGAACTTTATGCCAACATGCAAAATTTTATCGCAACTACTCCGTTGAGCAATCACTGCACCTCACCTAGCAGGTACAGAGCTTAAAACAAACCATCGGTACTAGACCTCGTAGTTACAAATAAGGAACCAAGAATCGGCAAACCATAGGTGGACACCCCACTAGGGCTAAGTGATAATGTCACCATACCTTATAACTATGTGTGTTACCCTGATTATCTGGAGAAACACACAGAACCATCACGTATTCTCACACGGCACAGCATCCTGACCTATCTGGTTGCGATGACCAATTGGGAATGCTTGACAGATGACGCCCTGACAATGCCTGAATTCAGTTTGTTGGACACTTCAACAATCTGATCGTAACTGCTTCAGAAACTATGTGGGTTCGTTCTACCAGTTCATCGTGATTCATCAGTAGCAGAACTCAGAAAGGCATGCTAGTAAGGAATGCAGCCTGGCACACTTACAGAGACCCACCTGATTCTGAAACTTAGAAAGACTATGTGACCCAGTGTTTGTCCGTGAGAAAAAAGTGGCTAACAAAGAGCATTTGGCTTGCGAATTTGCTAAAAACGGATATCTACTGTATAAGCATGTTAGCAGTATTCTCAAAGTGAAGCACGATATCTCGCAACTTAATAAGATGGTCGAAGTGGTATGGAGCGCTGAAGAAACAGCCAATGCTCTACGGATACAGTGTGCCCCGACCTCCTAACCAGAGGTCCATCAGTGTTACATACCCAAATCCATCGCATTTGCTGCTACATATGTGTTGGATAAATTGACCTCACTGCGCACCCACAGTTATCCTGGAACCAAAGACATTCGCCCGAGGGCGTTGAGCCTAGCAGCAACAACGCTGGCTGAACCATTGGCACATTTCCTCTAAACATGTTTGGACAAACATATTATGCCTACCATGTTGAAACACAGAGTAATCACACCAATTTGCAAAAGTGGCAGTCGCTCGGAACTCGCAAACTATTTCTCATTTGTCTTCCCTGTACTCTCGAAGGTGAGGGAGGCAATCATCGCTGAAGCCTTAGTCAGCCATCTAGAATGGTACATCCTAACACTGGAGCAGCATGGTTTCCGCCAACACCGTTCACACACAACCGGCTTACTGATTGCACGTAGTAGTTAGATGGAAACGGCCGACAAAGGTAGAGCGACCGAAGTCAGTTACTTCGACTTCTCCAAAGCGTTCGACCGCCTAGACCACGGCATTCTGCTTCGCTGGCTCGAAAGCTGCGGAGTTGGGGATCCTGTACTTGGGTGGATCAGGAATTTCCTGCAGAATCGGCTCCTGCTGGTTCGAGTTTGAAGCGCACTGTTTGATCCGATTCATATCGAATGCAGAGTTTTACAGGGATCAGTTCTGGGGCCATGTCGGTTTCCTATTCAGTAACGAGCTTGCTGAGGGTGGCGGGCGATCCTTGACCAAAGAGATCACGATATAGCTAGAAATTCGTCACATCTCGACTCACTCAGACGGTCGTCACACGCCCGGAAAAGCACTGTACACGCGTCTCATCCTTTCGGGAATCGTCAGCAGTAAGTATTCCATCGGGCTCTGGTGGGGCTCGAACCCGCAACTCGACTGTTGCCAGTCCGTGGTTGAGATCACTGAGCTACGGGGGGCGGTAACGACCATCGTAAATTAGTTACTAAATGTGATATAGCGTCGCTCACTATCCACTGACTTACACGTTACTGCCGTGCATAGGACAAGGCAGCCCCCTCACCAAGCGACCAGTTTACCACACTTAAGCCGCCAATTAACTTATGGCATTGTAAGCAGTTCGGTCTGCGTACTGATTACAGGGGAGTAGTAGGGGGAGGTGAATGGTATGGGTAGAAATTCATCACCTCCAGACTCACTCAGACAGCCGTCACGCGCCCGGAAAAGCATTTTCGGGAATCGTCAGTAATGCGCATTTTATCGGACCATGGTAGGGCTCGTCTGAGTGAGTCTAGATGTGACTAATTTCTACCTATACCATTCAACTCCCCCTACTACTCCCCTGTAATCAGTACGCAGACCAAACTGCTTACAATGCCATAAGTTAATTGACGGCTTAAGTGTGGTAAACTCGTCGCTTGGTGAGGGGCTACCCTGGTCTCTGCACGGCAGCAACCTGTAAGTCAGTGGATAGTGAGCGGCGCTATATCACATCTAGTAACTAATTTACGATGGTCGTTACCGTCCCCCGTAGCTCAGTGGTCTGGCAACAGTCGAGTTGCGGGTTCAAGCCCCACCAGGGTCCGATGGAATACTTACTGCTGACGATTCCCGGAATGATGAGATTCGTGTACAGTGCTTTTCCGGGCGTGTGACGGCCGTCTGAGTGAGTCTAGATGTGACGAATTTCTACCTATACCATTCAACTCCCCCTACTACTTCTCTGAGATCACGACATACTTCAACGAGGCCTGGTCATTTCACAATTTGCTAGTTCAGTTTCTCCAAATGTGGGCTAGTCCACATTTGTCATCAGCTGAATATCATATCCAACCTTGGAGACCACGTTCTGCAATCAGTCACCCAAGCGCACGACATTGTGTAGTAATCCAGGCTGCTTTAAGCTGCTCCCGATAATCTGGGCGAGCGTCAAAGAATGGGAACTGACACGTTGGCATGCTGCGGAGGACATTCGGGTGGTTTGATCCCTCTGTCCGTTCGCAGTTGCTTAACTCATGTGTGCGGTCTCATGTGGAATACACAATCCAGGTCTGATGATCATGGCACAAGCAAGGTCTCGGAACGCTCGAAACTCCACAGCGACGAGCCACGAAGCACGTTACAGGGTTGCTTCATCTTCCCTAAGATTGCACAGTGGCCGATATTGGCGCATTCGTGACGATCTAATAGTGACCTACCAGCTTTTGAGTAACCGCAACCACATTTGACGCCATCTAATTCAACTCAGTTACCACGCGAATTTAAGGGGTCAGGAGTTCACTTGACCGCTTAATATAGGCGGCTAGAATGTCGGCGAAATTTTTACTCTTTTCGTGGGTGCCATCCATGGATCACCCTCTCAAATTACCCTGTTTCCACCCCTACGTTATCTGTGTTTGAATACGCCTTTACGTTGCCCTAGCCTACCCACATTACGACACAGCTTGTGTACACCGATAAACGCTAATGTGACGAAGGTTACAAGACCGGTATTAACCTACACAATCGAATTCGGCTCCTTTATGCATGCCTCTGTGTACACCATGGTGAGTCCACCAAAACAATTTTCGTTTTACCAGTGCTTTCTTTTCACTACGTCGCGGTTCTCCTTTTAACCATCTTACGGGACTTGTTAAGCTATTGCTTTTTTACCCGTGATACACCATTGGGTACCACATAAGCAGCATTTTTGAGAGTTACATCATTCTGTGTCCGACACTCACTTTTAGCCATCCGCTTGGGGTGAGTCAATTATCGTCCCGATCTTCAAGAAGTTGCCCGCACTCTATGCGCTAACCACCGAGGAATCAGTTTATTGTCCGTTGCCTCCAAGCTGTTAACTTCCATTCTGCTCCGCAGACTAACCCGGATTCGAGAATGGCGCTCCCGTGAAGAATAGGCTGGGTGTATAGACAACTTGTTTACACTCCGCCAACTCTTTGAAATGCGTCATCTTTACCGCCAGCTTCCTATCGGTGTTTTTCTGGACATCCGAGCCGCTTTCGACTGCGTCGATCGGCAAGCTTTATGGCCTTGCTTACAAAGGAATGAAGTATTTAAAAAGTATATCGCCATCGTTCGAGCATTATAATGTAATGTCGGCTATAGAATTGAAGACTGGTAGCTCAGGTTGTTCAGATGGCGGTTACACTGTTCGCTGAGCTTGTCAATTTTGTTGCGAACTTTCGTCACCAATCGAGGTGACATCACCAGTGCGTAGATGAGTGGCGTGCAGTAACGTAGAGGAGCTCGGTGAGGGGGCGCTGAGCGTGGTGTGTTTGCGTCTTTTTATAACCGTGGTTGCCCGTGGAGACGAGCAACCCTACTGGTTGGGATTTCGATTCGCGTTCAGCTTGCTTGATGGGCAGGTGACCTTTGACTTTGACTCCTTGTGTTTCGTAGCCTTTGTCTGCTTGAACTTGTGAGCGAGTCTGTCGTCCCTTCTGGTTGACTATACCATTTTCCATTGAAGTTGGACATTCGGGCAAAACATTTATGCCTGGGGGTCAACGGGGTTGCTCCTCCGAGGCAAACAAGTTGAGTCTTCCCTATGCGGAATAGAACCACTTACTGGCATGGTAGGGGCTGTTTCATTGGCCAAATGCCTTCGGCAAATAGGACCTCAGACGCTTGGCCAATGAAACAGCTCCTACCATGCCAGTGAGCGGTTCTATTCCGCATAGGGAAGACTCAACTTAATTGCCCCGGAGGAGCAACCCCGTTGACCCCCAGGCGTAAATGTTTTGCCCGAATGTCCAACTTCAATGAAAAATGGTATAGTCACACATTCCACCGGGTTCAATCGATCGCGTTGGCGGTCGTTCGCCAGTAGTGTTGTGTATATTGCGTCCAGTTCGATGTGTCGATCGATCGCATTCGTGATGGAGTCCTAGGCTTCCAAAAACTCCCTCGCAGGTTTTATACCTCCATGTGCTAGGATCTTTACATTCTCCAGATCGAAATGGTGGTATAAAAACGCATGCACACCACGCTCAGCGCACTCTCACCGAGGCTGCTCTACGCTACTGCACGCCACTCAACTACGCACTGATGATGTCACCTCAATTGGTGACGAAACGTTTGCAACAAAATTGCCAAGCTCAGCGAACAGTTCAACCGCTATATTGCAATGTCTCAGGTAAAGTGAGAGCTTATGGTAAGCTCTCCACCTTTTGCCGTCACTGGCGATGTACGACAGAGTTGCCCCATTTCCCCGTTTCTCTTCAATTTTGCGATCGAGAATGTCCTTTTAAACGGTCTCGAGGGCTTTCAGAGTTCTGGTGTAGAGCTTCTTGCTGGCAACAGCGTAACTGATTTAGATTATGCTGCTGATATTGCCTTGTTTGGTGATGACGCACAGAGCACACAAGCCGTTCTAAACCGCTTGGCGATTGAAGCATCAAAATATGGAATGACCTTTGACCCTACGAAATGCAAAGTCCTGGTCCCTGGGTTGTCATCCACCTGCCCCAGTGCTCACTCTTCAAGGTACGCAGTTTGAACAAGTGGACAACTTTGTTTACCTGGGAAACTGTGTTCCTGCTAATGGTGGTATTGGAAAAGTGATTTCCCTCCAGGTTGCCAAAGTCCGTTCGGCATTCTCCAACTCGAGAAATCTGTGGCGACGCCATGAGGTTTCACTATTGGTAGATGGCAGGGTCTACAATGCCTGTTATTACGGTGCTGCTGTATGAGAGTGAGTCCTGGCCGATTAGTGCGAATGAATTACGTCGGATTTCGGCCTTTGACAATGGATGTCTGCGGAGAATAGTTCAAGTGTGGTGGATGTACCACTAACGCAACGATGATGTTAGACCTCGCGTCTTGGGTAACACGCGACTTCCACTTGACAAACTGGTACCACTGCGTCAACTGTGATGACTGAGCCACGTTTTACGCATGGCATGCGAACGGCTGCCCCGACGCGCTCTCTTTGCTCGCACAGGACTAGGCTGGAAGAAATTGCGCGGTGGTCAGCCTATCATCTGGCAACAAACGAGTAAAGCGCTGACTTCCAGTTTAGCTGTTGTAGGTTCTGGGCTGGGGGATTAAAGACGAAGAATACCGGTAGCTGGCGCAGAACCGGGCCCAATGGAAAATATGTACAAATGTTTGTCTTGCTTTTCTTGATTTACATCGCAAACACTAAACAGACAAAAAAGACAGAATGGCGTGTAAAAGCAAACAAACAAAAAGACAAGATTCAAAAACAAAATCTTTTTCTAAATTTCTTTCTTTCTTTTGTGGTCTCTATATTTGTTACTTTTGTTTCATGCTTTTCACCGGCTCTATGTTTTATAAACTGCTGATAATTACCTACATATATATATATATATATATATATATATATATATATATATATATATATACTCTTTCTTGTTAAGGTGCACATGAACTGTCTTTATAATCTGCACTCAGCACGACGTGCCATGACTAGCGGAGTCCTGCAAGATGTCATCTTTGGTCCCAATCTGGTTCTCAAATATTTACGATTTTTTCGTTAAAGGGGTATATGCGAAACCTTTTTCCGGATGGTCGTCTATGAATTTCCACTTGAACACCTGCAATGAATTTCGAAAACCATTTAAATTGATCTGATTTTCATTGAGCTCTGGTTAAGTAACTTCTTCGTGCACAAATCTCGAATCCTCTGTTACAGATGTAACATCCCACCGGGCAGCTTAGCTCTAAATAGGGATCCAGTCCATGCCGTTTACTCCGTCCTATACCTGTGATTAAGTCATGATGACCTACTAAGCTTCTCAACTCATGTTCAACAACAGTTATCGTAGACAAGCCACCCTTTAGGTTTAATCAACAACTCGATAATCTTACTCAATGCCATACTTGTTCATTATTTGATTTGCGTACGCCAACTTTTGTACTACCGCCCGATCCCATACAATCTTATTCGCAATAATGATCTATTGCAGCAATCATTCACTAAAAGTCCGATAAGTGAGTCGTCGCTGGCAACATATCATGATAAGTGCAAGCTACTGAGCATCGATACTCTATGACCACAAAGCAACAAGTGAACTTAGTTATCTTTTACAAACTGATTCACATTCTCGGCTTCAGCTCAAGTAGTAAATTGAAGTCAAGAGAGGACGGTGACTACAATTTAAGGAAAAGAATAGTTGTTCTTCCTCAGCAAAAGTCCACATATCAACTATTTCCTTATAGTACGATACTTATGTGGAGCCCACTATCACGCTCAGTAAGAGCAAGCCAATCCGTCACTCCGTTCAAAACTCAGCTAAATCAATTTGTTTCCCTGCCGAATATAGCTACACTGTTTGAACGACAGATGACGATCGAGAGCTATGTTTCCAAGGACCGGGGAATGTTTAAGAAGATCACTCAACGTACTTGTCACTACCTCGGACACATACTTGTATTTGTACTTTGTTCCCTTTTGTTTCTCACTGCAAAACCAATTAGCTAGCAGTTTTAGATGGATTTGGGACAGCATCAGCGAGAGCAATGTCCGTGCAATCCAGGTCCAATCCGACCAAGGTGAAAATTTGTCTCAGAGGGTCGATTTCTATTTTTCACACTGGCTCTACGCTGTTGTTTTTTGTACTTCTCCGGAGGCAACGACTTGGGTACACGCAGCAGTTCACAGTACCTCGCTAAGTGAAATTGCGGTATTCATTTCACTATTTTTCGATTGCGTGCAGTTTGTCAAATCTGTCTCAGTATTGCCTTCGGACCACTATTTTTCTATGATTACTTCTGCTAGTCATTTGTTATCTGTGATCATTATGTACAATACGAATCGCGCAACCGTTGGACACATGCCATTTTTTGTTTTCATTGCTATTTCATTCTGTCGCTATGTATTTCCCTTTTATTATTAGCCACGACTAGGTCCATCTCCTGTGTTGACGAGTTGAACCTTCTAAGTTAACTGGTACACCTAGACATTTCAATTTTCAACTGGTCGATTTTGAACCGCTTATCGACACGGTTAGTACTGTCTCTCAAGTCGACACATTGTTGGAGACTTGACATCAGAGGGGATTACTAGGAATAGATGAATTAAACAAACGTGAAACAAAACATGTAGGTGGTGGTGTGGTAGTGTATGATGTAGCGGAGCCGGCCACCAGCATCTCAGCTGAGGAAACCGAAGACAGAGAACGTAGATAGATAGCAGGGTTATATAGATTCATGTTTATATGTTGTGTTTATAGAGAGCTTTTTGGTTGTCTGGGTCGAGGGATTGGGTTAACTTGGGGGACCCACCCGGAGCCTTAGGCTATAAAACCTGACATGCAAGGCAGCGGAGCGACTAACGTATATCGCAATTCGTCGGGAGTCGGTACCATGACTTTTGAATTGTAACAAACTACTCGGGATACCCGAGCAGCCCGAGTACAACAGTACAGAGGTCAGAAAAGTTTCCTTCAACATGTAGCCAGTTACTGAATAAGTGGACCATTGACAGCCAGGTGGCTCATACGCGTTCTTAATGTACGATATCGGTCCACCCGGAAACCGATGCTTAACATAGTTGTTTATCCGCTCTCCGTTAGGTACTTACCTCTGTTTACAAATGTGAGTGGTCTGTGACCCTATAGCCGGTCACATTGACTTTGACACAGCGCCGTACGAACACTTGTGGTATTTATTAGAGGACCAGGTGACCAGCCCAGAGTTCCCGACACTCTGAGACCATACCGCTGTCCACGACTACTTATTCATCTCGCCTGCAAAGCAAACGGGACTTATTCGCATTTACCTCCACAACCAGGGGACGGGTTCGATAGCGTACAGCTTCACTACGGGCACGAAAGAATGCCTGCTAACAAGCCGCTACCAGGGAGTGGCTGAATAGCCGAGAGCAGCCACGCGCAGGATATAGCGTCCGCATTCAAGTTCACGCTGAGCACCAAAGAGAGGAGTCCGGAGGAGGTTAATACAACAGCAGCCCTGACTTACAGCACCAATTAGACAAGGCGAGATGCATGCGTCTGCCGAATTTCGTCTTCTCGTTGGCCAAATCCTACATAACTAGAGCTGGCTGCTGTTGAACTCTTCTGCATCACACAGTACAACTTGAAAGCATTTCCTCTTGTCCTGTCGATGCATTAAGTGCTTAATTTTCGAACGTGGCATGCTATTTCGGTAGCATAAACCGGTACTCATGTCAACTGTCAACTTGTCATTAGAGTCACCTTTATTATTTTCTCGATCGATATATTCGGTTCTAGTGGTAACGCGCATATTTGTACGGTCACTTTCGATCTTATTCCAAAAGTCCTGACCTCTTCTATTTTATTTGTGTCTGGAGAATAAGATCGAACACGCTTCGCTCACTTTGTTCTTCGGGTATGTGCGCTGTTTAGTTTGATGTAGGTGAGCACTGGTATGTGTCCTCAGCCAATTTCATGCACTTCCCGCGTTTGATGAATCAGTCTTTCAGCCTGTCCTCCTCCATACTTTAAAAATAACATTTAACCAACTAGTTACCAAATGTAGTACACCTTTATATGGTAGCAATCTCCAAGCAGAATGCGCCCCTTACTTCAGTCGGAAAACTTGTAGGTGTCCTGAACACTGTATATGAACTAACCCCAGTTTTATTTTACCGATAATGTATGGGTAGATTCACTCCTAATGGGTTTTCATATCAGCATCTTCGTTTCATTTTCGATGCAACAAACACTCCCCGAGTGCCATTTGAATAAACTCACTATCCTTAGCGAACTGACTTCCTGCTAAGTCTCTTTATTTCAGGTGGTGGGTTTTCAATTTTATCCTAATGCTTTTTTTCTCAGATAAATGTCCACCTGTACGCTCTTCTATAAACCTGCACAACTCGCTTAAGCCAATTGTAGTTAATTTCGATAACATTTTCGCGTTTGTGTCATTTCCGTAAAATATACTTTCTGATCCCCTGAACTTATCTCAGATCCTTTGTTAACAACTTATTTCATATGCTCATTAATCTAAGGTTTTTGTCACGTTTCCTTATGCATCACTCGATTTCTTTTCATTGTTACCTTTCTCTCAAGTGATTGGCTGTTGGTTGATATCCCCGGTGTGGCTGCGCTTGATGTGCATGTTGACAAGGTGCCTACCTGTCTATTACCCACTACCTCGTCCATACTGGTTCTAGGAGACAGTTGGTCGTTGCTGGAGGGGACGGGGTGCACGGTTCCTGTGGCCGTGTTAGGATCAAAGAGTGGTTCCATGCACTCAGTGTGGAGCGGACTACGGTCCAGCCACCGCCTTGTGTGCGTTTGATTCCCCAAGTACAGCGTGCTTGTGTTTGCCTGTGGAGGAGTGTGGGCCAGCTCCGTTAGTGAAACGTGCCTCCCATGCACATGCCCCCAGGTCGTATTCCTTCGGGTTTACACTGGATATGGGGTGTGTGGTTGGTATATATATATATATATATATATATATATATATATATACATATATATATATATATATATATATATATGCAAAAGTCTGTTAACAGACATAATGCCATCGGAAACCATGGGATTCAAACGAAGGTACAGAAACAGTAAAATAAAACACAACACAACAATGTCCATGGTTTCCTCAGAGGGCGAGATACTACCCGGTTGCCCAAGCCGAAGTAGGGTGTTGACTTAGGGGACACCACCCCGAGCCGTTGGCTGAATAGCCTGCCCGCAAGGCAGCGGAGCGAATTCAGGGAATCGCGCCCATTGGGAGCCGGTGACTGTTTGCTCCGTTCATACGCCTTTTGTTTGTTCCTTTGTCAAACAGGGGCCCAATGCTCCCCAGAAGTACAGCATAAAGTTGCTGGAATACAATGCTTCGCCAGAATGAAGCAAGGGGCAGTGACTTTATTTAGTGGCGAGTCACATCCGCCACGTCACAGTGTTGTTAAACGGACATATGTGGCTTTTTATAGGGAGAACGCTTGCCAGGCGAAAACCCACCACGTCCTGGAACACTGCCGCCGAAACATTTGCTGGAACGGGAAAATCCCGAACCACCCAGCTGGCACCACGAGGAGGTTGTTCGGCAAGCCAGCCGAGCCATCTATGGTCCCTCTGTAGGCGCAGGCGTCCTGTAGCTCGCCACAATGACAGGCAAATCCGAAACCGGATGCCCTCCTACCATATATATATATATATATATATATATATATATATATATATATCATAACTAGCATGCGAACTAGCCCACGACGCATCTACATTATGGCAATTGCTAGTTGATTGTCAAAACTGTTCACTGAGAGCTGCACCATCTGCCCTATTGAAATAAGAGCATGCAAATCGCAATCAATGTTAACAAGAGCAGTTTCATTACGTAAAGATGTCACAACTAAATTGCAAGAAAGTGCTATTTGAGGAGGGGGCTGAGGCTTAGGTGAGCCTGTTACAAATAGGCATAAAGTGTACTATGCGTAGTGTATTTTATTGGCCAAGCACTTGTGAAGACGTACATTGAAAAAAGTATGAAAGCTTGACATAATCACCTTCACTATTCTCTACCCGACCATCGTTCCTTCTTTACTCGGGAAAGCGTAACTCAAAAACGCACGAACAACTGGATTGCAGAGGAATTGCAAACTGATATTGAGCTAAACATTTTCGTCTTCACTATTCCTTTTGCGCCTACTCAACCACGCCTGTCTTACAACCATACCAAAAGGTGTGAGCTGAGAAGAATCATTCTTTCGGTATATACGTCTGCTAGAGGTGGAAAACACCGCAGCTGTTGTGCCGCAAAACATAAGAAAAGAAGATAAACGTGCAACAGAGGTACGCCAGTTTAGCCACCAATTACGGATGGGCACCCGTCCGGAGAGCTACCGGGTGGTATTGTGCCCTCTGGATTGGGAGGGACAAAGGAACTCACAGCACAAACGCCACTGTGATCGGCTCTTCGCAATGCCAACTACTGCATCCAAACAAACGTGTTCATCGTCTTTCGGACCCCAACCAGGGAGCCGAGTAGCTCCAACCGAGACCAACTTCGAACTAATGGTCTCTATTCTTCTTGACCAAGACATTTCTTGGTCATCCCTCCTTTTCTTTCATCCACACCCCGGGCGCGCAAATAACGCCTGTTGTGAGAATGGGCAACACCTGACCTAGCTATCGGAGCCTGGCGCGTGGACTAACGATGCTTAGCCGTTCATTTCTTCTTTCTGTGCCATAAATAAGGCACCGAACGCGTTCATTGCTTACGCGGGGTTCCCACTAGATGTAAGTTAAACTGTGAAGTCACTGGTGGTCGAACGTTACTAGCGCTTTTAAGTGTAGCGATCTGATAGGCCAGGTTTCATAACCGTACAGTAGAGTCGAGCGTACGGCTGCAATGTAAACTCTGCCCTTCAGGGAGAGAGTGATGTCGCGTTGGCGCTATAGATAGTGAAGGTTAGCAAAAGCGCCTCGAGCATTTGCTATTCAGTTTGTGACCTCGTCTCCAATTCCACAGGCGCTGACACAACTTCCCAGGTCGATGAATTTCTGAGCGACTTCTAGCTGATCCACACCAAGAGTCAGGAGGCAGTCTCTGCCGATCTTGGATGAAAGCCTTGCAATTGATGGGTGCAATGCCAAGCTCGAAACGGCTGATAGCCAGCGCAGCTTGGCGCGTTTGTGAGCTGTAGCGAATTAGTGCAATGTCGTCAGCAAGAATTCGTACGCATGGGAGCAACTCCACGCCTTCTAAATCGTGTCCCGCGAACGCGATTTCCATATCTTCGTCAATAACGGAGTTGAAGAGGAAAGGTGACAGCGGGTATCCCTGTTTTACACCGCCGGAGATAGTGAAGAAAGGCGACGCTTGCCGTAAGCACTGGCTTTGCCCGAGCTGCGCGCGTAAAACGCCCGGTTAATGTTTACATACTTCTCGGGAACATCTTTCCTTAGGAGACAGTCCTAAAGGGCAGATCGATGCGCCGCATTGAATGCACCTTTGATGTCAAGGAACTCGACTCCGGGGGGCGTCAATATATGTAACGGTGCTTCGACAATGGACCTAAGCTGAGATGTGGTCGATGCAGCCGCGATCTAGACGAATCCCGGCTTGCTCCTCACGAAGCTGGCTTGAACTGGTGCCAGTTAGTTTGTGAATGATGACAGAAGCAAGCAGTTTTGAGGCTATGCAGATCAGACTGATTCTTCTATGGTTGCCGAATTCTGAACGTGAGGTTCCCTTGAAAATCGAGACAATAGTGGAGTGGCTCCAGTCGTTTGGGACACTTTCCTCCTTCCACAGTTTCACAAGTAACTTATGGAAATCGTCAACAAGAGTAGGGCCCCCGAATTTGAAGAGAGCTAACGGAAGATCATCTGATCTCGTGGCTTTATTCGACTTCAGCATTCTGATCTCACGTTTGACTTCTGATCGAAAGGGCGGACCCAAAGCGACAGCCCAGGAAACGGAGCTATTGCTAGCCAGGTAGATATCTGATAATTCCGGCCGATTAATTTGTCTTCAAAATGCTCAGATCAACGCTCCAAGAGTTTGACCACTTTGTGGATAGGCTGTACACTCTCGTCATAAATAGTGTCACTAACACGAAGTCTCATGCTGCCCGTTTCCCGTATCAGACGGAATAACTTACGATGGTTACCAAGGGCAGCGCGGCCACTTCCGTTTCTGACGTACAGTGAGGCCACCAGGATTCGCGGTCTCTCTTCAGGCTAGCACGGAGTTTTGCCTTGTGTTATTTGCTAGTCTCCTTGTGTTCACTTCCAGCGGAATATACCGGGGAACACCGACAAGTTTCAGAGACTGGGAGGGGACCCAATATCGTTGTTGGCTATTAGACTTACCATATGGGTTAACTGCTGCTAGTAATGTCCGGGGAACATGTGACCAGTGATCTTCAACTATATTCAGTGGGCGTTCGCTCAATCCGAACGCGGTTGCAGACCAACACATACAAGCGCATGGTCAGTCCACACATGTGCTCTAAATCGAGCGACAGTTTTTGTCGAAGTCTGTCCAGCAGTTTGATCGGTTAGCGTCCAAGGCTGGTCTAAGGTTGGTGGGCGCCATGTAACTCTCCGGCGGGTGACATGTCGTAAGTTGGTGCCCGCAAGAAATGAGCGAGCATCTTAACAAACATAAAATAAACGCCCACCGTTAGCATTCCGAGAGCCTACACCGTGTTGGCCGCCAAAATACAGCTCATCATTGGACAATTTTCAAACTTGAGCGTTCAGATTCCCAGCCCGTCAGCACTGCAGTATCCGTGCTTCTTCTGTTGCGATGGAGCTCCTTCATTTGATGGTAGAGGTCGTCATTCACTGGGTCATCGTTACATTTGGTTGGACCGTTGTTTGAAATGACAAACAGACACCATTTGTCTGCGTGCTGCTTTGAACGAGCCAGCCACACGGACCACACACATCCGGCTACTGATGGGAAGTTAACCAACTAGAGCAGCTCCGGCTCGTGGACTCAAGGCAATTTGCAATGACGACTTGGCCGACACTCGAAGCTGCATCGTCTCCGGATAGGCGCAATGAGAAAGCACTGCTGGTGTCACTTGAATGAGGTCGCAAAGCGAGCACAGAGCTAGGGTATGGTAATTAGGTTTCCAAAAGGCAGCAGATATCGATTGACCAATCGGTGATATTGTACATGCGTTGAGGCATACCAATCTGAGAGGACGGAGAGCTCCAAATAGAGACTGATAAACTGGGTTTGACGGGTTAGTTTGACGTGGGCTTGTCGACTGGGAAGGAATAATGCTCCGCGTTTACATGTGTGTTGAAACTAGAAGAAGATGAGAGGGCTAAAAATTAGGGGTTGACTACGGGGGGATATAAGTGAAGTTGGGACGAGACAATAAGGTTGAAACTGCGTAAGAGGGGGAATAAGAAGACGAGAAAGTTTGAGCGATAGCATCCAAACCCCTCTCCACCCTGCTGGATGCGGCAGATAGGGTGCCGTTGACTATCCTTTGCGACGGTCAAAGCATCAAGAGATTGTTAGAAGGAAAATTCATCGTGTTGTATTGCGGGGGGAGGATACTGTCAGCTTGTCCAGGTATAGACAGGAAAACCATTAGGGTTCTCAACCGAAGCTTTTGGTTCAAAAACCTGACCGCAAGGCATCGGGTTTGGCAGTGAGCTACAAGCAGTCCGATTTTGGAGTATGGAGCCACCCTCACTCCAACACCTAACCTGGAGAACCAGGAGGCTGAGTTTGTCTGGCCTGGAGCCATTGACGTATCTGGTATCGGTGACTCTGAAGAGGCAAGAAGCACGATCCAGCATAGGTCAATGGATCGCTGAGGCACGTAAGCTATTGCACCACGGTAAGGTCCAGTCTTATTGCAGTGGTTTCCGCAAGTCACTGCACTAGCATTCACTTGTGAAGGTAGAAAGGACAGCTCAAGATCATGATGGATACTGAAGTATAGGTGAGAACGCATGGAGTAATCGTGACACACAACCTAGGTACATGAGCCCAATAAGGAGTAAGGCAGGTGTGGTTCTTACGTCCTAGACGGACACTATGCAGATACTTCATGACATTACGTCATTCTAGTGAAAATTTACCCAAGTGACTTGCCTTAGCGATAGAATACCGGTAACACAACCTCATTGACGGAGTTAGAGTAAGACATCTTATTTACTGTTAGCAGGTAAGTGGTATGCTTAAGTTAACAAATGCAAACAACACCACTGATTTTTATGAGCTCAGCCAAGCTAAAGTCGATACATGAAAAACAGGAAATACTGTTACGATCACTCATAGCAATCACGTGAACCGGAGCATGAATAGTCGACATCATTGTGTTAATCGCTAACCGGTTACCTACCGGGATTTTTCACTTTTCATGGTTTCCATAGAGATTTTTCTCGAGACGCATGGTCCAACTTCAAGGCTCGAAACGAAAGTTGTTGAGCCTTGAACTCCAACTTTTTAACCACTGCAAAGCGGGGATGCGTTGTGGAGCACTTGGACTCGAGAGATACTTGTGGATTGCTTCATCCGATTCCTTATTCAAATGCAAAGAATAAATGCTGCATACCGTAAGCGGCAATCGTTTAGAAGTCTGGATCTAATGCATTTTCAACAGAATCAAAGCTACAATGCCCCAGCTGGATAATAGTATTCAACAATTAGCACTTCTAGCTCAGCTACAAATCGCCAAATAACCATCAGATGTGATTGCAATTCCCACTTATGTTCATTTCGTGTGTTTCTTTCATTTGCGATGTTAATCGGTTGGTATCCCTATATTTACATTTACTTTTTCCCAAGATTATCATATCAATAATTCAGAATTTATACACTTTTTGTAGTGCTCAGTTCTGTCATTCCTCCACACATTTACTGTCTAGTTTGCATGATTTTTTCATATTCGTATTCATATGGTACCTCATGCTAAGGTTGATGTTGCATACATCATGCTTCTTCACCGCACTTAGGCCACACCGATTTACACTTAAACTAGATCTTCTTGGCCTTTATAAAATGTATACCGCTTTAACTGGTTTATTCAGTTCTGTTATTTATCTGCATATTCCGTGTCAATTTTGTGTTTATTCTCCTTCAACTTATATTTTGATTGTTTGATATCTCCGGTGTGGTTACGTTTGATGGAAATTTTGTCAAGGTGTCTACTAGTTTGACCTCCTCCACCTCGATTACTGGATCCAGGAGACCGTGAATCGTTGCTGGGTGTGGACGGTCCTCGTCGCCGTACTAGGCTCAGTGAGCTGTTCCATCCAGTGTGGAGCGGACTACGGTCCAGCCACCGCCATGTGAACGTCTCGTACGCATGATTTCCCACCTATATGGACAGGAATGCTGCTGTTGTTGTTGCTGCTGCTGCCGCCGCTACTGCTGCTGTTTATGTTGAAGTAGTGTGGGTCGGCTCCATTGATGAGACGTGGCTCCCATCCACATGCCTCCTGGTCTTGTTCTTTCGGGTTTACACTAGATATAGGGTGTGTGGATGGAGTATCGCAAGCTACTCATGGTCCCTCTGTAAGCTCAGGCATCCTGTGGCTGTCCCCGGTTAGGCCGCAGTGACAGACAAATCCGGAGCCGGATGCTGCCAACAAATATCAGGCGTAGCATTGTGAGGCTGTCCGCCTCGGACAGCATGTGATAGGAGGTGACATTTTTAATACAGACGATTGCTCGATATCACGTGTAAATTCCTCAGAACGTTTTCATGCTGGAAGTGGTACTGACAAATGGCGATAATCCTACTGAGACCGAATGTCAAATTATTACTGCAAACGTTGATACGCAGAAAATAGAGAGCGACATTGACAGCATTGGTGCAGCAAGAAAAGTCTGTAATGCTGATACAGAATTTGCGCGCTAATTTGTATAATTTGCAAGGCAGCCACTATCTGGCACGATAACATGCAAACCGAGTGATTTTACGGATGTTAAGATGTGCCACGAAATCCGCGTTATGCTTGTCCGACTGGGGTCTAATGCTATGCAACGCCTTGACCATGGATTTAAAGAGGTAGTGCGACTTAGAACAAATGGAAAGTTTTAGCTAAGCTAACAATGAAATTGTTTTATTGGATTTGTGAAACAGAAAGCAAAGATTCGGACATGGATTTCTGATTTTCCTTCGAAAGAGATCCTGTTTTGCCTTGGCTGCAGAATTTCTTCAGCGGGATAGTCCAATTTTCCGCCCGGTGATTGGTCTAAAGAACCGGTAGAAACCAGACTTAAATGTATGTGAATACGAATCAGACATTCTTCAACTGCATGAAGCTAGAGATCCGGTTAGTTTAACGAAATACAGTTGACAAGCTGTTTTAAGCACCTATAGAAAAGGAACTAAAATTTGATGTGGAATTCCAACTTGACTAATGAAAATAGTCAGGTTTTTCAACAAGCAAAACAAGGCACTGCGTGGTCACCGAGAAGACATCCAGGATAGTAGTAGAAGCCAGGAAAATAGGGGAAATTTTTCAGGGTTTGTATATTTGTATGACCCTGTTCTTCGTGAACACTTGATGACTGCTCAGTGTGGAAAGTCAGCAAATCGAAGCTCCAACTACCTCCACCTGATGAGTCCAAACCAGGAGGAAACCGCGGTCTTGTGGTGTCAGTGTTGGGAGGAGCAACCCCGAACCATTTCCAAAGTCAACAATTCTTATTTGTTTCCAAACGTTCGAAATAGACTTGAGCATTTTGACAAAGCATCTGAGAAGAAAAATCAGGTCAAGGAAGCAAGCATTTTCGTTTAATTTTCTATACCGGTCTCGATGTTTCTCACAAAAATCAGATGATTGCGGTGATGCGCTACGTAACAATGAATGAAAATGAATTGAAAGTTGGGGAGTGTTTTCTCAGCGGCTGTGGAAACTAGTTGGGGTTGTCTAGCAGACTATGTATATGTTGTGGTGAAGAGATACTCAGAAGTCTTGACTGCTCTGGAACAGCTGGCAGAAGAAAAATAAATACATCCACTAGATCGGGTGCTTCCTTTATTTTCATCGCTGTACTGTCGTTTCCGTTTATTCCTCCTCCGAATCTTTGAGCATCTGTTCTCCACAGAAATATCTCCAAACTAAGGGACTGGATTTGCAGCAAATTTCTGTCAAGCTCACAACGTTAAATATTTGCCTTCATCATAGAGAGAAGGTGGATGAAGTTAAAGACTGCTCTGAATTAGGGATAAGCATGGAGCGTGAAGCATCTTTTGATATTTTGTGCGTATTTGATGCTGGTTTGAAAGGGAAAATGCTGTCCGTCATAGATTGACTAGTGAAATACGTCGCATATTTAAGCAAACTCATGACTTTACAAACATATAGGCTTATTTTACACCGTCAGCTCTGCTTTAACGAAGTTGCGGAAGATTTAGAAAAAAGGAATTCTTTACCGCAGATTGCAGTATTTTGTGCAATCTACAGAAAATGACAAATTCAATGGATCCTTTGAACTTTTTAGCTTCCAACTGAAAAATCACCTTGAGGAAACTGCACCAAACATTACGATCTTGCTGCGAAGGTTCTTTGCTCTAGCTATCTGCATTGTAAGCTGTGAGTGCTCTTTCTCAGAACTTATGTTTATGAACATCTACCTTCGTCAGTTAGAGGAACTGTTCGCTGAACTTGCCAATTTGGTTACAAGCACTTGGTTACCAGTCGAGGTGAAATCTGCTGTAGTTAGTGTGTCGCGTAGCGTAGCAATGCCTAAGTGATAACAAGTAAAAACCTGAGCTACCCACCTTAACTTCTATACCGGATCTATCTTCCTTTTGTTATGAACCTGACAAGGCTCTGTATAGAGAGGGAACTTGCCAATGGACTGAATTTTGGTCTTCCCGATACTCTTGCCGCATGTAAAGCACAAAAAGTGAATTTTAATTTTGCACACGAGAATGAGAAGACACGTAATAATTTGAATTCAGGTTATCCCGTAAAAATGCTGTTCATTCTTGCTCTCTTGAAATATAAATACTTGCATTTACGGTAGCACTATAAAACCGGATAATCGAATGTTGTTGTATGAAATGATTATACCGGCCTGTAGATGAATCATTGAAAACAATTGTTTGCCTCAGACTGATGTTCTAAATGAAATATTGATGACTGTTCGCAGTTGTGAGGGTTTACGGATTTACAACTGCCAGGGAGGCGAAAAGGTTACGACCGCCTCGGGCTACGCCTGAGAAAAGAAATATGGACACCGAGTGTCTCGTTTTTTTGTTTTTTTTACCCTGCGTTTTCGTTCTGGCTTGTAATTTTTGTGCACAAAGATAATGCAGCTAGTCGTTTTTGTCAGTTATCCGGTCTGCTGTGAAAAACGTTTGGTGACCCCTGGGGTCGGTGATAGTCATTCACTGACATGACGCACACGCCACTTCGGGCGTGCAGTTTCCCCCAGCGTACAACTACTTCTTAGGTGTAGAAAATAAAAACGACACATTGACGACGAAATTATGGTCACACGAGTTGGCTGGTACTCTCTCAGTGCACAGCATCATCTACAACATTCCGCACCACCCGAGACTACGGCCGCACACCAAATCACTCGTCTGTATGGTCTTTCATCCCTTATGCCATCGTCTAACTTCACGGTGAGGGAAAGGACTCACAAATAACAGTAACATAGTTTTATTACGGGATGGAACCTTGATACTGGAACCCAAATGAATGCACGAGCAACTTACATCAACAGACGTGGAAGTTGCACGTGTTCTTCTAGATAAAAGCTTCAAAAACGGTTATTGGTACATACGTGTGAGCAATTTTGTCAAGTGACTGTTTAGATCAGGAATGTCCAAAGTCCGGCCCGCAGGCCAAATGCAGCTCGCGTTAACATTTCAACTGGCCCGCGGCCTCATCTTAAAATAATACATTCAGGCTTATATATTTTTCGTACCTGTGTACTTGTTATTATCCTAATGTCAGACTGAATATGGCTGGGCATATGTTAACCTCACAACGTGTGGCCCTCCTTGCAAAAGTTTGGACACCCGTGATCTAGGCTGTTTTACTCACTCCAGTGATTAGGAGAGGAGAAAAAGGTTGCCATTGACGACCGGACTATGTCTCGTCAGCTAATGCGATGTGGCAGAATAAGAACACCACTACGAGACCTACACTGGGGGATCCGAGCACACTATTACGGCGAGTTGCCAGAAACCGATGGTAGCGATCTCAGTGCATACCCAATGCAGCGAAAATGCAAAACATGTATTCAAATTGGCATTGAATGCAACTGGTTCCACTCCGCAGTGATAGATCTAAGGTCGATTTGCTGCTGATGGGACAAAGCTTGGCCATGTCTTGTTTCTTCTGCGGAATCACTAACGCGCTTGCTTTCGACACCCTTTGTTGTGTTTCTACTCCACTTCATTCTAAGATTTTTGCCATGATAGCAATATTTGCAATATTTTAAACTGTTTTTCTGAGAATGAGATATCCGGTTTTTCACAAGTGAGATGCAACCAATGGGTTGGAAAGTTCATAGTAATAAGTAATTCTGCTAAATTACATCCTGCTGGGCTTCTCTTCGGAAGCTAAAGATTGCGAATCATTGAACTTGGCTCCAATTTCGTCTCGATTCTGGGAAAGTGAATGAGTTCACGCATAAACATTGCTGTTCCGAATGCTGAACACCAGGCGTAATTATGCTGCAATAGACCTACCTCCGTGGCGGCGTGGAACACACAGTTGAAAAACTTGAAAGAATTACTCACCATAGTGTCGATCTGCCATGCGTATCCAGAGACCGTGACGGAGTTGTCATCACCTACATTACTTGCTCATATTGTACGTCACAGTTCAATGCCTGCTTGCTATTGAAGTTTAAGCCAATATGTGAAAGTTGGTGTCGTTCGATTTCTCTGGAAAACATCTAGATTTTCTCCAGCTCTTTCACATTTGCTGCATACGAATCTTATGGTGTTTTCACTGTATCTGCTCTCGACGGCCTTATTTGTTTTCCCTGTGTTTTTGCCAGAGATTTCAACAGATTTTACATCACTTATCCTCACATCACCTACTGAATGTTGTAAATTCCTCTACCAAACGATGCAATCCTTGATCTGGTATTTGTAAATAATGCGAGGCTGTCTTCTCTGTGCCATTGGGTACCTCTAGGTAGTTTTGTTTGCTTGAATCCCAAGTCACCCATTGCAAAAATCGCAGCTTCATACGAAGTCAGGGTTCACTTAAAAACGGATCAACAACGGAGCATGCTTGCACCTACAGATTTTGCTATATTTTTGTCACGGATGTATCCACTTTGTGATCAATTATCGAGCTGCCTGCTAATCTGTTTTCTCAATTATTGTTTATTGGAGATTATTTTCTTTGTGCATAGGTTCTCTTCCCTAAGTCTCAAGGGGAAGCATTTATAAGCACATGCTACGCCGTTTTAGCCACCCTCGGAATTTCTAGTTGTCGGGAAGCCTGGTGTACACTTAAACAACTATGTGGTGTCTGTCCAGGTGCCGAATCCAGACTTGAACATGGAAGAATTATGCTGCTAATTTTGTCGCTTCTGTGTTATTTTCATCTCTTATCAATCCTTCTGCCGAATAGGATGGCCTACAATTTCATTATCTCCCATCGACATTGACACTATTTGAAAACTGCTGCGGCCACCTCCCAGCAAGACAAATCTTCCGAACGGACAATCTCCCGTCGTCTTAAATGAATGTGCTACTTCCTTTCCCTAGCGTCTCACCGACTGATGTATTCAATCTAGCACGTTTATATTCTCTGATATTTGACCGCACAAAGCTCGTTCTTGACTTGAAAATCTGCACGAACCCAAGTAGAACACCAAACACTTCACTGATTATCACGAGTCCCATGATTGGTTGAGAACAACGCACTTGTGTGAGAACTACTTGGCGTGTAATCTAGCGGTGATCCTGGGCTTAAAGTGTACTACTTTACTGGAACCGACCACTTTTCCAAACTTCCCATAGCCGGTAATTGAGAAATTATTTCCAAGTGTACTTGCGTCCGCGTGATGCATGTTCTATCTGCACCCTTTGGACGTCATCGTGACCTTGAGGCGCTGTCAAGGGAATTCACATCTGACTTTACCCATTTGGGATTGGTGTGTATTCGTGCGTGCATGTGGGTGCATGGATGAACTTAGCTGAAGACGATGCAGCCCACGTCACCCGCGCTCTCTGTGTCTACACGGGTGTCTGTGGCTTTTCACAGTCATACCGACTGATATCCGGAAACGGATACCGGACTTATCATTCCAACACACCACATGGCCTCCCACAAGGTATCTTTTCATCGCACTTTACGGCACAACGACGATTAACGATCGCGCTTAAACAGGTTCTGACGTGCAGCTGCAGTGTTGATACACTTTTCATTGTTCAGTGCGAACTTGGATAAAAAGAGACGTAAACAAGCGCAAAACCACTTTGTGCTATCAGATTTGTGCTTATCGACTCAACGCCATCTCCAATTTTAAATAAAAAGGGGTCAAACCAGAAGCAATCTTAAACAAGTGTCCTAACTGTTTCGAATCTGACCGTAAGCTTGTCAACACATTATTCATATACTCTTGTGAATGAAGGGTTTTAGTTGCCATTCTCGGACTCGTACTGTTCCGGATCCCTGTGAACGTGTTACTTCTAGGATGGTGCCAGTTCCTTGTGTTAGCTCACAATTATTGTTTGCATGTCGAGATGTCAGCTTGTCCCCGACGGACCGTCATATGATACCGGTTAATCTATCCTCAATACTCATCAGCGAATCAGTTTCTTACCTATTCATGGACACAGATCATTCTACGGTCAGCAGATTACCCTGCTGATACTACAAATTGCCATATCTGAATTAGTATCTATTCACTGTCTTGGACAGGTATGCCATTCCTGTATGCAGCATAAACAACTGCGTTTGGCTCCCAGTTACAAAAACAACTTCCCATGCTATTTACTTGGTTACTCCGATGACATTATGCGTTACTTTCAATTTGCAACTGGAGCATCAAAACTACCTTCTCCATTCATACGCGATGAATCTCTCACTTGTTCATGGATGGCAGATTTCTGCTTGTCTTATGATTTACCCTATTCTGTGAGATATCATTTCATTGTCTTGGACAGATCTCTGTACTTTCTTGGGTCTGAACAATTCGGTTCGGCCCTTTACAGTATTACAAGGACATTCCCTCACACCATCGTCTTGAAATCACCCGAAGGCATTACGTTGGTCTACAAACAAACGAAGACCAAACAGTTATTTTAGAGAACGTTCACATACGCAGCTTTTCAGATGTTTTATTCTGTCCACTAATCGAAATTCGGCCACTCGCTGTATCCCCACACAAGGACGCCACACACCACATTTCCAGAGAGGATAAAGATGATCGTACGAAATGAGCTGATCAAGCATTACTCGTAATCAACTCTACTACTTGTCATCAATCGCCTCACTACTCAAGTATTCATGAAATCGAGAAATCTGTAACCCTCTATCCAACAGTGCCCCTGCATGATACAACCGTCTCATATTCCGAATCAAGCATTCACATATGTGACGGTCAATAATATCATTCGGGTGAAGCATTTAGTATAGATTTTCCGGTACGAGGAAACTACTGAAAGGAAATTTCATGCTAATCATTTCGCCGATCCTGATATCATTTCTACGTGATCATGGCTACATATGCATGTTTCGCATTGTCCGAGCACAAATAAATAATTTATTTAAAAAATTAACCGTGTTTTGATTGGCGAAACAAATTTTAGCATTCACAGAATGTTTTAGTGAACTTATCTCACGGTGTGTCTAACCCCCTCCAACATTGACTGTCCATATCGGCTATTTATTTTAATGCACCCTCACAAACAAAGAACCTATTACAAGAGTAACTCCAGGACGTCGTGGGTTTTCGCGTGGCAAGCCTTCTCCCTATCAAAATCCACAAATGTTTGTTTCACAACACTGCGACATGGCGGATGTGACACGCCACAAAGTAAAGTCATTGTCCATTGCTTATCCGGACGTTATTCATCTCTTCACACATTGGTGACACGATCAAACAGACAAAAATAGAGCCATACATATACAAGTGCAACCAACACAGCTACACATATATGGTGGGCGGCATCCGTTTCCGGATTCGCCTGCCGCTGCGGCCTCCAAGAGAATAGCCACAGGACGCCTGCGCCTACAGAGGGACCATGGATGGCTTGCGCTGCACTACCCACAGCTCCAGCCACACACCCCATATCCAGTGTAAACCCGAAGGAATACGACCGGGAGGCATGTGGATGGGAGTCACGTTTCATCAATGGAGCCGGCCCACACTCCTTCACAGGCAAACACATGCCCGCTGTATTTGGGAATCAAGCGCAAATAAGGCAGTGGCTGGACCGTAGTCCGCTCCACACTGAGTAAATGGGACCGCTCTTCGAGCCTAACACGGCCACAAGAACCGTGCACCCCCATCCCCTCCAGCAACGACCAACTGTCTCCTAGAGCCAGTATGGACGAGCTAGTGGGTAGGCACCTTGTCAACATGCTTATCAAGCGTAGCCACACCGGGGATGTCAAACAACAGCCAGTCACTTGAAATAACACTAGCAAATAAAGTATATATGGTAAAACATACGGCTTTACCGATATAACTCTTCGTTAAATTAGCAAATGAAGTATATTGAATAGCAACAAATTCGTGATAAGTGCAAAATGTCCAGAAGTTACACAAAAAACATTACCAACTCAGTAAAGTTAACGAAGATAACCGCGATTAGTGTAAGCAACGTCTGCGAGTTAATAGAAAATTATTTATGTAGGCAGAACAAACCAAATAAAGTAGAATGAAATTTATCCAGCTTAAAATCACCTTGTTTAAGTGTAACTTGCTTTAGCCCAACTGTGGTGAAGAAACATCATGAATGCAACATCAGCCATAGCATGGGCACGCTACACACATGCACCCTCGCAAATATACGTTAACTACTATTGCTAACATGTAATTTTGTACATTTCCCCATCACTTGTTTTCCTGTTATGATCATGCCTGTATGAGCGTGCCTCGCGTTGTCGGTAATAAAATATTTATTTATTTATCATGCAATTTCGGCCTTCATTGCAGCGTATTGTTACACATCTTTCCATTTGTTACGACAAATCGAACATGCTTCATCATAACATTTTGCACATCCCTGAGCAACTAGTGACCTATGTATTGCCGTCTCCTGTACTTAGTTCATCATGCCGAATTAGTCGTTCCTCATGGAACCGAAAATTAACATTTATCTTTATATTCTACATAAGAGGAATGTTCACTAGTACAGGAAACAATGTGACCATTTAAAGCTCCGGTAATGCGTCGCCTGACCTACTGCGTCGAGCTGGCTTCTACTATCGGACTACCTTCGAGCGTAACTCGAACAGACAACATCAGCCCTTTTATTCAGGTGTACGTTACTAGCGTTCAAACGCTGAGGATTTGTCAAACCATGTGAAAGCCCAAAGTCCCGACGTCCATTTTCCATCATCGTTATGGACAAGTGCTCAGCGTAAGCTTCCTTATGGTGTGAAAAGTTGACTGGAGCGAGCCAATCTTGTCCCTTGCATTTTGTTGGAAGATGTGCTCCATGTTTCGCGTCTGCTTGCCTTATCGCCTCCAATATCAGCGCCCACAGTGTCCCGCGGACTTTATTTTCTACACGAATAGGTGCATTTTTTGTTCCAAATCGTCCTCATCTAATCTGTCATTCACTCATTTGTGAAAGGTTCTTGGATATTGGTTGCCGTCTAACTAAGGTTGATCGTGATTTGTTTCACCGGTGTGGCTTGTAAACGCCTATCCGAGCATTCTATAAATTTGTTGCTGTATTCTATTCCTCATCTATTTAGGCCTTCATCTAATTCTATTTCTTGCCGAATCTCATAGCTTCCTGATGACAAGTCCATTGCTTATTCCATATCTTATCTTTGGTGTCTGTTTTTCTTCTCAATTTCACACTTTGTTCTGGGTCCCATATCAAGGGGAGCGGCTACAACTGCTAGACCTATGTGTCTTTCGGTTCTCTATATGCCTAGCAATCTTTTATTCAAATGTATTTCGCATTTTTCGATTCATTTGAAGCAAGAGTTTCGGAAGTGAACTAACACAAGTGTCTTCGAACTAGACTGCGACCAGTGTTGAATTGAATCTCGATCATTTCCATCGCTGAAGCAGACAAGCCCGAGGAGTTGTCCACTCGCCACTTCACGACCGATTGTGTGCTTGTCTGTAATCGTCAGGTTGAAATAGCAAACTCGCAACTCGAATACTTAATATAGAGCTCTGCATTAATATATAACTACTGGCTAACCTAATGCCCTCAGCCTGGTCGCATAGTGATAAAGTCGTCAGCCGGTAGTTCTGCGTCACTTATTTCAGCCACAACTCTGCTGTCGATCTGTCTGACGAGTTCACACACACACACACGCACACACAGGAAACCGGCCTTGGGGGTGCATGATTACGAGTGGACAGCGACTGACTTTATCAGTCTCAAATGTATTTGTTCATCGCTATTTCTTCTTCTTTCTAATGCTGTAAGCGCCAACCAGTTGAACACATTTGAGTACCTCGTAGATGTATATGATCTTTCTCCTATTACTTGGCAGTCGAGGTATCGATAAGCAACAGTGCGAAACTAGACTGTTTGTGTCCCCGGATAAACAGTTTCCCCACTTTTACTCTTGCCAAAATATCACCTACCAATTTTCGAAACCGTGATGGTCGGTGTTGTATTAGTCTATCGTTGGTGCTTACCCCGTTTATCCCCTGGACTTGGGCTATTAACTCGCGACAGCTTATTAATTCATTAACACCAGAGGGGTTCAAGCTTCTGGCTGACGTACTGCAAATTTGTGACACCCACTTGCTTCTGCTGCGTCGGCATCCCGAGTTTTCCTCTTTGTGGAATATATAGTTTGCGTTCCATATGTCACTGTCTGCGAGTGTCACCTCGTGTTTTGCCTAGTGGTGCGTGGTCCACCAGTTAACATTTACGCTGCAGCCTAGGTACATTTTAGTTCAAGGTAATACGGTGCCTTTTCAGACGCTTAAAGCAATGCATACAATAGGAACTGGCAATTATTCTGTTACTGATAACATCGTGTATTGTTCAATATAAAGTGTTCGTCATCGCGGAAAGCGTAGGGAATGAAATTTCTAATGAAGGGAAGCCTAGAATTAGCTGAAATTTACAGAAAACATGGTCATGATATGTTGGCAAAAGGCCTAGTTGTAGTAAGATATTTGCATGTCGCGTGTACTTCAAAGATGGTGCTACTTGTCACTGATGATTCGGATGGTGAATCCCAGCACACAACGGCCATTTTTTGAGACATTCGTCCTGTTGAATAGGTTATCATTGACATTCATCGCACTATTTGTCGTGAATTCGCAAACGTGTCTTCTCTCTCCTCAGGGACAGTGAACACAATAGGGCAAGATCATTTGTAGTTCCCGTAAGGGAGTGCCACATGGGTTTAAAAACAGCTTTTTGTTTTTGACTGGCAAGCTGAATCGAAGTTTGCACTGAATTGAAGGACCGTTACCTATAGAAGGCGGTATTTCCTAGACCGAAACGTCACATCCTCCTTATAGTTCTGCTTTGGCGATAGATGATTCCCACCTGTTTGGACCTTATACGCATTCCCTAGGGGGTCGATATTTCCACCTTAGTTATGAAATGTGACAGACTGTCAAACTGGTTCAATGTATTGACAAACTTTTCTATGAGGAAGGTTTACAAGAATTAGTGAAGCGCTGGGAAAAGTATATAACCAAAGCAGCTGTACTTATTGAAAATAAATGCAGTTACCACTTCTGAAATTTGTAACTTAATTTTCTTCAAAATTTCCCGGATTAATTTGAACGCGCCTCTCTGATAGCAGGTCAATTGTATGCATGTCTACGAAGTGTTTTATTTCGATCACCCTCCTCTAAGTCATCAGGAACACCTGTGTTGGCTTGTTCTCTTATCAACACGCGCTTCGTGGGATTAGCAATGCTGTTTAGGAAATTCCTCTCAGCCCACATCCGCCCTTGCGACCTGGCAGATGTCCATCGATCCCATCCCTTTAGCTCTTTCATTGTGAACTCGTATTCCCTTTTAACCTTGACCTCGTCAACACTGGCTCCTCTTCCTCATTTTCTTAAAGCAGTTGCATGGCCGCGCAATCACTATACGTTTTCAGCCGTCAACGATGTTATGACCGCAACACAACGTGCGAACAGCATTTGGCGAGGAGATTTTCTGTTTTGCTCGTTGTCACCTTTGCTATGACACTCCAGGTGCAGACAGCCGGCGCTGGGAATGGAACCTGCGATGCAGTGGTTGAGGATTCGTGTCTTGATCACTAGGCCCTGAGCTGCACCATAGACACCGAAGACTCGCTACTTCAGATGTAGTCCCAGTATTCAACGTGACCGGCGTTTACTTTACAGTTGCTTGTGGTCCAATTTGATATAGAGTGCCGCAATCCAAAAACGCAGCGAATACTCTAAAACCCAACAATACAACACTAAATACTCTAGTACTCCATTAGGTATCTTCAATCCTGCTGGCACCACCAAGTGAGACCATCTATGGTTAACCTTGTGCGTTATATGTGATATTATTCGTAGCTCTTATCAATTAGCTCCTTTCTCCACTGTCCTTTACCTATCAGCCCTGGACCCGATGGGCTACGCGTGTGTAATGATTTGTAAGTGGATTTTGACCATATCTTCCCTGAACCCACAAAGCATACTGCATTAAACAGCTTCCTACAGATTCTTTAGTACCGCTAATGTTGTTCCGCAGCGACTTGACACTCCATGCTCGGTTTGGTGGGTGCTCCGTTTCCTCAGGAGCGAGATTAATAGGTTTCGTTCAGATGGGAATTGGGTATTGCAAGGATACGAGTGTGTGTGGACAGCCTCTGTGACTCGGGTGTATTTTTGTAGGTAGGTAGGTTTAATCTTTGTTTACTCTCTGCAGCATCCCATTATCTGAAAGTAGCTCGGATCTGCGCACGTAATTGATACAACGTGGACCCCAGACCTCTAGTTTGGAGCTGTTTGCGTCGCGTTTTGCGCATCTCTCAGTGGATGTATCTTCATAAGCAAGCATTACATTGCTGACCATTTTGTTCCCGTGATCCGCACTTACCTTGCTGCACATAATTGTCACAACAACAGAAAGTTTGTATGCGGCAGCAACAGCAAGCTATGCCACAACAAGGACAAAGGCAAACATTGTTGTTCGGCGCATTCACGACGAAACTGTTGTCAATAAATCAAACATCTACCACTGTGAAGACTGAGCGAAATTCAACTAGAGTGTTGGCGAAAGGAATGCTATATTTTCAAGGTGACGCAGGGAACGGCATAACTTTCTTCACTTGGTACAGGCGGTATGACGACATCTTTCAACATCCGTTACCAGTAATTCAAAATGTATGAAAATCAATCCGAGAATGAGGTTCCCTACCCAAATGAAATGAACTATTCGTGCAGACGTCTCAAGCTCCACCAACCTACTTATGTTCAGTCGATTTCTACAGTCACCGCAGAAATCAGAATAATTATGTTAGCTAAACTTGGTTCATCCTCAGACCCACCCACCCAGAACGTTGCTACAATGGTAGCATATAAGTAATCTGAAAAGTGACTCACAAATGTTGTAGTCGAGACAATTGGAATCAGAGTTCGCGATAGTTGAAGTAGTTTCTGCCAGAACGCCGAAAAAGAACATAACGTTGCACAACGGAAACTCCCACGTGTTTGTTATTGTGGTGAGCAGGGTTTTGTTAGAAACTACTCGTTCATCAGTCACTAATGCATCGTCTGTTACAAGGAAGGCCATAAAGAAACACATTACAGATCGATCACATAGCATCCTTGTCTCGGAGACCAGTCAAAGACGTTTCAACTATGCTGCGCTAAAGGGGATTCGAACATCATTTATGGGGCTGCACGGAGAGGGTTACTTTCTATTTGTAAGTTCACTACTGTCATGAGGTATGGTCACTAACTACGTCTGTAGCTGGGTACAGCATTTGCTATCAATCATCTCCAGACCGACATGGTTGCTTATCGATGAACCGATGATATATAATGTGGAAAATACCAGGAGGAGTGCGTCGAACATAATTTCGCAGATTCGTTGGAACTTTTATAGTGAATATGTATATAGAAACTTTGAACGCACTGGTATTTGCCCCGTTTTGGACAACTGAGGATTAAATATCCCTGGCGTAGTTTGATTCACCGTGGTGAACTTGTGGAGTGTTCCCCTCGTATCTACGTGCGATCTAACCCAGAAAAGCCTAGTACCTCAAGGCGTCGCATCGTATTCGATGCAACGCAGTACTCTGTACTGGCAGACATTATACAAAAACAGTTCTCAACGGTGTTCTACCCCATCTTTTTGATTGTTGTGCCAAGTTCTTCTCTCTTTAGTTAATCGATAACCCAACACCCTTCTTCTGCCCCTAACGACCATTGCTACATGCTTCTCTCAAATTAGTTGAGATGCATTGGATTGCCTGGAACAATGCGGATTAATGTTTTACATGGAATGCTCTGACTGGGTAACACCCATAATAGTAGTAAAAAGCCCAACCGGTCCATTCGTGTATATGATGATTTTGCAACAGGCCTATATGCAATACTGAACTTACATCAGTACGTACTACCATTACCGGAGGATTCTTCCCTCAGACTCAACTTCAGCCGCATTTTTCAGTGACTGATCTCACAGATTTACATCTAGTGTTAATCGATGACGACAATGTGTTCTTACTATTAAGACTCACTCTCTTTCTGAGTGAACGCTGCCCCGAGACTCTTTCAACAACTGATGGAAATGATGCTGACGGACAGACCATCGCTTTGTTCGTACGTGAACGACATCATCGTCGCATCATCGTCATTCTTCCCCGGTATTCTAACGTCTACGTGAGTACCGTCTCACACTGAGAGTGTACAAGTGTAAGCTGTGTATGCCTCAACTGAAACATCTTGGTTCTACAGCCGATCATACTGGATGAAGTCCCAGCGAGGAAAAACGCTTGATGGAGGAATTACTTGCACCACAGGATATATCTAACCTGTAGTCATTCTTGGGCATGGTGAGTTATAACGGCGCATTTGCTCTTGATATGCATCAACTTCGTGGGCTAATGAATGAGTCGCTAGGAAAACCCGTACCTGCTTTTGCTTACCTAAATGTGAGGAAACGTTTAAACTCATCATGAAAGCCCTTTCCTCTTAGTGCTGGCACATTATTATACAAAAGTAAGTAACAATCTCTGCACAGATGCCTCTACTTGGTATAGTTCTCTGTCAGTGCTACTATTCTTAACACCTGAAGGCCGGTTGTCCGCGCAGCAAGTGGTCTAGCAAAATCTTAAAGGAATTACTCACACGTCGGGAAAGGCCTTAACGTTTGTTGTAAAAAGATTTCACCATATGTTGTAGGGTCGGGAATTCGTAATATAGATGGATCACCAACTGTTATTGATCATTTTCAGTGCTAAGTGCAGCATCACTTTGTACACGGCAAATCGTCTCCAGTGTTGAACGATTCTGTAGCTCGGATAGAATCTTGCGTTCCCTCTGCACTTTACCCCAGTGCAAGGCATACTGCTGATTACACATGTTGTGGGCCCAAAGACTGGGGAGGTGCGCGCTGTCTTCTAATTTTCAAGATGGACCTCGACATGCCGACTCCATGCGTTAAACGTTACCCCGAGTTGGGGCTGGTGCCTCGTAGGTCGTGCTTGATTGCTAACTGGGTGTTGTACCGGGGTGATTAAGCGAATTGTCATACAGGATCTACTCTCAACAGCCTGCGGTTTGCATTCTTGATCATCTATTTATAATGCGATTTAGCACTGATGGATTTTAGCGCTTCAATCACAGATTGCGCTTCATGATTTACGCATTTCTTGCTTTACATTGATGGTCAACATCGTCTAAGTGAATGGACAGGTGAACTTGATCAAGGCACCTTTTCAACCAGCTGTCTGCGCCATCGAACATACGAGGATTTTGTCCGCCTTTCAGAAATCAGAAGCCTTTTACTTGTGTGTCAGCACGGGTCATCTCAGTTTTACTTACTGTGCGCTCCTTGGCGTCAACAATATTCATACCACTCTTACAATCAATGAGTCTCCGAACACCTATTATGTGCCTAGGCAAACAGACGTTTCCGTTTTAAAGGATGCCTCTATGCTCCTACGCAATCAGCAGTGTTGTAGTTAGACCGGCAAACAAACAAGATTCAACGCATTCAGATGCCCACGCACTCATTCTTTTTAATCCCATATATGACGATTGACTGATTCTCACGGACTGTACCTCACTTTTTGCTGCTTAACACACTTGTAATCTTGACCAGCCATTATCAACGGGAGCCGTAGGGAATTCCCGGGGGCCCCTGGGTTAGAAAATATTTTAGGGGGATCATGGTGTGAAAAGTCGGTTGTGACAACACAAATCACAGAATTCATTAAAACTTTCTGTTAGATTCTCTCCACGCAATAATCTCCCCTGATAAGTGAAATGAGTTACGCGCGCGAAGTGGCTGCGCCAAATTTGCGCAGTTTTCGCCAGGCTCACCTCAAATACACAGTCACCATACGGGGACTTGGACTGCGCAACTAACAACCCATTCTTCCTCCGGACTTTGATGGCTTTCCACAGCGAATCAACTAAGCTCTACTCAGAACACTGATACATCTACTGTTCAAGCTGCAGTGAACCCTCTGAACTCCCCTGAGCACACCGCGGCAGTTACCGCACAAACCCACACTGACACCAAATGAGTTTTTCTCCGGACTCCACCACTGTGTGACAACTCTTGTGCCGGTCAGTCTTTCTCGTCCAGGTCTCAGTGCGGTACGGCTCGGTTACGCGTTTTTCCTCTCCAATCTTAGCTAGGGCACGTTAGCCGACTACGTTTCGAATTCGTGGCTATTCTTCACGAGTCGTGTACTATCTGTGAAAAACTTTCGTTCGTTCTGACTGAGTCGAAACAGGTAAGACGCCTTATAACGCTTTGTTAACATTCAGTTCAACCGAAGTATTCAAATTAGCGAGCAGTTTTCTTAACTTACATCATACGTGTGGCCGTCCGGCTGGTAGCCTAATGGTAAAAAGCTTGTCTTGTAATCTGCCAGCGCGGGTTCGAGCCTGCGTGGGAGCAGAACGATCCTCACAGTATCCTTAGCCCACATGCGACCGGTGGTGGTTGCGCAATAGCAAGACGTGGGTATTGCGCACCGGCGTACTACTGATGTCTTTTCATGAATAACACAATGTGTACATAAGGATACTACTAAGGCTCATAATAATCAAATGCATTGCCAACACGCTTTGGGTGCTATGTTTAGAAATTTCCGGTGTACGTTATTAGTCTCGGTTTTGACTCGCCATATCTTTTTCTTGAACTATCCGACATTTTTCTTCTTCCCTGTTTGCCTCCTATTTTCTTCATTTTACCTTTTGTTATTATGTACATCGCGAAATATATGTATTCTTATTATTCTTATTCGCCGCTATCTTGGCGCACGTTTGGCATGCATGCTCTACGTACCCAGTTTTATACAAATGAGTATTATATCCCTGTGATGTTGATGCTTTCAGAATGGACGTGCGTTGCATTTATGATTCACGGACCTCATCATGACGCTGGAGCACACTGTCATTGGACTCAGTAACACGAGTTCCATCCGTATGGTTGTCCGGATGGACTGCTTAACCGCGTGCCTCTGTCCGGCCCAGGTGCATCTACTCTAGATGGGACTATGGGCTTCGCATTAGGAATGCCATCGACGGTGCGATAACCATTGCCGTTTTACTACCATACAACTGCAGTCTGTTGTATGCCGGCTGGTTTGTGTGTGCAAAGAACTTTAAAAACCCATGCATTAAACATAAACGGCTCTGGCTTACCGCATTGTGCAACCCAAAGTTTTTGAGTATCACAAGCACGACTATACTTGTATTGTCTAACTTCGTTGCGAGTTTGCAATTAGCGCAGGACTTCATGTGTGACAACCTTTAAGTGTATGTTGTAAATACAACTTTCCTGAAGCTTCTACCATCGGTATAACCGTGTAGCTCCCAGTGTGTCGTTCGCTAGCAAGCAGCTGCGCAAGCCACGGATGGTCCTTTTGCAGAAGCAAGTGTTCTGGTGATGTTCACTGTAGCAGGGGTATTCCGAATATGGGTTTGTTGCATCGACACTAACAGTGTGATCCACTCGGCCCTTCGAACATCATTGTGTGTTGGTTACCACGCGTACTGCTTCAAATTGTCATTACCTATCTCACCCTGTGGATGGTTCCTTAGTTGCCTGCTTTTTAGCATTCCCGCTTCAATAAAAGTTGACCGATATCTCAACAACAGTGTCCACGCAACCAATTGGTGTATGGATTTTGTGCATTTTGGATTTTAGTGTCAAGGTGTGTAATCAATTCTCCTCAGTGTTTTTGCTCCGCTGAGCAGCATTTCAGAGTCGGTAGTACGACGGAATCCTATCTTATTTGAACCATATTTCTGATCCATTTTGAAAAGTCCCATCAATCTGATGCACACAAACTAATCTCAAACGAAACTCGAAATAGCTGTTTATATAGTTACCTTGCTCCTTGACAGCGGTCTGGTGCACTATCGTTCCCCGACCTGGCTTTTCAACCAGTTTAGCTAAACAGTGCCTATTATGCATTGTTTCACCGCAAACTTCTGAAAGATAACATACATGTTCTGCGTATCCTAATTGGATATGTATAACACTCTTGATTCGTGCTCTCGGCACCATCCGTTAACCCCCTACCAATCTGGATTTCACAAATGACTAAATTTTTTACGACATCTATAAACATTATGTCGACATCCGTCTGGAGCTTCTTTCTACCAGACTCTTGCTCGCCTCATTTCAGGCCACCTGGTTTACGCAACTATGCAGTCATTTTTTATCACGCAGCGGCAGAAACAGCCTTATTGCTTTTGGTTCTCATATCACGTCGCGTTTTATTTTGTGTCCATTGCGTTTTAGCTTTGACATTTCCGCCTGATGCGTTCACTTGGTTTCGTCTCATTTTCTTTCCAGCCTTGTCCAGAAAACTTGACCGACTCCGGTAGGTGTGAATTACTCTCTCCTTCGCTGCGTGCATATTTGTGTGTGTTAGTATGTGTATGTATCATTAGACCTCATGCTGAGGTTAATGTTGCATGCTTCTACACCGCATAACACTTAAACTAGATCTTCTCAACCTGGATAAATTATTCCACTTTCTTTGATTTGTTCAGTTCTGTTATTCTGCTACATATTCCGTGTCGATTTTGCGTGTTTACTTCCCTTCAAATTCCATGTTGGTTGTTTGATATCACCAGTGCGGCTGCATTTGATGTGAATGTTGACAAGGTGTCTACCAGTTTGACACCCTCCACCTCGATTGCTGGATCCAGGAGACCGTGAATCGTGGCCGTGCCTGGCTCAAAGAGTGGTTCCATCCGGTGTGCACCGGAGTACGGCCTAGCCACCGCCTTGTGTACGTCTGGTACGCAGAATTCCCCACATAGACGGGAATACTGCTGCTGCTGCCGTTTATGTTGAATTAGTGTGGGCCAGCTCCATTGATGAAACGTGGCTCCCATCCATATGCCTTATTGCTTCGGGTTTACACTGGATATGGAGTATACGGATGGAACTGGGTAGTGTAGCGCAAGCCACCTATGGTTCCTCTGTAGGCGCAGGCGTCTTGTGGCTGTCCCATTCCTTGTCTTCCAGCGCTGACGTGACCGACAATTGACCCCATCTAGAGCTAACTTTCTGGTGCTTTTGTGCAGGTGACCAGATAAAGCACTCCTGACCATACTTATTCATCGAAAAGGGTTAAATGTCACTGCTAAGGGAAGGATCCGGAATAGTAGCCAGGGCTTCTATGAGATATAGTCGACATAACCACTGATTCTTGAGTCAAGTGGGGTAATAACGTTAAGCCTCTCGGAACGGTGGTTGCACGCGCTACCTGTAGCATGGAGACCAGCCGAACCTCAATTATCGGACCAATGCTCTGTTCGGTTATAATGCCGATTATGGCCTTAGTTTCTATTACTTTGCTCAACGTCTCGTCTTTTTTGCGCGATAGACACCATTTTACTAAAAAATTCCGCTTTGTCGACCATCGGTCAGCTAGAAGGCGCAATTACTCTGGAACAAACTTTGGCGCACACACGTATTTTCGCTAGTCGCCACCAATCTCTACACATTGGCACAGCAAATGCTCCACTTGCTCTGAAGCCTACGTGAGCGACGCAGGTCGTAATCTCTAGCCTAATGTAGACAAGCGTTAGTGCGTCCTGTTTCGGGGTGAACAGTTGTTCACATACCGTTACATTGTTTATTTTCGCTGCACTTATTTCTGCAATACGGTTGAGTTAGTCATGGCTGGGGCAGGTGGGTTCACAATGCTTGGTGACTGTCGACAATTGAAACCATTTGGTTGTAATGCAACTGGAAAACACCTCACCACACTAGACTGTGCCTTGTGGCGGAATGGCTAAGTTAAATGCCAACCGTTTGGACCACTTTCTGCAGCAGCAATTGTTAGTGTCCGTCAAAGGAGGAAAGCGAACATTTCCACACCAAACATAGACATATTGTTTGCATTTTTAAAGTTGCCAACATGGAGCTAAAACCCCAGTTTGATGTATTTTCCTCCACTACCTTGAGATGCTTCACATACTCTCGTCTCTTCCGCTACATTGAAGCGTGATTTATACTTTATGAATTCTTAGCAAACCCACATATCATCCGGTGTCACTTCACTTATAAGCGATAAACTCGCTCTACTGTGTCACCACACCACTCCTATTCATCTCGTCGAATCGTCAACCTTGGCTGCGCCATCTCAATCATGGCTCTTCCTCACTTGTCGATGTTTCACTGTTTACGTGTTTTCGCCTCCTCGTTGACGAACAGTTTTTCATCTATTATGCTTACTTCATCCTTGTTGCATCAAACTGTCTGCTCGAATTCCATGATTTCGTTTTTTGTGAAACTGAAATCCAGTGACCGGGTGACTGTGAGCTGTCTTGATACATGGAATCAAATCTCTTAAATACTCCATAATACAGAGCCAAACACATGTGCTTCTAAGTCCTAATTTTGGCTCTTTTTGGGGTCGCACACTCGCTCTACACACCTTTAGCATGCTTTATTATGATCACGATGGTTTTCCTTGAATTGACAACTTAATTCATTGTTCTGAATAGCGTGTGTATCGCAACCACAACATGCGGGATGTATTAAAATACCCAACCCCACAATCCACAGTCGCTGTGGTAGACGTTAACTCGGTGAAAGTGTCTACCACAGATCACGGCGTCCCACCATCGGTTCCTAACTCCGGATACATGTACGGTTGAGCGTTTAGTGGAGTGCAGATCTGCTCATGGGCTACAATGTTGCTAGTATGCAACTTCTGTAATATTTGCATTTCGAATACGGTCTTAGTGTTCGAAATGACCGAACGTCTTTTCGAATTAATTTCTGATCCAAAGACGGTTCTTTTCTGCAGTTTAAACAAGTAGTACTTATGTCAAACCGTACAACGAATCCCTAACTGCTTTACTGAGTGTTATTCGCAGGCAGTAGTGATGTCTAGGGAGTAAGGTTTCCACTGCCAGACACTGCGTCCCGACTTTTACTTCCGGCTTCGAATAGCTCTGCCTAAATTCTACAAGGAAAGACGACACTTGTCTTTGGTGCGATGTCCGAAACGCATAACTGAAAACATCTCTGTGATCTGAATGGCCGAAGTTTACTCTAAAGTAACTCTTGATTCCAATCTGTGCTTGTGTGTCGCAAGCCAAACACATATAACGTGCTCCAAAATGCAATTCGTGGTATGCCAGTAGCTCTAGTAAGCGCCACTTGCTTTGCTGTTTTGCCTAGTGTTGAGGTATCTATAGCCACGAAATTCCGCGTCCAATTTCAAGTTCGAGCTTGGGAGTTCAAACAAGTAGGGCATTGATGCGCAACGTTTTAAGCGGCCAAAATGGGAGATAACTTAGGTTCTAACTTTGATTTCGCCTAACCTGTTTTGTCCGTTTACATACACATTGCCAGTTTCATTGCCATTAAGGATGCAAATGCCTTACCCAACCACTAATTGTTCGAAGTGTATCGCAAACAGCATTCTGCGTAACGTCCAGCGTCAAGTGTGCTGTCGATGCTTAATCACTTGTTCACACCAATTCGCGTGTTTCGTTCTCATCGATCCATCTAACCACGGTACTGGTAGATCGCATCAGGCTTGTAGCCGTGTATACCACAAACAACCCGTAATTTTCACTTACTGCTTTGTTCGTCAAGCTTGAAATTTTGTTTGCAAAAGTTTCACCACCATGCGAGGTGGCATCGTCAGTGCGTTGATATGCAGAGTGTAGTATTGCTTCCAGTTCTTGGAAGCCTGGTTCTCAACGAAGGACACAATCAACATGCGTATCGACATCGACTCAGTACAGCAGCCACTCCGATGGAAAGAACTTGGGGGAATTTCAAGTCGCTATTTGAACAAAAACAACTCGAGCGATGATTTCAATTTCTGGGAAAATGGGTAGAGATCACGGTGCACAGATCGAAACCGTCGATTCTAGAAGTTAACTGCACATCGGTCACGCATCGACGAGTCACTCAGCGTCATTACACTCTGCGTATCAGCGCACTGACGATGCCAGCTAGCATGGCGGTGAAACGTTTAAAAGCAAATTTCCAAGCTCGGCGAACAAATGAGCAACTGAATCGTCAACCCGAACTATCAGGGTCCCGAAATACCGGTCACTTTGCTTTTCCAATCCGCAACTTATATAGCTAGGTCCCTTCGGTGACAGAAACAACCGGAGGATTAAAACTTACAAAGAATAAGTGACTCAAAAAAGCAGTTTCGACGGCACTCGAAGAACGCTGTATTACTACATTTGCTTCAATTATTTCTTTGTGGGATTGGCGTTGTTACTATTATACAGTGGACTCCGCATGGACTGCGATATGTAATGCACCATGAGCGATCGTTATTCTTTGCAAACCTTCAAATTTCTCCAGTTTCTGTTTACAGTTGCCTTTTTGCCGTTCCACCTATTTGTGTTCAGGGTGCAATGAAGTTCGGTTTTTGTCAGCATCATCATCAACCATGGGGCCACTACCTGAGAAACATTTGACGCGGGGGAGTACTTGTCGTAACTCCCTGGTGTCCTCCGCAAAATATGGCACGCGTCCTCTCATTCTTACTGCCTTCTCTCACCGCTGTGATCAAACTAAGACTTTGTCTTGTCGCGCTGGGTGAACCCGCACACAGTTCATTGAACGTATACGAGAGAGTTACCCTGGTTAGCAAAATTAACGTTACCGGAGTCGGAGCAAGTTTGCTCAATCTCGCACTTGCTCTCTCCTTTGAGTTTGCCTTTCGTTTGAATTAAATCTGTGTCGGGTGGCGTCAACTGTCCTTAACCGGATTAAAATGCCCTTCGATGATGCACTGCTCCATCTGCTTTATATGACATAACTCAACTTATTAAGGCATGACATGGCATAACTCAACGAAACCATATGCTCACTTGAAATCTACAATGTATCTACCGATAGGCGTAATCTTTTCGACACATTTGCCTTTTGGGTTTAACTATTTTCATACATTGGACTTGCTAAGCGTTTGCCAATTTACCCGTAATCGATTATTTGTTCCACTGCACTATTCAATTGCTTCATGTGATATGACAGTTCAGTTCAGGACAGTTCAGTTAGCCAACTGTGATCCGGGCACCGAAGGGCGGTGGATCCAGTTGCGATGACTCACGTCACCAGAGTTACCATAACTAACAACGAGAAGAAAATGAGGTTGAATGTAAATATAATTCTAAAATTGGATCAAGGACGTGCATTAAACTAATCGGGACGGAATGACAATTAGTAGCTGAATGCAAGTACACCACTGATTGCACAACTGCACCATGTCTGATAGAGTCCCCAGTCACTGGTGTTGATTATTTCGGGAACCCCATTCGCGCAGACGACACCATCAGCCTGACCAAGTCTCTCAGTCAACTTCTTCGTGCCTTTATACTACGTCATCGATAGGTCACCTCGCGGTTTCGCCCAAGTTGGTAAAGCCATAGCGTATAATGCACGAAGAGGATGCCGGTCGACGGTCATACGAAGGACATGACCTAGCCAACCTAATCGATTGGGTTTGAGCAAACACTCAAGTGAGGCAGCAGAAGGTTTCTTGCCAAAAACCAACAGACGGATCCCAACATTGCTCACTCCATGGTCCCATCATATGTGAACAAAACTCCGCTAGCGCCGGTGATCTAACACGGTCAATCGTTCAATGTCTTCACTGCGAACTGGCCAGATCTCTGATCAATACAATAACACCGGTCCTCTCATATCTTTATACACCCTAACTTCCGCTGATACGCTGATTTTCTGCCGTCTTCATATATGGTTAAGCCTCTTGAAAGCCATTGGGGTGTTGCTGATATTCAAAGTAACTTCCTCAATAATGTGACCACAAGAAGTGATACAGTTAAGTGAACCGATCCACCATCTCTAGTGGTTGTTCGTTAATAGCTAAAACGGGTGCCGTATGGATCCAGTCCTGTAGCAGACTTTCACTTTGAAGATGTATATCACATTCCGAAGCGTACGGCGTTATGCGTTGGTCTGCCCAATAGTGCTTGTATTGCCACTGCGTCCGACCGAAGGAGATCTTTGTCGTTCGCATACTCAAGTTTATCAATCGGTCACCCGGCAGAACTTCCACTCTGGAAGAGTCTGGAAGAACCGAGTCATTTAGGACCATTCCGACCACAGTATACATATATATATATATATATATTCACAATCTGGTAACAGTTAATGTGCCATCAGAACCATGGTGAAATAAAAGGGCGAAACTAAATACATGAGAAAACGATTTTTTCGGTTTTACACACGCTTTTTTTAAGGATGTTTGTGTTTTATGTTCGATGAGAAGTTAACTAATAGAGAACGCGGTTGAACAACTCTGTCTCCACTGTTGCGCGCCATAGCCTCCAACGTTTCTAACCACTGGTAGTTCGAATCGCGTGATCCCCATCCTGGAAGGCGGACCGGTCCGACGGATGCTAAGTTTGATGTTGCGCCTTCTCGTCATTTTTGTCCTCCGCGGCACATTTTCCAGTCGCTTCAGGGTAGCGTAAATAACGCTCGACGAGGAATGCGATAGGCTGACACGCACAATACCTGGCCGAGCCAACGCATACGGTGTCAGAGAATAACCGTCTGGTGGCATAGATTCTGTGCTCTAAACACTAGCTCTCGGACTTATGCGTTACTCACGTGATGCTGCTACCACATGCGAGCACTCCTACTCAGACACCGATTGTAGAAAACTGACAGTCGTTTTATGTTTCATGAGCGGGTCGCCCAGGTCTCACAGCCATACAAGAGGACCGCACTGACGGAGACGATGCATAGCCTACGTTCGAGTTTAACGCTGACGTCTCGACGGCGCCATAAGTGTCTCAATCTGATGAATGCAAGGCGGGCATTTGCGATCGGTTGTGAGACCTCATCTCTAATACAGTCGCCAGCTGTGTTGCAACTCCCCAGGTAGGTGAAGCAGTGGACTTGTTCCAGTACGTCATCAGCAATGGTGAGAGCAGGCACAGGCCTATGCCAATCCTGGAGTGGTATTTTACATTTGCTTGGTATGAAACACAGGTCATACTTAGATGCCCCCATCGCTAAGCGGTTCAGAGCGCTATGCACGGCTTGTGGCTCGTCTCCGAGCAAAGCGATATCATCGGCATAGTCCGAGTCCACGACTCACACCTGGGAGAAGCTCAATACCGCAGTTTTTAGGGCCTTCCAATGCTCGATGGACAACTTCTTCAATGGCAAAATTGAAGAGGAAAGGTGAGATGGGACAACCTTGGTGCACGCCGCTGGTTACAGCAACCGAAGTGGAAAGCGTGCCGTAAGCCCTGATTTTGCCCGACGTGTAACTGTAGAAATCCTTCAAGATGGTCACAAACTGGTCGGTTACACCTTTCCTTAGTAGACAGGAGATAGAGGACATCCCTAGCGAACCTACTTATGACGGGAACTAAGAAGATGGCTTCTCGTAGACACTTAATGGACGTCAGGAGTTACGGTAGAGGGACTTCAGAATGGAAATGAATTTTTCTGGTATGCACTTCACGGATAGGCAGTGCTACAAACTGCCTCGATCAACAGAATCGAAAGCGGATTTCAGGTCAAAGAAAATCACCATAATCGGTCGTCTGTAAGTATGATACTTCTCTAACACTTGACGAAGAGTAAATATTTGGTCGATGCAACCACGATCGGGGTGGAAGGCAGCCTTGCTTTCACTGATTCGGCTCTCACGATGACCGGTGAGTCGCCAATGAATGATAACCGTGAAGATTTCGGAGGCAATAGATATAAGGCCAATACCTCGACGATTTTCTCATAACCTCTTGACTTTTCTTGAAGCTGAACACGACAGTACGCTTGCCGCTCTGAAGACACCTTTTTAGTGTCCCAAATCATGTCGGATTGACCAGCAAGCCCATTCAACAAATAGTCACAATCTTTCGGCAAAAATAGAGGAATATCCTCAGTTCCAAAAGTCCTGTTTCATTTTCTCACGCCAAGCTCATGATGAATCCACTCCAAAGTGAGAGGTGTGACTCAAATTTCTCATGTCGACAGGTGCTTCAGCAAACGGCAGTGTCGCAGCAGGCCCGCTGAGCTGCTCTTCAAAATGTTCTGCTCGACGGACTAGTCGGCGTGGCTTAGAATATATTAACTACCCATCGTTTTGGGCTGTTGTCTCATTGACTGATGATATTTTCGGACCCATCTTCCGGATTGGCTGCAGTAATACTCAGATGCTCCAAATAGCACTTGTTTTCTCTATCTCGCAAGCCCTGCTAATCCACCATTGCTCCCGTTCAATACGAAAACTCCTTGTCAGTCGGCGCTTTAGGCTATTACGGACACTCTAAAACCCAAACGGAACGTATTTGCGTGTTTCGATCTACCTGATCGATGCCTCAAAGATGTATGCACCGTTCGAACGTCTCATGTTGGATGCACACATGTGCCCAAAGCATTCCTTATGACGCACCTAAGGCGATTCGCACCAGTGTTCGATCTACCAACCTGATTAAACAATGACAACTGGTGGGTCAGTTCGTTATGATATTGTAGAACTGAAGACTACGATTGCAAGTTAAAATTAAAAAGTTAGACACTTCTTTGAGACAGGAAGGGTGAGCGCTAGGTGTGCGCGCACTAGAGCATGGTCAGAATCCAGACAGGTACTCCAATTTGACCGACAGTCTTGAATTTATGTGGCCATCTATAGCTTATGGAAGTATGGTCAGTTTGGGTCTAGGTCATCCATGCTTTCGGTGAGTGGCAGAGGACACGGTGTTAACGTTTGTGCTGGAAAGCAGTGCTTCTAATGTAAAAGTTGCGGTGGACGCAATTACAGGAATCGATCACTACCGTCTGTCGGAGTGCATTGAGCACAAAGTTAGATGCATAACAGGCATTAATTGAGCAAGAATTTGCGTTTCTGGCTTTTATCACACGAGACGTGGAATATCATGGCAAAAAACAGGCTGCTTATCTTCTGAACTAAAGGTCAGGAAACTCTTATCACGTTTTCGAATGAAGGAAACTGTTGTTGTGCAGTTAAATAGCTTTTTCTCATGTAGCCGCTCTCATGGAGAGCCCTAAATCACACACTAAATCCGACAGTTATTGTTGACTGCATTGCTTGAAGTCGATTCTTGTGACTGGGCCACATCTCCACACCCACTGGCTTCATCATCTGATGAAGCAAACCCAGAAAATTTTGGAACTGGAAGCTCTTCGCAGTGTGGAATGGTTCCAATTGTATAGAAAATACTTGGATAAGTGATCTTATGACGATTTTTCTTGCCAACACCTTTTTATTAACCATGCAAAAATAAGTCTGTTATGTTTCGTAGGTTTTTGGCGAACAACGGGAATTCCGAATGGCAGGCCTTTTCGCTTGCCTTTTGTCCAGTCCCGAAGCATTTTCTTGCAACAATGACACACAATATGAGGTGCCGATTTATGGTCTTGGTCACTAAGGGGTATTACAAAGTATGCTTTGTAGACACATTTTACAAACGAAGTAATATTTCTCCTTTGATGAACTAGTGTATAACAACCGCATATATAGCAAAATTCATCCGGTTCACTTACCCATTAATCGGAGGTCGCGGCCTATGCACGTGACACGGCCTCGAGCGGTCCACCAATTTGACACGGGTTGCTACCCGGCCGGCGGTAGCATGACTAAGTCACGCGGGAAGTTGATGAAATCGGTCTGTCATGACAGGTTTCTACGCGATAGGAATAAAGCTAGCCACTGCAGACCGTAAGCAGGTTTGGAATCTGTCCAGCTCAGGACTGCGCAGCCGGAGATGATAGAATGTGACCTATACACTGAACCGTGTTCTGTGCCTAATGTACTACAGTCTAGCAGGCTCTGTGATTTGTTTCGTCCCCGGCTGGGTTGTCGTGACAGAGAGCCGATGTGAAGAGCAGCGTTACAACAGACATTTATATCGACCATGGTCGTATCTGGCACGAAGTGGATTGATAATCAATTTTCTATTTACGCAATATTTCAAAATGCAGAAAAATCGGGTTTCATATTTCAACTCAGCGTTACAAATTTATGGGGAATCAGTTTAATTATCTCTAGAAACGGAAAGTTGCCCAAGGTTTTTTGTTGACCTATGTTATCGGATTGCGAGAGCAATCCTCTAACCGCCTCAGCAGTGTAGCGTATATGTGCGGAAACCTTTTAATATGTTACTTTTCCATAGGAGAAACGGTGGATTCTCGGATTTTTGCAAATGATTACTAGTAGTTGAGGATTTCGCTATTCAACTGGAAAAAATAAGTAGTACTGTACTTCTACGAACAACACTATGGGTCAGCAGCACTCCAGACTGTCTTATAGTGATTCATATCAGTTGTCGCAATTTTGTTGAATCTTTTCAAGATTCGACGATTCTTTAGCAGATGCCGTTCTGGTGGAACTTCTCTTGATAAGCCTACGCCATTGACCGACGAGATATTCCTTTGTGACGTGGTTAACATCCGAGCAAAGTCGGCTACCTACAGCGGATGTAACCGTATGATAATATGTTCACCTTTTACCTACCAATGGATCATCACCATCATCATCAGCAGTACATCAGCCATTTGAACTCATACTTCGCTGCCATACAACCATGAGGACCTATGAAATAAAGAATAAGAAGAGGGAGAGAAGGGGGACTTACCTGAAAACCTTAATGCCCTAAGCAAACATTCAGGGTCAAGGCGCCTACACCTTGTGTAGACAACATACCGTCACAAACAGCTGGCTATCGTGCAAAGATATGACGGCATCGGCGAGACAGCCACCTTGCGGTTTTCACTGCCACGCGTCATACTCAGCCGTTATCCCGCAGATAACTCAGCACCAAACACACTTTAAACAGGCCATCCGATTAGGAGATGGCAGCAGACGCGTCACTGGTGTCGGTTTCGAGTCATGTCCTGTAAAGTCTCGAGCCAAGCACAAGACGCGTCACGTGGACTCCAGCCCGGAAGGCGAGCCGGACCAACAGCACCCAGTTTGGTCGTCAGTGACTTCCTTTCCCACTGCCAAGTCAACTTCTGTCCACCTCGAGCCTTGCGCCACCCTTCACCTGGTAGACTGAACAAGGCCTTCCTATTTAATCGGTGATCAGGCCTACGGGACACACTGCCCAAGCTAACACAACTTATTCAATGCTATCTGTTGTTCTAGGAAGCTAGCATGATTATCACTACGAGTGCTTGCCTACGCACATCATCGTTGCGGACACGCTGGTGCCATCCGACACCAGCAATGCTTCGCAGACAACGATGATCAAAGATTTGAAAACCCTTCAGACCGAAGGCGCTAAGTTTCACTCCCATGGAGCAGCACGGCCCTCACTGTGGCCTTGTATAGACGGCCTTTCAGACGGAGGGAAACTCCCTTCTGTCGCCAAAGATGACGCAGGTTCAAGAAGGCAGCTCTGGCCTTTGCAATGCGTGAACTGACTTCCGTTTTTATGCGCCCATCATTGCTGATGCAGCTGCCGAGATAAGTGAATTGATCAACCACCTGGAGTTCCTGGTTAGCGAGGGTTAAAGGGTTCTAAAGTGGCAGGTGTTCCTGCAGCAACACTGCACTTTGAAGTTGCGAAGTGCATACCAATTAATGAGACTACTCTATACAGGCTATTCAGGGTTGATTGTGCCGCGGCAGCATCGTCGAAAAGCAGGACGATTTCGTCCGCATAATCAAGGTCATCTAAATTTTCACCAGGTAGGACCTCAACGCCTACATCATGTGATTCCGCAAAGGAACATTACATAATAGAATGCACGACGAAATTAAACTGAAATGGGGAAATCGTACAACCCTGACTAACGCCACTTGTGGTCGGAAAGCCATCCGATAGGACACCGTAGACCCTGACGCGGCCTGTAGTGTTCGAGTATAGAGCACGTAGGATGTTCACATATTTCGTGGGAACAGTATTCCGCGCATGTATTTCGAACAGAAGCGATCGATCGACAGAATCGAACGCACTCATGAAATCGAGGAACACAGCTATTGTCGGTCTACGGTATGCGTGGCGCTGTTCTAGCACCTGCCGCAAAGTGAATGTATGGTCTATACAAGCACGTCCTGGGCGGAAACCGGCCTGCCCTTCCCTAATCCGAGATTCCCGTTCCTCGGTGAGACGACGAACAAGGATCGAGGCCAGTAATTTTGTCACAACTGGCGTTAGGCTAATACCCCTGTGGTTAGCACAGTCTGTGCGAATGCCCTTCTTGTATATTGCCACCATAATCGATTCGGTCCAATTAGCCGAGGCACTCTCTTCCTTCCAGATACATTCGAATAAGGAGGTCAGTGCTTTGCAGAGGACCTTACCTCCATCCTTAGATAGTGCAGGTGGGAGGGAATCCGGGTTATTGGCACGAAAACGAGCAAGAGCTGTGATCGCGTTTCGGATCTTGTCCTCCGACGGAGGCTCTAAACTAACCGTCCATGGCTCATCCTGCACCACCTGAGTAGGAAAAGGTCCGGGAGCAGGGGGCCAGCTGAACTGACCTTGAAAGTGTTCCGCCATACGGCGCTCCTTATTGTGTATCAGCGCACCCGCGCTGTCTCTGCTTTTCTAACTGACGCCTGATTTCCTGGAACCAGTGATGCAGGTCAGCTGGAAGAGCTGGCTCCTGCCTCCTCCATTTATTGAGCCCTACTGGTCCACCAGGCTTCCTTGTCTGCACATAGGCTCCGCTTTAGTTCGCGCCTACTAGCCCGTCTGGTCATGTTATGCTCAGAGCCAGCCGGGAGGTTTCTTCTGAATTCTAACAGGTTCACCGACCTCTCGGATATCCAGTGACTGGTGCGGTGACGACTGATAGTGCCACAAACAGATGCTCCTGCGTCGTGCATGGCGGCTAAGATCCTATTCCACTGAAGGTCAGTATCATTAGAACAAGATACCAAAAGTTCGGTACGCAGTGCGTCTTGATAGGCTTGCTTGACCGACGGCTGGGACAATTTCTCAGTTGCCAGTCGGAGGAGACGCTTGGTGCGCCTCCCGGTAAAGTTCATGGAGAAACGACAACGTACCAAGGCATGATCAGAGTCGACACAGGTACTCCAGTACGAGCGGCAATCCAGAATGGAACCACGCCACCTGTAACCCTCGGCTATGTGGTCAGTTTGAGTCCATCGCTGGCCAGCTACAGGAGGACGCCAAGTGGCACTTCGGCGCCCACTGTGTCTAAACGCAGTGCTACTAAGAAGCAACTGGTGCTCTGCACACACTTGCAGCATACGCTCGCCGTTGTCAGTCCGTTCGCAACTAACTCCATAATTGCAACCCAGCGGGGCTTCTGAAGAGCTCAGACGCCCTACTTGTGCGTTCATATCCCCTGCAAGTACTATACTCTCTGAACTAGTGGCGCGTTCAGTTCGTCATAGAATGTGTCCTTGACAGCATTTGAACTGCAGTAGGTGGAAATCACAAACAAACAGCGTTTTTTACTACTTTGGGACTCAACCTTAGCTGATGTCATCAAACGGGCTGCACATAAACGGCTGTTCACCGGAATCCAATCAACCAACCATGGTTTAGCTTTGGAGCTTAGAATGATACCTACACCAGCTTGATCCGTGGGTGCCGCATTGGCGTCTCCGGATGCTTGCAACCAATAATGAGAGAATAAGCCGGGTGCAGTTCATTCAACAATCCAGTTAGCATCATTGATCCTAGTTTCGGACACACAACACGCGTCAATACCCAGTGTGTCCAAGGTGGGTGCGAGTGCAGCCTGTTGACTGATTTGTCTTAGCGTGCGGACATTGTACGTCGCCATGGAAACGGGATAGCGTGGCCTTATAGGGGACTTTTGTTGATAGGTATTGTGGGATGGTGACTGCAGATCGTTCTACTCCAGTGGCACTTCAGTTGCTGTCAATTAAGCTGGGAATTATAGAAGGAAGGTTAGTATTGGGGGTCGGGATGGGAGTAAGAGAAACAGGTAGAAAAGAAAGAAGGGAAGCGCCAGCAGTAGCATATTTTCGCTTATCCGCCCTGCTGTATGCAGCAGACAAGGCGACCCGTGATAATCTGCACGACGTCCGATGCAGGGTGCAATTTATGTTTGAAGAAAAATCATGGTTGTATGTGTGCTGAGATACTTCCAGGGCGCCCAGACCTAGACAGGAGGATGATTAGGGTCCTCATCCAAAGCCTTTGGCTCAAAAGCCTGTCCGCAAGGCAGCGGGGAGGTAGCAATGATCTAGTTTTACAGAGATGGACGCCATCCCATTTCAAACTCAGTCACCTGGAGGACCAGAAGACTGAGTTTGTCTGACATCTCACCATTGACCAACCTGGTAGGAGTAGCTCTCAAAGTGCCTGGAGGCACCACCCGGTATAGCTCAATGGGTCAATGAGGTACGCAAACCGTCGCACCACGTTAAGCTCCAGTCTCGTTGCGAGGGATATTGCAAGAAGTTTCAAGTAAGGAGGTACAGCCGTATGCGCGTACTGTGAGAGACGATAACAATGTGGTTGCAATGCATTTTGTTCTTTCCACCGGTATACCACCTTAGTTACTGGGTCATATACGCATTAACATCGGTTAACATGGGACAGCCCTAGATATTCTGCTAAAGTGCTCTACCATTATTCCCGACTGCGTAGTTTTGTGGATAAGTTGTATTAATAAGCCTTTATTTTTTAGTGGTATATTCACTTCGTTTAATCTCCTTATCTTTAGTGGGTGCAATCCAGGTCGACCGGACGGTTCCCTCATGGAAGGAGTTGCGTGCCAAATACATTAAGTCGGCACGATCCCTACCCCAAACATATTCCGGAAGTCGGATTAATGATTCACTGCGTACCTGGCTCTTTGTCCACAACTTCAGTCAAGGTGGCACTCCATCATTCGGTCTCTGGTCTCCGGTTGAATGTCGTCCACGCCAAACAGTCGCGGTGATTATTCCCTTCCGCGACCGCGAGGCACATCTACGAGTCTTTCTCAACCACATGCACACATTGTTCCGCCATCAGCAGTTGTTATATTCTATTTTTGTGATCGAACAAGTGAGAAAATTTCTTTTTTCCACGGTATTACTCTTTCATTGGCTTCCACCGGGAGTCGTGTTCAAGGCTATGTGATTGCGTTGGTCTGAAATCCATGTCACCGCGTTACAAGCTCTTGCTGTTCTTTGATGCGAACCCCCTTGTTTCCTTTGCGGTTGAAGTGGAAGTTAGTGCATTTGTTTGCATCTACATGGATACCCCATGTTAACCTATCACCCAGATTAAAGAATCGTCTTAATATGGATCATACGCGTCACTAACGTCACCGTTTTAATAATACGTTGATCAACTACTCTACCTTTTGGTCCGACAAATGCAGTGTATTTCATTAACCCATGCTCCAATCTTGATATGACTCTTCTTCAGTTATATTAGTCCGTTCTTTTCTAGCACAAGTTCGGTACGTATAAAAACAAGAACAGCTTGAAACTAGTACCCAGTTTTGCAATCATCGCTCCGTAACTTTGTGTGTACCACCGCCGATGAGTTTTGCTCTAGCAGACGGTAATTACGCCTTCTTGCGCTGCTGCGAAAGTTTCGGCTTAGTTTCTCTGCTTCTCATTATAGCCGTCATAACAGCAGTGAATCGGTCTGACGACGGACACATTGGATTAAATGCTCATTCATCTGGTCTTCTGAGCTGATTTTTGTCGTCCCTTCGGCACATTTTCCTGTTTGCACTGTTGTTATGCGCTCATCCCAACGAAACAAGTATTTTAGTAATTTGCAGAGTTTGCACTTTTATCCATGGTGTCCTGTTCCCCGAAAAAGTGAATTGGCCAATCTGAACAGAGATGAAGCGCCGCTCCGTTCCACCTTCGAGTGATGGATGACAGACAGCGTTTGTCAGAATATATTTATTTGCTAAGCTTTTACGTTGCGATTGCATATTCTTAACCTTTCTCCAACTGTCCTGCATCGGTTACTGGGAGAAAATTAAATACCTACACGGTAAGGTCCGTCGGTGAACGATTCATTCCTTTCCCGCTGATTTGGAATTATAGTAGTCAGAGTTGCACCTCTTTACTCTCGCCGAATATTCACGTTCATATGTATTCGATGATAGGGATATTTTATATGGCGCTCTTGCCGTAAGATACAGTCTATTTTCAGTATTACCATCCTCTTTGTTACTTTACGAACTCGATCCTCAGCGCAACGAGAAGGTATAAGTTGCGATATGTTAAAGTCTCCAATGTTCTTGCTTGTCCCTGAAGCAATGCGAAAACCTTGTACCTAGTTACATCTATGTAAAACTCAGTAACACATATAAGTACGTATGATACGAGACACTCCAACCAAGTCCTCACCAATTACCGAACGTTTGTGCGACAACGCAGTGATTGAGCTGATCGGGTTTACTTAGTGGAAGGTTGTAATCATAGATTTCCAAATAGATACAGAGTTCACTCCACCTTGTTGCAACATCGATCGCTTTAACCACTTTAGGGTTTGCTCAGCCACACTTCTGGTCAGTTAACGATCAACCCTGTCCATGCAAACCTCGCTACATCTACAGGATAACTGGTGGATAGCCTGTGAGGTCGTACTGCATTCTGAGCTTCTCTGACGACCTTGGATAACATGCCTTAGTGTCTTATGGATCGGTCGCCAGTAGCGTAAGCACAGGTTAAACGAGACCTGCGCTTGTGCTTTGAACCGTAGGAACAAATAAGTACAATTCAATATATTGGAATATGTTTGGAACCGACTGTGATTTCATGATTTCAGAAGGTTTTGTATACAAATCGGTTTTGGTAACCGATTTGTATACAAAACCTTCTGAAATCAAATAAGTACACTTTTCTCCGCTGTTTTGGTGATATCTTCTTGAGAAAATCACTGTGCATCTGAAGGAAATTTTCCTTTACCTATTGGGTGTTCTGCGGTGTTAGAGCGTTTTCATTAGACCGCATTCGAAAGAAATTATATAGGAACTGAAAAAATCAAAGTGCCGCTCTCTCAATTTCTGTGTGATGGAGGGTGTACTGGAGTGTGTTATCGTCTGTTGTTTCATCTCCTGACGTGAATGGAATCCAGACGGGCAAAAGAATGGCTAAAATCTTATCCGTTTCCGGAGGTCAGAATGTCGTCAACCTAGCTTTTGCTCCACCGATCATGCCCAAGAAGTTGTCTATGTGGCATCAGCAGTACGGTGCGCCGACACCTAAATAAAAGAAATAAATAAATACGTTTGTATATTTACCGACAGACGGTACACGGCCCCATAAGTGGGAGCGATCACCATCTCTCACACGAAGGATAAACATGTTGCGAGGTCCCCGGCATGTACACAGATTCAAACCGGCGCCCTCTGGGTTACAAGACAGACACCTCATCTCGTCAGCCACCGGCCGGCAGATGTTTGCCGTACCTGGTCCCAGAGTCCTACCCATGATACCACCACTGATTTGTTTTTCACCATTTTTTTTCCAAACGAATCGTATATTTTCTATGCACCACAGGTTCTGACCTCTCAAGCACTCTAGAAGAAAACTCGCACATAGGTTCCTACTCGGAAGAAATTGGTAGTAATTGTCGACTGGCTCGTATACGGGCACAATCGGGGATCGCGTCTATATCTATTGGTGCATGCACTTTATGTTCAGTGCTACCTGCCCCACTGCCTACACCAAATCATAGGTGATGCCAAAGGCTGGAGAGAAGTTTAATTTGGGACTCTACTGTCTAATGAGGACCCTGAAAGCCCACTCAAACCTGCAGCAAAGGCCCCGAGGAGAAATTTTAGGCACGAGTGACATTAAACGAAAGCCCGAGTCTCGTTTGACGTTATCTTCGCAACCCTTTAATTGTATCCCATTTATAAACACGATCGTTATATATGCTCCACACTGCAGCTCCTTTATGTAGTTCGGTCTCTGGCCTTGTCCACCAGTTCACCTAGTTGCGGTGGCGCTTACAAAGCCAGGATTGCACGTCGACTGGTTCAAGTTGTGCTTGAACAACTACCAAATTGGTTAAGACAATCAATGTTGCCACATTGTGCCGTTTGCAATGGGTTGGACTGGCATCCCGTTCTTATAGTGCCAAATCGATCCTGACGACTTGTCACTCGGTGAACCCCATCAGTTTACTGATTGTGTTGTTTTGTCAGTTACTTATTAGACTGAATCGTCCGGTCTTATGTGTTAAGAAACAATTTACGCTACTAGCTGATTTCCAGGAGGGTAGTTACGCACTATGCACCGATTCACACTGCATACTTGTCTCTCCCTACTGTCCCTTTGGCGTGGTGGATGAAGGCTCCATGTTTCGAATTTCACCCCATTGTATATATTTATCATTCCGATTGCTGGACATCTTCACGTCGCTCAGTTACCTGTTTCCCATCATATGGTGACATGAGTACACTAATAATGGACGAACTAAGAAATTTACTACTTCGTGTTTGCTAATGACCCAGTCCTTTGTCAGCTAGATTCGGTTTGATCTATTTTCGGTCATCACTGGAGCACGTGAGCTCATGTGTAGTGAGCGGGGCTGGCGACCTATCAGATGTTGGTCCATACTGGGCTTAAGTTCACTTGTACAGCCATCAAATTCCTCCATCATCCAGTCGCGTCGGACAGCGGGTGCAGCGCGCACAGACTTGTAGTTGCTTCATTAAGCAAAAGTAGTCGGCCAATAGGATACCGGATGCACATACATGGCAGCGTGTAGGCACGTATAGGACACACGGGTGTAAGTAACACACTTCAGCCTCTACTTGCTCTTGTCACCTGAGCGGCGACCGATCGCATGATGGAGATGTGACTGTGGAAAGGTTGATGCCTGAGGTCACCAGCTGTGCGCTAAGGTGAAACTGGACAATGTTGGCTAACGAATCTGTGTCTGATCGACAGCGCCGCTATAAGAGAGTGTTAGCGAAAACGGTTGGGAGCCACCCGCATTCTGACAGGTCTGACAGTCAATGTCCGTATGTTAAACTCCCAGGTACTCTTCTGTACGAGCTATCACGTACAGTGGACACTGTATCTGTGGTTTAACAGGCCAATACAAGTGGCGCATTAATGCGTAAGGTCGCGATTTGTTCTGGTCACACCGCGAAGTTGTGTGAATCGGTTCACATCGGTAACAATTGATGCGATAACGGTAGCGCACGAAGCTTCCTGGCTTCATGAAATTACGTTGAGTGATGTAGTACCTGCACACTATTATAATGCATCTGATAACTTGGCAATCTTAGCGCTTGTTTCACGGCTGGCACGCGCCGTTTTCGTGACCACGGTTGACAAATATGATGAACACAGATTTAGCAGCGACAATGAAGCGAGTAATTGTCAAGTCATGTAGGGTGATATGGTAGGAACCATAGAATTAAGTGCTAAAAATGTTACAATTAAGCATGTACCAATACAGCGGCAATACGATGATTTACAATGGGCGATGAAGTAGTGGTGCAAAAACGAAGCTAGACATGGGATGTCTGCATAGAGGACCTGCGTTAGATACATTCACGGCTCAAAAAAGGTACACCCGGTAACGTGGACGACAAATGCGTCCGGTGAAAACGATGGGCTTATGTGGTAACAGCTGGCCGGTTACATAATAGAAAGGTGCGAAAATAGAGCGATGTGATACCTAAGTGATCTGAATTTTTCCCGCAGAGTGTCAGAAGTATAGGTCGTTGTTGATGTGAATCCATGGGGCATAAGGTCTGATCTTATCTTAAGGGACAGGCTGAGGGGATGCGACTTATATTCCTTTTCATGACGAATGTAGTGCCACTGAAACATGAGAGTAGCTGAGTATTGGGTATTACCCGCCCGAAAACGCCGCACTCCATGACCAGTTTTGAATTTATTTGCTCTCATCAGGTAGAGATATCAGGCCTCGAACCCAGGGCGATTGAGTTTTTGTTTAAGACCCATGCCCTTATAGCCACCAAGTCACGACGAGAAACGCTTGCCACAACGGCTAATGATTGATAGGAAGGTCATTTTGAAGCACTCGTTGTGTGAATGGATTGCGACGCACAATTTCAGTATGGACTGTGATTCGCATTAAGTGACCGTTGATCAATTCTATCACTGGAACCGTAAATGATGAAGCAGATCCCAACTGGGATTCCAAATGGCCTCTGGTCTGACGCCTACTTTCTTTACGTGACGCGATCAAACAAGTCGGAAACCAGTCGTGTAGTGCAGTATTTTCCTGTGGTCAACACCCAATATGCATCTCTTTCATCTGTTGCAGTCGCAATGCTCGAATTCACCAAAGTTCACTTCATTAGGAATCGCGGTCCACATTGAAATTGCGCGTCGCAATCCGTTCATGCTTGAGTGATTCAAAATGACCGACCGATGACAGAGTATCGTTCCACAGTACTTTGCGACTTTCCCTATCCAACAATTTATTCCTTTGTTCTCACGGATGGACCTTGAAGTATTGTGATGGTTAGTGTGTCTAAGCGATCCCTTAGGTTACGCTTGATGACACCGCCCTGCCCCAGGCACACGAACAAATCACTCGGTTGCTTGTCTGCTCTTTTGTGAAATTGTCATGCACGTTTGCGCCAAGACCGACCTTAACTTGTGTTTAAAATCATCTGCCACACAGCTATGACCCTTCTGTCCTAATCCCACAATTGTTTCCCAGCTGGCTGCGTCACGTCAATAAAGAGAGAAACAGAGAATTGGCCTTGCGCCAGAGATGAACACTTAGAAAACTATTACATAGAATTATGAAAACACGTGTGACGTTTCAGTCTTGATTATTTTTGCACCTATTTCAACCACCAAGTCTGGAGAGGAGGACTCATATTTAGCACACACAGTGAACTTTAAGTGGCTGAATTAGACATGCCTGCTCTTATTCCTGTCACGTGACGTACCGCTAAGACTGTGACGGACAACTACTACACGTATCACACAGACAGAGTTGTAGAATCGCTCGTATACCTTCATTTTTTGAGGAGAAGCACTGGGGCTTGAGCATCATAAATTCTTTCTGAAGATGCCTTGGTTTTGGGTGCTACATCAGTCGTTCTCTTGGATTTTACTGTGGTGCCTTGAATACTAAGAGTTGAAATGTTGGAACAGGTTAGCTACTTGCTCATCCCGGCTTAACCAATCTCGGCCGCCCTATTACTACACCTATTCTTAGTTAATTGCACCCATAGCGCTTTCAAACTCAGCCTTAAGAATATAGGTTTCGTCCATACATCTTTCAGAATCGTCTTTAAGGTAATCAAATGTCATCCACCTGGCACTAACGCACCAAAGCGCGCCCCTCGTTGAGTGACCGGCCCGAAATCAACCAATAGCATAACAGACGAGTTTACGACAGAGAAGCCTTGGGCGTGGCGCAGATGGCGTGCGATTTAGTGGGTGCCTTGGCGCGCTCGACACTCGTATGCAGGCATGATTGGCTACACTGAAGCTACACACATGCTAGGGGGGTATACTCGCAAAACTCACGTGGTGCCACCTGGGCTTAGCAGTCACGAGTGATCATGGTGGTTGGCACGTAACCTTTCAGGCATTTCCATTTCTACGTGGAATATGATTGCGCGGTGTGTCCGCCTATTTCATCGCTGAACTGTCCGTATACTGCGAGGCACTCACGCGAATGAGTGCGAATGAATTGACTCTTGGGAATAATGATATGCTGTCGCTCACACGTACCGTTGTCGTTGATCGGCTGGCATGGAAGTTGAGCTAGTGACACCGGAGGGGCGTGGAGAGCGTGTGGACCGCGGTGTCGCATGCTCACTGAGCGCAGTGTTGAAGGTCCGTGTTTGATGGATGTAGCGACTCGAATCAGGATGAGTGTGCGTGCAGTGCACATTGGCATCCTCACCGAGGTTTCACTCGCCTATTGCATTTGTTATGCCGTTGTTCGACTGAGCTTGCTCCTGGGAATATTTCATATCGTTGCATCTTGGTTCCCATTGCGATTGCTAAGACATGTAAGTGTCTGGGTGGTTCCTCCAACTGTTCTCACACATGATTTGTATTGCTGCGAAACAGACCGAATGTGGTGTTGTTCCAGAAACGACACACACAAACGGAAAAAAGAATTCCGCAACACTCGGGGCGGTTATACTATTCTGCCAGTCTCTAGGAATGATCTCACTTAGATGTCATTGCTAAACTGCAGTAAATAGTGGCACATATGATTTGGTTAACTCAGAACAATGTAATCATTAGCAGATTGTCAGCTAATCAGCAATACCCGTGTTTCTGCCTCTTTGCATAAGTCAAATTACGAGTTCCAATGACGTACTTGGAAACCCGCCGTTGAGTCTGCTCCAGATCAGTGATATGCTACGGTTTTGCTTGCCTTGTTTGAATTGCGTGTTATACGTGGTGGTTCCCAACTTGTAATGCTATTTTCGCTTGCTCAGAGCAACCCGTCAGCCCGAACGAGTGACGCAGGTCACGTTCGATGATAGAGAACCATAGGGTCTGCGTTTCTAACCTATAAGGGTAGAAGCTGTGGTATCGTATGCAGAGTATCTTACACGCGAGTAGTCACCCTACGTACGAGATTTGACACCTTCAGATGCATAGCTGTCGAACGGATTGTGAACTTTTTGAGAAGTAAGCGCTGTTAGTATCAATAAATGGTAGTATGTCATAAAAGTGAAACTGTCCTCGTGAGCATAGGTAAGTCTCAGACTGATACGACACAGTACAAGAGTGACGTAACGGAGAAACGAATCCCATCGCGACGCGACTGAACTTTATCTGGATGCGATGGTTTGCGTGCCTACGTGATCTATTGAGCTTTGCTCGGTGGCGTCATCAGGAATGCTCATACCAAACGTGTCAATGGTTAGGGGTCGGACTAACTCAGTCTCACAATGCTCTTCGAGGGTTGGTAGCGGTCCATGGTCTTCTTCCCCGAGAATAGCCACGAGAGACAACAGGTTTTAGAGTATGTCACAGCTCGATTGGTGTAGAGCACGAGTGCCACGCATTGTCTCTGACGGTAGGAGTGCACCACGCGGTGCCTAATGGTTTGCTACCTTTGGCTTCAATCCAGGCAACTCCTGGTGAAATAAGTGCAAACCTGCCAATCCCCACATGCGGTTGCCTGTGGTCGCACATTAATTGCCCTAGATCCTCAGAGTCTGAACCTGATAAGCCTCAAGAAGATCCCAATGAGACACTGCAATCACGCTATCCAGTTTGATTAACTTCTCACTACATTGTGGGTCAAGCTGTTGTGTCAAAGGTTCTGAGTGGAGCCAATCAAGTGAACCTCCATAAACCGGACTGCATAGTGGGTCAGACTGTTAGGTGAAAGGCTAGGGGGAGGGCACCCCAAACAAAAACCCTCTTCCGGAAAGGGTAGCTGTTATAACGCTTCTTCTTTCCCTCTGCTCTCTGCTACCAACAACTGGTGTACTGCTGCTAGCTGCCCTATGAGACTGCGACAGTTTGACGTCTCAGTCACGCGCCCAGCCTACCGAAGGAATACCAAGGCCAGAACTCGGTAGACGGAGAGGGTATCTCTACAGGATAGTTAACTCTATTTATTGGGAACCGAAACATGCTAATTTAGGAGGTCAAGGTCGCTCACTATTCCGCGTCTGGTTTTCAGCCAGTGTGAGTGAGTTACAATCCACGGGTTAATCATATTGACCGAATAGTTCGATTCCTTTGATGCGGGCAGGTATGTGCTGGCCGACCAATTCTTCCTCGGTTCCCATGTTCAGCTCCGCTTGCCTCTCTATTACCTCCCTTTCCGAATCGAGTCAGCTTGCAGACTCTTCGAACTTGATTGTGTTCGTAGCTTTACACCCGGGGATCGATCCATTGTGGTCTTCGCTTCCGAACCGGCCTGCATTGTGCATCTGATGTTTGCGGCATTTGTTTTGTCTCACCGGGTTGCTAACCTCCAACTTCCAGCCCGAACGTGTCTAGTAAAATGTTCCCATGCAAAGCTGGTGGTTCGTGGGGACCTTAGGTTTTGCCATGGTTCGGTCTCAGCTGTTTGATGTGTCTAATCCACCTCTCACGTCCAACCATCACCTCGTAGATAACTCTATCTTTCCTACCGATAACTGTTGGAATTTTGATTTTTCTTCGGCTGGGCTAGAATTGCTGCGGAGAAATTTCTGGGTGGTTAATTCGGAATAGCGAAAAAAGTGAAGATCCAACAATGGCGACGGACAAGCACGGAAATGTTACAAATTTTTCTGCTGAACATTTTCAAAAGCTGCTTCTTCAGCAACAATCCCAGATGGAAGCACAAATGCAACTGATTGAAAGTTTAACGCAGTGCTTAAACGTACAATCAAACGGCGCAGCTACACGGGACACGCAGGCTGTTTCACTTGATCTTCTTACGAATTCAATCACTGAATTTCATTATGATGCTGATTCCGAATCCACTTTCGAGGCGTGGTTCAAACGTTGGGAGGATATGTTCCAGACGGATTTCAGCCGTCAAGATGATTCATGGAAAGTGCGTCTTTTGCTCCGCAAGCTCGGTACTAATGAACATACAAGATTCCTTGACCACATATTGCCCAAAGAGCCGAAGGACATCACTTTCAACGAAGCAGTGGCAACACTCGAAAAAATTTTTGGTGAGTCGACATCTTTGTTTAGCATTCGCTATCAATGTCTAAAAATTGTATAGCGTGATGCAGACGATTATGGGACACTAGCAGACATGGTTAACCGTGAATGTGAACGTTTCAAGATACGCTGTTTGACGGATGACCAGTTTAAGTGTCTTATATTGGTCAGTGCTTTACAGTCTCCACGCGACGCGGAAATCCGCACTCGGCTCCTTGCTAAGTTGGATCAAGACCCAGATTTGACATTGAAGTCTCTTGTACGCGAATGCAAACGGTTAATTACCTTGAAACACGACACGGCTATGATTGAGCAGAGTTGCCCCACCATTGCCGATACTGTTCATGCTGTGCAAAAAACAAGAAAGCCTGGCTCAAATAAGTCGTTCAACAGAAAGCCGAACAAGCCACCTACACCTTGTTGGTCATGTGGTGAATGGCATTTTTGCACGATCTGTCCATTCAAGTGTCATATTTGTGATAAGTGCCATAAACGCGGCCACAAGGAAGACTTTTGCCATCAGTTCCGGCCAAGGAATGTGAAGCAGTCCTACCGAAGAAAGAATTTCAGCAAACCTGATGCAGAATCACTACGGTGATTGCTACGTTTCACAGCGATTCTAAAACACGCCGCCGATTTATCACTGCGTTTATCAACGGAATCCCAGCCCGGCTGCAGTTCGATACGGCATCAGATATAACGATCATTTCCAAGAACACTTGGAAGCACATAAAAAAGCCGAAGATGATTGATTCCAACAAAATTGCTCACAGTGCATCCGGTGGAGTGCTGAAGTTGGCCGGAGAAATAAATTGCAAAATTGCATTCAACTGAGTGAAAAAGGCCGGAACCTGCTACTTGTCTGATCGACCAAACTTGAACCTCCTTGGACTTGACTGGATGGAAAAATTACAACTGTTTGATGCTCCAATGAGTCAGATTTGCAATACAGTACAAACCGACCCAGTACATTCATCATTGTCGATAGAAGAGATGACCAGAAAGCTAAAGCAGCAGTTTGTCACCTTGTTCGAAGATGGTCTCGGCCACTGCACTAAGTTCAAAGCAAAGTTGTGTCTTCGTGAAGGAACCAAGCCAGTCTTTAGAGCAAAAAGACCGGTACTGTATACAGCCATGACAGCAGTTGATCAGGAGCTCGACCGACTGGAACGAGCCGGTGTCATCACACCAGTGAACTACTCTTCATGGGCTGCGCCGATTGTTACCGTGAAAAAGCCGAACGGTAAAGTGCGAGTCTGCGCCGATTTTTCGACTGGCCTGAATGCCGCATTGGACGACCATCAATACCCCCTTCCGATACCAGAAGATATCTTTGCCAAGCTGAATGGTGAGAAGTGTTTCGCCAAGCTCGACTTGTCCGCTGCCTACCTGCAGGTTGAGGTTGATGAAAGCTCAAGAGAATTGCTGACCATCAACACTCATCGTGGCTTGTACCAATACAACCGCCTCCCTTTTGGCGTGAAAACAGCACCAGCCATTTTCCAGCAGCTGATGGACACCATGCTCTCGGGAGTTTCTGGATGATATCATTTTAATGGGTCGGACGGCAGAAGAACTATTTCAGCGGCTCGCTGAAGTGCTTGTACGTATCCAGTCATATGGTTTCCGTATCCGCGAAGATAAGTGTACCTTTTTTTACACCAACCATCAGGTTTCTCGGTTTCATCTTCTCAAAAGGCGGTCGTCGCCCTGATCCAGCAAATATCCGAGCTATTCAAAAGATGCCCCCACCTGTGGACTTGCAGTCGCTGCGTTCATTCTGTGGCCTAATCAGTCATTACAGCGCTTTTCTGCCCGAACTACGCCTGCGTGCCCCGTTGAATAAGTTGCTGAGCAAGGGCCAAACCTGGAATTGGATGCCAGAATGCCAGACTTTGTTTGAGCGAATCAAGTCATTGTTGGCTTCAGACTTACTCCTAACTCATTTTGATCCCTCCCGGGAAATTGTCCTTGCCACAGACGCATCGAGTCTAGGGATCGGTGCCGTAGTTTCCCATACGTTCCCAGATGGATCTCAGAAGGCGATCGCACATGCCGCCAGGACGCTAACGAAAGCTGAAAGAAACTACCGTCAGATCGAGAAGGAGGCATTGGCCATAGTGTTTGCTGTGAAGAAATTTCACAAGATGCTGTATGGTCGCCGCTTCAAACTCTTGACGGATCACAAGCCGCTGCTGGCCATTTTCGGCTCGAAGAAGGGAATTCCTGCCTATACAGCCAATCGACTCCAACGATGGGCACTTACATTGCTGGGCTATGATTTTGAAATCCGTTATCAGTCAACGAATTCGCTGGGCCAAGCAGATGCGTTGTCACGCCTCATTGATTCCCAGCAACAAGAACACGAGGACACCATCATTGCCTCAGTTGAGATTGAACCTGACGTCAAATTCCTGGTGAACGAGGCACTACATGGTATGCCAGTTACGGCCGATGCTGTGCGGGCCGAAACGCTTTGAGACCCAATCCTGAAGAAGGTGACACACTTCCACAGAACCAGCTGGCCACGTTCGTGTTCATCTGCCGAAATGCAGCAGTTCTATCAGCGAAGACATTCGCTTTCCATTGTGGACGATTGCGTCATGTTCTCAGACAAAGTAGTCATCCCGCAGGCGTTGCATCAAAGAGTGCTGCGACAGTTCCATGCAGGACATCCAGGGCTCAACCGAATGAAAGCGCTTGCCAGAAGTTATGTGTATTGGCCGTTTATGGACAGGCAGCTGGAGCAGCTAGGTAAAAGTTGTGGCAACTGCGCTACCGCCTCAAGGGCACCGCCGAAGACTGAACTCCGCTCATGGCCTAAGCCAACTAAACCTTGGAGTCGTGTTCATGTAGACTTTGCAGGACCAATCAATGGCCAGGGCTTTCTCATAGTGGTCGACGTTTATAGCAAGTGGCCCGAAGTGTTCCTCATGAGAAGCACTAAAACCAGCCCAACCGTCTCTAGGTTGCGACAAATCTTCAGCAGGTTCGGCTGCCCTGAAACATTGGTGACGGACAATGGAGCACAGTTTACTTCGGCCACATTCACGGAATTCTGCCAACGTTGCGCCATCAAACACGTGCGGTCTCGACCATTCCACCCACAATCGAATGGCCAAGCGGAGAGGTTTGTGGATACATACAAACGCGCTCTTCTCAAATCAAGAAGGGAGGGAGACATAGAGGAGGTGATCGACCGTTTCCTATTTCTGTATCGATCTACACAAAATTTACAAACACCGGGTGGAATATCACCAGCAGAGGCAATGATGAAGAGAAAACTTCGCATGCCATATGATGCAGTTCGGCCATCCTCAGAGTCCATAGCTGGTGTAAGGAACCTAAAGATGGAACGTGATTTTAATCGGCGATTTGGTGCCAAGCAACGTTCGTTTAGACCGGGTCAGCTAGTACTTGTGCGTGATTATCGGGGTGGACACGCGAAATGGACGCCAGGCACGATCCAGCGCAAGCGCGGAAGCGTCATTTACGACGTGCTAGTTGGAACGCAGTTATGGGTACGCCATGCAAACCAACTGCGAACAACAATGTGTCAGCCACAAGCAACAGAATCCGCCAAGCTTCCATTTGACCTGTTGACAGACAGCTTCAACTTGCCTACAGAGCCAGTAGAAGAACCCTGTCATCAGACGAATAGTACCAGACCGCAGAACACGGAATTCGAATCCAGAACACTACAGCCAAGGCGATGCACCGGTAGGCGAAGAATCCCTTCCAGGAGGCTTCAGGTTAATCCCCGGCTAGCTTCATACACAACGGCAGCAGCTTCAGGAGGGGAGGTATCCGGGAATCAGATAAAAACATAAAAGAAAAAAGGGAAAGTATATAATGGTGATTGAAAGCTGGGCTGAATGGAATCGCCTACCCCGTGCGGTCGATCAGGCAATCGATCGAGCGGACGAATGCGTTTTCAAACACTCGGCTAATTGGGCTTTTGCCTCAGAGTTGAGAGGACAGTTTTTTCGGCGGCATTTATCTGGCTACGTTGGCAGAGTTTTTGTTAACACGTTTTTCGTGGTCAAGGCTGTTGGAGTTTTGATTTTTCTTCGGCTGGGCTAGAATTGCTGCGGAGAAATTTCTGGGTGGCTAATTCGGAATAGCGAAAAAAGTGAAGATCTAACAATAACAGTTCCGCTCGACCACCCGTTCGGCCTTCGACAATCCCGGGCGTAAACCATGTCACCAACCTTGAAGTTATGGAGCCTGACTTTGCGATCTTCCTCCAGGTGACTACTGCCGGGCTTATCTATTCTCCTTGGTAAAAGATTATCGAACAACGTCCGGATCTTTCTTCAAAATAGTGCTTCTGTGGGCGATTTCCCATCAGGGGCGTTTGGGTTCGGAGCGTTCCGATACATACATAGGTAAGATTGAATTGTATCCTGTGAAGCCCTTCTTTACCCTGCTTTACAGATTGCACTTTCGAACGTATCCACGAACCTTTCCGCCTGTCTGTTTGATTGCGGATGATATGGTGATGAGAACATCTGCTGACTTCCCTTTTCCTTGCACCACTCGCGGAAAGAAGTTGAGGAGAATGGCGTTCCATTGTCTGTCACTAACACCTCTGGCAGGCCGAAATATCAGAACAGCTTCTACAGCTCGTTGACAGTGTGCTGTGCAGTCGGACTGTTTACCAGGATCACTTCAGGCCACTCGGTGAATGAGTCGACCAAAACGAGATAGTATCGGCCATTGAATGGTCCTGCATAGTCTAAGTGTATTCGTTGCCACAGTTTCTCTGCTTTAGGCCAAGACTGCCACTGACACTTGGGAGGGGCCTTTGCTGCAGATTGACAAGATGCACACTGTTGGCAAACTTTTTCAATTCCCGTATCCATTCCTGGACAGTAAACAAAACTGCGTGCCAAGGCTTTCATGCGGCTGGTACGAGGGTGTCCCGTGTGGAACTGCTACAATATTTGCCTCTGTAATTTCTTTGGCACCACAACTCGATCTCCAAACATCAGACAATTGTCCACGACTGCCAGGGATCCACGTCGATTGTATAACGGCCGCAACTCCATAGGTATGCCTCCATTTGGCCAACATGTTCGTACGCACTGCATCGCTTTCTCCAAGATTCCGTCCCGTGATGTCTCCATACGAATGATGTCGGCTGTTACTGGTGGTCTTTTCACATTCTCAGTCAGGATTCGTTGGACTTCTGATTCGAAACTGATAGTTGAAATCACACAATTATCGTTATCCTTTGGGTGTGAATTGATGAGACGAGACAGGACATCCTCTTGACCGATTATTTGCGTAGGTTTATACTGTATACTGAAGTTGTAGGCCAGTAGTATGGTCGCCCATCGTTGCAATCGGTTTGCCGTAAAAACTGGAATTCTTTTCTTTAACCCGAATATCGAGAGAAGTGGCTTGTGGTCGGTCAGGAGCATGAAATATCTGCCATACAGCATCTTATAGAACCGTTTCATTGCGAAAACGATCGCGAGCGCTTCCTTCTTTATCTGGATATAGTTCTTTGCAGCTGCCGTTAGTGACCGTGCTGCGTGCGTGATAACCTTCTCTTCTCCATGCGGAAAAACGTGGGAGATAACTGCACCGACACCATAATTGGAAGCATCCATAGCAACGACAATTTTGAAATTCGGATTGAAGTGAGTCAAGAGTTGATCAGAAGTGAGAGCTGCTTTGACTGCATCAAAAGACTGCTGGTACTCCTTCGTCCATTTCCAACCCTTGTCTTTTGTCAGTAGCTGGTTCAGCGGACCTCTGATTTGATGAAGGCTTGGTAGGAAAGCGCTATACTGGCTAACGAGCCCAAAGAACAAGCGGAGCTCTGCAATGTCTTCTGGGGGCTTCATCTTTTTGATGGCTTCAATATTGACGGGATCCGGGCGCCGGCCATGTTTGTCGATGATAAACGCAAGAAATTTGACACTTTCTAATAGGAACTCACATTTTTCAGCTTGTAATCGGAATCCAGCTTCTTGGAGACGCGAAAGCACTCTCTCCAGTGTCTGTATCAAGTTTTGAGGATCTGAGCCCATAATCAACGCATCGTCCAGGTATACTGCGGTATTTGGGATATCGCTCAGTAGGATATCCAATATTTGTTGAAAAATGGCCGTTGCGGTTTTCACTCCGAACGGCAGCCGGTTGTATTGAAAAAGTTCGAGGTGGGTATTTACTGTCAGTACTGCTCTGCACTGATGGGCAACTGGGATTTGCAGGTACGCATTAACTAGGTCAAGTTTTGAGAAATCTTTTCCCCCATTGAGTTTGCTGAACAGATCTTCTGGCACCGGAGGGGATACTGATGATCTTCCAACACAGAATTCAAACCTGTCGAGAAATCAGCCCAAATTCGGACTTTACCGTTTCCTTTCTTTACCACCATGATAGGTGCTGCCCATTCTGATTAGTGAACTGGTTCGACTATCCCTTCAGATTGTATTCGGTTCAACTCCGCTTCCACTAAGGACTAGGTTGCGTAGAGCACTGGGCATCTTGGTCTAATGACTGGCTTGGCGTATGGTTTAAGGTTCAATGCGGCAGTAGCTATGTTGCAGCATCCGAGACTAGCTTGAAACAACGCATCGTGACGTCGTTTTATCTCGGTAATCTTACTTTGAAACCTCGGGCCTGAAGTCGACGGTTGCGACAGCAGATTGACTTACAGTGGCTGACATATACTGTTTACTGATTGATCAAGTAGCTTCAGTTCATCCATCTAGTCGAGCCCCACCAAATTTAACCCCGGCTGGTCTGACACGAAACATGTCTGGATTTGTTTAGCGCGGAAATTTGCCTGACAATTCAGTTCACCAAGCAATTCTAACGTACCTCCTGAAGCATTCCGTGCCGTATGGCCCGTTTGTATGAGTGTCGGTCGCCTCAGCAGGCACCAAGTGTCGCTAGATATCAGGGTGATATCTGAAGACGTGTCGATTTGTGACTTTTGACTTGGAAACCGTTGATTTCCACAATTGTGTATTTGCGCTTGCTGGCCCCGTCAATTTTGGAAGTTGCGGTGATAGATCTGGTCAAATTGAGACGCCGGAACGATCTGGCATTGTTACGCATCTTTTTGGCCAAAATTGGACGACTCGCCAGGCAACATGACTCCTTATGCCCTCTTCTGCCGCAACGGTTACAAGTGTGAGTTTTGAATGGGCACTCGCGGGCAAAATGCCATTCTCTACAAAATCAACATGCAGAGGGAGGTTTCGAATGCGGTGAAATCACGTGCGGAGCCTCTTTTTGGGGGAGTACGGCTGACTGCACAGACAAAATCTTGATCGTTCTGATTGGACAACTGCTGAATCATTGCGCTATCGTGTTTCAGATTCGTCATGCGTTGACACTCACCGGTCACTTGCTGCAATGTGACATCCGGATTCTGCCCAATTAGGTTCAGTATCCTTGTTCGAATGTCGGCGTCTTTGGATGCTTGTAGGCCACAAACGTATATGAGGCATTTAAACTGATCACTTGTCATTTTGTGTTTTTCTAACCGTTCGCACTCTCGATTCACACGGCTGGAATAGTCGACCCAGTCTTCGTCTTCCTTTTTGTTATTGTCAGAGACTTGTATCGGATAGTGAACAAAGATGTCTGCTCTCCGAAAATCTGCGACAGGACTGCGACCACTTCATCAAACGACAAATCGGTACTCTTTTTAGGTAAGATAACATTGGTGAAATTTCGTGTTTGGCAGCACCCAGCTTCCGTAGCACTAGTCGAATCTTCTTTTCTGCTAGACTGTTGGCGAAATCAACCCGGAACATGTTTGCATACTTGTGGAACTAAGTACTAAAGGTTATGCCGGCATCAGCGTCCTAATGGAACTCACTGATCTGCTGAATCAGGGTTTCTGGTGAGGGAGCACTTTCACTTGTCCCTAACCCTGGGCTCTACTTCACTGTCAGCTTCTGAGTTAACTTCTCGATCAGCTTGGCTTGGGATGCTTCAAACTGCGCCTGTTGTTGCTGCAAAAGCACCTACAATTGTTCAAAACTGATTGTCATTTCTGGGTTCGGTTGAACTCGCGTCGCCACTGTTATAATGCTTCTTCTTTCCATCTGCTCTCTGCCACTAACAACTGGTGTACTGCTGTTAGCTGCCCTATGAGACTGCGACTGTCTGACTTCTCAGTCACATGCGCAGTCAACCGAAGGAATACGAAGGCCGGAACTCGGTAGACAGAGAGTGCATCTCTACAGGATAGTTAACTCTATTTATTGGGAACCGAAACATGCTAATTTAGGAGGTCAAGGTCGCTCACTATTCCGCGTCTGGTTTTCAGCCAGTGTGAGTGAGTTACAATCCACGGGTTAATCATATTGACCGAATAGTTCGATTCCTTTGATGCGGGCAGGTATGTGTTGGCCGATCAATTCTCACTCGGTTCCCATGTTCAGCTTCGCTTGCGTCTCTATTAGCAGCCGATGAGTATAATCTGCCTCTCGACCCGGTCGCCAACACTTCCCCACTACCCGTACCATTTTCTTCTCCCCCGTTTATTGCCACTGTCACTGACCTCGTAACTGAAGCTATCACACCGAGATTCGCATTTCTCAACGATTCATTTGCGGCCCACGCACTTTTTCAGATCGGCCAACAGCAGCACTAACGCTCACTCTCCACTCCCTCGGTACTGGTGTGTGCTGTGTCCGAAACACATATAGAAGATAACCGCATCGTGACGAGTCTTCCACTTCCTGGTTCCGAATCTGCTGACAATGATTACACTCTAAGCACCTCTTGCGATACGAAGTAAATAGCTCAAAGTTATTATGCTGTCCGTATCGCTCTCTGCAATCATGCAGAATGCAATCTACTCGACTAGATACCACTGAACAGTCGTTTCCGACTCCGATTACGTAATAGCAACTTGAACAAATACACCGGGGCTTCAGATGAGACTTGGGGATGGACGAGGCGCAGGTCATGTTCGTCACTTGGTCCACTTAATGTTGTTGGCACAGGGTTAGCTTTAATTACATTACGAAATGGTCAGTCATCCCTTGAGTCAGTTGAACTGATGAACTTGCTGATACCATGGAGGCAGAACTGTCTGACAATGTACTCTGGCAGTTCTGGATGACAACACTTTTTGGGAGTGTAGATGTGTTGTGGTCAAATGGTCATGTATCTCTACGATACGGTAGATCTGATTTACTGTCAAGTAGCGCTCACAACATTATGCTGTTTGAACGGTAGGAACAGGAAAACAATCATTCTCGTGATCGTAGGAATTGGCAGCTTTTCTTTTTCAGGATTTGCCGTGAACTTGAATGAGTTTCTCATGACGTCCATTGCAAAGTATTTTGTTGTATAAACGCTTAGTGAGTACGAACTGTAAATTCTTCTGGCCCTGTGCAACGAGTTTTTCACGAGGCGGAGTTAGCACGCAACTTAGACAAAGTAGGAAAAATAAATATATTGCAAAATGGAAACGAACAAACGATATGTTCCTAGACATGCGTGGTACACAACAACCAGGTGGTCTTATTAATGTCTTGTCTTCCATAGGTTGCTTCGTAGTGCACGGTGCGCAGAAAGGTTTAGCCATCACGGTTTCTTATAGGTACGTCAGACTTTGCGCAGCTTTCGTGAACAAAATTGAGGGATGCGCACAGGCTGCGCAAATCTATTGGGTTCAGTGAAGGCGAATATGGTGCGAGTTGCAAGTCTCCCTGCTTGTTAACGCTCCTCTTGGAACGCACGTTCCAGCTCCATGTGTAATGGTGCGCGGTTGCATATAAACAGACACTTATCAGTAACCTCAGTGCGGTTGGCATCAACCATTTGTGAACGGCGCGTGATACTAAACCAGGTCTCCTTATGGCACACACACACGACTGCTTGAGCACCACCTGTGTATAACCCCAGAAGCAACGTCATCCAGAAGCGCCAGAGTACATTGCCAGTCAGTTCAGCCATGATATTGCCCCACCCATCAGTTTAACTGACTCAACGGATGGTTGGACACTTCCCAATGTGACTTATGCCATCCCTGTGGCCACATAATTGTGTGAACCAAACGGACCCTCGCCTCGTCCATCCCCAAAACTCTAATGAAGCCCCGGCGAATTCGTTCAAGTTGTTATTACGTAACCGCAGTCGGAAACTGCCTGCCATCAGTGAGGCTATGTTGATAAAGACGATTCGTCAGGTGTCCTACGCACACAAACCATTGGTGCAATCAGTAAGACTACTCTGCTTACGATTGCGCATTATCCATCAGTGGGCGCAATTGCGCTATTAGGGCACCCACCTATTTAAGTGAAGTTCTCTTCTTGGGCTGGTGAAGGGGAATCAATGTTTTACATGACGAGTTTCGCCCATAGACCGTTGTGGAGAATCGGTTGGCATGGAATTTGGGCTAGTTGCGCCAGAGGGGCGGTGAGAAGGTGCGGACCGCGGCTCGTTTCTGGGTCCGACATGCCCGTCAAGAGGTCAGCGCTTGACGGATGTGCCGATTCGAATCAGTTTGAGTGCGCGCGTGCTGCACATTGGCAACTCACCGTGGTTTGGTTATGTGCATGATAGGGTACTCCAGATTGCACTTGCCTATTTGCTTTAGTGCACCGTTGTTCGGTTGAATTGCTCCTGAGGAATATCTCAAAGTGTTGCCTCATGGTTCCCAGTGCGTTTGCTAATTGAGCACACTTGCAGACATTTACCCATCCATGTACGTGGTTTTTCTTTACGCGTAATCACTGCACAGTGCGAGCAGCAGAAGAAGCGTGACATGAGATTGCGTGCCGTCGAGTTACCTGTCTAAAGCTGTTGAGTGTACGAAATCATCGGTTTGACTGAGGAAGACAGCATTGACAAATGAACTGCAATGCGCTATGTGCGGCCATGACATTTGCGGGAAGGTACTGCGGCAACTGTGAAGCGGGTAACAGGTTGGTGACACTGCGTGTTCTGCTCTGTATGCAATTACATTATGCTGATGGGGTTTGCACACCGCGGACTGGCGCAGCGCCTATGCGGGGTTGGTGGAAATGCGAGTCCGTACGCCACAATTACACAACCGCACCGTGCTTGGTAAAGGTAGTATGCTTGGGTTGTGTTTGACCCTGAGTATCAACTATCCACTGCTCGTTCCCTGATTGGCTCATCGGATGACTTCTACGTAGTTAGCTGCGTTTATCAACACACTTCAGGGAAACAATGTCCCAGCTCCTACCCACAGTAGCTGCGCTTACATACTGAATGTTTCGGCGACCTTGAAGGCACTCTGTTCCTCACTTAACCAACCGTTAACGCGTGGTCCACTAACATTACGAGCACTGCAACTGCAATGGTAATTGTTATGATTTATTAGCAGTCGAGATACGACAGTCGCGTCGGCGAAGTGCAAACACAGTAATAAAACTACCGAGATTACGGTTGCCGAGTGTACTTCCTAGTGTTGCCCAAATTGGAAAGTTGTATTGCACAAGGCAACCTTACGTGGCTGTTAAGCAGAAATATCGGTGAAAGATAAAAGCAATATATCAGCGACATGATAGAGGTTTACAGATCCATTAAGTATATCGCACGCACGTACTTCGCACTGACATGTTCCACCATTTGCTTACAATGGTGCTGCGTATACTGGCTCGTGCTTCGGATACAATCTTCCCAAGGAACTGGATCCTCCGTTCTCTTTTACTAAACGCACCAGCTGGATCTCCTCGCAGCATCTCGGAATATTCGCGCCGCGTGGCTTGTTTGACTTTAGCCTTGATGATACTCCAAATGCCTTCTATGGGGTTCAGTGAAGGCGAATGTGGCGCCAGTTGCAATAGTCTCCCTGATTGGTAACGGTCCTCTGGGAACACACGTTCCAGATCCGTGTGGCATTGTGCGTTGTCACATATCAGCAGACACATATCAGTAACAGCCGTGCCGTTAACAACAAGCATTTGCCGGAACCACTGCGCACACCGTTCCCCGTTGTAACCACCTTAAGACGGTATATTCCAAAAGTCCATCTACTGTCATTGCGCCGATAAGATGTAGATTTTGTCCACGAGTACTCGCTACCGTGCTCTGCGCACGTGTGCCACGTGCTGAACACCCCCTAGTGCGAGCACAAAACAGATTCAAATTCGTCTCATCAATCCAAACTGGTTTCCACCCTTCAGCTTCCAAGTTCATCAGCTGCCAAACATAAGGCTTCCTTCATCTCTTGTTCTCAAACATGTTTATTGACTCCGTTATAGCATGTAGCTTTTTCATGGTAATGAGGCGACCCTCCAGGCACCGAGCTACTTCTTCTCCCCTACCCTACCACTCTCTTCCCCGGTTATTGCGCAAGCGACTGTTATGAGTGAAATTTTAACGAACATCCTAGCTAACCACCTGAAGACAAAGCAGATTCCAGAAAACGGTGTACTTGTGAATAACGTCATGGTTGCAGAAGCCCGGACATCAAGCGTGAGATGTACTTGGCACTCCTTATGGATCGCGAACCCGGATGTCCCATTTTAGGCACCTGTAAACACGGTGGAGTGGTAATCGAGAAGCTGTTCCTTTCATGCCTGCCGCTTTTGAATTTCTTTCTGACATCGACAATATGTGGGCACCTTACATGACAGAGCACACATTGTGGGACAATTCCCACATGAGTGGAACTTTGTTAATCTGTGCGAGAACTTTCTCACGAAGTACTAATCATCACCAACTAAGTTTCGGACACGGCTTCACTAATGTTGTTGTTACCTAGTCCACTCGGATCATCAAGCCATCCGATCTGGTCTGTTTCCCAGCTGTGATGTGCTGTCATTTCAAATGCGCTACTTCTGCCGCGTTTGGGCCAACACAGGTTGAGTTAACTGAATTCATGGTGGCCTCCCTTATCGCATCGGGCTTCCAACTAACGCCCATTTGATTTACAGTTTATGTCATCCCTTCTATAGGATGCTTATTTACTTTTGTAACGTAAATCGTTTACCGAACTCTCGTGCCCGTGATCTTCGGCACATGTTCCTGCCGGTAGATTTGTTTGATCATCTTCTGTACACATCTCTCTCGGTCCGCCGTACTCCATAGGTGCGCAAGTGACACTCATGTGATATACATGTACAACTTCGGTCTAATTACCTAAACTACCCAAGTCAGCGTAGCCGTTAAAAATTAGGCCGTATGATTTACTCCGCGCAACAATGTGTTGACACCTGGATAGCACTTCTAAATGCAAACCCTACGAGTGCATTTTGAATCCGCGCAGCCTAACCTCCTCTATCAATACTATTATATTCTCTTCAATTCTCTGTTTCCCACCGGACACTGTGCTCATCTGTTTGTGCCTTCTCAAGTTTACAGAAAGAACAACTAGGCTTTTCGTATAAGAAAACCTCGTTTATTAGACTAAATACCCACTTTTGGATTCGTCCTGTCTGAACGATATTCACGGACGTCTTCTTCGTTCGTTTCCCGAAGTCTATTCGCCACTGGTCGTTTTCAAGTCAAATCAAAATAAGCTTTCTTCACCTATATGAGCGCATTTTCAACACTTCAAACTAACACTGCGGATATAATGCAACAAAGCATCAATGAGAAAGTAAAAGTGACAGCAGTAAAACGAAAAAGGTGCGTCTTCATTGAAGCATACGCTCACGCAAGCACAGTATTTCATTCCTGATGGATCGACCAGTAAGCGTGATGGAAAAGGCAGGATGGAGTTTCGATACGGCGCGAGGTACGAGAATATGAAACTTTAAGTTTTGTCTGTGTGGACGAAGCAGATATAGTGCTGATTAGGATAATATGTAAAGGCTGAGAGGAGTCGTTTGGCATCTTGGATGAAAAGTTGATGCAAACATCAACGCATCATCGTTATCGCATCATCTCTATCGATAAAATCAATAGGTCATCCCTTAATCCAGAGCAACGAGAAATAAATTTTAACGAACGCACAAGAAGGACATAATCCTTTGGAAGAAGTCCGGGGGAAATAACAAAACAGTATAACCAGTTAGGGAGAATGCATGCAGTTACCAACCTAATAGTTAAAGCACTGGGGACAGAAAGCATTCTGAGCCTGAGGGCGTAATACGAGAGTCTTCTAAGTTTTTGTAAAGCCTCGTGAATGTGTGTAGACCAAGTTACATTGTGAGAAAAGAAGACTCCGAGAAACTTTACGGTAGAGGAACTAATCATCTGATCATCCACAATCATGGGAGGGGAGATATGTACAATGGACCGAAGTCTGTTGAGATGTAGAAAACAGGACGGTACGTCCGAACACTTGGAAAGCTTGAGAGAGAGGGACCGAGAGCTCGATCAAGTCACTTGTTAATCTAACCTTCGTTGGAGTTCCGAAGAGTCTTCGATGATTGGAGTTGTACAATCCGGGACGATATTATCAGCATATTTACAGCCTATGAAACTCGCTGGGTAGACTTTCGACGCGGGCGGAAAATAGGGAGCGGGTTGGATGACTTCCTGCAAAACACCGGCTGGCTGGGAGGTCAGAAGACTTTCTGCCACATAGCTGTTTGAAGTGTGTGCGGACAAATTGTTCAACAGCAATGGTCTGTCGAGGCTCACAGAGGCGTTGTTATAATCTGGGAATGGGACCCGTACGCTTTTGTGTCTATTGTTCAACACGAACGCAATGGAGTGCACTAGATATGAAGCTGCATCCAATGTAGAGCGTTCTGATTTGTAGGCACAATGATTGACATCATTAGTACGAAGGTTTGTGCAAATACAGGGGATCAGTAGATTTTCCGGTACGTTTATCAGCATGGAAGTGCACGCAATTGATCGACATTTTTGCGATACCTTTTAGTTACTGGTGTTATTCTGGCTTGCTTCCAATTGTCGGGGACGGTACCAGTCGTTAAGCACCGACTCATGATCTCTATCGCGGGTGCCTTTAAATTATCTGCGCACTCTTTCAGAATCATTTCCGTTAGTATCCATTCCAGTAGCCTTGTTGGACTTCAGTTTTGTGAGCTCCTTCTTAACACTTGTGGAATCAAATGTAGTGCGAGGCTCTGTATTGGTGGGTAAGGTAGAGGGAGTGTGTTAGGTTATGAGGAGCTGAATTCAGTGTTGAGTTTGACTACAGCTTCGGTGCTGAGTGTTCCGTAGGAATGTTCTCCAGAGTGCTGTCTTAGAAGTCTCCACAGTTCACGGCAACTGTGCTTACTTAAATCGGTCTGAATGCATAGACTGTTTAATCTTCCTGCTTCAGCTTTTCTAGCCCCGGATATACGTTTAACATGGACAGTTAGTTTAAGTTCTTTTTTCCTCCGCAGTTGCTTGAGCAACGGAGATGCAAATCTGTCATTTCATAAATAGCACGACGGGTGTACGCCTATTGCTATAATTTTATTTTCATAGCAAACTTCTAAAGGCGTACACACAGCGCAGGCCTCATTACGTTCCACTGGAAGCTCAATTCATGTTTGTTCGGATTATCCATTTTTTCGTACATAAAAACTTCAACTGAGCACGTTGTACGCATGCATACTGGAATGCATAGCGGCCAGCTGAATTGCGGTCTCACAACTCAGTCACAAATTCAAGTTTTCTCACTCGTCTACTCAAATGGTATGGTCTACATCCCTGTTGCACCCAGTTCGGTGGTAAATCAGTAGTGTTCCATGGTTCGCCATGTCGTCTGGAACAGACTGTGGTACGTGTTGCCGAAATCGCCTTTGCCTCTTGACAAGCCCGCGCGTCATCTTACGCAGACTTCACACAGTCATACTAAGCACCACTGTCCTGTTTCACATTCTTAATTATTAGGTGACACCACCAACTGCCTCAGGCAAATGACCCTCCTATCCCGAAACTCATCCGCAGCTGTTGGTGGTTTCTGGCCGATCAGGGAATAGTTAAGAGAGATCATTCGAGCTACTTCTGCATGTAAACCAGCCTAGTCCAAATTACTAGCTGTCTGTCTTCATTCCTGACTCATTTTGCTTACACCGGCAGGTCTTTGGGAATCTCACACTGTGTATTGCCGTGAGCCGTGACTCATCTCATTCGTTGTTTATCAGCCTATTTTCTGAAACATCTTCAATGTTAAGGAGCACTCGACGTCACAGTCTTATATGGTCGTGTTCAATTAACGTGTCTAACTAACCTATGGGGATGTGTGGACCTCCACGCGGCACGCGGGCGCGCATGTAAACTTGTTTCCACTAATGGTCAGCACCCCGTTTGTTTGCCACGGGATTCGACTACCGTACTAAACATCACATGGATTGATCGGATGCAGAAGTGCCTACTTCACCTGCTTCAGGCTGTCAATATATTTTCTGCAGAACCCATCCTCGGATCTACCTTGTGATGAATTCATCGTGTGCGATCCCCAATTCCTGGCACTGTTTTTCAACCTGAATCGTGCTGGCGAGGAGTATGTGTGGGGTAACTACTACTCCGCTGTGTTGTTGTCCTAGCGCCGTAAGAACAAAATAATCCAACAGTGGGTGTAGTACCATCACAAGAAGACTTCGAAAATGCCGTATCCCATATAATTGGAATGTCTGAACTTGTGTATGGGTATCTGATGGCTACGGCGACTGTTACAGGAATTTTGAATGTATTTGCCAGCCGTTTATCTTCAGACTATATTTTCTCATGAGACTGGTCACTCTACAGGGAGGAATTATTTCTGATAATATGCTAAACTCAACACTCATTTCCTGTCAGCGCCGACTACCAACTAGCATTTGCTAGCACAATCTTACACCCAAATAGACAACCAAGGTGTTCATCGTGATTATTTTGCCTTTTTACCGCACTGTCGATCATGCCGAAACGATTACGTACAATTCGACCGTTCATTTGCCTTCAGCAACACTGATTTTATTCTCTGTGCTTCTTTGAATTTGAGTCGGCCAATTTTATCTTTGATTGGTAATCATTCATGCCTCCATCAGCAATATCATCTTCACAGAAATTACAAGTTTTTGTTAGCTTGCGTTTCCTCTTACTGAAACTGACACTTGTGCTGCATCTGGCAATGGCAATCCAGCATAATTTTGCGCATGTCGTCTATTCTAACGTAACGCGTTACCCTATCCTGTGAACCGATGGCCGATCGAGCAATATATTTTTCTCCAACTAGTTCGGTTCTATCTGGCTTGTCAACCATACTCCGAGTACTGAATCACATCTGATCATGATGCTATAGCTCACGTCAACTTGATCGTGAGGACTGCCTACGGATAATTGTCGAATAAAACCTAATGGGAAATATGATTGTGCAATTGGTGTTTTGAATTGGGCGAATCGTGATTCGATGTAGAAAGTGGAATTTAACAGCGTCACTGATTCATCAACTGTGCCACGTCAGACGACTTTTTGAGTCCACTATGTTGTGCCCTAGAATTAACGCATATTCACACGAGTTATCCACTGATGTTAACAAGGTACACGAGGTGACGCCACACACTTGAGCGCTAAAAAGTGAATCGATGTGTGCCAGATAAATAAGTGCCTAATCTGATCGCGGCAAACCGTATTGATGGAACCGAGGCATAGTCACTCACGTTTGAAACAATGCGTCTCCCTAATCCATTTACTGAACGCAGAAAAAATCATAAGTCGCGAAATGTTAACATTTCAATTTCTCTCATCAGCCGTGAACGCAGTACGATTAGGAATCAACAGAAGCGAACATGTGGAACCCGAATGAAAAGAAATGATCAATCAAAACCAAGGCATTCTCACAGATCGCTTCAGTTGCTTCTGTGCACACAACACTGGGCGATACTTCGAGATAAGTAAAGCCTCAGTGACAGCCAGTCCTTTTGGGTTATGATCGCACGCCAGTATTTTGAACGTGGTCGTTTGATCCATCTGATGACGAGTCATTACGAGATGCCTCACAATGGACGAGGCAGGATTGCGATTCATTAGTTTCTCCGCACCAGTTTACTGCGCCAACGCTTGCCGTAGCCAACTTGGTAGGTGTTCCGCTATCCTTAGGGCTAGTCTGCGGTCAGTCCTGCCCATATAGATGTCACCGCAACTGCAGGTGAACTGCTAGACTACATGTGAGGCCGCACTGCCTAACAGGCCTTTCGGATGACAGTTGAGACCCAGTCTTCGCGTGCTGTGAACTAGTCGCAACTGGGCGGCGGTGTAGGTATGCGAGAACGCAGACCTGATCTTATGCTTGATGTCATTAGCCAACATCCATTTTTTATGCTGTTTGTACCGTTGGTTTCTCCTTGGGCGGTCGGCTATGGACCTGGATGAACCCGTCCGGGTACCCATTCGACAATAGAATTTTATGTACAACTCTTCTTCGGCCTTATGCGTGTTTGTAGTGCACATTTGTCTGGTTCTGTATGTATGCAACTGGAGCGAAGCTAGAGAATTGCAGGTACTGCCCACTCTAAGTCGCTTTTCGAAAGACGTTGCGCTGAAGTGTGCCATCCGTCCGCCTTCTAATGAGCACGTCCAAAAACGGTAGACTGCCTTGCTGTTCAATCTCATGTATCACAGAGAGATTAGGGTGCGCGGAATTAAAGAGGGTACCAAGTCGCTCAAAATGCTCGCCTTTAGTAGAGATTAGTTTGTCATCCACATACCGCTTGTACAGCTTCGCTTCCTTTGTCGGTGGGAAGACTGTTGGAAGCCCAAACGCGGCGAGTGGATCTGTGCCACAGATAAACAGTTTCGCGCGCCCCCGGCATTGGAACACCGGTGCCTCGGAATCGATCAGAGCATTTTAGCCGAAGGACTTGATGTATGGACAGATGGCTGTTGTTGCATGTGATTTGGATCAACGACCTACTCAGTTTGGAGAATTCGTATTAATTCTTTGAGTAGCTGTACAATTGCTGTAAAGACGTGGAACTGATATTAAATTAGTATTGTTTTCATTCGAGGAGGAGCACCGAGCTGTTCTGTCAGCTGGACGAACCCTAGACGCCCTTTGATTACATATCCTTTGAATAGCTTTTATTCAGTTTATCCACAGACCTACTTGTTGACTATCCTCTATTTTGGTATTGGGTCACTGTTAAGACATCAAAGGATTCGCTGTTTTATTCAGAAACAAGTTTCACCGCAACGCCATTTTCTTCATAGTGCTTAGTCGGCTATGCTATGGTATTTATAGGATATGACGTAGTACAGCAGGCATTATTTTTCGGTTTCCATGCTGAAATAAGCAACTTTATGAACTTATTTCTTTGTCGATTTCTGTGCTAATGTGGACCAAATTAACACGGCAAACTCCCCATTCCTTCTTGCAGATTTACGACTGGTGCTACCAGTGCAGTTGATCGGCTACGGTGTGTGCTGCTTTTCATCTTGTTCTGTTCCATTGTTTCGTTTTCCTTTTTACCCCTCTTTCATTCGCACACGGTGCGCTGTTTCTAACTCGCGTGCTTTCTGTCTGTAGGTCGGCAAAACTATTTTCAACCGTGCCGCTTTGTTCAACGTTGGTTTTCTCGAGTCCGATCGGTTGGCCCAATTCGATTGTTTTATCTTCCATGATGTGGACTTACTTCCTCAAGACGATCGGATTCCGTACCGTTGCACCGAACAACCAATCCACTTATCCGTCGCACTGGATCGATATAACTACAAGTGCGTCTATCTGCCTGTATGTCTTTCCTGCGTTTCAGGGATTGTTACATCTGTTGACTTTTTTCCTTCCTGGTGTCTCAGACTGTTTTTCCGGCTGCGCTTTGTGGTGACCACGCATGTATCGCATTTTTCATTGCTTTGTCGCAATTACAGTCACTCGATTGACTACCCGAAGTGTTTAAAATCGGTGACGCAAATGTGCTCGACACGGCAACATATGTCTTTTATTTGGCCGGTGTTCATGTCTGTACCGAGTTCACCATTTATTCATTTGTCCGCACACTGCGATCGGATCGACTTAGGGTCACTCAGGCCGTTCGAGGAACCTTTTCTGACTGCCACTGCTGGTCTGTTCGTCAAAGGTAGGTTTTGAAAGTCAAACACCATCGTTTTGGGAATAACGCACTCTGTTTCCGCATCCAGGAGTATTTGCGGACTTTGATACACATCTCTCTGCTCAGACTGAATGCCTGTAGAACAATATTCAGCGCAACTACTTCCTGGCGCCTTGTTCTGCTCGCCTGTGACCAGAACTCATTCACTAGTGAGACAGGCTGCAGGCCCATTGGGACTCATTTCACCTACTCTGGATCCGTTAGAGTCAGTCTCCTAATCCTTTGCTCCTTGCCTATTCCTCCAATTTCTCTCTTGCACTCATCGTCTACCACTAATCTCCACCATTTTCCACTTACCACACCAGGTCATTAGCAAACAGTTCGTTCGGATTTAGCGTCGCGCATCTTTAACATTAACTCCATCAAAGTATCTGTGCTCCATATATCCTCGGCCAAGCAATAACATTTCTGCAGCTTTTGCAATCGAACTTATCTTTTATGTGCACCCCAAAAACCATTGACCCAATGCATCTCACTAGATTAACCTGTACTGAGAATGTATATTTCTCGACTGTGGTTCGGAATTTTAGCATACTAATCGTAATGATGGAAAGTCATCTATCGGTACAGTTGATATCTTTTATGAGACGTCAGCGAATGCCTTTTACGTATTGAGAAATACGGTGACCCATTGATCGCCATCATCATGAAGCATACGAGGAATGTTCAAAAAGAAACCGAACTTTTGCTATAACATCTTTGTTGCTCATTGCACAAAATTTTAACCACTTTCTTAAGGTAGTTCCCTCTACTAGCAGTTCAATGTTCCCAACGATGCTTCCATTTTTGGCAAGTCTCCTAGAACGCATTTTCTGGGATGACGCGCAGGTCACTTGTCGCATTGTCCTGAATCTTCTCTGTGCTTTGGAACCGACGTCTTTTCAACGTGGTTTTAAGTTTAGAAAACATGAAAATGTCTGCAGGGGCTAGTTCCGGAGAATACGACGGATGGGGCACAACGGGGGTGTGATGTTTTTCTAGATAGCTGGGGACAAGGAGCAACGCGTAAGCCGGCGCTTTGTCATGATGCAACATCTAAGTCTGGTTTTCCAACAGTTCAGGCCTCTTCCTACGCAAAGCATCCATCAAACAGGGTAGAACTTGATGGCAGGATCCTACGCTGATGTCCGCTTCGTCAGCAACTTCTCGAACAGTTAAAGGACAATTTCCACGGATCACAGCACAAACTCTTTCCACATGGTCATCGTCTGTTGATGTGGAAGGCTTTCCAGGCTTGGGATCATCAGCGACCGACATTCTGCTGTGTTCGGAACACTTAAACCACTTATAGCACTGCATGCGACCCATACACTCCTCCCCGTATTCTCGGACAAGCAATGAAAATGTCTGTAAAGGCTTTGTCAAGTTTATAGCAACATTTCACGCGCGCACACGTTGTGCTTCAAGCTCTTTCATTGTCTATTTGTCAGTAATCCGACGAACAACTTGTGCACGTGCTCACTTCAGCGCTGTAACTCCCAAACCAATAGAAGTGTGTATTCTCGTCTGCGAGAGACTGAACCCGAGGGCCAGATCAAAACGCACAGACGCATCATGCTAATGCATGAGGTTTTCAGGTGTTATTAGTCATGTGTTTTGTAACTGTGGGATTCCAACCGGGCAGATGACCGCTCGCATTGTGAATGCTAGGTTGCAGTTTGTCTTCTCTGTGAGTTTGCGTTTTCCAACCACGACCCAGCGTACAGAAGCGCGTTTTCATTTTCTTCCTCCAGCTGGGCAAAGCAGCCAAACCAATCTCCCGATAATGTGTAAATAGAGCAGTAGAATTAGGTTAAACGAGGGAAATAAAACAAATGATTGCAATAACGAGAGGCAAAAAATCATAAGGCTAGACATACGTTTTTCTATGTTAAGCGTAATATAATGCAACTGGATAAAGCAATTCTTTAAGCATGCACAATATATGCAGTATGCCGTTTATACAGTGAGTGACCTTGTAGGGCGACCAAACGGATTGGACTACCAGCCTAGAGCTTTCTAAAGCGAAACATTGGAAAAAATAAAAACAAACAAGCCAAGTGCAGCAAACAGGCGGTGCTCTACCTTATAATGACAAAATAAATGTGATATTTTCGACAGTTTGCAACTTACGAAAAACTGCGAATAATGTCCTACGTTAATTTTCGCTACAATTGCGGTTTTGCTTTCCAAGCAAATCGCGAAAAGAAATAAAAACTTGAAAAATAGTGCGGATAGATAGAGTCTAGGTAACAAGCATCTAATAAGCCGGGGCACAGCACAGAAGTAGCGATGGTTACGACATGTGACCTGCAAGAACGAAAAAGCTGGTTTTTCTTACGTACCTAAATGAAAATAAAAAAATTAACGCGAGTAACTTCACGATCATTTTAGACGATCCATGCGGGACCTCACGTAAACGCAGTATCTGTGAATTCGCCTCAATTAGTCCATGATAAGATGAGCCCCTCGAGCATTCTTTTGAGGATACTGAGACAGCGTAATGCAGTGAGGGAAAAATATACTTTTCCTATACCTTCAAGTGATCGAGAGTATAGTGCAGGGCAACATAAACCTTGACCACATGGAGACAGCAGGCCAGCTCAATATTCATTTGGCCAATATGAGCTCATCTGCCTGCAATTCATGTAGTAGAGACTGCAAAATCTACCACTGTTTTTACGTTCTAGATAACAAAAGGCTTCGGTCCGCTTTACTCTTGAGATACAAGGCTTAGGCCAACTAAAGTAAGTAGATAAGGAGAGAAAAAATAGGAAGCAGTCTGTAGTGTCGATAATTTCGCTTCGACCGTTAAGCAGGATCTTGACGACCATGACTCTAAGACCCTAGGATTGAATTAGGTGGGAATATAGGTTTTCCTCGTATTTGAGTACACAAGCGTCCACCATTATACCATTTTCGGCGCTCCCCTTTACTGTTTTGTAGGTGGGATGTAGGTGGGTCATTATCTAGCAGTGGAGGTTCGGCTAACGTAAGCTCGAATGTATCGTGCGCAAGCGCACTTGTGGTTTTGCTGGTTCTGGCTGTTCCACTGCGCCTGGCATAATGAATGAATAATATTATAAGTTAAGAAGAGCAAGGTGTCTTAAAATGCAGGATCTGATTGTCCACCCACCACTACGCATGAGTTTCATCAGCTCATGCTGGGCATCGGTGCCAGGTAAATGGCAAGTTTCGTAATGATGGCCAAGGTAAGATGAAGTGGTGATCAAAATGTTCTGCATGTCCAGCTTTCCGACATGGCAGTGGCACTCTGACACATGGCAAGCTTTCAAGCCAGTAAAGAGAATATGAAATGGTCAAGATGTAAGAATGGCCGAAAAATGGGATCTGGTTTTTGTGCTTCCGGTCAGCCAATGTTTCCAATACCGATTGGCGAGCATTTGAATCAGATAAAATCTAAGCGGAATGGGACCAAGTTAGGAGAAAGTGGGTTCACAAAAACCTAGGCCTCAAACTATTTCTGCTAGTGGACCGTTGACTATCCATTTAAGATACTTCGTTTATTATCGAGCAAATAAAGCAAACCGGATTTAAGCAAAGGAAGTTAGGCATAATAAGGAGACTAATAACAGTAATAAGGTACTAGGGTTATACAAGCTCCCGCAATTACGCGTAGTTTGGGAGCTAGCTAGGAGGAAACTTGGTGCGCGTCTGGGATTATGAATAGATAGGCGTGGGAATGAGAACGTAAAATTAAAGTAGAATATATGAGATAAATAAAAATGTTATAGAAGAAACTTGGCCTTTCCCGGTAACATGCCGTCTTGGGATCGGCTTCCACTAAGGCTTACATCTAGTGAGATGCAACAAGTAAGCGAATTTCTTAAACGATATGTAAAAGGAGATAAAGGAGTAGAGTTGAGATGGACAACTACGAGGTGTTCGGGTGGTCTCAGACTGTCAATGCGAATGTGATTACCAGTGCAGGTCGCTAGCCTGGTGAGCTCGGAAAAAGTAGGATATAAGGATGATGGATAGGACAAGTTCCAACCTGCGATGCACTCCCGGGCTTCGGTGCTACAGTCCATCTAACATCCTACTTAAGCATTGGTACCATTCGGTCTATATGAGAGTTAAAGAATGGGATCAAGTTACAGGAAGGGCTAGAGGTGAGAATATGGTCCTGGTTCTACAGGGGGGTAACTCGGTGGACATTAATAAAAGAATTCGAGTTGTGGAAAAAATGAAATTGAGACGTAGCTCAGAACAGGCATTCCTGGGAAATAGTAGGGTGGGGGTGCCCGGTCCACGAAGAGATGAGAGCCACCCATCTTCTTATACTCGACCAGAATATCATGAGATTGATATGCACGCTGGCAATACATTACTAAGCGGTCTAGGTGGCTAAATATAGAAGGGCCAATCTGAAAATACTAGGCGTTAAAAGCAGTATAGGGCAGCTGTGTAGGGATGGTTCATCTGTTTACTTAACCACAACCACACAGCAGCCCTCCAACCAAACTAAAAGTAGGAGAATAGTAAAGGTTCGGTAGGATGTGGAGCCACCCATATACACGAGGTCACCTATACTATAGTACTGTTGGCACTTCAACTTTTGTGACGAATCGGAGAAACATAGGGTAGGATCGAATAAAGAAGGCCAAGACTGGAGCTTAGGAGATTCATAAAACGGGCTACGGGGACTGTAAGAAGACTTGAGTAACGATGGTTTGAGGCGGCCATGTGTACGGGTTTAGAGTAAGAGAGAGAAATGGTTTGGAAAGGGTGACAGCCGCCTATCTGCACCTGGGCACCTATTCTATAGCTCTGTTTGCGCCTTGGCTTTGTTGGTGAAGTTGCACGATAAGGGTGAGAGTAGTTTATGAATTGCGGTTTATCGCGAATGTCGCAGGATCGAAAGTGATATGGGATCAATGGCCTAGTAACTTGCTACTGGCATAGGACTGTCCTGCTGTCGAGCGGACAGCAATAAAATGAGGATATCTGGGGCGGGCTCAGTGCGTTAGTAAACCGCCAATCCGTTTTCGTATGCCACTTCTTCCGACATGTTTTGTCCCAGAAGGTCAATAGTATATTTGGCGGTAATGTATATCTCTCTACGGAAGACATCGGGTAACTTTTTTCTCGTAGCTTGGATGGTAACTGGTTCCACAGGTGGGCATAGACGTTCAGGTAGAAACTTTTGCGGGCTTGTGTTCTAGGTCTTTCGGGTCTTAGTACGTTATCGCCGTTTCGAGTAACATATGTCAGACATCTCTTGAACTCCACATCTAAATTAGAAGTGTGGACTCGTTTATCAATTCTATCGAATAGGAGAAGGAGGTAAGTTTTATTCTTCTCAGCCATACCGGCGCAAGGTCTTGCTGCGTTGTGCGTAGAATAATTGCGAAGTTGAGCCTAGTAGGCGCTTAGTAAACCACCTTTGCAGCCTTTTCAGTTGCTGACGATCGCTTTTCCTTGCGTTGCTGTAAATCAGCGCACAATAGTCAAGTAGTGGTCGCCTTGTTAGTGTGCATAGAAGAACTATCGCTTCCCGCGTCGTAAGTGTTTTGAATACTAGGCCTCTACGACGGTGGGCTTTCGCTACCGCACTTGTGGTGTGCTCCGCAAAGTTTAACGAGCCAGAGAAGTGCAGGCCTAAGTCTTTTATGGTATTGCTGCAGATTATCGGTTTTCCACAAAGTGTAAGAATCCCCTGGGCTATTGTGCAGCGAAACAAAAGGGCAGTACACTTCTCCTGTGAAAACGTCATGTCCCAATGGGTGCACTATAGTTGCAATGCCTTCAGATCGGTTGCAATTATGTGAATGATAGAGCTCGTATCTGTATGATCAAAAGTGTATGCTGTTTGAATGTCGTCTGCAAAGAGGTATTTGATACCAATGCGTATAACTTCGAATATGTCATTTATGTACAATAAGAAGAGTAGCGCGCCGATGACACTGTCCTGAACTATACCGCTCAACACTGGTCTAGTCGTGGAAATTTGGCCACTAGCACTAAGCACTTGGGTTCGGTTAGAGAGGTACGACCTGAGCCATGCTAGTAGCTGGCCGCCGCTTCCAAATGAAGCAATCTAATCCATCAACTTGTCGTGCGGTACTCGGCCGAATACCTTCTGGATATCATGATAAATGACCACTGCTGACATCTCTCGATCTGGGGACAAAGTAAGGTTGTTAAGGAAAGCCAACTGGCAAGTCACACTAGAACCTGCTTTCAGGAATCTATGTTGAGAGTCATTGATAAGATCATTTGCCCGTAGGAACTCCACTACTTTTGGGGCAATTAGTCCTTCCATCGTTTTACAGATGATGGAGGTGTGGCTAATGGGCCGATAGTTCCCGATGTCATGTCTAGGCCCTCCTTTATGACGTGGTATAACCGTAGCTGTTTGCCACTGTGTAGGTAGTTTCCAAGCCTTCATCGTTAGACAGAACAGGTTAAGCACCAAGATTTAGTACAATAGTGGGGAGGCCGTCGGGACCTTCATAGTTTGACTGCTTAACCGTCGTTAATTGCTTTCCTATATCACGGGGTGAAAAGTCAACGGCTGATTGCTGTGCAGAGGTCAGGGTGGGCGAGTGAGGCGTGCGAAAGTTGCCGGTTGACTTGAAGGATAAGCTAAAGTGACTATACAGAACCTCAGAAATTGAGGCGGAGTCATGAGTAACCGAACCATTGGGAGCGTGATAAAGGCAGTTTCATTTATCGCAGAGTTTCGGCACTTCATCACCCCAAACAGATTTTGGGATTTGTTATTGCTAGAGAGCGCATGCCTCTCCTCTGATACTTACCTTGAGTAGCGCTAAGAGTACTACTTAGACAAAATCTGTTGCTTTTGCCGAACCAGCAAGAAGTCGTTTGTTTTTCTATACCTTTTGCGCAAGGGCTTAAGCTTTAATGTAATTTTGAGCGGGAGACAGTCTGCCTTGCGTTTGAGTGGACAGTCCATATCAAGACAGGCTTTGATGTTTCTGTAGAACTCATCAGTAGAAATTTGGGGGTCAGATGTTAGGAAGAAGTTGTCCCAAAGTGATGACCTTATTAGGGACGCGAATAGTTCCCAATCAGTGTAAGCGTATTCACGACTCGTTTGGGCGAACAGGATTTGATGCCGGCGGATTAAATGAAAGCATGACCAGTTTATAATCACTATCGGGGAAATTGCCAAGTATTTCAGCCGGTGTGTCCGGAACGCCCTGCGTGAAAAATAGATCTTGAATGTGATCTTCCCGTGTTGGTGATCGCATATGTTGGGTCCCACCATAGGAATGAATTGACGAAGCGAATCTGCTGTAGCTTGTGGTTATGGTGGTGTTTCAGGAGACATTTGGCATGTTGAAGTTTCCACCAATAAGTTTGCAGCTGGTAGGATGTTCAGAAGCTTGCAGGAAAGTATTAAGCAAGTTGTTCAAAGCGACAGTATTGGCGTTTGGTGGGTTGTAGACGCAGCCGATAATAAAATCAATTTGACTAATGCAAGCGGTAATAAAGACAGAGTCTACGTTAGTGCCCAAGCAGGAGTCTGTGAGTAAGCATGCATGGATGTCGTCCTTAGCGTAGATAAGGCATCCACCACCGTGGCTTGTGGCTCAAAAGCTGCCGAAGGTGCTGTATCCAGCCAGCTGGTAAGAGGTAGCCGGTGTAGTCACATTTAACCATGTCTCAGTGATTAGAGTGAAGTGCGAGGGGAGAATGGAGTTGATTGTACGAAGAGTATGTATTTTATGTAAAAGCAAACGGGCATTAATAGGAAGGATGACAACGTCGTGTCTTTTAGGTGTTGTGTTTACAATTTCGCTAAGTAGAGAGGAAATGGGGCGGGGTAGGTCACCCACGCTGCCGCGGCGAATTGTGTGGTAGTGTGAGGTAGTCAGAGCGAAATGCGGCAAATGGCTGTTTCTTGTCTAGACAAGCCTCCACATGCGCTCATTAGCCACAGCGCGCTCCCTCTGCTGGTTGACGCGCTATTTCAAAGGTTCGGTTTCTTTTTGTTCTCCCCTCGTATTTCGCATGTCATGTACGCTTGGGTAACAAACATCCATGCGGTAATAAGATGTTTATCTTGAGAGGTATAATCAAGTCAGTGATACACTCTGTTTACTTTTCCGGACACGATGGATATCATTCTGATGAGGCAGTATGTTCTACAATCCGACTTGATGTGGGATTGCAAATGGCATGATTCCGGTGCTCAGCAACAAGGTAAGAGCCCATAGCTGAGGTCCGCATGTTTTGTTGCAGAAAATTTTGTCTTTTCAGCCAGGCATGAGCGGGTACTTGCTATAATTTTATGAACAAGATGATGAAGATCTCAAAGGATCCTGATATCACTCGGAGAAATGTTCTCCATAGTGAGCAATTCGTTTGTAAGGTAATCCCTGTAAATGATAGCCCGCATGCGGGAAAGCCATCGTTAGAAGTGGAAGCATCCTGATGGTGGTTAAGATTGCGGCATTCACGCCCCACTTATTTTCCTCATTGGATATCCCGACAACGTCAATATTTTCGTCGGTGGATCATGGTGCACGCTTTTTCTTCCTCAAGTTGCTAAGTATTGCCATTATATCCAATGTCACCATTTGTGTTTGCATCAAACTCGCGCGTCTTCTAGGAAATGGTCATTGGGATCATTTATCTCGCGACCGGTGTTCAGCGGGGCCTTAGGGTTACTAAGGTTCAGGACGCATGTGGTCTGAAACGGATCGGGGACAAACCGTTAAACTCAATTACATCTACAGTCTGTGAAGTGTCTTATGTGGAAAATTTTCCCAATGCAGTGTTCATCCAACTCCGTACAACTCTACCCACTCTGTATTTCGATGGTCCCAAAAAATTCTGCGTTAGTGATTGCGGTTTGTTTCTCAAGCGAGAATTTGGCCGTATTTTGACTAAAGGAATACTTTATGGATAAATGGACTGTAGTTCGCAATCTCGATCTTGAGTACGCTTTGCTTCAGAGTAATCACTGGCCATTTTTATTTTTGGAAGCTATTCTAAAGCAGAAAATCTTAGACATTACTCTTCCGATAACTCACTTTGTGTCTGTTTCTTATCTGGACTCCTCAGGTAGCGATAGACAGGACACCAGTCAGGAATTTAGAGGTTACCTACAGATTTCATCATCACTGCACCAATAAGCCACTGATAAACACGTCACAACTGTAGAGAAATAATTGTTTGAATCTTAGATACGTATTGTGCATGTAAAGTGCACGTCTCGATTATTCACAGAGAAGAATGTAACTATTATGTCCAATGTCTTTGCAATTTGCATCATCTGAGGCTTCACCGAACACGCTGTGGTAATGGGTGCGGAAAACCGCTGTAGATATCAAGGTCACAAGCACTCCGTTGCTTTGAACTATCAACTTCATCTGACAGAAAATCATATCGATAATAGTATCACAATACTTGAATTTGGAACTACTTTGACGATACACTTTCGACAGGCAATTCTTTGAAAAATTCCATTATAGGTAGGTGGATGGAGTCACAATAAGGCCCGTTTCTTGTAGATATTTTTCTTGCTAAACTTATAAGCGGGCTTCTCCGACCAGTTGTTTCCTCAGTTGATTCATACTGGTGGTAAGTGAGCGGTACTTTATAATTTGTGATTCAAAAGCTGGTGGTGCCTTTGTGATAAATCTGTACAATAACTCGCACAGCTAAATCGGCAACGAGGGAAAGCTAGCTTTTCTGGACACTCGTAGGCAGACATGTGAATGGTTCACTATGCTGAAGCGTCTACCAAAGGATAGGCCAATACACCACTTTTCGGTGCTTTTACCCTCGAAGTGCAAAGGGAACTTAGTTCGTTGCCTGTGTTATTATGCCAACAAAATTTTTAATTCAAAAACTCTGGGAACGAATAGGTTTATAACAATATAACGACTACCACGCTTCTTCCATTCAAAAGCAATCTATGATCCGTGACCGAGGAGAAACCACTGAGACGGTGGCGAAGAAGAATGTTTATCTTCCAGCCCATTTAAAAGATGCAGTGTCCAAGTCCTTTCCTGCTGCTTACTCGCATGTTATTGTAGTAGAAAATGTGCGAATCACAGGGTATGCTAAGCTTTAGCAGGTTAAATATTCCCATTTTATTGTTCATAAACAAAACTAGAAGTCGAATCATGGGTGAAGAATTCTTTTCGGGTAAAATCTCATCAGACCCTTACGTTTACACGTTGGACAAGAAGCTCACTTAGACGCTGTGTACACATATAAAGGACGGTTGTTTTCCCTACATAAACGGCCTCGCTTGAGCAGCTCAGACCAGTGTATTTTCAAACGGTGTCCAGTCATATACAGCAGGTCTACTTTTTTTTAACGCTGACCAGACCTCCTTACAAGATTGTCAAACGGCGAAATTGCTCCTTTGAAAATATCACGAGATTTCAGACGATATTTTCATTAACTGATTTTTCGGTTTTTAAGGACGAGGACCTGGTTCTTCATTGTGATCATTTTATGGGTTACATCAAATATTGCTTTGCGATGTGTTACCCTGTTGAAACTATCTGTCTAAGAGCAGATAGATTTTTATCAGCACTACTAAAGCGGCTTCGAAGGAAGAAGGAATGAGCTTACAAGTGCATGTCGAAAGCCGAACAACAGTGATTAAATCCGGGATAAAATAGCTAAACTAATTATACGTCGAAGCAGTTCTAGGCAACCATAACTGTCGCGATCTATGGAGGCTTCTGAGGTACCTCTGTGGTAAGAGCGTTTGCAGCCAGAGCGGTGAAGTGGATGTTGATACATTGAATTCTGAGTTTACTTCCGTCTCATTAAGCTCACTTTCCTTTGCCCTTCTTCATTAGCTGAAGTCCAGCTGCGCCCTTCGATCCAATCAACGTCCACAAGGAACTCAAAAGCTTAAAGTCAAACGAAGCTTGTGGTCTGGATGCTCTCTCATCATTAAGTTTGAAAGAGTGCTGATTCTCTCACACTGCCTTTAGCTGATATCTTTAACAAATGCCTCAATATGGGTATGACGCCGGACATTTGGAGAACGGCCAGTATAATCTCAGTATCAAAAATGGATCTCAAAATTACCACCCAGTTGCATGTACATCTGTGCTTTTAAAAGTTTTCGAAAGACTGTTAATTCCACGGATTTGTTCAGCCGCTCCTGAGGACGATATCTGCCTATTTGCGTATAGACCCCAGCGCTCCACATTGGATGCAGTGGCGTATCTTGTTCATTCTAAAGCCTCTGCATTAGACAAAAAATGTAAATCCGTACGGCTTCTCTTCCTGGATTATTCGTATGTTTTGGGAAGTCTAGATAGGTCAATGTTGTTAAACGTGCTAGCCAAAAATGGAGTTCACCTGGGTGTTTGCAATCTTATGTGACTTACTTCACCGAGTTGAATGGTAGGAAATCATCTGTCCTGCGTCCTTACTATGGTGTTCTGCAAAGAGCGATCCTAACACCTTTTCTATTTTCCTTGTACCTTGAACATCTCCCTATACAAACCACGTTTATAAAGTGTCGATATGCTGGTGATGTTGTGCTGGGATGTGTGGCTCCCACTAACCAAGATTCCTCATCACTTCAACGTGACTTGGAAGCCCTGGTGGAGTGGTCTTCATCCAGATCTCTTACGCTTAATGCTTCTAAATGCAGTGGTGTAGTATTTACTTTTCTCTGTGGCGATAACTTGCAGTCCCTCATGGGTCTCTCCCCCATCCTTACTGTGAATGAAAATCCAATACCCAGCTCTTCAACCGTCCCAGAACCTTTCTTGGTCTACGCATGTACAACTTTTCAAAACGTCAGAAAACTTTCTTTTTATGCCCTCAGACTTTAGGTGCCTTCAGTACCTCGTACCTTACTATTCATGTTTGTGACCTCTTTCATTATTCCCCATTAGTTATACTACTCTCCCGTCATTTTCGCTGGACTACTTCAGAAAGAGTACATTTTGTTGGTGCGATCTATAAAGCACATTTCTAGATGCAGCGGTTTGTCAAAAGATTCTTTAGTTGATTTGATCGTTTCTAGACATCTTGGTGTCTGCAATGATTTTTCTTCTAAGGGACTAAGTGATCGATTTCATTTACTTCACAATGCTCTTCTCAAAACGCTCTCTTTCTCTTTTACCCAGCATTGTATTCTCCCGCACGTCATCATATCGTAATACTGTTTTGCCTTATTTCTCACGTTTGCTTGTTGACTCAACGAAAGTCATTAACATGCTGCGCGAGCGGTTGTTGGAGTAACAGTTGTGCAGAATTCCCATTTTTGTCTCCAAACATGTGTATTGATATTATCATCCAGATTTCCGCAATGATGGTGTAAATGCTGAAAATGAACCCATTAGGGTTCATGAAGCTTATTTTGACGACTTTTTGGACTTGACTTGAACACCCGTGTGGAATATCAGAGGCCCAGCCATTTGCAGAGACAACGAAATATCGGCCTGTTAGTGAAAGTTCGGATGTATAACGCTGCGATAAGACTGGTGTTACTGTTTACATCAGAGACCTGGCTATTTCATTGTGAAGACATTAAGCGATTAGCTGTGTTGGACCACCTGTGCTTCCTGAGTATTACTCACATCTGATGGGAACACCGGCTGAACATTACTGAGGTTTGACTGTTGGATTAGGCAAGGAGCCCTCAGGTGCCTCAGTCAAGTGTTTACTTCATCTCAAATGCTTGCCTTGGCTAGGCCATGCCCTTCTTATGGCCGCCGACCGGCTTCTTCTTCGTGCATTACACGCCATCGCTGCAACGTTGGTCGAAACCGTGAGGCCCTGAATTCCTATCAAAATACGCTGGCATCCGTGCTAAGTAAGCGCCAACTGAACACCGTTGAAGATCACTGGTTGCATATTTGTCAAACGTTATTCTCAACATGCATGTGATAAAGCATGTGGTAAATCAAGTTAGCAACCTGGACATTGGGTCTCTGCGCAGTCTCTGGAGCTTTTGGATGCTCGCCGGCGTGTTCCGACTGCAAGCGAGCATAATGAGACTCGCAAAAATCTCAGAGCAAACTGCGTGTTAGCCTAAAGAGAGACCGCGAATTCTGATGGTCTCATCATGCATCGGGAATTGAAACGGCCGTTGCCGTTGGTAACCACCGTAATTTGTTTCGTCTGATACGGGAAACGGGCAGCGACTATACGCGACGAGAGTGCACAGCAGACGCACAGCTTGTCAAAACGCTTGGAGCGTTGGGGCGAACACTTTGCTAGGCAGTTTAACCAATCTGATTTATCACTTTCCTTTTCGGGCATTAAGTACCGTCTCCGCCTTCACACGCAGAAGTCGAACATGAGTTCAGACTGTTGAAATTGCAAAAGGCCACGGAGGCCGATAGAATTCCTCCATCCCGCTACAAATTCGGCGGACCTACTCTTGTGGATGAATTACACGGGTTACTAGTGGAACTTTGGGAGCAGGAAACTGTCCCAACTGACTGAAGCCGCTCTGTCATAGTCCCTATTTTCAAGGGTGACTCGTTCGGAACGCGGCCTTCATACAGGGATCAGTCTGATCACACTTGCCTCTAAACTGCTTGGGTCTGTCATTCTTCACAAACTGACTAGCACTCGTGGATGTCAGATTCGCGAGGAGCAAGTCGGGTTTCATCAAAACCGAGGCTGCATCGACCACATCTTTACGTCAATTGTTGGAGCACCGCCATATTTGTTGGCGACCCACTATAGTCGTGTTTCTCGACATCAAAAGTGCCTTCGATTCGGTTGATTGATACACGCTTTGGGGCTCTCTACCTAGGAAAGATGGGTCTGATAAATACGTAGGAATTATCAGAGCGCTGTACACGCATAGTTCTGGCAGAGTTAGGGTTTATGGTAAACTGTCACCGCCCTTCAGTATCTCCAGCGGCGTGAGACGGTTGGCCGCTATCACCTTTTCTCTTTAACTTCGCCATTGAGGAAGCCATGAAATCAGCGTTCGCTGAATATGACCTACAAAATGTGGAGCTACTTCTTGGTGATCGACTTCTTGATTTGGCGTACGCGAACGACATTGCCCTAATAGAAGTGAGAGCTCACAGATGTGCCAAGAATCACTGGACCGATCAACACTGTCTGTCAATCGTTTTGAGTTATGCTTTACTTCCTCGAAATACAAAGTCCTTCTCCAACTTTGGCAGAGACCCACCCCTGCGCTGACCCTTGTTGGTGATCAGCTGGAAGTCGTTCAGGAATTCCAGTACCTGGGAAGTTATATTATCTCTAGAGGGATTGAAGATGAGCTCACGAACCGTATAGCAAAAGCTTGAGGTGCTATCTCCAATCTCCGCCGCCTGTGGTGCCGACGCGACATCACTCTCGCCCTGAAGGGCAGAGTTTATAATGCAGCCGTTCGTTCGACCCTCTTGTACGGATGTGAAACCTGGCCTATCGGGCCGACAGACATAAACTGCCTTCGCTGCTTAGCTCATGTCTGGTGGGTACATCGCGTGAGCAATGAATGTGTTCGACTTCGCGTATTTGGCGCAGGACGAGCGAATGATCCGCTCAGCACCATTATATCACCCACCTTGGTCCGATGGCTGGATCGCGTTTTGCGCAAGCCAGCACCCCGACTCCCGCGCCGTGCGTTGTTTGCGCCCGGGCCTAGATGGAAGAGGAGGAGAGGAGGCCAAGCTATGGCTTAGTCAAGAGGGATGAAAATTTTCACTTTGCGTTGGTCTCCGTTGGTGTATCCCGACTACCGGGCTGCGGTCCCAAGGACGATGTGCACGTTTGGTTGGACACACTTGCTGATCTAGCGAACAGCCGGCCCCCATGACGTTAGTCTTGTGCGTTTCTTCGTCCATCTCCCTAGCCTTTAGATTCCTCAGCCAATTACGATTTCCTGCAAAATGCTAATTGAATAGTTAACGTTATATCACTTGCTTTTTGATTTCTTTGTTGCGTACTACAGCACTACAGTGTCCGAGCTTCTTCTGTGGCGAAGCAGTTCGTTCAGTTGGCGATAGAAGTCGTCTTTTACCGGGTCATCGCTACAGTTTGTCGGTGCATATGCAGCGATAACGAATAGACACCTGTTAGTCCCACGCGACTTCGAAGTTTTGAACGAGCCAGCCAATCGGACCGCACACATCCGGCTACTGATTGGAATCCAATCAACCAGAGCAGCTTCAGCCCGGGGACTCAGGGCAATACCAACACCGGCTTGGCCGGTGCTCGAAGCTGCATCGTCACCGGATAGGCGCAATGAGAAAGTGCTGCTAGTGTCACCTGAAGGGGATCGCAGAGTGAGTACAGAGCTCTAGTCTTGCAGGCGGGTCTCCGATAAGCAGCAGATATCGATCGATAGGGTCTCTAATGTTCGGGCAAGTGCTGCCTGTTGACCGATCTGAAGCAATGTGCGAACATTGAGGCATGCCAATTGGAAGGAGGATCGAGGGCTCCAAATGGAAGCCGATGAACTGGAATGGGCCGCTTGGTTGGACATGGGCCTGTTGACAGTGCAGGAATGACGCTCTGCGTTCGCCTGTGAGTTGAAACTAAAAGACAAGCGACTATTGAAACAAGGTGGGGAGGGCCGAGAATTGGGGCTTGCAAACAGGGGGGATAAAAGTGAATCTGGAACGGGACGATAAGGGTGAAAAAGCGCAAGAAGGGGAATAAGAAGATGGGAAGGCTTGAGCAGTAGCATCCAGACCCCTATCCACCCTGCTCGATGCAGCAGATAGGGCACTGTTGATTATCCTCTGCGGTGGCCAGAGCATCAAGAAATTGTTTGAAGGAAAATTCATAGTATTGCGTGGGCAGGATACTGTCAGGTTGCCCAGGCCTAGACAGGAGAACGATTAGGGTTCTCAACCAAAGCCTTTGGTTCAAAAACCTTACTGCAAGGCAGCAGGTTTGGCACTGGGCTACAAGGAGTCCGTTTTAAGCAATAAGGTGCCACCCTCATTCCAACCCCAAACCTGGAGGACCAGGAGGCTGAGTTTGTCTGGCCTCCAATCATTGACCAATCTGGTATGAGTGGCTATGAAGGTGCAAAAGCACCACTCAGTATAGCTCAATGGATCACAGAGGCACACAAACCATCGCACCACGGTAAGGTCCAGCCTCATTTCGACGCCTTGTTTATGGCACAGGAAAAGGAAATGAACCGCTCAGCACCGTTATTTCACTCATCAGGCTCCGATGGTTCGGCCACGTGTTACGCATGCCAGCCCACCGACTCCCGCGACGTGTATTGTTTGCGCGCCGGGTGTGTGGATGGAAGAAGAGGAGGGGTGACCAAGCGATGACTTGGTCCAGAGGAATGAAGGCCCTCACTTCTGAGCTGGCCTCGGTTGGAGCGTCTCGGCTCCCTGGTTGGGGTCCAAAGGGCGATGAACACGTTTGGTTGGACACACTTGCTGATATGGCAAGGAGCCGACCTCAGTGGTGTTCGTGCTGTGAGTTTCTTTGTCCCACCCCATCCCTCTTAGCCTCCCCCTCCAAGCACGATCTCATTATTTAGCCTTAGATAATTTTGCGTAGTAATTTTTTTTGATGCCTAGTAGCCGGCTGCTAGCTTACCGGAACGATGCCCATCCGTTACCGGTAGCTCAGCCAGTTGCTTTTTTCTCCTTCTTTTCTATGTATTGCGGCACAGTAGCTGAGGTGTTCCCCACCTCTAGCTAACGTGTATGATGATGACTTTTTATTGTCTCATCTTTTGTATTGCGGCACATTAGCTGAGGCGCGTTTCTCACCGTCAGCCTACGTGTATTGTAGTTGATGAAACCGTCATGTAGGATACTGGCATGAACAAATCGAAGAATTTCGGTCAGGCTATTTCATGTTCTCTGCACGGATGGTGGCCTGGAGAGGGTTTGCACCAGTGACTGGACACTGTCATACACATTGCAGTCGTGTGTGATAGGAGTATACACTCGAACGAACGTGCGGTGCCAGCCCAGCAAGGAAGCCGTTAGGCTGCCGCAAGGAAAGGCGACAGTCGATTGGACGTTCACACGTTTCTCGCATGCACGCTGATTGGCCAACAGTCGGACGCATTGGAGTGAGTTTGTTTGACTGAATCAAAGGAAAAATGTCATGCATTCACAAGGGTCGTTAATTATGGATCCAACTAGCTGTATATACCGATATGTTTCACTCGCCCTCCGCCTGCGTTTTCGCCCGGTCCTGTTGTTTGCTGAATATACGTTTTGTCCCTGAAGGACCGACTTTTTACATGGTGTCAGAGAAGGAGAAGAACATTAGTACCACTCAGACGATGATTGGAGCTGCACCGGCTATTCAAATGCCTGCCCCCCTGAACATGGATGAACGCAGTTTGGCAAGCAACTGGCGTTTGTGGAAGAGCAAATGGATGGATTTCTGCACTTTATCGCGTCTGGACAAACAACCGATGGCGTACCACTTGGCCATGTTTCGACACGCAGCAGGAGATGATGCGCGCCGCGTGCTAGAGACATTGTGTTACGACAAGAGCGAAGATGCTAACAATCTGGAGACAGTTCTTGAGAAGTTCAGTGAATACTGCGAAGGCCAAACAAACGAGACTTTTCAACGCTACCTCTTCTTTTTGCGGAACAGGCGGCCAGGTGAATCCGTTGACACGTACGTCACTGAGCTAAAGATTTTGGCCCGATCCTGCAGTTTCTGTAAATGCATGGCGGACAGTCTCATACGGGACCGCATTGTTCTTGGGATCAATGACGAAGGTTTGACGAAGCGACTATTACGAAAGCGCAACCTATCTCTGCAGCAATGTATCGACATCTGTAACAGTGAGTCCTCCGCTGCCTATCAGTTCCAGCAGATGACAATCGCAGGTGATTCAGAGTTGTGCGCCGTTTCCAGGAGCAAAACTACGAGGGCCACGACCGCGTGACAGGAGCCCTGCAACTTATGTGCAACACGACATCCGAGGAACCGCGAACAGTGTCCGGCGTGGGGCCGCATTTGTGTCGAATGTGGGAAGCGCAATCACTTCGCCCGCTGCTGTCAGTTGACAGATGTCAGTGCACTCGTTCCAGACAAATCAACAGAAGACACCGAAGAATCGATTGGTAATGTGTCTCGGAAAGCGTCGCAGAAGTGTGTCTATGCAAGTCTTCTGATCGAGGGACGGTCTGTGCGATTCCAGTTAGACACAGGCGCGACGATCAATATTTTGCCCAGAAAGCACTGCCGCGGCGTGCAAATTCAATCAGATCAAGATTATTTGCGCATGTGGAATGGTTCCAGACTCAAGCTAAAGGGTTCAGCGACAATTGAAGTGGTCAATCCGAGAGACGGTGTTTCGCATCGTCTGCAGTTCGTGATCGTGGATGAGGATCTCACGCCGATTCTCGGCATTGATTCGATTTTATCTCTTGGCTTTGTCATTTTTAACCATGATCGTTTTGTGTACGCTTGTCAGAGTGAAGCCGACGTTAGTGACCTGTATCCGTCTGTGTTTAGTCCGGGTTTAGGGGAATTTGAGGGTACCGCTCACCTGTCGTTAGATCCTTTGGTACGCCCGATTGCGTTACCTTCTAGGAGAGTCCCATTTGCGCTACGTGACCGATTTTCCGCGGAATTGAACAAGCTGGTTATGCAGGGTGTGGTTGCAAAGGTTGATGAGCCAACAGACTGGGTTAGCCAGGTCACAATCATTACGCAGAAAAATGGCGAACTAGGCGTATGTGTAGACCCGAAGCCACTGAATGAGGCCCTGCGTAGAGAACATTATGCGCTACCGACGTTAAAAGATGTTTTACCACGTTTGACAAAAGCTGTTTTTCACGAAAGTAGACCTTTCTTCCGCATTCTGGCACGTTGTTCTAGACGACGAATCCAGTTTCCTCACCACATTTGCTACACCGTTCGAACGTTATCGTTAGCTGCGATTACCGTTTGGCCTGAAGGTGTCTAGCGAAATTTTCCAAAAGCGTTTGGTGCAAACAATAGATGATTTAGATGGCGTAACCTGTGTGGCAGATGACGTTCTGATTTACGATTCTACCGAAGAAGAGCATGACACTAAGCTACACCGGTTCCTGAGGCGTTGCGTGCAAAAGAACATCAAGCTAAAACGCGAGAAAGTAGAGCTGCGGAAAGAGGTGATGATTTTCCATGGGCATGTGTTAACATCCGACGGAATCAGGGTTGACCCAGGGAACATTAAGGCGATACAAGAGATGCCGTCCCCTAACGATGTGAAGGCAGTCTATCGCCTAAACGGTATGGTGAATTATTTAAGCCGGTTCCTACCAGGACTCGCTGATGTCATGACTCCGATTAGGCAGTTAACTCACAAAGGAGTAAATTGGAGCTGAGGGAAGGAACAGGATTTGGCATTCGCAACCATTAAGAACCTTATCAGTAATGCGCCCGTACTCGGATATTACGATCCAGCACAACCATTGGAGGTACAGTGTGATAGTAGCCAGAGTGGAATAGGTGCTGTTCTATTGCAGAACGGAAGACCTTTGGATTTCCGCAGTCGAGCACTCACAGAGGCCGAGAAGCGGTACGCCCAGTTCGGGAAAGAGATGCTGGCAGTGGTCTATGCCATGGAGCGTTTCAATGATTATACTTTTGGAAGAAAGACAACCGTGCACACTGATCATAAGCCGCTGGTGTCGATAGCCACTAAACCACTGAATAATGTTCCTCGCCGTCTGCAGCGTATGCTTATCCGGCTCCAAAAGTATGACATTGACATTGTGTACGCACCTGGCACACAGATGTTCATCGCGGACACCCTGTCGAGAGCACAACCGCCAGTGGCCGAGCATCATCTAGAAGAGATCGAGACAGTTAGCATGGTGCAGCATCTGGCAGTGACAGAAAACCGTTTGAAAGACATAAGGCGTTTCACGGAGGAAGACCAAACTTTTGCAGCTTTGCGAGACGTTATCCTCAATGGGTGGCCAGAAACAAAGAAGCAGCTCCCGAAGGAATTAACACCCTACTTCAATTTTCCGGACGAACTCACTGTCTGTGACGGTCTGTTGTTCAAGGGAAGTCGAATCCTAATCCCTTCTTCTCTCCGAAAGGAGATGCTGGAGCATGTCCATCGCGCTCACCTGGGTGCAAATTACACCATTAATCGAGCAAGAGAACTGATGTTCTGGCCAGGAATGACAGGTCAGATCAATGATCATGTGTCTAACTGTGAGGCGTGTCGTTCACACGACATTCGGCAAACGAAGGAACCGATGATGCTGCATGATGTTCCGGACCGACCGTGGCAAAAAGTAGCAGTGGATCTATTCTGGGACAACGGAAAGGATTACTTACTCACGGTGGACTACTATAGTGATTACTTTGAAATCGATTTACTCACCACCACGACCACGGAGGCAGTAATCAACAAACTCAGATGTCAATTCGCACGGCACGGGATACCGGAGGAGCTAGTCTCGGACAACGGTCCCCAGTTCAGCAGCCGGGCATTCCAGGTTTTCGCAGCCAAATGGGAATTCGCACACCGGCAAACCAGTCCCTATCACAGTCAATCAAATGGGAAGGCAGAGTCGGCAGTGAAGCAAGCCAAGCGACTATTAGCGAAGGCTAGAGACACTCGGGAGGACCCATACCTCATGCTACTGGAGAGTCGCAACACTCCTTCAACGGATATCGGCCTAAGCCCAGTGCAGCGCCTATACAGTCGAAGGACCAGAACTGTGATGCCTGCATCCGCAACACTTCTGCGCCCTGTCACGCCACAACTTGAGAAAGTACAGAACAGTTTGAAAAGGCGCATGGCTACTCATAAACGGTACTACGACAACGGCGCACGGGAATTACCTGAGCTGACAGTGTGGGAAGAAGTATGGGTTGAACCAATTCCCGATGGACAGGAGCGGTGGAGAAAATGAGTCGTGGCTGCGAAAGTCGGTGAAAGGTCATACGAAGTAAATGTTGGAGGGAAGAGCTGAGAAGAAACCGAGTGCAGCTGAGGAGATGTCCGAGGCGACAGCATGAATCAGGGAGAGAGCGTTATACTGCGTGCGGCAATGAGGCGACATCGGCAGAGCCAACAAAGAGGACGCGGTGTGGTAAAGTGTATGGACTATTTAGCAAAGTACATCAGCAAGAACATGAAAATGGGAGGATGTGATAGGAGTATACACTCGAACGAACGTGCGGTGCCAGCCCAGCAAGGAAGCCGTTAGGCTGCCGCAAGGAAAGGCGACAGTCGATTGGACGTTCACACGTTTCTCGCATGCACGCTGATTGGCCAACAGTCGGACGCATTGGAGTGAGTTTGTTTGACTGAATCAAAGGAAAAATGTCATGCATTCACAAGGGTCGTTAATTATGGATCCAACTAGCTGTATATACCGATATGTTTCACTCGCCCTCCGCCTGCGTTTTCGCCCGGTCCTGTTGTTTGCTGAATATACGTTTTGTCCCTGAAGGACCGACTTTTTACACGTGCAACCAGTGGCATCCCTACATTTCGTTTTTTCATCTAGCGGTTACTTCTCCTTCCATCCAGATTACTTTAACGCATTTCCCTCTTGATTCCCTGTCCTTTGCTTTCTACCTGCATTTAACCTCGTTTTCTTGCCCTCATTGTTATTTTGGTGGTGTGTCGTGTTGACCTGATCAATCGCACTTCGGTGTCCGGATCATGGTTGTTCAAGTGAACTGAATTGGATTAAAGACGTTCATTCTACATCTTTCATTTTCTTTTCACTTTCACTCTCCTTAAGCGCTTACACGACAGTGTTGGGTATTTGTTTATTCTGAACTTGGACGATGACATCTCTCACTGTCTATCCGAAGTACTGTTGCTTTGCAATGAAAGCTGGCAGTTCTTCTTGTATTTAAGACTGCATGCGTCATCCATCATTTGAAAATTTTCGACAGAACAGTTTGAGTTCTGCTTCCACAAGTGCAGCGTTTAGTGGTAAGCCCTATCGATTGTTTGCATCCGAATTGAAGTTTAACATCGCTCTTCCTATTGGTTGGTATCTAGCCACCCTAGGGCTTCTTGCACGTTTCATCTATCGGAGCACGGTCTTTCCTAGCTTTCTGTTAAATCCTCATTCAGTGTATACCGTTTACTTGCCTATGTGGTCTAATCATCGGGCGGTACTAGCGCATCACTTCTATTATCGTTGCACGCCGGGACTTCACCGCATGCATTGGTTGCATTGTACTCCAGCGGTGTCGCACTCGGCCAGACGACAGATGTACTTATCTTCTATTCAGCATATAATCGATTGGTGTGTCGTTAATCTGTACTGATGCGAGGTGCCTTTCTTTTAGTACCCATATCTGAATGTCGCCCCGTTCTTCTTCGTGTCCATTTACTTGGCTTGGTTTAGCTGGTATATAGGTTTAACTTTGGGTGTTTCCTAAACCTGAAGAAAATTTTTTCTTCTCTCTCACTCGCAGACTTTCTTTTACATTGCGACTGACACCCGCGCCAGTCCTATAGACTTTGCTTTACCTACCGTCACTCTGCTTTCGTGTCCATGTTTCTTGGGACTCTTACGCACTCACCCAACGTTTCCCCTCTTGTTTACTTTGAGTATGCTCAGCCTCTTTTCGTGCCCTCTATCTTACTCGTTTTGCTTTGTATGTTCGGGTACGTTGTGTTCATATTGAACCAGTAAATATGTTGCTTGCATCAGAAAATTTTTCCAGACCTTGGAAAGTAAAATTTCTGAGACAGGTGGTCGCGTTTCCAATTCTGGGCAATGATTTCACCAACTAAGTGTACGCTATAGCCTATGTCCGCTTGTGCTTTACCACGTCTGCTCTTCGTCCCTTCATCAGATTACCTTACGCCACTCTATTTGGTGGTGCAGTTGCACTAACACGCGATCAATTCAAGCGTGTACGTGGTTTCTCTAACTGCTTCTTCGGATGGGGTGGCGAAGACGATGACATGTACATTCGCGTGCGTCATTACGGATATCAAATTTTCCGGCATCCTCCCTCGATCGCTCGGTACACAATGCTTTCGCATACTCGTGAAAAGCTCAACCAACCGAATCCAGCCAGGTCAGTGTTGTTACACACTCACCCACACTCTGTGTGTGTGTGTGTGTGTCTAGTAACTTCCATTTCATCGTCCTAATGAGTCTTTCTGTTCATCTTTTTGATCATTTTGGTGCGTTCAAGCGATTTCCTCTCAGCCATCCTCCGTTTTTTCAGTCCGGAAAACTACTGGATATTCGTTTCGTCATATTTGGACACGATATCATTGCCCTTTACTGTCTAATCAAAGGTGCTTTTATAACCTTTAATCGATCAACTTGTAGTGGGTTTTTGTATACCGCCTGGCTTTAAATGACATCCGTGTCCTACCTGACCATATAACGGATTGCGATATAGCAAATCTCATTCTCCATTATCGTCACGCTACCGCTGGGTGCAGAACTGGCTGGCTCGTTGCGATGCGACCTCAATCTCTTCCTCTAACACGAAGGTAATAAAGCCACTCGGGGAGCTGCGAACTTTAAGTAGAGAACTTGGGTGATTTTCGACTATTCTGATCACCATTTTCACATTTCATACAATCACAGGAATTTTCACTCGAAGGTTATCTATAAATCTGTCTGGTAATCCAGGAGCCCGTGTTTCTTTGTAATAACCAGTACACTGCGGTACCTGGGGGCGTGTTGCGCCGCCATATACGCACTGGACCTATTTGGCGCTGCGGACGGGTCCCCTTTTGCCAACCACATTGGTATGTTACCAGCAATCGAGTCATATTTAATGTCCTCTTCCTCGATTTCAAACTGCACTCTGCACATTCGTTTGAGTGTTGTTCTAACTCTCTGTGTATGTGTACTAGTTTTCTTTGGCGTCATGTTTGCCAGCGGGTTATCCTTACATTTGCCGTCAGTACTCATTTGATTTCCTTGGCATTACACTCATCCATTTCATTGCTCCTATGGTTTGCAGTCATTACAGATTGTCTCTTTGATGCCAACAATGACTTCACTTGTTCAAAACGCTGCGACATTCACGCTTCATACATGCGAAAGGCACCACAAACAGGACCATGAAGAAAAATTCTACAGTTATTTCCGTTTAGGAATGCCCGAAATGACTAAAGCTTACTTCCTGTTATTCCTTACCACTTCTCATAACGACTTTATTTCTTCTTGGCGCTTCGTCACGGTACTTATCAACAGGGTTCTACCAATACCGCACTTTGACAGCATCTGATGTGATTGTCATTTCTAGGAGCATTTGGAATCACCTCGTGGTCAAACGTTGTCAAATTTACTTAAGTGGCTCAAACTGTACACAGCTAAGTGTTGAATTTAGTCGGAGTGATCTCCTATAACCTTGTATTCAATGGATTGAAAAGAACGGGAGGTGCTACCTGTCAGATCAACCAAAGTCGAAACTTCTCAGACTCGACTGGATTTAAAAACTAGGTTTATTTTACGTTCCACTGTGTGATATATGTAATCCTGTTCAGGCTGTCACTTCCCCCGTCGCAGTCCATAGAAGACATGACACAATTGTTAAAGCTGTATTGTACGTCCGCGGTTCTAGACAGTCTCCGTCATTGTACGAAGTTTAGGGTAAACATACAAACGATACAGAAAATCGTTCTGCCGCCGTAAATGCAATCGCTACGATCCTTATGTAATCTTATGGGTTACTACAATGCCAAAATTGCTTCACCTACGTGCCGCGCTGAACGGGTTCTTGCCGAAGGTCCACTCCTAGAATTTCGCACACAAAGGTTAGAGTGCTCTGAACTGGTCAAGTTCTTGTTGACGGCAAACTTCATGTAAAAGCACTACGACCTATCTCAAGAAACCATTCTCTCAACGGATGCATGAAATCACAGATTCGGCTTAATAGTCTTGGATGTGTATCAGCGGGGACCCCAGAAGGCGATCGCCGACGCAGACAGCACTAACGAACATCCAACGAAATGCCATACACAACCTATGCAGGGAAAAAATTTCACAAAGCACTATATGACTACCGTTTCTAACGTTCATCTGATCACAAACCATGTGCAGTTAACCAATTGCAACTCAAGGTCCTCCCGCTACTGGGCCCTGATGTTAAGGCCAGCTACCAGTCTACGGTTCCCTTAAGTCAGGCGGATGGTTTGTCAGTGCTCACGAACTTCGAACAACCCGAACAGTAGTAGACAATTAATGTCAGTCCCTATTGGGCCTGACGTCGAATTCCTGGTGCGCAATGTCCTTCAAGGTTTACCAGTTACATCAGAAACAGTGGGGCTGAAATGCTAAAGAAAGTCACTCCATTCACCGGATCCAGTTGGTCACATTCATACTGATCAACTGAACTGCGACAGTACTTCCCGTAGCGTCTCTCTCCATTTTAAAAGGTTGCACTCGGTGTCTGGAAAACTTCCTCTTTTTCGCACCTTTTAACTGACATGTATTGCTCAATTTCACACAGGACGTCCTGGAAACAACCCCGTGAACTCACTTATATGGAACTACGTGTACTGGTCTTACATCGACAGGTAGCTGAATGATTTGGGTCAGGAGTGCACGTCGACTACAAGCTTCGTCATTGATGAGTCCCTTCTCATTGTAGTGAACACTTACAACAAGTAATGCGAAATATTCCGTGGATCGCACCACAACCAACGCCACTGTCCCAAATCTACGATAGTTCTGAAGCGTTGGCTTCCCGGAGACACATGTGGCATATACTGGAACCTACTTCTGTTACATTTACCTAGCTTTTTAACCAAATGTTTCGATAGAGATATTTGTTGACATACTGAATCCTGCTCTTCACAGTATAGGTGAGGGTGGGTGTATCGAGGAAATAGTTGGTTGCTATTTTCTTCTGTAACACCGGTCTATATTTAACATGCAGTCGCCGAACGGTGCTGTCCAGCGGAGGCTTTGGTGGGCAAATGGCTCCATATGTTCTTGATGCACCCAGGCAACTCTCATTTTAGTCATCTGGAAAAGAAACATAAAAATTAAAAAAAGATTTAACCGGCAACACGGATCAAACTTTCACTCATTCAAGCGTGGTGAGTCAGTGCTAGTCCGCCATTACTAGAAAGGCCGCGCAGCATAGGCAACAAGGATGTCTGAACTCAGGCTTAGAAATGTCTCACATGAATTACTTATGCCATCTCAGACCTGATTCCACTACTCAAACACACCTGCGACCGATATTGTAGCAGCCTGATGCGATGAAGAATTGCGAACTAACTATTAGTGAAAAGCTTAAACTTGCAAAGGACATCTGTGGACATCTGCTCCCTAGCAAATTTTGAAACCGACGTTCTGAACTGTGAAATCGCACCAAAATCGCTCCAGCCAAGGAGACGGATTAACAGACGTAGAACCCGGCCTTTAAGGCTGTAGGCCAATCCCGGGCTTTTGTTCTGTAATGTTTCTGTTACCTAGAGAGAACTGTTCTCGAGGAAGCTCAGTACTGATTGAATGGCGTCAAAGTACTGTAGCCGCTGGGCTGTTCAATGAGCAAAAAACGTGCTTAAATCTTATTGGCTCGATCCCAAGTGGATTATTTGGACCACATTAACCTGGCCAATTTTATACATACCACCTGCGTTATGTCTCCATTCTGTTCCAATTTTTTGATGAATGTGCAATAGCACGTTTGCAGTCATTGAATCCAACTTTTCTCGGTTGGAGACTAGGAGTTTCGTGAAGCTGATGGTTGGTGACCGGAATAATACAGATTTTTGAAGATCTAACTCACGCATTGGTTCATTAGCATCTAACATCGCTCTTTGTATCTAGTTTGCTACTTGTTCTCCGCTTTTAACAACTTTGGAACATGGTAAGGAGTAAGCTAGTTTCCGTGAGGCAGAAATTCGTGGCCGGACATCTCAAGTCCGTACCATGGCTATTGCGGATGGGCTAAAATAGCACCATGAAAAGTTGTAAATCATATGACTGGAACAAATGGGGCACTGAGTGCACATTTGACACTCGAATAAACAGCCCTGGATTTGCAGCTAACGAGTACATGTTACTGAAGTGATTCACTGATATTTAAATCCTGTTGGTGCTGCAAGGTTGAAACCCAGTTTGTTAATCGGGAGGCTGATTCCTCAAGTTGCAGAAACATCTTTTGATACTACTGTGCAACAAAAAAACTTATCTATAACAGAAATGTCAACGTCCCTACCTTATATAATACACCATTGATCGTAGAAATGTATTCCTATGTTACCTAGCGCGACAGTTTGCATCGTTATAAACAAATGGTCATTTCAGTAATGTCAAGCCTACGTTGTGCGAATTATATGCGGATATACTGAATCACAACATATGCTGAAAGCATCTATATGACAAATACGTTTAAAACCACTGCAATACTCGCCGCTAACTACTGACTTCGCTGAGGTCGTCGTTTGTATGATCCAGCACCCTCATGCTGCAGAAACCAGCCAAAGTCACCCATCATAGGTGTGTATCTGCTCCTGTAGCGCTGCTCCATGACTATAATGTCCTGCTGAAAGAGCTCACGATGCTCATCGTTCACAGATCCGAAGTTCACAGGGAGAAAGGCCAGGTGATTATGCAAAAAGTGCATCTTGAGTAACATTCCAGCACCAACAACCCCACAGTCCACAGTTTTTGTGATGGTCTTGTAGTTCTGTGCTTTTCTTCTGCCCAAAAATCATGTACACATTGCCTTGAATGATCACCGCGCAACTAAATCAAATGAAGTCAACTTGCACTCAAAGAACGTCAATCTCCAAAGATAACGAACAGTGGCTTAAAGCAAAACTCGTGGATCTTGAACACCGGTGTCGAATCTCCATCTCTGGTCAAAGATCTCCCCTCGAAGCTAAACATTTAGAGGCCTTAAAACCACTCAGATCAAAGGGAAAGTTGGTTGTCCTTCACTCAGACAAAGGTTCGGGTGCTGTAGTGTTAGACAAATCGGCTTATGTAGAAAAGATGATGACAGCACTGAGCGACCGTACTAAATTCGAACCAAACGACACGCCCAACAACCCAATGGAGTTGGAGAAAAGAATAAACGTCGAGCTGCAAATGTTGCTAGCAGGAAATTTCATAACTGCTGCGACCGCGAATTCCTTAAGACCCAGGGGTACGCAGACACCGCAACTTTATGGGTTGCCAGAATTACACCAAGTAGACGTCCGTCTGCGACCGATTCTATCCATGAGCAATTCCCACAACACAAGCTAGCTAAGTGGCCAGTAGCACTGTTGGAGCCCGTTAAGCGATCAATGCTTAAACATAGTCTAAGTTTGAGTTAGTGAAACTTCTGGACGATATCGAACTGCGCGGAAAATTCATGGCCAGCATCGGTATTATTTCACTCTTTACCAATGTACCACTAAAAGAGACGATCCAGATTATCTGTAATCATGTAGTCGAGAACCAACTAAAATGGGCATACCAGTCTCGGAATTGGAACGACGTCTTCCGTTATGTACATCAAATGTCAAGTTCTATTTTCATGAACAAGGCTATCGCCAAGTGGATGGTGTTACAATGGGCAGTCCACTGGGACCAGTATTAGCAGACATTTTCGTCGCCTATCTCGAAAATCAAGTCAGGGACGAGATCGATGAAACAGTGTTGTTCCGTAAATATGTGGACCACATCTTGTTAAGCTGCGATAGCGAGTATCATTTGGCCCATCTGGTTACTAAGTTGAATGACTTACATCAAAACATTAGAGTGACAACGGAGCGCGAACAGCATGATACGTTACCGTTCCTGGGCATCCTGATAGAGCGTAGGAGTGACGGTTCAGTAGGCAGATCAGTTTACCGCAAGCCAACGTGGAAGGGACAGTACTTGAACTTCTACAGATTTGTACCCAAGCGGTGCAAACAGGGTCTGGTGAAGGATTTGTTCAACAGAGCTAGGAAAATATGCACTGCTGACACGCTGGAACAAGAAGTGTGGCTGATAACCGGCACCTTCGTAAACAATGGGTACCCACCTTATTTCATTGCTCAGTTTTGTGCTGAGAAAGCGAAAAATGTGTGCCCACGGTACCGAAGATGAAGGTAACCCTGTAACTGCTATTCAAGTGCGACGGCGTATACCAGGTTTTTCAGCGCCGATTGAAATCCACAGTGGCGCGCGTATATCATGCGGCGGAACCGGTACTCATCTACACAACGAATCGCATCCCTACTCCGTCGGTTAAACACCCGCCGTCGCTGTCCGGCCTTTCACACATCATTTACCAATTTACATGTATTTGTAAAAAGTAGAAGTCACGATTAAAATTCAAGCGCAATAATGTGCCTCGAAGGGGAGTCGAACACCGGTCCACGAATTTCCGGTCCGCTGCTCTACCGCTGAACTACCGAGGGCTGACGATTAGGTGCGCAAATTTTATTACATGGCTTCTGCTTGGTGCGCGACGTATTGCCAATGGGCTCACAGTACCTGTCCTGGTGTTGCAGATTGGCCCACTCACCCGTCACTTCCCAATAGACCGAAGTACCTATCTTTCAGATGTCCAATGGACGATGATAGATTAATTGTGGAATCCGTAGTTGCCGATGCACTGGTGTGCTATCTGGAAAACTGCAACCTCATCACTCCTGAACAGCACGGTTTCCGTCGACAGCGGTCATGTACAACTAATTTACTAATTGCACGCAGTAGTTGGACCGAGGCAGCCGACGCTGGAGAAGGTGTTGATGTGGTCTACCTGGATTTTTCCAAGGCTTTCGATCGTCTAGACCATCGGATACTACTATCCAAGCTGCAGCATTACGGGATCGGCGACCCTCTTTTAAGCTGGATCGCCAACTTTCTATTTCAAAGGCAATTAGTGGTCAGAGTTAGGAGCTCTTTATCGGACCCCATACAAGTGGAGTGTGGTGTGCCGCAAGGCTCGGTTCTAGGTCCACGTTTGTTTTTGGTGTTTATTAATGACCTTGCACAGGAAATCGCTTCAAACTTCCTGATGTTTGCCGACGATATCAAGATCTGGCGCAGGATCCAGGCGAACGCCGACCAACATGTGCTCCAAAGTGACTTAGATACAGTGTATCAATGGTCGTTCCAAAACTTATTGCATTTCAACGTCAGTAAATGCAAGGTGCTTTCCATCCGACATCAAAGCAGCTACTCATACCGACTCGGAACGGACGTACTGCAACAATCAACTCTCGAACGTGACTTGGGTGTCCTGGTTCAAGATGACTTGGGTTGCTCCAGGCAATCCGAAAAGGCCTCGAAGACCGGGAACCAACACGTTGGGCTGTTGAGGCGGGCGTTTGGACAAATAAACAGCTCCATATTTCGACAAGTGCTCAGTGCGTATGTTCGCTCCCATGTCGAATATGCAATTCAAGCCTGGCATCCATGGCTGAAACACGACCTTAATGCACTGAAGCAGCCACAACGCCGGGCATCTAAGAACGTAATTGGAATGCGCAATCGGTCCTACCAGGAGAGGCTGCGACGACTGGGATTGTTCAGTGGAAGCTATCGCAGGCTACGAGGCGACCTGATTATGACATACTTGATTCTGCGAGACCCACATCATGTGTGCCGCCCTTTACTACAACTCAGCAGCAATACAAACCTGAGGGGCCACTCATTAAAACTCACAGAACAATACAGTCGTCTGGAGTGCCGCAGAAATTTCTTTTCCATCCGTGTCTGTCACCCGTGGAATGCTCTCCCAGAATCGGTCGTCTCTGCACCGACACTAACAATATTTAAAAGACGGTTGGACGATGCACTCATCCACTTACACTTTGTTACTTAACACTATGTCTCCATCCTACACCTGGAGTTTACCCTGGAATTATTTGTTGTTAACTGTGGGTGTTGTGAATCTAAGTGGATCGCAGGACTGCAGCGAAGCAAACGATAAGTCCTTATTTTCGTATTTAAAGTATTAACTATTTTACTATCCTTTTCATCATAATTGTTATGTTGATATCCCCACCAACTATCCAACGGGGCTTGTAAAGCAACGCTTCTTAAGCCGTATAAATTCATTGTTCTTTGTTCATTGGTGTAAACTTTGTAGAAAGTAGAAGTCACGATTAAAATTCACGCGACAGGTACTGTGAGCCCATTGGCAATACGTCGCGCACCAAACAGAAGTCATGTATTAAAATTTGCGCACCTAATCATCAGCCCTCGGTAGCTCAGCGGTAGAGCAGCGGACCGGAAATTCGTGGACTGGTGTTCGACTCCTCGTCGAGGCACATTATTGCACGTGAATTTTAATCGTGACTTCTACTTTCTAATAACTTTACACCACTCACAAACATCCACAATTATATGTATTTGCAAGGCCGATTGCGTGTGCATGACAGAACGACAATTGAGGCTGAGAGTCACGGAACATATATCGGCCTGGGTGAGTAAACACGGTTCGCAAATGGCCACGTCCACCACCTCGAATGCGCAGCCAATGAAGCGAAATGAAGCTTCATACAAACAACCAGCTTCATCAATCGCCCGCCACCTGCTGGATGACAACCACTGTGTGTGTGTGTGCGTCCCGTGTTATCCATGTATCAATGAACTCCCTAACTTTACGATACGCTGAGGCCATAGCTATCAAACAACTTGACCCAGCTCTGTCTGTGCAGAAAGGCATTTGTGAACCTGGCCCTGCCGTGGTAGCAGGCCGGAAACAGTTGACAAAATGACATGAATGTAGGTGTGTTCAGTTTGGTCAATTTGCCATTTTAACTGCCCTCCCTTCATGATGCCATAAAGGTACACGTCTGTAGTACGCACTTGCAGATATGCAGAGAAATATTTCCTGACCTAAGTGCTGCGACGCTCTCGTGTTAACCTTTCTGCTGATACTTGTGATCATGGTTGCACAAGCGGTGTTTGCTTTACACTTATTTTCCATGCAACATACTCCGTTCTTTCTCTCTACTTTTCTCTTGTTTAGTACTCTTGACTTTCTTTGCTGTGCCGTAACTACAAGAAACATCAATATTCTTGAAACCTTCTTGCATGCCCTTTGAAAGTACAATGACTGAAGTCAACGCAGATGTTTCAACAGTACTTCTCGCAGTTCAGTGCAGCAAATTTCGGTTGAATACTTTCGTCGGTCTCCTTCATGTTGATGACATACAACGGCGACACATTTGGGTACACATTACCATTGTGGAGCGGTATGGCCTTAAGACTTCTCTTGGACGAGTCAATGAACAAACGTCATTCATCACTGATATGCCTCACGCCAAGCTCCTTCATCAGTTCTTCCACCTCAGAACGATACCAAGTTTCTCTTGTGTCAATGAAACCGGACAATTCTGCAGCCAAGATGCCATCTACTCGGACTTGTCTTTAGGCAAGCCCAGGTCACGTAACAAGTCATTCAGCCCTGATTGTTCAGTAAGATATGGGTTGACAACATCAGCTTTAAAGTTTTCACATGACAGAATCAGGGGAAGTTGACGATGCGGAATCACTACTCATCATGATTGACATGTTCATTGGAGGCACTCGAAGGGGTAAGGTGCAATCATGAAGAACAGCTCGAGTTGCCAATGAAAGATCGGGATAATGAATTTCGTCCTTGTTTCAGTTGGCGATTCAGTGACACTGGCTAAGCATAAATAGTAGTCTGTCCTGTGATCCTTCGGCTCCCTCCACCCCATGGGGATTGCCAAGGAGCATCTTGCCTTTGTCCTTGAGCCACTGAGTCAGATGAGGCTTGCACGACCCACAAACAATATGCGGCGCACACTTCTTATGCTGATCTCCCAGTTTCATCCCGAAATATGCGTGCTAGGCAGACTTCAGTAGTGAAGAAATGGGTCTGCACTACGACTTTGTAGTAAACTGTGCACAGACGTAACAAAAATGATTTCGGTCATCGACACAGCAGTGTCTTTCATCCATGGTCAAGCTATCAATTAAGGAAACACAGCTGTCAATCGACTTTAGTATCAAGTGGATTCCATGGTCAAGAGTACTTCATTTCTTCGATTACAGTGAGCCAATAGACCAATTACTGGCGGGCATCCGATGCATGGAACGCACTGCTTAGCTGAAATTAAAAAAATCGAAACTAAAATATTACCCGAAATGATAGAAACATTTGGTTTGCATATTCATAATCAGCTTCCTTGGTACTACTAGAAACATCCTATCTCATTTCTATTATCGAAATGAAGTTGCACATTGCAATCCTTTGGACCGTAGTTGACAAACTGCGTAGTAAGCGCATTAGCTCAAAGCTTTTTCTACTTCAAATAGTCGACGGCGGGCAGTATCAGTGGCCTAGTAAATGGTTTACCCAAAGAAACATCGAGAGTGCTTACTAAAAACAAATTCGCAGCAGATAGAATAGGAATGATGTCTCAGGGAAAATAGGTTCCGCAAAAACCTACTTATATTTCGAATTTATAGCATCGAACGTTTGGCTATCTAGACTGAAATCTATCAGCCTTCCATGTCAGCCTTGACATGTTGGTATCTGCAGCTTGCTTTCTTTTACGTTCATCACTAGGATTGGAATGCATCAGAATGTATCTGCAGCCGTTTTTCACTTCTAGTGTACCGGAAACTTCCGGTGACTTCAAACCTTCTGCCTCATTTGTTAACCGCTCTACCTGTCCACCGACCTTCAACATTTGATCTCGCGGTAGCTTCAACTTTCCTTGGTTCGCCACAAGCCATCTACGCAATTAATGACTATCTAATTTGCACTGTATATGTGCCTGATAGTTACGGATTTGTGCAATACTGGGTGAAACGTCTTTTCCACCCAAAGAGGACGGTTGTTGTGCCGATTCTTCGAGTCTACGACTGTAGAATGGTATATCCCACCTGCCCGGATTTTGACAATCTCCTGTAATCGTCACTCTAGCTGACTCATTTTGAATATAATTCCTTCACACGCAGCCATGATGACATGGATATCCAACCTGATTAACCCATTTGGTTTGCCAGGCTTACTTCGCCGCTACTTTGAGAAAATTACCCCAATAGGAAGTATTTCCACTTTCACAGTCTAACCGCTAATCACGGCTTCGTGCTTACGCTATACTGTTTCGGTCCATTTTTAAACTGCACCGTCATCGATGCATCTAACCGTAAGGCATTCAACCGTATAATTTCTATTTTAACATCAGTCGGCTGCAGCATACTGTCAAGTAGCAAGGGGCGTTTAGCATCCTACTTTCCCTTGTGAGAGCACCAGCTCGACAGGGTTGTAGCCATATGCGACGTACCGCACCGAAACTGAAACTCACACTCGCAATTCCTGGCAGTTCACTGCTGTCGACCGCTATGAATGGTAGATCCGTGAACTGCCACTTCACACCCAGGATTCTCGCCCACCCACTGTAGGTTTCCATTCCAAAAGAGCATTCCAGCTTTCCCATTTGATTCATTTTCGTCTGACTATCTTTCTTGCAGACGCCGTAACTAGTATCTGTTTAGTCCATGACAGCACTACAGCATTAGAACCCTATATTTGTAACACATCCGAATTTCAGTTCTTCAATTTGGCCAAACTGAGCAAGTTAACTACGGATGTTTCCTCACTGATCCAAGTGACTTCATTGTGTACTAACGATCAGCCTCGTCAATGAGTACTGGTCTCTAAGAAAATCCGGGGATCAAAATCACTGACCACTAGCATGAGCTTCGAACTTCAGTACTTCAGCCTTATCTGTACTGATTACCCACTGTTTTACTTTGATATTTCAACCATTTCAACCAGCCGTTATAAAGAATACTGCGGGTGCGGGTGGATCTTTTCATTTCTGTTGGCGCACTAATCCGATTGGCTATGAGAGCTGTTCCATTCTTCGTCAGCTCGCTGGCTTTTACTATCTCAGGCGGTGCTCTCAAATTCGATCATCCTCTTTCCCTCTGAGCTTCGCGTAACCCAAATCTTAATTACTGTTCATACTTTTTGTGTACTTCGTAAGGAACCGAACTCCGAGTAGTTTTCTTTCCTTGTTTCTCATCGCACCAGCACTTCCGGTTTAGTCCGTTCGAATTGCATCCTTAATCCTCGATGTAAACATAAACCAAAAATGATACTTACCGGGTTCTATAGACACCTGCGTGCACTTGTATACTCATGTTACCAGATTCCCGCCTGTTTATCCCACGTAGTTCATGTCGTAAGGCATATCACCTACGTCATTCAGACCACCATTTCTCAGTTTCAGTGTACTCTGATTCTGTTCCTTTTTCGTTTCTTAATATATCCACCCCAATTTGTTTCACCCATCTTTAGTTGATGCGGCTACTTGACCACCATAGGTAAAAAAAGCAAAATGTGAGGGGAACTACAAATAGATGACTAAGTCAGTTCAAGTGTTGCTGGAGAAATCACTACCAATGTTGAAGCTTTAATATTTGAAAGCAACAGACCCAATGAAACACATTAGTGACGTATCCACAGCATCATGTTCATTGAACTGGATGATTGTTTCAGACGTCAGTTTATCCTTATTTCAACTTTTGTCACCGATTCCCAAATGCAAACACCACTCATCTAAGTGACCGATCGGCACAATTTCGAAATACATCAGCAAACCGGCGCAGCGCATTGAGAGAGTTAATAATGCACCAATTGACCATGTTCCAACCATATAGGAATATTTTGCAGGTACGGTGGCCGAATAAGCTCTTGTTCTTAATATTGTCTACAGGCAGTTATGACTTCCCCGGTTAGCACAGTAACACTGACCGTATTCCAGTGATTCACACCATCTTCGCTCAAAAGATGATCTCTCACCAATAGCACATGTAGTTTAAGTTTTGATGCGCAATATGAACCTCATAGATGCGCACACTATCCTCTTCGTGGGCTTGTTAGCCAAAAGCAGCTCAAATATTTTACCTTTTTATGTATCTTTTTATATCTCGCCGTACTTTTGCGTCAACGGTTTTTCTGAAATTTTCTTCTTGAACTGGTTGCCTCAGCATCCTAATAGATTAAACGGTGGATGATTGAGTCACATACGTAACAAGTGCTATCTCTTTTGCATTTGTCCTTGCCGATTACGTTTTTCCATCCCTTTGTGGGTTTCTGAAACACAGTTGGGCCTGGAGTTGAATGATGTGTGTAGCGATTTGCCATAATCTGCTCTACAGTGTTCACGACTGTATTCCTCATCTAACATTGAAACCACCGTTCGTTTCCAATTTAGACACAAACTGCTATTGAACTCCAGAGAGCGGCTGCTAACTGATGGGTTCCCGGAAACGGATTATACGCTAGTCTCTGCCAAACCGATGCATGATGGTCTGGTTTACTGGATCGCGGTGGATTTGGCCGAAAACAGAATACGACACAAGTTTGTGAGTCTCCTTGTTCCTTGGTGCTTCGTGTACGTCTGCATTGGAAACGCCAGATGATTGTGGCTGCCTACCGGTATTCCAGCTTATGTACGCATACGCACCCATTATCTTTGTAGTGACCTACCAGCTCCCTTTCTCTCCTCAATTGTGGAAATCGCGCACTTATAATTTCTCTCCGTGGCCGTCGCACCTACGAATACCTGTAACACACGCATCGTTGCCATTTATTCTGCTACCATTCAACAATGAACTGATTGGATAAATCAGCACTTCAACTTTCATCCACTTATCTTGCGGGTAATTTCCGCAGCCTTGTTTTCCATATTCCTACATGTTGGTGGTAGCTTTATGTCGTACCCATTCAAGGGGAATACAATCAAGACCGGTCATTTCTCCTATCGCTCTTTCCCTTCTCATAGCCTCATCTTTTCGTCTATTTCTCAGTGACTACTTGTCTACGTCACTTTTTCACTCAAATGTCCAACCTGGTTCTTCTTCTTCAATCGTACTTTTTCAGTAATCACAACACGCTTGGCCTCCTAGGGTTATGTATGGATCTGTAGTGTGGCATCACATCCACCTTTTCCAAATTTCTGGCAATACTCGATTGTCGAAGCGATCCGTTACATTGAGCAAGTACCTTCTGACTTGATCCCATGTTTCGTCGTTTATTGTAAAATTTTCAATGGAAACGGAATCAAACTTGTAAGTCAGATGACTAAGACCCAAAGATATCTAAATGGAATTTACATTCGGGTCACAATTTAGGTTCAGCAGAGACAATAACCACAACAACAGTAATAGTAGCACATCAGTCCATTCATTGATGTTTCACTTCCAAATTCCTAGCGGCTCTGATAATGTGGGGTTGTACGTGGCAGCGAAATGGGACCTGAAGTAAACTCGAATACCCAAACCACATATTCAGGAACATAGTGCGACCTACATTTTACCACCAGCACGCAGTAACACAACCAGCATCGTGCGAAGATGATATATCCTCTACGATGTGTTCGTCACACTAGATCGGACAAACTGGACGGAAAGTTTCGACACGAATCACCGAATACAAAATGGCCATAAGGAGACATGACCCATATCCCTTGATTTCCATACATGAAGACCAGGGAACCATCACTTTGGCTTAGAGAACGTAATATTCGTGAAAATTCGAGGCAGGCCAGAGACTTCTTGGAAGCGTGGCATTCTGCAACCTAACTCAATCAACCGACACCTTGAACTAGGCGCTATATACACGGTACTACGGATAGAAAATATAGTCAGCTTAGTCAATTAAATCTAACGAAACAGAACGCGGGACATGTACATCGGACGACGACGTCAACTGCTGAGGCACGCGTGCTAACGTCACGTGGTACGAATCAGAGTAATCAATTTCGGTGGTCATGTGCGCGTTGAACAATTCGACCACAGGGTGACGGCTCGTCTTCCCAGACGATCAAGCACTCACACTCACTAATGCTTCGCATTGCGCGCTCCGCTCCGCTCCGTTACACCCTAGCGCCTCGAGTGGCGATGAAACGTTTGCAGCAAAATTGCCGAGCTCAGTGGACACTTGGACCATCAACAACTTCCGAGCTTTGTTGCCTACTTCCGTTTTGTGTTACTCAATGTAGGAGACGGCAGCCACGGCCCCAGTTCTACTCTCCAGAACTGCGTACTCAAAGAAGCAATAAGAGCTTCTACATTTTGGCAACTGATCTGATCGAACCACATGCTTTACGTAAAAGTGGTCCACTTCGGTACTTTGGTTTACCCTCATTTACATTCTATCAAGCCATTATTCGTTATGCACCCGATCTAGACACCAGTCCCTACATTTTAAATGGGAAGGACATTCTTTAACATGTTTTCAAAGGCGATAATCTTCGTTTGTATGCCGGAGAAAATTTCCGTCTCTTCTCGTGTATCCTGATGTAACCGCTGTTTGCATTTTAAAGATTTTCAATTCGCTTTTTCTGTCCCATTTCCTGATCCAGTGGGGCTTCCAACCTATTCCTACTCTATCGTTTCTTTGTACAGAACTTGACAATCAGTTGATGCTCCGTCGTGAGGTGTGCATTCTAGTGTAAAGCGAATTATCAATCACAGAGCTCTCCGTCCTTGGATACTACACGGAACGCCTCTGTGCACGGACTCGACAGGGACCTCGGGCTTCCCGGCTGATGCTCCTGAACCGCCCTGCTTCATTCTTGTGCACACTTGCCAATCATTCCAACTATGTGAATACATCGTATCTAGTTTACTCATCTTCTCCGCTCACCTGTTAAATCCATCTGCACAATATCCAAATCATTACCCCTCTCCTGTACGATCCTGTGATTCTTATACTCGCACTCGTTTATTGCGAAAACTCAGGCAGACGTGAACATTTTACAATTATATGTTCCTCAATCATGGGTAGCTCATGTGATTTCTCTTTCCTTCCCTCCCATAATTATCTTTTTTCTCTCTTCCGTGCTTTCCTTACAGAACCACTAACACCATTTAATTTTCTATACGAAGTGCTAATATTTTGCATGACCAAAAGATTTATGTGACCGTTATTCCTTTCGTTTTGCTGCCATTGTCTTGCCCATACGTTCTCGACCATCTAGCGCTTTTCTGCATGCCTAGCTGAGTCCAGCTGCGATGAGTTCAGAAAACCTAATGAGTCTGCTTCTACTCTCTAATAGTTGAAAGCCATTTGCATCTATGCGCATATTCCTCAAAGCCCAATTTCCGCTCCACACCCACCTTCGCATTCCAGTGACTCGCTAATTGCTCTCCACACTGAGACACCTATGACGTCGTCACGATGTCAATCTCAAGCTGAAGCGCAAGGTGTACATTGCATCTATTCTTGCGGTCCTCCTGTACGACTGTGAGACCTGGCCTACTCGCCCGGAAGACATAAAGAGATTGTCACTTTTTGACAATCCTTGTCTACGTAGGGGTGCTCGCATGTGCTGGCGTCATGTAAGCAACACAGAAGTCCGAGCGCGATTGTTTGGAGCAAACAACCCATACTTCCAAAACGTTATTCTCTGACACCGCATGCGTTGGCTCGGCCACGTATTACGCATGCTAGCCTATCTCCTTTCTCGTCGAGTATTATTTGTGCTCCCCGGAAGCGATTGGAAAGTGCCGCGGTGGACAACTAATGACATGAAGAAGGACCATGAAGGCAACCTCAAGCTTATCATTCGTCGGACCGCTCCGCCTTCCAAAATAGGGACAGCGCGACTCGGAGTGCCAGTGGATGCAAACGCTGGAGGTTATGACACGCAACCGCCATCAGTGACGGAAGCGTTGTTCAACCGCATCATTTATTAATGTCCAAACAAATGGTTAGCAGCATCCGGTTTCGCGTCCCTCTATCAATGTGACCAGCCACAGGACGCCTGCGTCTACAGAGGGACCATGGGTGGCTTGCGCTGCACCACCCACGCACCCCTTGTCCAGTGTAAACCCGAAGGAATAAGACCGGGAGGCATGTGGATGGGAGCCACGTTTCATTAACGGAGACGGCCCACGCTCCTTCACAAACAAACACAAGCACGCTGTATTTGGGGAAACAACTGCACCTAAGGCGGTGGTTGGACCGTAGCCCGCTCCACACTGAGTGCATGTAACAGCTCTTCGAACCTAGCACGACCACAAGGACCGTGCACCCCGTCCCCTCCAGCAACGATCAACTGTCTCCTGGAGCCAGTATGAAGGGGGTAGGGAGTAATAACAGGTAGGCACCTTGTCAACATGCACATCAAGCGCAGCCACACCTGGGATGTCAAACAACAGCCAATCATTCGAAATGCCAATATCACATAAAAGATATCGAATAAAGTAAACCTATATGACGACATAAATACTCGCTAAATTAGCATATGGAATAAATTGGTTATAAGCGAATCCGCGAAAAGTACAAAATATCCGAAGGTTACTTAAAAATTACCACGTGATCAAGTTACGCAAGGTTGCAACAATTAGCATGAGCGATGTGTGCAAGTTGGGTGAAGGTTATCAAGTACGCAGAACAAACAAAAAAAGTGGAATGAATTTTATCCACATTAAAAAAATCCTATTTTAAGTGTAACTTTGTTTAGCCCAACTGCGGTGAAGAAGCATCATGAATGCTACATTAGAGCCTCAATATGGGGCACACATACATACATTGTTGGCGTCATCCGGTTTCGGATTCGTCTGTCACTAGGGCCATATATATATATATATATATATATATATACATATATATATCCCATTTTCACTTTAAATCGGGTGTTTATCAAACCACTTTGGACGTTTCGCAAAATAAATTTTACACATTATTCTTGTTAGAAAATCATGAAACATTTTAGCAAGAAATGAAGAGTAAGGCGATTTGACGATGTTCAGAGCACATTTTGGTCACGACAATGCAACCGAGCTGTGCAAGCAGCGAGCGATTGTGCTAGCGTTTCTCTTGATCAGGAGTGTCACCTCGATCAAATCCTTCCCCTGCCCAGTAGTGGCCTCATGTTTTGTGTAGGCGAACCTACGCAGCTGCACGACTCCTGCGACAAACACCTTGTGCTACTTGAAACGACCAAGGTGAGCGACGGAAGACGAGACAGTGAAACTCCGAGGCGGTGAGCGTACAAACGAACAACATCATAACCAAGCTCGTTTTCGTCAACAACAAGACCACTCACGAAGCTGCTGAATTCGCCGATATCAACGAGAGCAGTGCAAGAAATAAATATATATCATCAATGCCTACATGGAAGAGAGCGCCATTACTCAGCGCAGATGTGGAAGAAACACTAGGGAGAAGCGAACGCCCGATGTCATGTAGTGTGTTGAATAGACTGCTGAACGGTATTCGCAGGAGACGTTGGTGCATCTGCAGCAGCGCCTGAGGAATAACAACCTCTCCTTGTCTTCAGTCTTCAACGCATTCAGAAGACTGAACGCTGAAGAAATGCCACCACGAGTTCGACCATGTCAATAGTGCCACAAGAGGGACGCGCGCGAAAGTTCTCTTGCTCACAGTCAGAGGCCGTAGAGGGACGCTGATTGTGGCAATGAATAACCATGGGATCGTCTACTGAAAAATGATCAGGGATGGCACATGCAGTGGTGTTAAATTCTCCATTTTCATCGAGGAACTTGTGGCGCGGAGGAGTGGAGATGAATGGTGCATGGCTCCTCATGGACAACGTGCGCATTCAGATGCCAGATGACCTACGGAGGATCCTGGGCTCCACTTGTCAGCTGAAGTTCCTGTTGCCCTACTCGTACATCCTGAGCCCTGTGGGGCATGTGTTTTCGAAGGTGAAAGCGTCAACGAGACGCCTGTTGACGAACCCGGCACCTGAGCAGTCGCTAAGTGCGGTCATACAAGTAATCGTTGAGATGATTACTCAGCAGAACTGCAGCAACTGCATCCTCCATATGATGCTGAACTTGACAAACGTGGCATCCGCACAACTGTACATCAACTGACCGCCTCTATAAATTAAACTAATTTTTTTTTGTTAATATACCTTTCATTTTACAGCGCGCGAAATCTATCCAAACTGCCAGGGTTCGCAAGCATGAGTAGGTTGTTTACGGAGAAGTAGATAGTGCAGTTTTGCAAAGTAGCGATTGTCGTGAAACGTTTGACACTGTCCAGCTCGTAGTGACATTTCTTCGGTGTTACCCAAGAGCGTTGAAGACCGTAGACACGGATAGATGGATACCATGGTACCTCAGCCACTGCTGCAGCTGCACCAACGTCTCCTGCGAATACCGTTCAGCAGTCTATTCAATACAATACATGATATCGGGCGTTCGCTTCTCCCTAGTGTTTCTTCCACATCTGCGCTGAGTAATGGCGCTCTCTTCCATGTAGGCATTGATGATATATATTTATTTCTTGCACTGCTCTCGTTGATATCGGCGAATTCAGCAGCTTCGTGAGTGGTCTTGTTGTTGACGAAAACGAGCTTGGTTATGATGTTGTTCGTTTGTACGCTCACCGCCTCGGAGTTTCACTGTCTCGTCTTCCGTCGCTCACCTTGGTCGTTTCAAGTAGCACAAGATGTTTGTCGCAGGAGTCGTGCAGCTGCGTAGGTTCGCCTACACAAAACATGAGGAGGCCACTACTGGGCAGGGGAAGGATTTGATCGAGGTGACACTCCTGATCAAGAGAAACGCTAGCACAATCGCTCGCTGCTTGCACAGCTCGGTTGCATTGTCGTGACCAAAATGTGCTCTGAACATCGTCAAATCGCCTTACTCTTCATTTCTTGCTAAAATGTTTCATGATTTTCTAACAAGAATAATGTGTAAAATTTATTTTGCGAAACGTCCAAAGTGGTTTGCTAAACGTCCGATTTGTTTAGCAAGACGTCTAACGTCGTGCAAAACGTACGATTTAAAGTGAAAATGGGATATATATATATATATATATATATATATATATATATATATGCTTGGCGGCATCCGGTTTCGGATTTGCCTGTCACTGTGGCCAGCCACAGGACGCCTGCGTCTACAGAGGGACCATGGATGGCTTGCGCTGCACCACCCACATCTCCACCCACACACCCCTTGTCTAGTGTAAACCCGAAGGAATAAGACCGGGAGGCATGCAGATGGGAACCACGTTTCCTCAACGGAGCCGGCCCACACTCCTACACAGGCAAACACAAGCACACTGTATTTGGGGAATCAAGCGCACACAAGGCGGTGGCTGGACCGTAGTCCGCTCCCCACTGAGTTCATGGAACCACTCTTTGATCCTAACACGGCCACAAGGACCGTGCACCCCGTCCCCTCCAGCAACGAGCAAGTGTGTTCTGGAGTTAGTATGGACGAGGAAGTGGGTAATAAACAGGTAGGCACCTTGTCAACATGCACATCAAGCGCAGCCACACCGGGGATATCAAACAACAGCCAAACACTTGAGAGAGATAGAAGAAAAATAACTCGATTGATGCATACGGAAACGGTGATATAAACCTTGAGTTAATGAGCATATGAAATAAGTTGTTTACAAACGAATCCTAGAAAAGTTCACGAGGTGAGAAAGTTTACTATACGGAAATGCCACGAACACAAAAATGTTATGGAAATCGAATACAATTGGCTTAAGCGAGGTGTGCAAGTTAATGGAATAGAGTACAGGTAGACATTTATAGAGAAAGAAATGCAATGAGGCAAAATTGAAAACCCACCACCTGAAATAAAGAGACTTAGCATGCAAGCACGCGGTTAGTAAAAAGAATGCAGCGTATCTACAGACGCTGCACCGGTTTTGAATACTTCTCTGCAGGACCCGTAGTCGCTTCTGTAGTGGTCCCGAGTGGTCTCGCTCATGGCTCACTAGACACTAGACATTAGAGATTTATAGGAGAAAGAAAGGCATTAGGACAAAACTAAAAATCCACCACCTGAAATAAAGAGACTTAGCATGGGAGCACGCGGTTAGTAAATCGAAAGCAGCGTACCTACAAACGCTGCGCCGGTTCTGCCTATGTTCTCTGCAGAACCCGTCGTCGCTTCGGTAGTAGTCCGGAGTGGCCTCGCTCATGGCTCATTAAGCTTGCCTGACTAAGGCACTCGCGACCGCATGTTCTACAGCACCATGCGCTTGATGTCGATGGAGTACAATTCATCGGTGCTTGCCGCTTCTTCTCCGCATGCATGAGGGCTTTCTCCCACACTTCAGCAACTGCCTTCATGATTAGATCGCGCCATGCACGCCGATCAACCGCCTTCGATTCCCATGATCTGCAATCAAGGTTAGAACGTGTGAGGCTCACTTTGATCATGTCCTGGTAACATAACTTTGGTTTCCTCACGTGCCGCTTCCCAATACTCAGCTGACCGTATAAGAGTTGTTTCGGTATCCGCGTCGAATCCATACGGCTCACATGACCGAGCCATCTCAGGTGTCTCAATAAAAGTATGCAGTCCACTGCATACATCCCACTTTGGCGCAAAACTTCCGTGTCTGCAACTCTGCCGCCCCAGCCGATCCGCAAAATTCGTCGCAGACACTGCTGATGGAACCGCTCGAGATATTGCACATCCCGACGGTACATCGTCCACGTTTCGCTGCCGTATAGAAGAACGGACAGTACCATGGATTTGTACACCATCAGCTTCCTGCCAATGGTAAGCTGATGGTTGTTCCACACTCGGTACTCAAGCTTCCCGAATGCCGCCGCTGCCTTCGACACGCGAATACGCAGCTCACTGTGTATCTGCTGATCAGTCGACACCACACTCCCAAGTAGCTGAAACGGGTGGTGGTTTCCAAAACTTCAGCACCAATGCTGATTCGTGGCAATATTGAAGATTGCAGATCCGGTGAAGGCTGATAGAGACAGACAGTTTTGCTTGTGTTGATGGTGAGCCCGAATTTGGCCGCTGTCGAAGCCAGAGCACTAGTCATGTGCTGCAACTCATCCGCGCTGCGTGAAAACAACGCACAATCGTCAGCGAACAGTAACATACGGATAGTTGTCTCACAGACTAGAGTTCTCGCACCGAAACGACGGATGTTCAGCAACCCACCATCAATACGGTGCTCCACACGAACACCGTGAGCACAAGCGGCATCAAAATCACAGGACATCATGGCATGAAGATATTTATTAAACAGGGCAGGAGCTAAGCTACAGCCTCGCTTCACACCAGAGACAACTGCAAAGTTATCCGAGGTCTCTCCACTCAGCTGCACCCTCGCTCGCATACCACTGTGCAGACATTCAGTTAAACTTACAAACTTACGCGGGCAACCAAACTTACGCAACACCAGCCACAATGCCTCACGGTTCCCCGTATCAAATGCCTTGGTGAAGACAACAAAAAGCGAGTACAATGGCTGGTGTCGTTCTCTGCACTTCTTTTGCAACTGACGAGCCGCAAGCACCATATCTATAGTGCTGCGACCCGAAAGGAATCCACACGGCTCCCCCGCCACATTCGGTTCCACAACCTGACTGACGAGGCGGTTGAGCAGGATTCGGGCAATCACTTTGCCCGCACAACTCAGCAAGTTGATGCTACGATAATTCGTGCAACATTTCTTGCTCCCTTTGCCCTTGTACAGTGGTAGCACAAGGGCATCCTTTAGCCCAGGAGGCACCTCCTCCTCAATCCATGCGCGTTGCACCAAGTGGTGCAGCGCAGTGAACAACGCGGGTCCACCGTGTTTCAATACTTCAGGTGGGATGCCGTCGGCTCCGGCACACTTGCCGTTTCGCAGCTGAGCAAGTGCTCTCTGCGTCTCATCCAGTCTCGGCGTATCCGCCTTCACATCGTGCTGCTTCAGGCGGTTCGAAGTATGCCAGTCGATCTCTGAACGGTTGTTAAAGAGATAGTCAAAGTGTTTTCGCCAGATCTGCATTATGTCTACAGTCTGTGTGCAGGTACCGCCTGAACTACCATCGATCAGCGTACTCAGAGGCTCCAATCTCGGTCCATACACCGCTTCAAGGAGTCAAAGAATTCCTTGTGTTGGCGGCGTTCGGCGTAACATTCCATCTGCTTCGCCTTCTCCGTCCACCATGCATATTTTATGCGACGGAGCTCTCGGGTCAGTCGCCGTCGAAGTTTGCGAAACTGACTACTCTTTCTCAGGTCACTGGGGTCTGCAGCATGTGCAGCAAATGCTGCATTCTTCTCGGACACCCATGCGCCAATCGTCACATTGTTATCATCAAACCAATCAAGCCGCTTACAGTTTGCGCGCCCGATGGTCTCCTCGGCAGCAGCTGTCATCTGGTCGCGAATGTGGTGCCACAGGTCGCCCACTGTGGCTATGCAGTCCACATCACACAGGCGTGCAGCCATCGCCTTCTCCAGGTCAGTACGTTTCGCCACAGTACCGAGGGAGAGAATGTTAAATTTACGCCGATTCACGGCGGGAGTGCAATACACAGATTTACGAAAAGATATGTACAGTTTGGTCCGCACCAACTTGTTGTCAGTGCCACACTCAGCTTCACGCAGTACACGTGTCATGCGCACTTCACGCATGTAACGTTGACGTTCGATGACATAGTCGAGCAGGTGAGCGTGACCACTCCGTGGGTGCGTCCAGGTTGCTATGTCATTCGCACTCAGTGCAAACCGAGTGTTTTTGATCGTCAGGTCGTGAGTGGCACACAGTGAGAGTAGCATGTCACCGTTCGCATTCGCTGAACCAATACCATGCGCACCGATAACATCTGTCCACGCCGATGCATCACGCCCAACGCGCGCGTTGAAATCACCCAGCAGAAATAGTCGGTCGCTCCTCGGCACAGAACGTATCACGGAGGATAGCTGAGAGTAAAATTGATCACGCGTGTTATCAGGATAACACATGGTCGGGCCGTATGTACTTATAAAAATGGCAAATTTACCTCTTCGAGTCGTAAGCGAACAGTCATCAGTCGCGCGCTGATGCCACTGCGCTCACCCACCAGCTGGCCATCTAGATGATCGGATGTTGCAAACCCGACCCCGTGTTCATGTGGTGCTGAGGTGGCGTTTCCCAACAGGTAGGACGTTTAGCCGGCACCAGCTTTATACAAATTACCTTGCTCAGCGAGCCGAGTTTCACTGAGCGCCGCAATATCGATGTGGTAGCGTGCCAGCTCCATCGCGATCAGTGCAGTGCGTCGCTTGGGACGCTCCCTCGTGTTCCGGTCCAGTAGTGTGCGCACGTTCCAGCACCGGATGCTGAATGCTCTGCGCGCAGGCATACGATTGCATTGGTGGACAATCGCACGCGAAGTGGATGTTGTGCTTCGGAGGTTTGCTTGAGGGACTCCACCCGGAGCCTTTGGCTCAATAGCCTGACCCACAAGGCAGTGGGTGGTTTGGTGGTTTGCTTGAGGGACTCCACCCGGAGCCTTTGGCTCAATAGCCTGACCCACAAAGCAGTGGGTGGTTTGGAGGTTTGTTTGAGGGACTCCGCCCGGAGCCTTTGGCTCAATAGCCTGACCCACAAGGCAGTGGGGAGCAGATCCAGCTCGGGAATGTGATTGCAGTGACAGCTTGGGATCTGCTTGACGGCCGTCACACGCAGCCTTTGAGGTACTGGAACAATTATTATATGTTTTGCGACCGTAATAGGATAGGCACCTGCGATCACGGCGAGACGCAGGTGGGTTTTTGCGGGTTTGCACCAATTTGACCAGGGACTGCCTAGCTTGAGGCGGGCAGTAGCAAACCATTGAACACCCGGAGGTGTCCTCCCACCGTCAGAGACAATGCGTGGCACTCGTGCTCTACGCCAATCGAGCTGTGAGATTATAACCCGTAGACTTGTTGTCTCCCATGGTTAGGTTTTATGGGAAGAGGGCCATCGACCACTTCCTAACCTCCGAAGAGGATGGACTAGGATACTGCCAGGGCGCCCAATCCTGACAGGAGAACGACTCGGGTCCTTAGTCAAAGCCTTCGTTTTAATATACACCCGAAAGGCAGCGGGTCTAGCACATGGTCAGTTAGCCGACTCATGCGGATTGGTGTCCTGGATCTTAGCAGGGAGAAGGGCGAAACCCAACTCCCACCCAGCGGTCGCCACTTGGAGGCGCCCAGGACATGCGACTATGGCTCAACAGTAGCAACAGTGGGTAGACCATCTGTCAGGATCTAGCCACCACCAGCCTCAGCGCACCATAGGCTCTCCCGCCCTATATATATATATATATATATATATATATATATATATATGTTAAAGCTGCCTTGGCCCACCCGATCTTCGATATATGGCTCACAAAATGGTATATACGCCGCACTTTTGACCTAACGGATATTGATTGTAAACCGAGTTTTTCTTACCAACCCTTCCGTTTTGTGAAACATTTGAAACATTTTTTCTACATATTATCGTACTAGCCTGAAAATGAATTTTTGGAGATATATGTTCTCTTGCATCGACTTTTAATCATCCAGTGGGATATTTTGCTACTTTGAAACAAAGCTTAGACCCACCTATGTTGAAATCGCTCATTAAGAAGGTAAGCTTCCAGACCAAGATAGCGAAAGCTGATGTATGTCTTAGTTTCATAGAAAATTGTATCGAGAAGTGCGTCTATCCAGTGAGTTATTGGAAACCCCGTCCTCGCTCACGCATCAGGCCGGACAACGTATGCTTGAAGCGTTTAGTTGTCAAATTAAAGCCACTCGTTATAAGGGACGAGCATAAGCGTAGGTTAAGTCAGTTAACTACCCTGCTAACCAACCTTTCGAGGAAGGATGGTGTAGAGTTATAGAAAGCCGTCAAGGAAATCGTCGCAAAGCAAGGAGCAAAGCTTCGTAGTTCGCTCTCGAAGACCCTAAAAGAAGAGAAACCGACAGTGTGTTTCTCGCAGAACCTGAAAAGTACGCTTACAATTTATCCTCGCTGACGCTTGATTATACCACAATGGAGGTCCTGTCATTGGGCCCTAAGTTCTGTCTCACCACTCGATGGGACAATAGACTGGCTGTGGAGGCTCAATTCGAAAATCCGTACGCGCAAACCTCAATTGGTTCCGTCACCTGACTCGCAGTTAGAAGAGTTTAAGTCGCTTCTAATGCACGCATGCTACAAATATCGCCAAGCTCGGATATAGCATAATACCCCAGGCGTTAAACAACCTAGGTAGCAATAAAAATGTTTTGCTTACTTAGCCGGATAAAGGCGCGGATATAGTTGTTATGAACAAAGCAGATTACATTCGGAAAATGAACGAGCTATTGGCAGGCGTACCAAATTTTCAAAGCTGCTTAATGAGAAGGACGAGACAAAGCAGATCGGAAGTCAACTCTGCAAATGTCTCAGAAAGCTTATGGACGGTGGCTATATCAGTGAGAATATATGTGAAAATCCGCCCCACATGCACCACCACTCCTAGACTGTATGGTCTTCCTAAAACGCATAAGCCTGACGTCCTCTTACGACCAGTCTTGGATATGAAGTACTCACCGTGCCACTCTGCAGCGCGGTAGTTGATCGAGCTTCTGGAATCTATTCGAAAAGGAGTTGCTGTGTACAGCCTTAAGGACAGTTTTGATTTCGTGGATGCTATGCGCAAGCTAAATGTCACGGATCTGACCATGTACTCCCTCGAAATGACCTTTTTTACTAAGGTGCGGTTAGTTGAAACCATATATTACATATGTGATGGTCGTAGAAAACCAGGTAGCTATTGGCTTACTTACGGAGGCCTTAAGGAACTGCTGCTTCGGTGCACTTTCAACATCCACTTTCTGTTTAACGGTGAATCGTATCGACAGCGCGATGGAGTTGTTATGGGCTGTCCACTTGGAACGTTTCTCGCTGACGTATTCATGGGTTTACTTGAACGGTGCAAATTAAAGTCGGTCATCACAAACCTCAGTCTGTATCTACGTTACGTCGACGATATCTGTACTGCTCCAATCCTCTCGAACCATCGAGGATCTTACCAATGAATTCAATCAGGCGCACGGAGAGCTAAGTTTACCTCCGAAGTGGAGTTAAAAGGTATTTTCACTTTCTCCAGTTGTGCTTGTTCTCGCAATGCGGTCGCAAAAAATCTGTCCTCCTGCGTTATTCGCCTCCAAATCTTTGGATTTATTCTCACAGAGACCTACGTGCCATCATTCGATTTGGCTCTGCGAGCTCCTCCTACCACTGTTCATTTATTGGATCTATCATTCACGCATCACCAACAAACTGTGCCCTTGGAACTTCGAAGTCAACCGTATTTGATGCTTTTCGGATGTTTTATTTTTCCTCTCGTCGCATAAGAACTCTTGTGGTCTTATTTTAAAGATCTTTTTGAGCGTTACCCGATCAGCTTAATATCATTCCTTCAAGTCACTCTACAAAGTGATAGTCGTCAATTTGCTCTGCATTTGGAACTGCCACTGTCGTCACTAGACAGCATTTTCCTAGTCACCTTGCTTTGCCTCAGTCGCTTTGTCTCGCATCGCTGTCTACCCGTCTGGATCGATAGCACGCACATCGCCTGGACCCGCTGACCTCAAACCGGCGCCGATCGCCACGCAGCGGTGCGTCAGTATCTCCATTCACTTCCTACCCCTACTGAGAACATGTCTCGTGTGAAAAGCAAATGCGAATCATGTGCTAACGTGGTGAAAAATGGTCTGGTATGTACCATGTGCTTGAAAACCTATCACACTACCTGCCTTGGGAAAAAGTCGACGGAAGCAAACACCGCAGAGTCGTCTTGGTTCTGCCAAGTATGCAAGTCTATTCCATTTGTTAGCTGTCTATCTGTGCTACTGAAGAGGTGTGAAAGACTAACCGAAGCAGTCGAGCAACTGGTGAGCGCCAGAGTTACACCCATGGGAGGAAACGGACCTGCACTTGTGAGTGAAAATAACACCCCGAACTCGCTAGTCAGGCCGAAGAAGCGAGCCAGGCGTCCCAACCCAACCCCAACGACTCAGCCTCCAGCAGTATCAACTCCATTCTCCCTCCCTCCTATAAGTAAAAACAGTGCCTGCAGCGCGCCTGCCTAGACTTCTGTACTGTGTGCTGCACCTAGTAGTCTGTTCACTACACTCGAGACTGTAAGCTACAGTCAACCAGCCATAGTGAACAACCTGGCAACGTAGGCATCGGTTGCTGCCAAGCAAACACCGGAAAGAGCACCGGTAACCTTTGTGCCCGAACTAGAGAAAACAAAACTGCCGCAGCACGGATGGCACACACCAAGGCCGTTCACAAATTCAACAAAAACACCAGAAACTAAGCCTCGAAATCCAAAACCAGTAGTCACCAGGCGCAACCATGGTGTCCTAAATATTGTATGCACTAATGTCCCCGAATCCAAATCCAATACAATTAAGGGTAAGTTGACGGACGGTCGAAATCAGTGGGGTTCCATCTGTACGTCGATCGGAGTCCATGCTAATCCCACGACATTAAAAAGAATCTCGCGCCACCCAAACGCGTTGCACTACGGCGAACCCCGGTTACTTCGGGTAACACAACTCGGCGGACGAAACTGAGGCCGTTCTGCTGTCCGCGAATCGTCTTCGCAACGATTCAAGTGGAGTACGCATACTACCCGAAATCCCGTGGAAAGAACGTTCAGGGGATCCCGCCAACAAAGATAGGTACAGAATAAGTCAAGATAAGAAAACAGTGATTGCTCACGGTGTTCCTGAGCTTACTGACTCCTCTTCCGACGATGCTCAGACGCATGACCGCGAGCAATGGCACTACATCCGGGAGGTTCCTTCTCTCGAAAATGTGGTGGTCACCTCGTTGACAAGGATCCCCATATCACCAAACTATAAAGGATGCGGTTCTTAGGCTCTTAAATCTTGTGTTACAGTCAGAACAAATGGCACAAACCCTACTGGCGAACTGGAATAAATTCCGTTACAGATTGCCAACGGAAATTCGTCTGAAAGCAGCAAGAACTCCAACACCTTCTAACGACAATTCAGTAGAGGCACAACTCTTAGTGAAAACGCCAGCTGCAGGACCCGACTCGGGGATGGTTTCAAGGGTAGCCATAGTATCCGGAGGGGCCCAGCAGAGCACGAGCAAACACCAGGAGTCGGAGCATCTGATACCTGCTTATATATCAAATACTTCTCGAGAGTATTCAACCCATCCAAAAAACGATTAGTCGCCGACCCTTTAATGGTCGGCCTAAACCCATTTGCTTTATCCACCCCTCCAGTCGCCGGCCACTCACTGGTCGGCGAAACTTCACGTATGAGTTGTACAACTTCTGAAACATTGATTAAATCTGAGAAACTTTCATGTATGTACACCAACGCCCAAGGGCTCCTCAGTAAAATTAACGAACTTCGACTACGTCAGGTTGCGAATGCTTGGGACCTAATTTCTATTACCGAAACTTGGTTACACCAAGAGGTGACTGATGCTGAGGTTGAGATAGTCGGAATGTCACTCATCCGGAACGACCGCCCCAGCAGAGGAGGTGGGGTCCTAATCTACTACCGCAGCGATCTACAATGTACAGTAGTTGAGGACTTGGAAACACACGTTACCGACTCACTCTGGTGCCGTCTCCGACTGAGCCACAACGATACGTCTCATAGCTATCGTTTACCGCCCCCCAACGTCCACTCTGGAAATGGATTCCTGCTTGATCCGTGGCCTAAACAGAGTAACATGCACTAGGTACAGCCACATTCTCATCTCCGGGGACTTCAATCTACACAATCTGGAGGTTTCGGCATCGCCCAGTGAGCAATACAAAGCAGACTTGCAGGAACTGATCGCTAATATTCCTCTGTACAATCATGTCACCACGCCCACTAGATTCAGGACAGCAAACAAACCGTCCATACTGGATCTTGTGCTCACAACTAAAGGGCTCATGATTGAGAAGTTATTGATGGATAGTCCATTAGGTCTCGGTGACCACGTAGTAATAACTTTTGACTATGTGTGTTATGCAGAGTATCCATCTGAACACTCGGAACTAACTCATACAATCACACGCTACCACGTATTGAAAGAACTCGCCGACGCAGCTGCTTGGGAATTCTCAAACAACAGTCCCCTTGACAACGTTTGGGCAGAGTTCGTTAATAAGCTCAGCGACATCGTCAACAAAGCATCAGAGACCAAACCCCGTCATCCCGCGAAAATGCCTGCAATTATAAGGAGTAGGACTCGCAAATGCCTGGCGATAAGGGATGCAGCCTGGCGTGCCTACAAGATTAACCCCGACTCAGAGACTTGGGGCAATTTCCTGGCCCATCGCAACCATTGCACCGCACTTGTCCGTGAGGACAAAAAACGTATCAACAGTGTCTAGCCAAAAAGTTCATGGTAAACAACAAACTGCTGTATAAGCATGTCAATAAGCTTCGTAAAGTGAAGCATGGAATACCCCCACTATTCACGACAGGCGGTAGAGTACAAAGCGCCGAAGAAGCAGCTAATGCCCTGCGGCTGCAATACGCCCCAATTTTTGAACTCGCAACATCTACCTGTCCCATAATATCAGGCTCATTACCGACACCTTTGTTTACAAATGTTAATTTCAACCCATCAATTGTGCTAAGGAAGTTCCTCTCACTGCGTGAACATAGTTCTCCGGGAGCAGACAACATCCGCCCGAAGGCACTGAAGGCTGTGGCCACCAAGCTAGCTGAACCACTGTCACAGTTCTTTCAAAGGTGCTTTGATGAACAACAAATCCCCACTATGTGGAAGTGTGGCATTATCACCCATATGTTTAAAGGCGGTAGCCGTTCCGATCCTGCAAACTATCGTCCAGTGACTCTCCTCCCTGTGCTCGCGAAGGTGATGGAAGCAGTCGTCGCTGAGGCTTTAATGGACTACCTTGAGAAATGTAACATCTTTGTACCGTAGCAGCATGGCTTCCGGCAACATCGGTCATGCCCTACCAACCTGCTGACTGCACGAGGTAGTTGGACGGAAGTGGCCGATGGGGTCGGAATTGACGTCATCTATCTGGACTTCTCCAAAGCTTTCGACCGCCTTGATCACCGCATCCTACTTCAACGGCTACAAAGTTACGGAATCGGAGATCCTGTACTTGGTTGGATTGGCAACTTCCTTTACCAACGAAAGCCCCAAGTACGCGTTAGGGGATCACTTTCTAACCCAATTGAGGTGGAATGTGGTGTCCCGCAAGGCTCAGTGCTGGGACCGCGTTTATTCCTGGTGTTTATCAACGACCTGGCAAGAGTCATCTCCTCAAATTTTCTTCTTTTCGCGGATGACGTCAAGATGTGGCGGGCGATTAGTAACAAGGCAGATCAGGACCTGCTCCAACATGACCTAGATTGCATTTACGAATGGTCCAAGAAGAACAAGCTTCAATTGAACATGGCTAAGTGCAAAGTGATGCATCTGCGTCACCAGCTGGTGAGCGCGTACAAGATTGGCGACCACACCTTGGCGAAGGTTTCTCAGGAGCGGGACCTGGTGTATTAGTACAGGAAGATCATGGGTGTTCAAAACAAGCAGAGAAGGCGAGGAGAACCGGAAATCAACACTTCGGCCTTCTTCGCAGAGCCTTCGGTCGGTTTGAACCCTCAATCTTTCCCCAAATGCTTAACGCCTACGTGCGACCTCACGTGGAATATGCTATTCAGGCGTGGCAGCCGTGGCAGAAACAGGATCTCGTTGCTCTCGAGACTCCTCAACGAAGGGCAACCAAGGACGTCAGGGGCCTCTTTCATCTGCCCTATCAGCTTAGACTGAAATCTCTAAGAATGTACAGCAGTCGATATCGGCTTTTGCGTGGGGATCTCATAATGGTTTACCAGATTCTGAAGAACCCAAACCACATTTGCCGTCCGATGCTGGAATTGAACCACAACATTAACCAAAGAGGTCATCCTTTAAAATTGAAAATACAGTTTAGCCGGCTTGAATGCCGTAGAAATTTCTTTTCCCTCCGCGTGTGCTAACCTTGGAACGCCCTCCCTAATTATGTCGTCTCTGCTCCCGATCTAGCGATATTTAAAAAACGTCTTGATGATGCATTGTCTCACTTACATTTCATTTTATGACTTGTTAGCCAGGGGCTACAAAACGCAATCAAACGGTGTCTTGCGAAATGCCCAACCATTGGATTTATGGATTTATACGTTTAATATGCGAACATCTCCGCTATTCTACATAAGTCTATGGTGAGTCCACCACAACGCTTTTCACTTTATTATGCAATTTATTTTCGCAATAACTTCCATCCCACGGGACTTGTTAAGCGATGCTTTTACCCGTAATAAACCATTGTCCATTGTCGACGTGGCAATGAAGCGACTCGAGAGTGGCGGGTTACAACGTCATGTGCATAGAAAGCACACGTGGAATGAACAATACCTGAATTGCCAGTTTTGTCCCACTGAACTGTAAACCGCACCTGATCCTCAGTTTAATGAGTCAAGCAGATGGAATTTGCTCAAACGAAACGTTTCCCAAAAAAAACTGAAGCGCATACGTTCAACCCTGAGAGAAAGTGTTTACCCTGACAGTTTCCTGAAAGCCAGCATGGGTCAAAGGAAGGAGACTCCCGTAACCCTTACAGTCTAGAAAACACCCATATTTCTCCAACTACCATACAAGGGCGAAATCGCTGCTGAAATCATAACTCGTCGCCTTTCTCACGCCCTCAGACACACTTTCCCAGCAGCTAAAATGCAAATCCAGTTCGTCAGTAGGCCAATGCCTAGACCTAGCCCCAAAGACAAGAGATCCGTCCACGCCAACACAATGTGTATTTATTCGTTCTGTTCCTGTGGGGCAGATTACATCGGTCGAAGGATGAGGCGCCTGTCTGACAGGGTGAAGGAACATCCTTCGGCCTGGCTCATGACTGCTTGTCGAAAACCAACCAACTCATCAATAGCCACACATCTCACCGTCACTGCCCACGCCACCCATTTGACTGAGTAATTCAAAGTGGTCTATCAGGCACTTGACAATCAACCAGAGTGCGCTCGTAGGCGTTTGCCTGAATCCGCGGAGGCCATCATGATTCGACTGTACCAGCCGGAGTTGGGTGTTCAGAAACGGCTCGTTCAGACGTTAAAACTCCCTTTGACCACTCGAACTGCGACATCCGGGTCACAAAAAGGTGTGTACGCCGCACTTGTGACATAACGGATAGTGAATGTGCTTGCTGAATGATTGGGAACCGAACTTATCTTACCAACCTTTACGTTGTGCCAAACATTTGCTTTATTCCACATATAATTATGCAAGCCTGAAGAGGAATTACTAAAAGCATATCATCGCTTGCACTGAATGTTGATAATTGATATATATATATATACATATATATATATATATATATATATATATATATATATATATATATATATATTCCCATGCTGAGGCTGATGTTGCATTCTTGATGCTTCTTCACCGCAGTTAGGCTAAACCGACTTACACTTAAACTAGGTCTTTTAAAGCTGGATAAAGTTCATTCCACTTTATTTGATTTGTTCTGGTTACCTGAATAATCTTCTATCAACTGGCAACATTGCTTACGCTAATTGCGCTTATCTTCGATAAGTTGGTTGCGTTTGTAGCATGTTTAAGTAACTTGTGAACATTTTTCCTTATCGCGGGTTCGTTGCTAACCAACTTACTTTATATGCTAATTTAGCGAAGAGTTATGCCACCGTATTTGTATGCATTATTGGATTTGTTTTATTTCATCTTGTCGTTTCAAGTGAATGGCAGTTGCTTGATATCCCCGGTGTGGCTGCGCTTGATGTGCATGTTGACAAGGTGCCTACCTGTTATTACCCCCTACCCCCTTCATACTGGCTCCAGGAGACAGTTGATCGTTGCTGGAGAGGACGGGGTGCACGGTCCTTGTGGTCGTGCTAGGTTCGAAGAGCTGTTCCATGCACTCAGTGTGGAGCGGGCTACGGTGCAACCACCGCCTTATGTGCAGTTGTTTCCCCAAATACAGCGTGCTTGTGTTTGTTTGTGAAGGAGCGTGGGCCGTCTCCGTTAATGAAACGTGGCTCCCATCCACATGCCTCCCGGTCTTATTCCTTCGGGTTTACACTGGACAAGGGGTGTGTGGGTAGAGCTGTGGGTGATGCAGCGCATGCCAGCCATGGTCCCTCTGTAGACGCAGGCGTCCTGTGGCTGGCCACAGTGACAGGCAAATCCGGATCCGGATGTCGGCAACCAAGGTTATATATATATATATATATATATATATATATATATATATATATATATATATATATATGGAAATGTGTTTAAAAACAAAAACTCGTTTCTCTATTATTACACTTCATTTCAACACCGTGTTCGCCATGGCTCCGATGAATCGTTGACTATTGATCCGACAGCTGCAGGTAGAGTCCCTCATGCAAGTCTCCGAAGTACATTCACCACTACCCGTGCGATTGTCCACCAATACAATCGTATGCCTGCGCGCAAACCACTCAACATCAGATACTGCAATGTTCGCACACTGCTGGATCGGAACTCGAGTGAGCGCCCCGAACGACGCACTGCACTGGTCGCGGTGCAACTGGCGCGGTGCAGTTTCGATATTGCGGGGCTCAGTGAAACCCGGTTCGCTGAGCAAGGTAATTTGTATAAAGCTGGTGCCGGCTAAACGTCCTACTTGTTGGGAAACGCCACCTCAGCACCACATGAACACGGGGTCGGGTTTGCAACATCCGATCATCTAGATGGCCAGCTGGTGGGTGAGCGCAGTGGCATCAGCGCGCGACTGATGACTGTTCGCTTACGACTCGAAGAGGTAAATTTGCCATTTTTATAAATACATACGGCCCGATCGAGGGTTATTCTGGTGATACGCGTGATCAATTCTACTCTCCGTTATCCTCCGTGATACGGTCTGTGCCGAGGAGCGACCGACTATTTCTGCTGGGTGATTTCAACGCGCGCGTTGGGCGTGATGCATCGGCGTGGACAGATGTTATCGGTGCGCATGGTATTGGTTCAGCGAATGCGAACGGTGCCATGCTACTCTCACTGTGTGCCACTTACGACCTGATGATCACAAACACTCGGTTTGCACTGAGTGCGAGTGACTTAGCAACTTGGACGCACCCACGGAGTGATCACGGTCACCTGCTCGACTATGTCATCGTACGTCAACGTTACATGCGTGAAGTGCGCATGATACGTGTACTACGCGGAGCTGATTGTCACACTGGTCACAAATTGGTGCGGATCAAACTGTACCTATATTTTCGTGCATCTATCTATTCCACTCCTGCCGTGAACCGGCGTATATTGAACGTTCTCTCGCTCGGTGCTGTGGCGAAACTTATTGAGCTGGAGAAGGCGATGGCTGTACGCCTGTGTGATGTGGACTGCATAGCCACAGTGGGCGACCTGTGGCACCACATTCGCGATCAGGTGAAAGCTGCCTCCGAGGAGACCATCATGCGCACCACCTGTAATCGGCCTGATTGGTTTGATGATAACAATGTGACGATTGGCGCATGGGTGTCCGAGAAGAATGCAGCATTTGCTTTTGAAGAAAAGCGAGTTTCGCGAGTTCGACGGCGACTGACTCGCGTCCGCCGTCATATTAAAAATGCATGTTGGACGGAGAAGGCGAATCAGATGGATACCTAAGCCAACGTGGACAACACGAGGACTTTTCTGCCTCGTTGAAGACGATGGACCGAGGTTAGAGACGCTGACGACGCTGCTCGATGGTAGTTCAGGCACTGTCTGCACATAGACTGCAAGCATAATGCAGAGCTGTTGAACGCACTTTGATTATCTCTTGAACAACCGTACAAAGGTTGACTGGCCTACATTGCATGTATTGAAAAGGCACGATGTTAGCGGACGCGCGGACAGTGGATGAGACACAGGGAGCACTAGCTCAGTTGCGAAACGGCTAGTGTGGCAATGCCGACGGGATATCGCAGCGGACCCGCGTTGGTGACTGCGCTGCACCACTTGGTGCAACGCGTATGGATTGAGGAGGTTACTGCTGAGCTGAAGGATGCCCTTGTGATACCACTGTACAAGAGCAAAGGGAGCAAGCAATGTTGCACGAATTATCGTAGCATCAACTTGCTGAGTTGTGTGGGCAAAGTGATTGCCCGAATCCTGCTCAACCGCCTCGTCAGTCAGGTTGTGGAACCGAATGTGGCGGGGGAGCAGTGTGGATTCCGTTCGGGTCGCAGCACTATAGATATGGTGTTTGCGGCTCGTCAGTTGCAGGAGAAGTGCAGAGATCGACACCAGCAGCCCTACTTGCTTTGTGTTGATTTCACCGAAGCATTTGATGCGGTGAACCGCGAGACATTGTGGCTGGTGTTGGGTAAGTTTTGTTGTCCCTGTAAATTTGTACATTTAATCGAATGTTTCACCGAGTTGAAAATGCGCATCAACTGATCCAAAGTCGTTATAAGCGAAAGTACTTTTTCCGTAATTCATAAGCACGTTTATACTCTAACATAGCAATGGAACTTTGTTCATAGACTCAAGGGTGTCGCCACTCAGTCGATTGATACTATCATCGAGCGACGAGCAACGTCGGTCAGGTGACCGCTGTGGATTCTTCACGTTCGCACGGTTCATTCTCAGTTCTTCCAGGCCAAGAAAGAGTTAATGCCTGAGTGAGCTTTTTCTGGGTGCACAACTGTGGTTCGTACAGCCGAAGTGCAATGGCTTCTGCAGCATCTAATATCCGCTTACGGACGTACTTTGATTGATTTTTGGGGGCTCGATAGATAATTTTGAATGAATCAGCCTACTTGGTGGCGTGACCCGTGTACGCAAAATGTGTGGCGATGGCAGAGTTGGTAATTTTGCGACTTCCAGTTCCAAACCAGACTGGATGGTACTCCTTCTTCCTTTCGGATAAGCGCCTTGTCCTACAACCGATGTATCCTGCTCCACAGTAACAACATAATGAGTAAATACAAATTGATTTGTCGTAGACAGACAGCTTATCCTTGAGATTTAGTCTTACCATTGGGCTGCTGGGGAACTGGATCTGCATCTTCGCCGCTGGGAAGGCAAGTCTGAATGTGTGTGAAAGACGGCAGGATAGAAGCTCCGCCGCGATTTTCTATTTGTATGGTAACTAGGAACTTGGGTTTCCTTTCCACCGTCAGAACTATTGGTGTCTCTCTCCTTTGACCCATGTTAACTTTGATGGAACTTTTTGGATAGCCATTTTCGCTCAGCGTCGAACGTATACACTTTAGCTCGTCGATAAGGATATCCTTTGCGCAGGTCCATTCAGCTCGGCTCATAGGCTACGTATCAGCTTTCGCTTAAGTTTTAGCGTCATAAAGCTATGAAAGTTCCTATACTATCGGCTCCAAGTGCATTTTCTGTACACGCGACGTTGAACTGCGCCACCATTGAATCTTTTCTGGGCTACGTCAAGGAGGTGAAAGCGCCATCGCCTTCTACTTCGGAGGTGAATTGTATCACGTCATGAGCCTGATTTGCATCCGTTGGTGAGCTCCTCGATATTCCTAGAGGCGGGAACTAGCTTGAAGATATCATCTACGTAACGGTGGTATAGCCGAAGGCTGCTCATGGTCGTTTTCAATCTACTCTGCTCTAACATACCCATGAAGACGTCGGCAAGGAAAGGTCCAATTAGCGAACTATTTGCAATCCCCAGCACATTGCCGGTATATCCCCCGTTGAATAGAAACTAAATGTTAAATGTGAATTTGAGTAAAAGCTTTTTCAGAGCCAGAGTTAGTATGCCAATATTGAGGTGGTTCTCATCAAAGTAGTTGCAGACGAAATCTATCGTTTCAAATTGTGGCACATTTGGGAACCTCGATGTTACGTCGAGGGAACACATCATTTGGTTCGCGACACCAGCATCTGGCACGGCATCGACAAACCCAAAACTGTTCCTTAGTGTGTGTACAGCAACACATCTAAGAACAGGCTCAAGAAGATCAACCAACCAACGAGCAATCGAGTGGTAGGGAGAGTTTCTCGTGTCCAAAATGGGGCGGAGAGGACAGTTCGGTTTGTGCGTTTTGGGAAGACCGTAGAGCCTTGGAATAACTGTGCTCACGGGGTGTAGCTGTTCGCAGAGCGAATCACTGAAATAACCACCATTCTTATGCTTTTTGACAGTGTCGCACAGTTGATTTTCATGTTTTGTTTTCTCTCGCTCACCCGTCATCTTCGAAAATTTCTTCTTGTCTGGTAATATTTCATTCGTTTTCCTGTGGTAGTCTGCACAGTGTACCGTGGTATGCGAGTGCGGGTGCGGCTGAGTGAACAGACCTCAGATGACTTTCCAGTTGTCCTTGGCGGAACCATGACGGTGTTTTATCCTCTACCCTGTTTACGATTTACATTCATGCAATGCTGTCCTTATTTCTTATACTACTTGTGCTTACGTTGTCCGTGTGAAGTATCGTATTAATGGTGAGTTGCTGAACATTCGTCGTTTTGGGGCGAGAACCTATCACAGCTGGACTCTAACCGCAAGTACGTATTTCAACTAGTAGTGAATAAGCAAGAAGACGCGTCAGTCTGGCACGTAGTATACTGAACACTTAACGGTTTACATGTGAACACGGAAAGTTAGGGTGTGTCCTTGGGTGCGTGTGTGCGTGCTTATCTACGTGTGTGTGTAGGGCCAATCACGTTCACGGTCATAGTGAGCGATCATTGGTTGAACACGTAACAGTCCTCCCTGTTTTGGCTGACGTTACAGTCATGGCTGAAAACGTTCGATCGGTTTGCGAATCCGGGTCGATCGGCGTAATTGAGTTTCCCCTGTTGTTCTGTGTTCATCGTGCTCTGCAGCTTGCTCTGCGATCTCCGGGAGTGACTGACTCACGGCAGGTGTGTCAGTGCTCCTGGGGCGTACATGATCTGAGTGCCGGCGAACAACCCGGGCGTCCGGAAGCTGCAAATCGTTTTGACTTCCTGAAGAATCGAGCACAGTGGCCGGCTGCCAACATTGTTCATGCGGTAACCTGGTGTAAACAGGTTGATGGTCCTGAAATGTAACTTCCGGCTTTGATTCCTCTGAAGACACAAACTTTTTCTGACGCTCCTGTACTTCAACACGCGGGTTCGGGAACAACAAATGAAGCCTCGTTCTTAGATTTCTGCCAAACATCAATTCCGCCGGGGATTTCCCGGTAGCCTCAGTGGTTGTAGAACGGTAGGAGAATAGGAACCGATCCAGTTTTGTTCGCAATGTTCCCGTTCGCTGCTTTAGTAAGCCTTGTATCACAGTTTGTACTGCACGCTCCGCTAATCCGTTTGATGCTGGGTGATACGGGGCTGATTTAACGTGTTGGATTCCGTTGTTGGCGACAAATTTACCAAATTCGGCACTGGTAAAAGGCGAACCATTGTCTGTACAAATGGTTTCCGGAATGCCAAACGTAGCGAAGGACGAGCGCATTTTAGTGATGGTGGATTCGGCTGTCGCCTGAGTAACTGGATGTACGTCAAGCCACTTAGAATGTGCATCAATAAGTAGAAGAAACATGGTCCCGTCGATCGGTCCGAAGTAGTCGGCGTGGATACGCTGCCAGGGCTTGTCGGGCCAACGCCAAGGGTGTATTGGACCTGGCGCCTTGCTCCGCTGATACGCCTGACAAATATCGCAATTCTTCAGTAAGTTCTCTATGTCTGAGTCGATGTTGGGCCACCAGCAGTACCCTCTCGCTAGTGCCTTCATTCTCGCCACACCTGGATGAGCATCATGGAGCTCTTTAAGTATCTGTGAACGCGCCTTGGTGGGAGGGACTAGACGAGAGCCCCAAAAAACACAGCCGTCGAATAGACTCAGTTCGTTCTTCCGAATCATAAACGGTTGTAATTCAACTGTCCCTTCAGGAGGCCAACCCATGTTCAAAAAGCGTTTCACCATTGATAGTACGGGGTCTCGATCCGTCCATTGACGGATTGTTGAACTCCGTATCGGTGTTGTGTCTAGATGTTGCATTAGATTAACCTGTTCAAACGGAGGGTCGTGTTCATGTGCAGTTTCCGTGATCGGCAGACGGCTGAGTGCATCAGCTGTGCAGTTGCTGACGCCGGTAATATAAACAATCTTGTAACTGTAAGCATTCAAGGTTATAGCCCATCTTTGCATCCTCGGTGATGCCATTTGTTGTATACCTTTGTTTTCCCCAAACAAGGATATCAATGGTTTGTGGTCTGTATGAAGCTCGAAAACGTTTCCCCATAAATACTGGTGAAACCTCTTAACTCCGAAGATAACGGCTAGCGCTTCCCTGTCCAGTTGTGAGTAGTTCTTCTCCACCGTCTGTAAGGTGCGCGATGCATATGCTATGGGACGTAAAGAACCATCGTCCATGCGGTGGCACAGGACAGCCCCAACCCCCCAAGGGGACGCGTCGCACTGAAGTATGAGTGGCTTGTTAGAGTCATAATGGACTAACGTTGGTGGCGAAGCAAGAGCTTGTTTTGCTTTATTGAAGGCATTTTTTTGACGGGAACCCCAACACCACGATGCATTTTTGTGTAACAGCTCATTTGATGGCGATAGAACCGTCGATGCATTAGGCAGGAAACGGCGATAGTGAGATAGCATTCCTAAGAACGAACGGAGTTCATCGCAACTTTTTGGCTCTGGGCTTTCTAAAATAGGTTTAACCTTGTCATTTAAAACATGTAAACCGTGTTTATCAAGCCGGTATCCAAGGTAACAAACGGACGGTGAAAGGAACTCACATTTAGACCTTTTCAATCTGAATCCACTTCGCTCCAAACGCTCGAGCACAACCGCGCGTGTTCGAAGATGCTCTGTATCCGAGCGTCCAGAGATAAGAATATCATCCAGATAAGCACACGCAAAAGGAATGTCCTTCACTAGGTCGTCAATAATTCTCTGAAATATTCCGGGGGCGGAATAATTGCCAAAAGGTAAACGAGTATATTGAAATAGTCCCATGTGCGTGGTGATGGTAGTAAGTTTCCTCGAAGGTTCATCGAGCTCTAGCTGCGAGTATACATGACTCAGATCGAGTTTGGTAAACTTTTCACCACCAGCTAGTGTTGCATACAAGTCATCAATACGTGGCAAGGGGTACCTGACCAGCATGGATGCTTGATTTATGGTTAGCTTGTAGTCACCACAAATCCGTACGGAGCCGTCCGGTTTGGTTACTGGCACAATTGGAGTTCCCCAGTCGGAAAAGTGTACAGGAGTAATAATACCTTGAGTCTGTAGGCGGTTTAGTTCCACTTCAATTTTAGGCCTCATAGCGTATGGTAGTGTGCGCGCCTTAATGAATTTTGGTCGAGCGTCTTCCTTTAGTTTTATCGCAGCCTGAAATTCTTTCAACTTCCCAAGCTCCTCGGAAAAAACAGCTGAATGTTGTTTAAGTAATGTTTCAAGTCCGGAGATCTCGGTGACTAATTTTACCACATTCATTGTATCCGGGAAAGCACGTATCCAGTCTCTTCCAAGCAGATTTGCACGATCCCTGGGGATCACATATACAGGAAGTGTGCGTATTTTGTCGCCATACTGTGCCTTCAGGAAGCATTTACCAAGGACACGTATATGTTCACCGGTGTATGTACGAAGAACAGAATTGCAAGCGGATAAGTTCGGGAGCGTTTTTACAGCGTTTTCCCGGATTATCGTCACGGATGCTCCTGTATCGATTTCCATCTGTACCTTTTGTCCTTCAATGTAAAGCTCTAGAGTGTATGGCGCCGGCTGCATGCTAGCAACGGAATTAAGCCAAATGGAATGTAATTCAGGGTCGCTACCATCAGACTCGTCCACAATTTTGATGGGGTTTGCTCCTCAATAAGCCCCACCTGAACGTCGCTTGACCGATCTACACACTCGCGCCAGGTGGCCCACCTTCCCGCAGCTTCGACATACTGTCTTCTGATGCCGACAGTCGGATGGACAACTGTGCTGCTCACCAAAGCGATAGCACACAAACAAATTGACGCCAGTGGGTGGCTTTGGTTTTGGTGTAGTGTTAATCAATCGCAGCTCATCTGACGAGTCCTTCAGCGTAAATGTTGCGAGTTGTTGTGTAAGGTGTTCCCTCTGCCGGGCAATCGAGCAGGCCGTCTCCCAGGTCAGTGAACAATCATCTTGTGAAAGGAGCTTATCCCGCGTGCTCTGGTCTGAGATTCCGGCTATCAAACATTGGAGTAACATGGTCTCTTCAAATCTCGTTGGATCGACTTCATTGTATTTACAATCAGGTGCTGCTTGTAGTACACGAGCGATGAACTCGTTCACACTCTCCTCTGGTTTCTGGCAGAGTTTCGAGGAGTAGTATCTAGCCGTAAAACATTCTGACGAGCACCCCAAAGAGCACTGAAGGTCTCCAAAGCGCCGGTTATCGTAGAAGAGATTTGATCAATGCGAAGTGCATCGAAATACCTTTGACCCTCATCTCCAAGAAACTGTCTCAAGAGCTTCACTTTGGTTTTCTCAGTAAGAGATACTGCTGGATTCAAGATTGGAAGCAATTCCAAGTAATCCGTAAAGGTTTTCCGCCATCTATGCCACGAGTCCAGGGAAGGTTTGTCGGTAGAGCACGACCAGAAGACCGGTGGAGTATTTGTCATGAACATGTTGACCTCCGTCGCCAGATATCACAGCTGGACTCTAACCGCCAGTACGTATTTCAACTAGTAGTGAATAAGCAAGAAGACGCGTCAGTCTGGCACGTAGTATACTGAACACTTAACGGTTTACATGTGAACACGGAAAGTTAGGGTGTGTCCTTGAGTGCATGTGTGCGTGCTTATCTACGTGTGTGTGTAGGGCCAATCACTTTCACGGTCATAGTGAGCGATCATTGGTTGAACACGTAACAGAACCCTATTGGGTGAGACGGCCATCCACATGTTGCTGTTTACTGACGACTATGTGTTGTTCGCACACTGAGCGGATGAGTTGTAACACATAACGACGGCTCTCGCTCGACAGCGGCCAAATTCTGGATCACCGCAAACCATTAGCCTACGCCAGAATTGAGATCCGTGTATTTGCCGCAAATTCACATCGGCAACCAGGTCTTAGAATGCACTTCGCGATTTTGCAATCTAGGTGGGGTAATGTCTACCGACTTGCAGATGACGACCGAGCTGTGTATGCGCTAATCGAAGGCCACTGCTGCATTTGGCAAGCTGGAAAAACCTGTGTGGATCAATGGCCAGTTCATTGCTGGGACGAAGCTGATAGGATGGTACTGTCCATTCTTCTGTATGGCAGCAAAACCTGGGCGCTTTATCGGAATGATGTCCGTTATATGAAGCGCATCTATCAACAGTATCTGCCTCGTATTCTGCGCATTGGCTGTGGTGACCGACTTGCAGCTACGGAGGTGCTCCGACGCAGTGGTATGTATACAATGGACTGCGTACTACTGCTGAGGAATTTGAGTCCGCTCGGGCATATTCGCCGCATGGATCCGATCTGGATACGGAAACAGCTGCTTTATGGCCAAATGCGTGCAGGTAGGTGGCACATGGAAAACCTATGTTACGTCACCGGGATGTGATCAAAGTTACTTAATCACAAACTAATGATGGATTCAGATGTTGGGAAGCAACTACAGTTGCTTAGCGCCGATTGCGAGAACATCCCAAGTGGGAGGTTGCCCAGGTGGAGGAGAAAGCAATACTGACCTCGAGCGAACGTGCGCGCAAATCGCTCACTTGTACACTCGTTTTTTTTCACTGTGGCTCTGCGGCATCGCGTTGCACTCCTTTGGATCTATACTTATTTATCATGTTTTAAAGTCTTCACCTTATGGTACTATTTTACCGAGTACAGTCAAGTACATGCTATATTTGCCCTGAATTCTAAATTCCGAGCAGTGTTTCGTCGATATCCAAGCGCCAAAAGTTGCGTAACTCCAACCATCGGAGACATTGATCTCACTCGATAGACCATTTCAACGACATTCGAACGAACTGCCACTCCTTCAAATCCAACATTGCTTGCAGCAGCTACAGGTCTCAAGGCAACTTCACCTGGCGCGATCCATAGGCTTAAACACGAAAATTCTCAATCACACCCTCGTGTAATCTGCTCCACGTTCACGCTGACACATTCGACTGGCACGTCAGAGAATACAGTCTGCGAGCACACAACTGTAAACACTGTAAACTTGCCGACCTGCGTAACAGAGCAACCTTTTATTATAGAGGGTGAGTCATTCCAAAGGTTCGTAACATTTGCCCAACAAGTGCGATGCCCAGCGTGTTACAGTCTAAAGGCCTTTGTGGATCATGTTCCAAATTCGTTAAGGGGACATTCTGTGCCGTAACTGTTGTAAGTTTTTCCATGCTAGATGCCTCCGAGCTAAACCTACTCAGGCCAAGTTATTAAACAAACCAGCATATCTACAGTTCTGCCTGGAATGCACATCTATCCCACTGATAAAACGCGTGCTCCTATTATCTCAGAAGTATGACCAGCTACTAGGCAAGTCTGAGGAAATGTTGACCGTCAAAATCACTACGGTTGTGGTGAGCGTAGCAGACTGTGCAACTCAAACCACCCCCGTAAGTGCTGCTCCTATCCCGAGGAAAACGGCTAGTAACACCGTAAGCAACACGACACCAAGAGCCCAGAACATCAACTGCTGTTCCAATACCACGTATGGCTCACATTTGACTAATGCGGTTTCTACTTCGATCGGAGTAACTACATGTAAGGCTACTTCCAATCTCCGAACGGAGTGCGTAGCAAAAGAGCAAGTCGGTACTAGCGAAAGTTGCGTTACGGTTGCTTTCAAGAACAGCCGTCATTTAAAAGTAACATCACCCCCAACTGGATCGGAAACTGACGAGCATAGCGGAGTTTTCCTAGTGCAAGCACCACCAGTTTCCTGCATTACATCTCCGAGTATTTTCATCACTAACCGCGACATGTCGAAAGATGTAAAGAAACAACTACCTGTACTGAACGTACTGTGCTCCAATATCCCAGAATCAAAGTCGACATTAATAAGAGGAAGGCAGTTGGATGACCTCAACCAGTGGGACATTTTTACTAACCTAATGGCAGTTGTACGGAGACTTGTACACATTTAGTGTGTATTGTGCGACATCCCAACTCTAAGCATATCGGAGGGCCAAGACTTCTGCGCATTATGCTGAACTCCATCACTGAAGTAGAATCAGTGGTACTGTGGACAAGTAGCCTCAAATTGAACGCTGCTCCATCCGTATATTTCCAGACGTCCCATGGGGCGAGAGTTATCGAGTTAACCGCACCTTAGAGGACTACCGGAAGAGAACTTCAGCCAGAACCATACTACCTCACGGGATTCGTGAAACTGAAGCATGTACTGAGCACGTAATAATAACCCATGATAAAGAACAGTGGTGTTATATTCGTGAAACGCTCTGCTTGAATGATGTGTTCGCGAAATCTGTGTCGGCTGCGTACCACACCGAAATACAGAGGAATTGGCCCGACAGTGTTGAAGGTGGTCAACAGTCAAAACATCTAGTAGCATGGCTGCTAAAAAGCTGGTACATGTTGCGTTGCATACTACTATCTGAGCTTTTACTGAAGACAGTCAGCGATATGCCTCCTAAAGATGATATGCCACGCAAAGAACGCGATGAGATCTATACAATGACACTGCACCGGTAGTGTGTCTAATGAGTCCATACAACCTGTAGAAGATGATATTGACCAGACAACTTACACTGTATGTAGAAGCTTAGACACGGGACTAACTATGCAGACGATGAATAAGACGTTAAAGCCTTCACCAAGTAGACATCAAAAGAGACGATTAGTCACCGGCCACTCACTGGTCGGTGAAACTTCACGTATGAGTTGCACAACCTCCGAAACATTGCTTAAATCTGAGAAACTTTTGTGTATGTACACTAACGCCCAAGGGCTCCTCAGTAACATTATCGAACTGCGGTTACGTCAGTTTGCGAATCCTTGGGACCTAATTTCTATTACCGAAATTTGGTAACACCAAGAAGTGACTGCTGCTGAAGTTGCGATAGCCGGAATGTCACTCATCCGGAGCAACAGTCCAACAGAGGAGGTGGGGTCCTGCTCTACCACCGCAGCGACCTGATATGTGCAATAATTGATGATCTGTAAACACGCGCTACCGACTCACTCTGTTGCTGTCTCCAACTAAGGCACAGTGACGCATGTCTCGTAGCTGTCGTTTACCGACCCCACCGTCCACTCCGGAAATGGATTCCCGTTTGTCACGTGTCCTGAACGGAGCAACACGTACTAGGTACAGCCACATTCTCATCTCCGGGGACTTCAAACTACACGATCTCGAGGTATCGGCATCACCCAGTGAACAGTTCAAAGCAGACTTCCATGAACTTCCATGACTTCAATATCCACGCTCTGGATGCCCAAGCAACACCTACGGAACAGTTCAAAGCGGATCTACAAGACCTTGTCGCCAGTTTTCCGCTTTATGGCCATATCGACAATCCCACCAGATTCAGAGCAGCAGAAAGGTCGTCCATCCTGGATCGCATATTTACCAACGAAGAACTCATGGTCGAGAAAGTAATCATCGACGCTCCTTTGGGTTGCAGCGATCATGCAGTTTTACTCTTCGATTATATATGCTACGCAGAATACCCTGCGGATACTACACGGGAAAGCCGAGTTATCATACGGCACGATAAGCTGGCTCGACTTGCAGAGACAGCCAACTGGAACTTTCTGACAGACGAAGTACCGACAATCGCATGGCCACATTTCGTCAACCAATTTAGCACTCTCGTGGAAGAGGCATCCGCAACTAAGGTTGTCCACTCGAAGAAGACTGTTTCATTTGTGCGAAGTAGGACACGGAAATGTATGGCAGTGAGGAACTCGGCCTGGCGTATCTATAAGGAACACCCGAGCACGGAGAGCTGGACGACCTGTGCAATTCAACGTAATCATTGCACTCAACTCGTTCGTGAGGATAAACTGACATACCAGCAGCATCTGACGGAGCGCATGGTTTCGAATCATATGCTGCTCTACCAACATGTTAACAATTTGCGCAAGGTGAAACGGGGAATCCCTCCTCTTCAAACGCCAGATGGCATGACGCTGACTACGGAGGATGCGGCGAACGCCTTGCGACTGCAATATGCTTCGAACTTTCAATGCATACCTTGGTCATCTGTTCCTTTGTCAGCAGCTGTTATACAACCAAAACTTACGCACATAACTTTCACGGCGGGGATGGTATTAAAGAAGTTGTTGTGTATGCGTAAGCACAGCTCTCCTGGAATCGACAACATTCACCCTAAGTCCCTTGCGGTAATGGGAGAAAGTTTAGCAGAGCCTCTGGCACGATTCTTCCAACGCTGCTTCGATCAGATGTATGTACCCGAGATGTGGAAATGTGGGATCATAACCCCAATTCACAAGGGCGGTAGCCGTTCTGATCCAGCCAACTACCGTCCTGTAACCCTTCTCCCGGTCCTGTCAAAGGTTATGGAAGCTATTGTTGCTGACGTATTAACAGCCTATCTAGAAGAGTCTGCCTTCCTTGCACATGAACAGCATGGTTTTCGACGGAATCGATCGTGCACCACAAATCTGATGCTAGCAAGATCGAGTTGGACCAAATTAATTGACAGCGGTGCAGGAGTGGACGTGGTGTACCTAGAATTCTCAAAGACCTTCGATCGACTAGACCATGGAATCCTGATCTGCAAACTTCAGAGCTTTGGCATTGGTGATCCGCTCCTAGGATGGATCACAAGCTTTCTTCTCCACCGGAGCTTGGAGGTAAAAGTGCGTGGGTCCCTATCCCACCCAATCCAAGTCGAATGTGGTGTACCACAAGGATCGGTACTGGGGCCACGATTGTTTCTGATGTATATTGACGATATAGCGGCCCTCATTCTTTCCAACTGCCTACTCTATGCCGACGACATCAAGGTCTGGAGAGCGATCAATACACCAGACGACTCCGCAATACTTCAAGAGGACCTGGATAAGGTGTATGCGTGGTCAGTTCAGAACCAACTCCCATTCAACACAGAAAAATGCAGAGTATTACACTTACGTCACCAATCAGCATTTTTCTATAAACTGGGTGACCATGTGCTTCACACAACTGCTGAGGAAAAGGATTTAGGAGTCTTGATTCAGTCCGACCTGGGTTGTTCAGCCCAGGCAAAGAAAGCATCGAACGCGAGCATTCGAAATTTGGGCCTTCTCAGGCGCACATTTGGACGCTTCGATCCATCCGTTTTTCACCAACTTCTAGGTGCATACATACGACCACACGTGGAGGATGCAATACAAGTCTGGCAGCCGTGGCTGAGGAAAGACCTCTCTGATTTAGAGAAACCTCAACGACGCGCAACGAAGAACGTGAAAGGTTTAGGCCAGTTACGCTACGAAGACAGACTGAGATCGCTCGGGATATTTAGTGGTCAATATCGAAGACTACGGGGAGATTTGATTTTGGCTTATCAGATTCTGACAGACCCCAATCATACCTGCCGCCATCTGCTGGAGCTCAGTAACAACAACAACCTGAGAGGCCATCATCTGAAGCTGGCAGTGCAGTACAGCCGTTTGGAATGTCGACGGAATTTCTTTTCCGTGCGTGTTTGCCAAGCCTGGAATGTCCTCCCAGAATCTGTAGTCAGTGCACCAAACCTGATCGAGTTCAAAAATCGAGTTGATAGTGCACTCACTTCATTGCACTATCTCCCATAGTACAGGCTAATTTTGAGAGATTCAAAATCCATATTTTAAAAATAATTTTCCCCCACGCTTATTTCAACAGTGGTTTCATATTTTGACGCTTCAAACTCAAACACATTGCCCAACGCGAATTTCAAGGGGCGGTGACTCTTTTAACCAAATACTCTCCATATCTCATGATCCCCTCCGGAGTTATAGTGGATTATTATTTTGACACTTCAAACTCGGTGAGTCCACAAGCTTGTAGTGACTCGTTGTTAAAAGATTTTACTGAATTGGTTTCCATTGAATTTTTCACACTTCTATGATTTTCGCACTGATCACCCTACGGGATTTGTCAAGCTTTAGCTTTTATACCCGCATAAATCCATTGTTCCATCCATTGTTCCATTGTATAATAATGTCACTAAGTACGCTAGATCCAGGACAGCAAACAAACTGTCCATATTGGACCTTGTGCTCACGAATGAAAAGCTCATGGTTGAGGAGTTATTGATGGATAGTCCATTAGGTCTCAGTGACCATGTAGTAATAACTTTTGACTATGTGTGTTATTCAGAGTATCCATCTGAACACTCGGAACTAATACAAGCACACACTGCAACGTCTTGGAGGAACTCGTCGACGCATCTGCTTGGGAATTCGCAAACAACAGTCCCCTTGACAACATTTGGACAGAGTTCGTTGATAGACTCAACGACGTCCTCAACAGAGTATCAGAGACCAATCCCCTACATCCCACAAAAATACCTGCAATTCAAGGGGGCTGGACTCGCAAACGCCTGGCGTTAAGAGATGCAGCATGGCGTGCCTACAAGGTTAACCTCGATTCAGAGACTTGGGGGAATTTTATGACCCATCGCAACCATTGCACTGCACTTGTCCGTGAGGACAAAGTAACTTATCAACAGCACCTAGCCAAAAATTCCTAGCAAACAACAAACTGCTGTATAGGCATATCAACAATCTTCGTAAAGTGAAGCATGGCATCTCTGCACTTTTCACGACAGGCGGTAGAGTACAAAGCGCCGAAGAAGCAGCTAATTCCCTGCGGCTACAATACGCCCCAATTTTTGAACTCGCAGCCTCTACCTCTCCCATTATGTCATGTACATTACCGACTCCACTGTTTACACATGTAATTTTCAACGCATTCATTGTGTTAAGGAAGTTAGTCACATTGCGTGATCATAGTTCTCCGGGAGCCGGAAACATCTTCCCGAAAGCACTGAAGGCTTTGGCCAACAAGCTAGCCGGACCACTGTCATAGTTCTTGCAAAGGTACTTTAAACAACAAGTCCCCACTATGTGAAAGCGTGTCATTATCACCACAATTTTTAAAAGCAGTAGCGGTTCAGAGTCTACAAATTATCACCCAGTTACTCTCATCCCTGTGTTCGCGAAGGTGATGGAAGCGGTCGTCTCTCCAATGGACTAGCTAGAAAAATGTAACATCTTTGTACCGTAGCAGCATGGCTTCCGTCAACATCGGTCTTGCCCTACCAACCTGCTGACTGCACGTGGTAGTTGGACGGAAGTGGCTGATGATGGGTTCGGAGTTGAAGTCATCTATCTGGACTTCTCCAGAACTTTTAACCACCTGGATCACCGCATGCTACTTCACTTGCTGCAGAGCTACGGAATTGGAGATCCTGATTTTGGTTGGTTTGGAAACTTTCTTCACCAACGAAAGCTTCAAGTACTCGTTAGGGATCACTCTCTAACCCGATTGAGGTGGAATGTGGTGTCCCACAGGGTTCAGTGCTGGGACTGCGCCTAGTACTGGTCTTTATCAACGATCTGGCAAGAGTTATCTCCTCAAATTTTCTTCTTTTCGCGGATGACGTCAAGATGTGGCGGGCGATTAGTAACAATGAAGATCACCATCCATTCCAACATGATCTAGATTGCATATACGAATGATCAAAGAGGAACAAGCTTCAATTGAACATAGCTAATTGCAAGGTGATCCATCTGCGCCAACAGCCAGTAAGCGTATACAAACTTGGAAACCACACCTTGCAGTAGGCCTCTCAGTAATGTGACCTTGGTGTACTGGTACAGGAAGATCTCGGGTGTTTAAAACAACCACAGAAGGCGACGAGAACCGGCAATCAACGTCTCGGCCTGCTTCGCAGAGCCTTCGGTCGGCTTGAACCCTCAATCTTTCCCCAAACGTTTAACGCCTACGTGCGACAGCACGTGGAATATGCTATCCAGGCATGGCAGCCGTGGCAGAAACAGGATCTCGTTGCTCTCGAGACTCCTCAACGAAGGGCAACCAAGAACGTCAGGGGCCTCTTTCATCTGCCCTATCAGCTTAGACTGAAATCTCTAAGAATGTACAGCAGTCGATATCGGCTTTTGCGTGGGGATCTCATAATGGTTTACCAGATTCTGAAGAACCCAAACCACATTTGCCGTCCGATGCTGGAATTGAACCACAACATTAACCAAAGAGGTCATCCTTTAAAATTGAAAATACGGTTTAGCCGGCTTGAATGCCGTAGAAATTTCTTTTCCCTCCGCTTGTGCTAACCTTGGAACGCCCTCCCTAATTATGTCGTCTCTGCTCCCGATCTAGCGATATTTAAAAAACGTCTTGATGATGCATTGTCTCACTTACATTTCATTTTATGACTTGTTAGCCAGGGGTTACAAAACGCAATCAAACGGTGTCTTACCAAACTCACAACCAATGGATTTATGTATGTATATATTGAGCACGCGAGCATCTCCGCTATTATACCTAAGTCTATGGTGAGTCCACCAAAATGCTTTTCACTTCATCATGTAATTCAATTTTCGCAATAATTTCCATCTCACGGGTCTTGTTAAGCATTACATTTTTACCCGTAATACGCCATTGTTCCATTGTTCCATTATTGTATGCGGAAGAAAATCTTCGCTTGAAGAAGAGACAGGCGCCGGTGGTGTATGGCCCACCGACGTCATGCGCATGGCGCTGTAGCACATGTTGCGCGTGCCTCAACCAAGCTGGCTTAGTAGGTCACCCGTGCTTCCAATTTTGGTCAACATCTAAGATGACGAGTAATTCTAATAAGTAAACATGATCCGCACATCACTTGGTAAGTTCGCTACTTTCGATTGCATTCACTAAACAAAGCAACTAATGCGGTTGATATGGTGTGCGTAATACACCATCGCTTCATTTGCTCTGTACGTGTGCCTGCGTGTTGATTTTCATGCATTTCAGGTGTTGGCTGTTGCTTGATATTCCCGCTGTGGCTGTGCTTGATGTGAATGTTGACAAGGTGCATACCCCTCTAACATATTTCAGTTTGTAATACGGGCCCCAGGAGACAGTTGATAGTTGCTGGAGGGGACGGGGTGCACGGTTCTCGTGATTCGGTTAGGCTCAAGGAGTGGTTCATTTCAGTGTGCAGTGCACTGCAGCCCAGCCACCGCCTTACGTACCTCTAGTAAGCATGATTCCGCAATTAGATTGACTGTAATGTTGCCGCTGTATACGTACGTGAGTTGAATGAATAGTTTTGAGCCCAGCAAAGAAATCAGATAGCCAGGCAATTCAAATAACCCTTTTTTGTAATTTACCACTTGTCCTTATTCATTTTATTTAACTCCATATTTCAGCTTTTTTTGCTTTCACCAGATGCTTGAATTATACCAGGTCCGCAATTAGGTGAAAGTACAGAAATTGGAGCATCATGCAGTGAAGAAATATTTCCATCTCAAAGGAATGTCGCCATGTGAAATCCACCAAGTTATGCACAAACATTGCCTGACAATGCTCCTTTATATGCCACAGTTACACGTTAAATGCAAGGGTTTAAGCGCGGCAGGTAGAGTAATTTAAATGAGCGCAGATCAGTGAGACCATCAGCCGTCCCCACAAAAGAAAAGCTCTGCTTAGTAATGGGTATGGTCATGCAGGATTACCGATTAAGAACTCATCAGGTAGCAATGAGGTGGGGCATCTCCCAGGAGCGACCAGATAAGATTCTGACGAAGAAGCTAGGCTATTCAAAATTTGCTGTTCGATGGGTACAACGTCCTCTGACACCTGAGCAGAAGAGCGTTCGACATTTGAGGTCAAAGAACGATTTGGCACTGTTTGAGGGAGATACGGATGATTTTTCTTGCACGATTCATCACTATGGATGAGTGTTTGGTTCACCACTTTCAGCCTGAAAAAAACAAGAAAGTAGTCGAAGCGTTCATCATCTCCTACGCCAAAGAAGAGAAAGGCAACACTGTCAGCTGGCAAGGTGATGGAATCCGCTTTTGGGGATTCTAGAGGTGCGATGATGACCGATTTCCTTAAAGGCTGCCACACTATCACCGGAAAGTAGTATTGTGAGCTTCTGAAACAATTCAGAGAATAAGTTCGAGTAAAGTGGCCAGGAATGCTGAGAAGAGTTACTTTTCACAACGACAATGCTTCACCCCGCACCTCTTACATTACTCAGAATATAATCCACGATCGCGGCATCCAGCTTCTTCCCCATCAACCCTATCCACTAGATCCGGCTCTCTCTGACTTCCACCTATTTCCATACCTGAAAACAGCTCTAGCTAGCAAACGTTTTCTTAACGACAGTGACGTCATTGCATCCGCAGAAGCGGTTTTAGTTATAATCTAAAGAGCACTTTTCCACTGGGATAAAAGCGCTGCAGCACTGCTGCAGCATTGTGTTGCGCCTGAGAAGAATTATTGTATCAGAAGAACGTAGATGTAACAGAAGTACATTGTAGGAGGCAGGTAGAACGTACAACTGCCCAGAACGGAAAGGCCCTCACTAAGAAATCTGCTAACCGATCAGTCAGCGTTGAGCGAAGCTCAGCTAATCAGGATACGCCTAGGGTATCGAATCACAAAACTATTTTCCCCATTGGAATACTTTCTTCATGCGAGTTGGTATCGATCAACTGGCTTTGGTGTACGGCTGGACCTGCGTAGTTCATGGAACGATGGAGCCGGCCGTGTCTGAGTTTCACACGTATCTTGGCTAGATTGTGAGACTGGTCGTTACTCTATAAAGCCGATGGGCGCTGAGTATCAAACCATTTTCCAATCGAAATGTGCCAGCGCCACATGTATGCATGATTCGTAGAGGAGTTGGGTAACCCTTTACGGTACTTCTATTTCCGATCCGAACAAATGATTTTGGCAGCAGTGGATTTGGGGCTTTAGCATAGGATTTTTAGTATGGTGCTGTGCGGTTTGGCGCTTCGGGATTTACAGAAAAGTGTACGTTGTGTTCATCATTAAATTTGGTGCGCAAGGGCCTTCCCAGCAGGCGTTTTCCCCGTGACTCTATGTTCACAGGTTCTGTATGATAGCAGAGCCGTTAAGACACTTTCCTCCCACTCTACCCATCCTAGTTGGATGGCCTGTAGTACCTCCTTGAGAGACCGGTTAAGGTGCTCCACCACGCCATTAGCTGCAGAATTGTAGGGGCAGTCTAGGAATGTTTTACATTATGTCGTTGGCGGAAAGTTTCGAATTCGTAATTACGGAATTGAGACCGTTATCTGTAACCACTGCCTCTGGTAATCCGAAGCGACTGAACAGATGTCTAAGCCATCGCAGCACTACGGAGGAGGTCACTTGGTCACATACTTGCACCTCAGGCCATCCGCTGTAAAAGCATGTTGCAAAACGTAGCTTTTTCTTATTCACCGGAGGAGTGACGAAGGGGCCAATAATATCGATTGCAATTTTGGCCCACGGCCTAACCGGGTATAGTACCGGTTGTACTGGAGCCCCGACAGGCAGATAAATTTTATCTGCTACTCAGCAGGCTTGACAGTTTCTCACAACTGTTTTAAAACTTGCTGCCATTCATGGTCACTGAGGACCGACATCTGAGTTATCAGTTGACGCAAAACGTCGCATGGAATGGATTGTAAGTTAACTAGGTCATACAAACAGCCTCAAATGTGGTACCATAGGGTATATCACGCCGGAGCAACAGTTGGATCCGAAGCGGAATACGGCCATGGCTGAAAAGAGGAGCTGAGATTTGGAAACAATCTAAGCTAAACCCAAGAGATGCCTTTTGGCAGAATTACAGAACACTCGGTAACTACTGCACGTCACTTATTAGGGCAGACAAGTGAGAATGGCAGAATACCATGGTACTCAAGTTTGCGTGTAACAACAAACTGCTGTACAGGTATATGAACGAAAAAAGAAAGGTGAAACCTGGAATACAACCATTTACAACAGCCAGCGGCTTAAGCACTAATGCTGTGGATACCGCGAAAGCTCTACTTCTGTAGTTTGGCTCGGTGACTACAAATACCATGGAACAGTTGCTCTAACAACTCCCGACAGATGTCCTCGGCTTATTCAGTGCCACCTTTACTCCAGAGGCTTTCGTGAACAAATTACAATCTCCGGGAAAACGGTGCCTCGGGAATAGAAAAGAGTTGCCCAAAGGTACTGCAAAAACTTACCATCACCATAGCAGCACACGTTGCAGCGTTTTTCCAGGGTCTATTAAACTCCGTCACACTTCCGCCTGGGTGGAAAAATGGAATAATCACTCCGAATGTAAAAGATCGGATCCTGCCAAATAATGACCTATTATTATTTTTCCTGTTTTATCTAAAGCGTTGGAATCGATAATCGCAGATGAAATGACGCGATAGTTTGAAAGGCTGCAAATAATATCCAACGTCCAACAAAATTTCAGACGTAGACTATCTTACCTCACGAATCTGCTCATTGTCCGGGATTCAAGGACTAGAGCAGCTGATGAAGGAGTCGCCATATATGGGGTTTAAATAGATTCTCCTTAACCATTCGACAAGGTCAGTCACTTCATTATCCTCCAAAAGCTTGCTGCATACGGTATCAAGGGTTCCCTGTTCACCTGACTGAAATATTTCTTACAAGCCAGAACCATCAAGGTAAGAATACACAGCACTCACTCCGAAAGCCTGTGCAGATTCAGTGGTGTACCGTAAGGATCCGTCCTCGGCCCGCTACCCATTTTAGGTGACATAAATGACCTCCATGAAAATATTTTATCCCGATGCAGATATTTGTAAACGATGCTAAAATACGAAGAGCAATTCGCTCAGTATCCGTCCGGGACGAACTGGACCGGATTAACGAGTCATCATAATCAACAGCAGTACATCAGCCATTTGAACTGATGCTTCGCTGCCATACAACCATGAGGACCTATGAAATAAAGAATATGAAGAGGGAGAGAAGGGGGATGACCTGAAAACCCCGATGCCCTAAGCAAACATTCAGGGTCAAGGCGCCTACACCTTGTGTAGACAACATTCCGTCACAAACAGCTGACTATCGTGCAAAGATAAGGCAGCATCAGCGAGACAGCTTCCTTGCGGCTTTCACTGCCCCGCGTAATAATCAGCCATTACCCCGCAGATAACTCAGCACCAAACACACTTTAAACAGGTAATCCGATTAGGAGACGGCAGCAGACGCACCACTGGTGTCGGTTGCGAGCCATGTCGTGTAAATTCCCAAGCCAAGCATAAGGCGAGTCACGTGGACTCCAGCCTGGAAGGCGAGACGGACCAACGGCACCCAGATCCGTCCTCACTGACTTCATTTCTCGCTGCCAAGTCAACTTCTGTCCACCTCGAGCCTTGCACCACTCTACACCTGGCAGACTGTACAAGGCCCTCATAGGTAAGCGGCGACCAGGCATACGTAGCATGTGCCCAAACCAACGCAACATATTCAGTGCTATCTGTTGTTCTAGGGAACTCGCATGCGTATTACTAATACTAATACTAACACTCGCCTACGCACAACATCGTTGCGGACACGCTGGTTCCATCCGACCCCAGCAACGCTTCACAAACAACGATGATCAAAGATTTGAAGGCGCCTCAGATCTTCAAGCCGAAGAGGCCAAGTCTCACTCCCATGGAGCAAAACGGCCCTCACTGTGGCCTTGTATACACGGCGTTTCAGCCGGAGAAGATCTCCCTTTTGTCGCCAAAGATGCCGCAGGTTCAAGAAGGCAGCTCTGGCCTTTGCAATGCTTGGGCTGACGTCAGTTTTTATGCGCCCATCGTTGTTGATGCAGCTGCCGAGATAAGTGAATTGATCGACCACCTCGAGTTCCTCGTTAGCAAGCGTCAAGGGGTCATCAAGTGGCTGGTGGTCCTGCAGCAACACTTTGCATTTTGAAGGTGTGAAGCGCATACTGAATAATGCGACCACTCTGGACAGGCTATTCAGGGTTGATTGTGCCGCGGTAATATCATCGAAAAGCAAGACGATAGCGCCCGCATGATCTAGATCAACCAACCTTTCACCAGGAAGCACTTCAACGCCTACATCGTGAGATTCCGCAAGGGAACACTCCATGACAGAATCCACGAGGAAATTGAAGAAAGACGGTTAAATCGGACAACGCTGACGAACGCCACTTGTGGTCGGAAAGCTATCCGATAGGACACCGTAGACCCTGACCCGGCCTGTAGTGTTCGCGCATAGAGCACGAAGGATGTTTACATATTTCGTGGGAACACCTTTCCGCGCAAGTATTTCGAACAGAAGCAATCGATCGACTGAATCGAACGCACTCATGAAATCGAGGAACACAGCTATTGTCGGTCTTCGGTATGCGTGGCGCTGCTCTAGCACCTGCCGCAGCGTGAATATATGGTCTATACAGCCATGTCCTGGACTGAAACCGGCCTGCTCTTCCCTAATCCGAGATTCCAGTTCCGCATTGAGGCGACGAAGGAGAATCGAGACCAATAATTTTGTCACAACTGGCGTTAGGCTAATACCTCTGTGGTTAGAACAGTCTGTGCGACTTCCCTTCTTGTATATTGCCACCATAATCGATGCGGTCCAATTAGTCGGGACACTTACAGATACGTTCGAATAAGAAGGCCAGTGCTTTGCAGAGGACCTCACCTCCATCCTTAAATAGTGGAGGTGGGAGGGAATCCGCGTCAGTGGCACGAAAACGATTGAAGGCTGTGATCACGTTTCGGACCTCGGCTTCCGACGGAGGCTCTAAACTAACCGTGCATGGCTCGTCCTGAATCGCCTGCGTGGGAAGATATCTGGGAACAGGGGGCCAGCTGAACTGATCTTGAAAGAGTTCCGCCCAACGAACCATACGGCGCTCCTTATTGTGTATCAGTACACCGGCACTGTTTCTGGTTGTCTCACTGACGCCTGGTTTCCTGGCGCCAGTGTTGTGGATTAGCTGGAAGAGCTTGCAGGAATGAGCAGAATGGCAACAGCTCTTACTGAACCCTGCAAACTTCCGTCTGCTGACGGTGCGTAACAGCTTCATCGACACATATCTTCTGGGACGACAGGTTTTGCAACGTGTGACTAGTGAACTAGACTAAGGTATCATCGTTTACGAAAATATTGTCAATTCGCTCCAATGCTCGAAAGCAACGAATGTGGCGAACTTGGACTTGAGGCTTTTGGGACGAGCTCTCTGCACCTTTGAGTCACGGCTAGTACCACTGTTTATCAACAAGTATCTTGACCCCCATGTTGAATATGCAATTTAGGCCCGGCGCCCATGGTTAAAATGGGATATTCGTCTCTTGGAGCAACCACAAAGTAGGACTATCAAGTACTATTCGGTCTCAGTTACGAACTGCTCCTTCCTTTGTTTTGTGTCGTCTTCAAAATACCGACGGCTTCACGAGGATCTCGTCCTCACATACCAGATACTAACTGAAAGCGAGCACCCGTGTACATCAATGCTGACCCTAGCCCCTTGCAAACAATGTCGAGACTATTACCTTAAACTAGTGACGCAACACTCGCGTTTGGATTGTAGGAAGTATTTTTACTCTCTTGGAATCTGTTCCCACTGGAATGCACTACTAACACATGTGATGAGCACACCAGACACCGCGACATTCGAGAGACTGTTGGACTTTCGTCTCAGTGCTAAACGCTACACGACAGTGTGATAAAGTGTGAGGTCTTTACTACTGATAATTAACGTTCAACGCTGGAACATTTTGCTTTTACTTCTTTTGTGCATTTCCCTTCCTGTGGTTCCTGTAAAGTTATGCTTTTTATTCCATCATTCAGTATAAAACTATGGAATAATTGGTCGGGAAGGTTACTGAATTTGTCAGATCCAGCGATATGCTGTGATTTTCGTTGAGTGGTTTTGCTGAATAAAAGCTTGTCCCTGTAGGACTGAGTTCTGAGGCAGGTTCTCAGAGAAGACCAAGACGAAACTCACCGGCGGTGCTCGGATGCTGATTTGATCACTAGCGGCTGTTCAAATGCCTGCCCCATTAAACATGGATAGACGGAACTTGGCGAGTGATTTGCGTCTATGGAGGAGCAAGTGGATGGATTTTTGCACAGTAGTACGTTTGGACGAATGACCGATGGCGTATCGCTTAGCCATTTTTCGACACGCAGCAGGAGATTACGCGCTGTGTGATACAGGCAATGAACCAGGACAAAGGTAAATATCCTAATGATTTGCAGACTGTCATTGAAAGGTTCAGTGAACTTTGCGAAGGACAAACCAATATAACCAACCAACGGTAACTTTTCTTTTAGATAAGCAGAGACCCAAATGAACCCGTCGTCGCCTATATCACTGAGTTGAAGATTTTGGCCAGATCTTACAATTTCTGTAAATGCGTGGGCGACAGTCTCATAGGGAAGCGGATAGTTTTGGATTCAGTACTAAGGTATGACAAATCGGCTTTTGTGACAACGTAGCTTATCGCTCCGGCAGTGCATCGATTTCCGCAACCTTGAGTCCTCGACCGCATATCATTTTTACCATATGAAACCCGCGACTGATGCAGAGTTGTGTGCCCTTTTCGGTGGCAAATTCAACAAGATTATAAACGCGAGAATAAACAGCTGCAAATTTTTGCGCTGCGCACCACCCGAGCAGCCGCAAACAGTGTTCGGCTTGGGGACGAAAATGTGCTAAATGTGGAAAAAGGAACCACGTTTCTCATTACTGTCAATCAGCCAAGGGGAGTGCGCTGATTCGTGACGAGTCACTAGCAGATGCAGAGCATTCAGTTGACGTGTCCCGGAAGGTATCACATAAATGTGTCTACACAGTTCTTTTGATCGCAGGTAGAGCCGTACGATTCCAGTTAGACACGGGTGCTACTGCTAACTTTCTCACCAGAGAACACTATTCCGGGGTGTACTCCTGATCCCATTAAGATTGCCTGCACATGTGGGATGGCTCCGTACTATAACCGAAAGGCTCAGCTACAATCAATGTGGCTAACCCAAGGAACGGAGCATCACATGGGCTGGAGTTTGTGATGGTGGAGGAGGAGCTCACGCCGATTCTCGGCATTGATTCGATTGAATCACCTGGTTTTGTTATTTTTAACTGTGGTCGCTTCATGCATACTTACCAAGGAGAGACCGATATTAGTGACCAGTACCAGTCTGTGTTTAGCCCGGGGTTGGGAAAATTTGAGGGAAATGTCCGCTTATCGTTAGATCCTTTGATACGACCGACTACGTTGCCGGCTAGGTGAGTTTCATTCGCACTGCGTGACAGGTTCTCTGTTGAATTGGAGCAAATTAGTGAGGGAGGGTGTGGTTGCTAAAGTTGACGGGTCAACCGACTGGATTAGTCAGGTCGCAATCATTACGAAGAAGACGGGTGAACTGCGCGTGTGTATTGACCGGAAAACGTTGAATGAGGCCCTGCGTAGAGAGTATTATGCGATACCGACCCGAGTTTAGCCAAAGCTAATTGTTTCACGAAAGTGGTTCTAGACGGAGAGTCCAGTTTCCTTACTACCTTTACCACACCATTCGGGTGTTATCGTTGGCTGGGTTTACCAGTTGGTTTGAAGTTTTCGAATGAAATTCTTCAAGAACTGTTGTTGCAAGCAATAGACGAGTAAGATGGTGGAACATGTGCAGACGATGTTCTGATTTACGGTTTAACAGAAGAAGAACATGACGCTAATTCCTACCGTTACTTGTAGCGACGTGTGCAAAAGAGTACAAAGCTTGAAGGTGGGAAAATTGAGCTTCAGAAACACGAGGTTATTTTCCATGGGTATCTATCTGCAGCTGAAGGAATCAATGTCGGTCCAGGAAAGTTTAAGGCAATGCGAGATGTGCCATCCCTAACCAACTGAAGGGAATTCGTGCACTAGCAAACCAACCCATATCTAAGCCAATCGAATAGAAATTCGGAGTCAGAAGTGAAGCAGGCTAAGCGAATGTTATCAAAAGCTAAACGGCGAAGACTCGTACATCATGCTAGTGAAGAATCAATGGAGCAGTGATCTATAATGGGTATAAAAGCGAATACTTCACATGTACCGTAGGATAGTGAGAGCGTAACTCGCAAAATAAAAAACTGTCTCAGGCAAAGAACGTGTGAAATACATGAGTAGCACATAAGCGAGTATTCCTGCCTGGATTATGGGGGTTATAATGCCGTCCACCGTTTGTTGCGCACTAATGCCATCATCTGATGGTCAAGGGTTACATCACGCATTGTAAATGTGTCAGAGTATTGGCAAGGCGTTTTTCGACCATCGGTGCCTTCGCAGTTTGGCTCACATCTGGTGGGAACACCGCGTGAGCAACGAGCGTGTTCGGCGCATTGTTTACGGCCCAGGAAAAGGATCTGAACCGCTCAGCACCGTTATTTCACGCACCAGGCTCCGATGGCTGGGCCACGTGTTACGCATGCCAGCCCACCGACTCCCTCGACGTGCGTTGTGTGCTCACTGGTGATGTGGGTGGAAGAAGAGGAGAGGTGGCCAAGCGATGACTTGGTATATATATATATTTATTCACAGTCTGTTAACAGACATTGTGCCATCAGAACCATGGCATAAGAAAAAGGTGAAGAAGATGGGGACACTAATGCGATTAAAAAATATGGGAAACGAATTTTTTTTGGTTTTACACACGCCATTTTGTATTTTTTGTTTTGTTTTGTGAGTTTTTGTGTGTATCAAAGGGATGGTGAAATTGCGGAACAGCATTGCCGCCACTGATGTCTGTTGCGGGCCATGACGTCCAATGTTTCCAACCACTGCAATTCAGCATCTCGTGGTCCCCAACCTGGAAGGCGGACTGGTCCGACTGCTGCCAAACTTGAGGTCGCCTTCTTCATACTCCTTCTCCACGTCATCGGCTGTCCACCGCGGCACTTTTTCCAATCGCTCCCTGGGAGTGCAAATAGCGCTCGACGTGGAAGGCGATGGGCTGGCATGCGCAGAACATGCCCGAGCCAGCGCATGCGATGTCGGAGAATAACGTCTTGAAGACTGGCACTATTCGCCCCAAGCACGCGGTCTCTCACCTCTGCGTTGCTTACGTGGTGTTGCCACCACACCCTAGCAATCCTTCGTAGACAGCGATTATCAAAGACTGATAGCCGCTTCATATCTTCCGAGCGAATAGGCCAAGTCTCACAGCCGTACAAGAGTACTGCACGGACGGAAGCATTGTACACCCTGCCCTTGAGCTTGAGACTGACATCAAGACGACGCCATAGATGTCTCAGTTTGATGAATGCAAGGCGGGCCTTTGCAATCCGTTGTGAGACTTCATCTCCAACACCGCCACCAGCCGTGATGCAACTCCCTAGGTAAGTGAAGCAAGGGACTTGCTCCAGAACATGTCCAGCAATGGTGAGCGCGGGTTCAGGCACCTGCCAATCCTGGAGCAGCGTTTTACATTTTCCCGGAGTGAAGCACAGGCCGTACTTAGACGACTCCATCGCCAAGCGGTCCAGAGCGTTCTGGACGGATTGTGGGTCGTCCCCCAGCAAGGCGATATCATCGGCGTGGTCCAAGTCCGTGAGTCTGTCTCCAGGGAGAAGCTCAACACCGCAGTCCTGGACACCTTCCAGTGCTCTTTGGAGAACATCTTCGATGGCGAAATTGAAGAGGAAAGGTGAAATAGGGCAACCTTGGCGAACACCGCTGGTCACAGCGAATGAAGAGGAGTGCGTGCCGTAAGCCCTAACTGTGCCAGACGTGTGACTGTAAAGTACTTTCAGGATGGTTACAAACTTGTCGGGCACACCTTTCTTCAGTAAACAGTTCCACAACGCAGATCTATCTACTGAATCAAATGCCGCTCGGATGTCCAAAAACACTACGATTGTTGGCCGCCGGTGGATGTGACGAAGTTCGAGAACTTGCCGAAGCGTGAAGATTTGGTCAATGCAGCCACGGCCTGGACGAAATCCAGCTTGTTCTTCTCGGGTAAACTCCTCTCTAGTCGTTGAAAGCCTGCCAAGTAGGACCGACACGAAGATTTTGGATGCGACAGAGATTAGGGAGATTCCGCGGTAGTTGCAGCAATCGGCGCGGGAACCCTTCTTGTGAATCGGGACAATGACCGATTCTCCCCATGAGCTCGGGACCTTCTCCTCAGTCCAAACTTTCGTGAACAGCGATGGGATTTCGCTGATAAGTACACTCCCACCATCTTTGAATAGAGCTGGTGGTAGGTTGTCGGGACCCGAAGCTTTGTGGCGTTTCAAAGATTGGACTACATTTCGAATCTCTGCTTCATTTGGGGGGGGGCTGTGGAGACAGGCCAAGCATCATACATTGGGGCTGGAGGTGTCGCAGGGGACTGTGTTGGGTGGTTGAATTGAAGAGCGAAATGCTCTGACCAGTGACCCAATCGTGTGCGAAGGTTGGTGATCTTCGTGCCGTCTGCCTCGCAAATCGTCTGGCTGATAGCGTGGAAATTGCAACCAGTGGCCCTGATGATGTAAAACAGACGGCGGAAGTTGCCAGCTGATGCAGCGGCTTCCATCTCACCAGCTTGTTTTGACCACCAAGATTCACGATCAGAGCGAAGGCTTGCTTTCAGCTGTTGCGTAATAGACCGGCGCTGTTCGTTGTACTCTGCGCCAGCAGGCACCGCCCATCGACGATCCAGCAATTCTGATGATCTTCCCGAGATCCAGCATTTGGGAGTGGAGCGAGTGAGGCCACAGCTGGACAAGCCGGCCGACAACAAGGCTTGCTGGAGACTTGACCAGTGTTGATCAATATCCAGAGTGTGAGAGAGAGGGAGCTTTTCGCGAAGCTTTTGTTGATAATCTCTCTTCACCATTGGGTCCTCCAACTTGTAGGCGTCCAGTCGGGTGTGCTTTGACCTAGGCGAACCACCAAAACGCATGCAAACGGTCGCACACACCAGTGCATGATCGGTGTCGACGCATGTTGACCAAAATGATCGACAGTCACGTTCACTGCCGCGCCACCTGCGACTTATAGCTATGTGGTCAATCTGTGACCAGCGCTGGGTTGATGATGGGGGGCGCCAAGTGGCGTACTGGCGTCCAGGATGACGAAAGCTGGTGCTGGAGAGGAATAGTTGATGATCAGCACAAAGACTGAGCAGTCTCTCTCCATTGTCTGAGCGAACATCATCATATCCATGCGGTCCTCCGAGGTGGCGCTCACATGGCAACAGACGACCGACACGCGCGTTGAAGTCACCTGCCAAAACAATGATGTCTGTTTTAGGAGCCCTTAGGAGCAGCTCATGAAGGTTCTGGTAGAACTGGTCTTTGACGATGTCTGAGCTACAGTCAGTGGGCGCGTAGGCAGAGATCACGAAGAGAGCATGCTTTTCGACTCGACATCTGCTGACCTTACAAGTCCATGGAGCCTCATCGCACAAAGGCGGCTATTGATCGGAATCCAATCAATCAAAGCAGTCTCGGCTCTAGCGCTGAGGGCGATTCCAACACCAGCTTGCCCAGATGCGGCAGACTCGGCGTCACCAGAGAGGCGGAGATGGAACCGGGTGCGTGGGTGGAGCGGTGACACCAGCTGGTAGACCGAGTTAGAGTCCTGGAGTCGTGTTTCAGTCAGGCAGCAGATATCAATTCCAAGGGTCTCTAGCGTGCGTGCAACTCCAGCTTGCTGACCGATCTGCAGTAATGTGCGTACGTTAAAAGCTGCAAGTTTGAACTGCGTTCCGGGTTGCAGGAGCGAAGATAGGCGACTTTGGGGCCGGCAACTCTCTGTTGAGTACTCTGTGGTTGAGTTGGCAGATGTCACGGGAACAGATTCATCAGTGTGGGTGGGATTGATCGTTGTAGAGGAATCAGGTAAACATGGGTGTGAATGGTACACGGGAAGAGTAGGTAAAATGGTGGCGTGTGCTTGTGCAGTTGGCATAGTAACATGAGTGGATAGCATGGTAACAGTAAGACAGCGGGTGAAAGGTTGTGTTGTAAGTCCATGGTTCGTCAGTGGGCGAGATACTACACGGTTGCCCAGGCCGAAGTAGCGATGACTTGGTCCAGGGGAATGAAGCCCCTCACTTCGGAGCTAGCCTCGGTTGGAGCATCACGGCTCCCTGGTTGGGGTCCGAAAGACGATGGACACGTTTGACTGGATACACTTGTTGACATTGCAAGGAGCCGACCTCAATGGCGTTCGTGCTGTGAGTTTCTTTGTCCCTCCCCATCCCTTTTAGCCTCCCCTCCATATACGATTTGATTTCATAGGGTAAAACATAATAAACTTTTTTCTTTTTGCCTAGTAGCTGGCTGGTAGCTTACCGGAACGATGCCTATCCGTTGCTGGTAGCTCAGCTGGCATGCAACTGTTGTATCTATTTTTCCTTGGTATATATATATATATATATATATATATATATATATATATATGTATTTCCTTCATGTATTGCGGCACAATAGCGGAGGTGTTATCCCACCTCTAGCTGACGTGTATAAGGATAATGATGAGTAACACTATTTACTCAGTTGTGGAGTGCTCCGAGCTGGGCAACTTAGTTGCAGACGTTTCGCCACCATTCGAGGTGACATCTTCAGTGCGGGATTAATATCAGTTAAGTAGCAGTAGCTGGTAGAAAGCAAACCCGCGCACTGAAAATGCCACCTCGAATGGTGGCGAAACGTCCGCAACCAAGTTGCCCAGCTCGGAGAACTCTACAACAACTGAGCAAGCCTCCCGAGCTACCAATATTCCAAATCATTTCCAACACTATTTACATTTGTCAAGAGAGCGTTCCACGGCTGTGACACTCAGAGGGAGAAGACGTTTCATCGACATTCCAGTCGGCTGTACTGCGTGACCAGCTTAAACTGAAGACCCCTTAGAGATGTGATTTAATTTGTTCAAAAGTGAATGGCATGTGTGGTTGGTGTTTATCAGGATCTGATACACCAGTATGCCATCGCCTCTTAGACGGCGGTAACGTTTGCTGTATATTTTGCGGGTTATCACCCAGAGTGGGTAGGGAAGGTGGGAGAAAACTCTGACGTTCTTTGTCGCCCTGCTTTGTGCGGTATCGAGCGCGGTGAGGTGGTGTTTCTGCCAGCGTTGCCACGCTTGAATAGCGTATTCTGTGTATGGTCTCCCATACGCGCCAAGCATTTTCGGGAAGATTGAGGCGTCAAACTCCCCGAACACTGTACGAAGAAATCCGAAATCTTAGTTTGATTTCTTTGAGGTCTTTTAACTCCGCCTTAAACATCCAAGTTCCTCTTGCACACGCACACCAAGATCGCACTCATGAGAAGCCCACTGTAGGTCCTAGGCGGTAGTTGTGAGTACTTTTATGGCGCACGTTCAGAATTTTGAACTTTGTGGTGTTGAAATGCAGCATGTTCTCAATGGACCACGTGTACTCTTTGTATAGGTCAGCCTGTAGGGCTGTGTGATCTTCCACTGAGGCGATAGCACGCAAATTCCTTAGATCTGCCAATAGCGGACAGTTTGAAGACAGCACAGTTACGAGATAAGTTATGAGCACCAGGACCAGACGGGGTCCGAGTACCGAACAGTGGTGCAGTGGTATAGTACGGATAAAAACACCAAGGTTTGGCAAGTCCCGTGGGATAGTTTGTGGGACTACGATTAGCTCAATGAAATTACACAAAAGTGTAGAGCACATCTGTGGACTCACCATATTATCCACGTTAATACATAGGTATATCCGTCTAACCCGATTTCGTGGGGTTGGTGAGCACAATGTTTGTCTGTGTCTTGTCGTCACTCAATGAATATAAATCAGATCAACTAATGTAAATGATGTAAAAAAATAGGTGGCGTGGGCGCGGAAATCATAAAAGTCGATAGAGCGTTCCACGGTTGGCAAACTCGAAGGGAAAAATAATTCTGGCGGCACTCCAGCCGACTGTATTGAGTAGCAAGTTTCAATGTATGACCTCTCAATTCTATGTTGCAGCCAGCTTCAGGAAGTGACGGCAAGCGTGACCGGGGTTTTTCCAAATCTGGGACGTCAGGATGAGGTCCCCCCATAGATGGCGTTATCTTCCGCTTTACACTCCCCGGGGTTCTCAGTCGCCTATGTTATTGCAGGTGGGACAACACCTCCACATTTTTGTTTGCCCTTAGCTGGGCGGTCTCCAGTGCAGCCAGATCGCGTTTTAATCAGGGTTAACAAGCCTGGATCGCGTACTCTACATGAGTCTCACATACACATTAAGCATTTGTGGAAAGGTGGAGGGATCGAACCTCTCGAATGCCTCCCGTAACAGACCAACATGTTGGTTCTCGGTTTTGGACGTCTTCAAAGACTGTGCTAAACAGCCGATGTCGTCTTGGATTACCACCCCAAAGATACGTCCTTGTGTGACGGTGTCCAGCATATTGTCTCCGAGCTTATATGCGTACATGGGCTTGTAGCGGACATCCACGGTTTTTCACTTGTTCGCATTAAACCGAAGTGGATTTAATTTTGGCCATTCAAAAGCGCAGTCTAAGTCTGGTTGCATCATATGGTGATCTTCCTGACAGTCGTCTGCCCTCCATATCTTGATGGCATCGGAAAAAGCAGTAAATTTGACTTGATGACACTCACAATGTCGTTAATGAGGAACAAGGATAACCGCGGCCCCAACACCGACCCTTGTGGAACACCGCAGTCCACACCAATTGGATCAGATAACAAACCTCGGACTAGAACCTGTAGGCGCCGCTGAAAGATGAAGTTTCTGCTCCATTCAAGTACAGGGTTTCCAACTCCGTATACGTGCAGCTTTTGGAGAAGCATGCGGTGATTTATGCAGTCGAATGCTTTGGAAAAGTCTAAGTAGATGGCATTAATGCCGGTCCCACTGTCGTCTATCTCTTCAACTGCAACGGGCAAGCAGTATGTTGGTAGTACATAACTGATGTTGACAGAATCCGTGTTGCTCCGGTGCTATGATGTTAGACCTTTCGAAGTAGCCCATTACAACCTTAGCTATGATCGATTCCATCACATTAGAGAGCATAGGAGGAGAGTCACTGGGCGACAATTGGTTGCCTCTGAAGTGCTACCGCTCTTGAAAATCTGGGTAATTATGCCTTGCTTCCACATGCTAGGGACCTACTGTTCGTCCAGGCATCCTTGGAAAATTCTCATTAGTAGTTCAGCTATCCTCGTAGCTGCCACTTGCAATGGTTTCGGGGGAATGTTGTCAACTCCGGGGGAACTATGGATGCGCAACGATAGCAGCTTCCTCGAAATGGTCGTTGAATTAAACGTGACGGGTATAAAGTCTGGCATCTGGGATAATGTGACAGGTACGTTACAAATGCTCGGAGTAAGTCGAAAAATTGGGGCATATTGTAACCGTAGAATGTTAGCTGCATCCACGGCAGTTTGAACATATTCGTCCGCTGATATTATTGGGGTAACATCACTTTTCACATTCCGGAGGTGGTTCACATGTCTGTACAGAAGATAGTGTTAACACAAAACTTTTCCACTAGTCTCCGCTGGTGTACTAATATGTCCTCGCGCACAAATGTGGTACAGTGATTACGATGCACAACATGTTACTCCAGTTGTCAGGGCTAGGGTTCGCTCTATACACATGCCACGCAGCGTCTCTTACCGTCATGTGTTTCCGGGTTCTACTCCGAATGGATGATTGTGCCTTTGCAGAACCAAGGGGCCTGTTGTCCGATGCAGATTTAATCACGTCACTGAACTTACAAGTAAACTCCATCCAAGCACTACCAATTGAATAGTCTTCCGAAAACTCCCACAAGTTATGCCAGTATATCGTAGTGGGTGATGGTTCGAAACAAGTTACTATGTTCTTTTGAATACTCCGCATAACACACGAAGTCATAAATTATGGTTACGTGGTCGCTCCGCCCCAGAGGGCTGTCCATCATTGGATTCTCAATCATGAGCTTTTCGTTCGTGAGTACTAAATCAAGCACAGATGGTTTATTTCCGGCTCTGAATCGGGTGGCTGAACTGACATGGCTGAAGAGCGCAATGCTTGCAATATACTTTTGAAGATCGGCCTTAAACTGCTCGTTAGGGGATGCCGGAATTTGCAAATCATGAAAATCGAAGTCGTCTGAGATGAGAACATGCTTGTATCATCCTCGTAGGACCCTTTCTAAAAATAATGTCAGACGGGAGTGCATCTCTGGGGTGGACATTGGTGGACGATAAAGAACGGTCAAGAACAAAGTGTCGTTGTGTCTCAGTCGCAGACTGCACCAGAGTGAGTCTATGATCAGCGTTCCCGAATCGACCACCGGTTCGCGCTGTAGGTCGTTAGGGTAGTATAACCTTACCCCCCCCCCCGTCTTTGCTAGGTCGATCGTTTCGGAGAAGAAACATGCCATTTATTGCGACTTCGGCATCGATAATTTCTGAGTGCAACCAGATTTCCGTAACGAGTATGAGGTCCCAGTTATGTGACGCTTGACGTAGCCGCAGTTCGGCAAGTTTGTTCAGGAGACCTTGTGTATTGGTGTACATGCAGGAAAGTTTCTCTGTTTTTAGCAATGCATCATTGGATGGGTGTTTTGGATAAAACGTTGTGCCGACCGGGAAAAGGTAGGCAACTAATTGTTGTTTGGTTGGGGGGGATGACGAACTCATCTGTGTCCGATTCGTGGCCCCTACCATTATCTCTTTGCTTCTCTCTTGGTATGTAATGTATGGGATGCGTTTGCCAGTTTCACTGGCTAGTTGATTGAGGCTATCCGAACTCTTGTCGGTAAGTGGTTTGACTAAGTGGCTGCTCTTGTGTGTTTGCTTAGCAGAAGCTGATTTGATCCGGACCTCGGAAGGAAGGCTGCTGCCGTCCGCATACCATCCCTCCATTACGATTGCTGAGATATGTCTAGATTTAAGGACTAATTTCACAATCCTCGGGCCACATCCCTTGTAGTTTGGCAGTCAGCGCAGCCTCGAGATTGATTGCGCTATGACGTTTTCCAGGAAGAGGGTCTCGCGAAAGTACCGTCATTACTCCTGGGCGTGAGTAGCCGCTTCGCGCTCGTCATGACTTCCAGCCTCGAGAACACCGTGTACAAGCATGGTCCTGGTTACGAATTCCTTCCGGTTTTCGTCCAAGTAGTGCTTCGCCTGTCTGGGGTTGCTCCACGGAATATCCGGGAAGAGACGAATGGAACATGACTCAATCCGGAGGCGAGCTGTCGAGAACATGACAGCTTCTGCTTCATTGTGAGAATTCAGCACAACTCGGAGAAGTCTTGGTTCACTGTAGTGCTGTGAGTTTGAGTGCCGGGTAACGCGTGTCAAATTTACAGACTTAGTTACAACACTTATAGTGTCACATATGGAGTTCCAGTGGTTCACATCATCGTGTTGTTTTCCTTTTAACAAATTTGACGTCGATTCTGGAACCTTGGTGCAGATTACCGCTAGTATACTATGTGAAACTCTGGTTGAGGTCAAGTGACCAGCTGATCTGTATATAGTCAATGGAGGCTGTTTGGGTACAACTTCGTCTTCTTCAGAGCGACTGAGCGATACGGATACAACGTGTAGGATAGCTACTTTGATGAACGGTCCACAGCTGTACTTGCTGATTCGTCAGATGAAACGTGTAGTTGGCTTTCGTTTGAGACCACAAATGTTTCTGGGTGGTTGGTGAGTCGCAAAGTTCATCGATTACATTTTTGCGGGAATGGCGCAAAAGCGCAATGTGGAGATAAAAGGCGGTCTACGCAAGTTAGTTCCGAAAGATGGAGTGCACTAGACGGCGCAGGTGAATCTGAGTCGAATGAGTGCGAACGCACGTTTATGTGACAAACTACAACTGAGAACGGCGACAAAACAACGTGTTAGCAGATGGGCAATGGGAACGCGGGTTCGTTCAAGGTCGTTCAAAGTACGCGGCACTGAACTTCGATTGGTTCCAACATGCTGTTGCGAACTCTCACATTTAGGTGACGTTGAACGAGAAAGTGGCCTGTCTATTCTAGAAGGGATTCTCCTGTACCATAATTCTGGATTTTGTGCAGTAGAATGCGATTGTCCAGGCGGTCGAATGCCTTTGAGAAGTCCAGGTACGCTGCATCCACTTCTACATTGGCTTCCACAGATTCCTTCCAGCCTGTAGAAGATATCAACAGATTAGTGGTGCGGGACCGATTTTGGCGAAATCCGTGCTGCTCCGGAACGAAAATTTTGTTACTCCCCAGGTACCCCTTGGGATCGAAGACGAGATCACGAACCGCATAGCGAAAGCTCGAAGTGCTTTTGCTGACCTTCGCCACCTATGGCGACGGCGCGACATTACTCTCGCCCTGAAGGGCAGAGTGTACAATGCAGCGGTACGTTCGACCTTACTGTACGGTTGCGAAACCTGGCCTCTAAGATCGGCGGACATGAAGAGGCTACTTACGTTCGACCATCGGTGCCTTCGCAGTTTGGCTCACATCTGGTGGGAACACCGCGTGAGTAACGAGCGTGTTCGACGCATTGTTTACGGCCTAGGAAAAGGGAATGAACCGCTCAGCACCGTCATTTCACCCACCAGGCTCCGATGGCTGGGCCACGTGTTGCGCATGCCAGCCCACCGACTCCCTCGACGTGCGTTGTTTGCTCACCGGGGATGTGGGTGGAAGAAGAGGAGAGGTGGCCAAGCGATGACTTGGTCCAGAGGAATGAAGGCCCTCACTTCGGAGCTGGCCTCAGTTGGAGCTTCACGGCTTCCTGGTTGGGGTCCAAAAGACGGTGAACACGTTTGGCTGGATACACTTGCTGATATGGCAAGGAGCCGACCTCAGTGGCGTTCCTGCTGTGAGTTTCTTTGTCCCTCCCCATCCCTTTAGCTTCCCCCTCCATCTACGATCTTATTTCGTAGGGTAAAACGTAATTAAATTTTTGTTTTTGCCTAGTAGCCGGCTAGTAGCTTACCGGAGCGATGCGTATCCGTTGCTGGTAGCTCAGCTGGCATTCAACTGTCGTATTTATTTTTCCTTTATGTATTGTATGCATGTATGTATTTCCTTTATGTATTGCGGTACAATAGCGGAGGTGTTTTACCATCTCTAGCTGACATGTATATTGATGATGATGATGATGATGATGATGACCCATTAAAACCTCAACTGCAATGGACTACATAACCTTGGAGATCACCAGAAGAAGTGTTACCGGGCGATAATTTGCTAGTTCAACACGGCTACCACTTGTAGATTGGAGTGATGATCCCGTCGTTTCACATCGTGGGGACCCACATCTCGTTAAGGCATCGATGAAAGTGTTGCTAACCGTTCAGCTAAGCTCGTGGCGGCAACTTACAACGCCTTCGGGTGAATGCCGTCCGCACCTGGGGAGCTGTATTCGCAAGGACATCAGGCGCTTCAATATAGCTGCGGTGTGAAACATATGTGATTAAGACCTGACGGTGGCATGAGCTGCGTAGGCATGGTGTAGGATGGTTACCCACTCTGGAACGTGTAGCCAAATTGTTGTCCAAGAACGTTGGGCACCTTTTATGCCGTTTGTGCTAACCCGCATGCTGTATGCAGAGCAGGAATTCCGCGCTTAACGCGGCGAAGTTTGTTTATGCGTCTGTATATCAGGTTTGAGTAAGATCAAAAGTTTACCACAAGGTCTTGTTGGTTCTATACTTTATCCTTCCGGACGAGATTGTTACAGTGGTTCCTTTGTGTTGTATAAATGCCCCAACTAACGTCGTTCGGAGAGGCTATGTAGGCATCCTATGCCAAGCCCCTCAATGTCATGCATTTCCGGATCTTGCTCCATAGGAACGACTTCATCTTTTCGGGTCGGTGGATTTTAATTTCAGTTGCGCTTAGCACGAGCATGTTGCATCTATTGACAAATTCCCCCCAGGCCACTTCATGGGACCATTCAGTTAGGAAAGACCAGCTTATCGAACCAGTGAGTTCGGACAGGTTAGCATAGTTGTTTATGACGTAAGAAAAGCCCTGTAAGCGCGTTTCATCCTTTCGGGAACCGTCAGCAGTGCGCATTCCATCGGACCCTTGTAGGGCTCAAACCCGCAACTCGACTGTTGTCAGTCTGTGGTTGAGACCGCGTGGTTTGAGCCCAGTGCAGCGCCTATACAGCCAAAGTACTAGACCTTTAATGGCGGCATATGCCACAAATTGCGCCCAGTTTCGCTGCATTATGAGAGACTAAAGTACAGTCTGATAAGACGAATGAACTCTCAGAAACGGTGCACAGGTACCTCAGATAACAGCGGGGGAGGAAGTGTGGGTTTAAGCAATACCCGGTGGTCAATAGCAGCGGAAGAATGGTGTAGTGACTGCGATGGTCGGTGCAAGGCCATACTAACTAAATGTTGAAGGAAAAACGCTCAGAAGAGTTCGTGCGCGGTTGAGACGACACCGGGGCCAACTATGTGGATTGAAAGTGGGACGCCCTATAGCGTGGGGCAAAGAGATCGGTGAAACAGCCAAGATGACGGGGAGTGGCAGTGTGTACGGAGAGCCTAGCAACATGTAGGCGCAAGGACACGAAAAAAGAAAGTGTGATTGGGATGTCATAGCAGAGTGAACGAATAGACTAAACTAGCGAGCCAGACAATCAATGGACCCGGATGGCTCGACCTTCGTCTGAGTTACTCATTGTTTGTTTAATTGTGTCAAAGCCGGAACCCCATCGGCTCAGAATGCTTGTTAGTTATGGACGTGAACGGGTAATTTAAATCGAGACATTTGGCTCGCCAAACCTCCTGTGATTTCCGCTGTTTACTTTGCTGAATAGACCCTTGTCCCTGAAAGTCTGAGTTCTGCAACAGGGTCACCGCCTTTCGGGCTCGGCTTTATGGCTGAGCATTGCCACTCGCTTGTCAATGAACTTTCGGGTGGTGACCTGCTGAACAAGTCAATCACAGCAGGTGAGATGATAGCCGGTGGGGATTTGAGAATTCATAGGTGGAGTCCGTCAGTGCCAGCAGGTTTTGTGCCGTCAATGTCGGCGAGTAGTTGATACACCTCTTCCACGCCACTAGCCAGATTGTCGAATTCGGTAACCGCGATACACGCCGAACTCGGCACAGGCACCTGGTCATCTGCAAACACGAAGGCGAAATTCGCCGCCAACGTGGACGCACGCTCAGTGCTGGAGGTTAGGGCTGTCCGTCCGAGCCCTCTATCAAATATCAGATCACCTGCAGGCTTGGGGCGCTGCTTCACATAAGCAAAGATCCTTTTTGGGGCGGCCTTTGCGGCGGTTGCGCGCTGCTTCTCGTAATACCAGCGCGTACCCGCTTTTGCAACATTGCCAGTATTTAGTTGCCTCTTCTAAGCCTTGTAGTCATTGGAAGAGCCGGAAAGGAGGAGTTTGTCACAAAATTTGCGCCGCCGCTGAGCCATTATGCCGTATTCCTAGTGGTACCAATGTGGTTTGATTGGTCCAACTTTCCGATATTTCAGTGGTACAAACTGAGGACACAGTATGGCCACTGGTTGGTGACATCCGATTCCGGAGTTGCCTCACTGTGGCCTCCAAAGGGACAGCCAAAGGACGCCTGTGTCTCCAGAGCGACTATGGGTGGCTTGCGCTGCACCACCCACATCTCAATCCACACACACCATATCCATTGTAAACCCGAAGGAATAAGGCCGGGACGCATGTGGATGGGAGCCACACTTCATCAACGGAGCCGGCCCACACTCCTTCACAGGCAAACACAAGCACGCTGTATTTGAGGAATCATGCACACACAAGGCAGTGACTGGACGGTAGTCCGCTCCACACCGAGCGCATGGAAGCACTCTTCGTGCCTAGCAAGACCACAAGGACCGTGCACTCCGTCCTCTCCAGCAACGACCAACTGTCTCCTAGAGCCAGTATAGAAGAGTTAGTGGATAGCAGACAGGTAGGCACCTTGTCAATATGTACATCAAGCGCAGCCGGGGATGTCAACGAACAGTCAATCACATGAAAGGAGAATATAAAGTAATATATGTCGAGAAACGCATACAGATGCAGACATAAATCTACGCTAAATGAGCATGTGTAATAAATTGGTTACCAACAACTCAGCGATAAGTGCAAGATGTCAGCAAATATATTTTAAAAATAATGCCACCAACCATGAACAGTGAACAATGATATGTTATAAGGAAAAAAGCGATTGCTCTACAAATCCCGTATGATGGTTAAGGTGAAAGCAAACATAAATGTAAATCGTCAGTTTAAACGTCTAGCGATTCAGATGCCCTCCTGCCCTAAAATATTTTAGTATGCGTATGGAATTGTTACTGCAAAGTAATATGGGAAATAATATAGGGTAGGTATGTCTTAAGAACAAAAGAAATGACAACACGCCCTCGTGCTCCACTTTCTTGCACTAATGTAATTGTTGAATACAGTTGTAGCCTATCCGAACGATGTTCCACAGCAGCAGCTGTAAGTAGTAAAGCACAAAAACTGAGAATGAGCACCGTTTGTTCATGTTTGGTTGACGTAGACATCACTGATTATATAGCATAATGTTAGTGGATGAGTAAATTATCCAGACGTCTTTTGTATACCGTTAGCGTGGGGGAAAAAACAATGCATGTGGGAAGAGCGTTCCAGTGTTGGCATACACGAAGGGAAAAGGAATTCCGGCGGCATTCTAACCGGCTGTATTTTATGGCCAGCTTTAGCTGGTGTTCTCTGAGTGTGGCATTGCTATTCAGCTTTAGTGGGTGAGGACAATAATGGTTTGGATTCCTCAGGATCATATAAATCATTATCAGGTCGCCACGCATGCGTCGATTTTGTCCACTGTAGATCCCGGGTTTTCGGCCGCAATCGGTAAGGGAGATGAAACAGGCCCTTTACTTTGTTGGGCGCCCTTCGTTCTGGAAGTTCAAGAACGGTAAGGTCATGCTTTTGCCATGGCTGCCAGGCGTGTATGGCGTACTCAGAATGAGGTTGTATGTAGGCGTTGAGCATCTGAGAAAAGATGAAAGGATCATAGCGCCCGAATGCCCTCCGCAAAATGCCAAGGTGTTGGTGAACTTTCTTGGAGGCTTTCTCGGCCTGACGGGAACAGCCCAGATCTTCCTGCACTACCACTCCTAGGTCGCATTCCGTTGTAGTGCGCTGCAATATTTGATTCCCCAGTCTGTATTCGCAAGTGGCTTTATGGCGTATGTTCAACACCTTGCACTTTGTAGCGTTGAACTGAAGCAGGTTCTGAGTCAACCATTCGTAGACCCTGTCCATATCATCCTGAAGGGCTGCATTGTCGCTGGTTGTTCTAATGGCTCGCCATATCTTGAGATCATCAGCGAAGAGTAAGGAGTTGGAGTTGATTACTGTAGCGAGATCGTTTATGTAAATCAGGTGTAGTCGTGGACCAAGTACTGAGCCCTGGGGCACTCCGGACTTAACATCAATTGGGGCAGAGATGACGCCGCGAACTCTTACATTCAGATGCCATTGCAGCAAAATATTATCTATCCAACCGAGGATTGGGTCACCAATTCCACAACACTGAAGCTTGTGAAGGAGGATACGGTGGCTCAGACGGTCAATGGCTTTTAAGAAGTCCAGATATACTGCATCAACACCTACGCCGCTATCGACGGTCCTTAATCTAACTGGATCTAGCAGGTAGCAAGTTTGAGGTACAAGATCGGTTCTTGCGAAATCCATATTGTTCTTGTGCTATCACATTGCGTTCTTCTAAGTAGTTCGTGAACGCTTCGACAATTATTGCTTCCATGAATTTGGAGAGCACTTGGCCGGATCTGTACGACTTCCTCCCTATGAATGGGAGTGACGATTCCCTGCTTCAACAGTGCTGACACCCGCATCTCATCGAGGCATGGTTGGAAGAACTTGCAGATTGGGTCCGCCAAGTTTACTGTAGCCAGTTTCAACGCCTTTGGACGAATATTATCAACGCCAGGAGAGGTATGCCCGAGCAGGGCAATCAGACTTTTCATAACATGCGCAGTCGTAAAGGTGATGTGGCTAAGTCCTGGTGGTGATACAACGATTGGGAACAGTGTATGCGGTGATGTCGTGCTCTGGAAGTACGGGGCGAATTGTTGACGAAGGGCGTTGGCCTCCTCGGCTGCGGTTTGTGCGAGTCCACATAACGTGTTTAAGGCAGGAATTGCTCGCTGCACTTTGCGGAGCTTGTTAACGTGTCTGTAGAGGAGCTTGGGGTTTGAAAGGAGTTTCTCGGCTAGATTCTGTTGGTGCTGTATTTTATCTTCGCGTACCAGGTTTACGCAGTGATTCCTTTGGATAGTGTAGGCTTCCCATGTTTCGGCACTCGATGACTACTTGTATCTTCGCCAGAGTAAATTCCTCGTGACGATGCACTTTCGTGTCCTGCTGCGTATGAACGATTTTACTGTCTTCGCTCATGAAGGTCTTTTCCTAGAAGCACTGAATTGGTTGAACTGGTGAGCAAATTCAGACCAGGCGACATCGGGGATCGTTCTGCTAGAAATGCCCAGTTTGTAGCATTTATAAGTTTGATTAAAGCGCCGTAATCCGTAATGAACTGACAATCCTCTGTGTTTGCCATGGAATACTCCGCATAACAGATGTAATTGAACATGAGTGTTGCATGGTCGCTACGGCCCAAAGCACTCTCTATCGATACCGTTTCGATCATAAGCTCTTCATTGGTGAATACAAAATCCAGGACACCCGGTTTGTTTCCCGTCTTGAATCTTATGGGAGATGTGATGTGATTGTAGTGGTAGCCCACTGATTATCTCCTGTACTTCAATTTTTTAGTGTTCGTTGATACAGACTGGAGTTTCTATGGCGTGAATATTGAAGTCACCAACCAGGAGTATGTAGCTGTATAACTGAGAGAATGGTCTTCATGGTGAAGGCTAGGCGGTTGTCCGTTTCCAAAGTAGCCGACGAAGGGTGATGCATGACACCCACCAAACCTGCGTCCCCACAGCTTAGGTGAAGACGACACCAAAGCGCATCGCGAATCTGAACCTCTGGGTCATCGATGAGATCAAGGTGTAGTTCTCTGCGATAATAAAGTAGTGCTCCACCTCCTCTACTTCGTCGATCTTTACATAATAAACATCCCAGGTATTGCGGTTTCTGCATCAGTGATGGCTTCGCTCAACAATTAACTTTAGTGAAGTGTGCAAGTTCAGGTAAAGGATAAGTTGGGGTTAAAAGAGATATGCATAGAGTCATGATAGTAAACCCAACCCATGAACTAAAGAAACTCAGCACACAAGCATGCGGTTAGTAAATCGAATGCAGCGCGTCTACCAAAGCTGCACCGATTCTGCTTACGTTCTTAGCAGAACACAGCATCATTTCGATGCTGGCCCTATCGGCCGCGCTCTTGGCCCAGCAAGCCTGCCTGACTCAGGCACTCGCGACCACATTTGCTATAACACCGTGCGCTCGATGTCGATGGGGTAAACCCCAGCGGCGAATGTCGCTACCGCCATTGCCGTTTCTTCTCTGCATGCACGAGGGTTTTTCTTCCACCTCCTCAACTGCATTCAAGATCAGGTCGTGCCATGCACGCCGATCAACCGCCTTCAATTCCCAACATCTGAAACCAACGTTAGAATGTGATAGGCTAACTTTGATCATGTCCTGGTAATGAAGCTTCGGTTTCCCCACAACTTCGTACATGATCAGCTTCGTGCCAACGGTAAGCGGGGGGTTGTTCCACACTCGGTACTCTAGCTCCCCGAAATGCCGCCACTGACTTCGAAATTCCGGCACGTAGGTCACCATGTATCTGCTAGTCACTCGACACCACACTCCCAAAGTAGAAGAAGTGGAAGGCGGTGTCCAACACTTCCACACCAATGCTGGTTTGCGGCAAGATTGAAGATTGCACCTCCGGTAAAGGCTGAAAGAGACAGACAATTTTTCTTTTGTTGAGGGTGAGTCTGAATTTGCCGGCTGTCGAAGCCAGTATACTAGCCATGTGCAGCAACACATGCGCGCCGTGTGCAAAGAACGCACAGATTTCAGCGAATAGCAGCATACGGATAGTTATCTCACAGACTAGAGTTCTCGCACCGAAGCGACGGATGTCCAGCAGCCCACCATAAATCCGGCGCTCCAGACGGAAATATAAGCATAAGCCGCATCAAAAGCACAAGATATCATAGGATGAAGATATATGTTAAACAGGGCAGGAGCTAAGACACAGCCTTGCTTCACACCATTGAGAATTGCAAAGTCATCCGAGGTTCCTCCACTCAGCTGCACCGTCGCTCGCATACCACTCTGCAGACATGCAATTAAACTTTCAAACTTACGCGGGCAACCAAACTTACCCAACACCAGCCACAATGCCTCGCGGTCCACCGTATCAAATGCTTTAGTGAAATCAACAAACAGTAAGTATAACGACTGATGTTGTTCTCTGCACTTCTCCTGTAACCGACGAGCCGCAAACACCATATCTATAGTGCTGCGACCCGAACGGAATCCACACTGTTTTCCCGCGATGTTAGATTCCACAACCTGACTGACGAGGCGGTTGAGCAGCATTGGGGCAATCACCTTGCTCACACAACTCAGCAAGTTGATGCCACGATGATTCATGTAACGTTGCTTGTTCCAGTTGCGCTTGTGCAGTGGTAACATAAACACATCATTCAGCTCAGGAGCCACCTCATCCACAATGCACACGCGTTGCACCAAGTGGTGCAGCGCAGTTACCAAGGCGAACCCGCCGTGTTTCAATACTTCAGGCAGGATCGCGTCGGCACCGCAAAACTTGCCGTTTCTCTGCTGAGCAAGCGCTCTATGCTTCTCATCCACCATCGGAGTGTTTGTCAGACTCATTTTCACATCGTGTTGCTTCAGGCTGCTCGAAGTACGCCAGTCGATCTCAGAACGGTTGTTCAAGAGACAGTCAAAGTTTTTTGTGATCTGCAGTTTGTGTGTAAGAAACGGTCAAACTAACATCATACAGTATCCTCGGTGGCTCCAATCTCGGTTCATACATCACTTAAAGTGGTCAAAGAATTTCTCGTGTTGTTCCCGTTGCGCTTAAGAATACATCTACGTCGCCTTCGCCGTCCACTATGCCTTTTTATTTTGACGGAGCTTTCGAGTCAACCGTCATGGAATCATGCGAAACGCGCTGTTCTACCCCAAGTCACTGGGGTCTGTCACATGTGCAGCAAATGCTGCATTTTTCTCCGATTCCAATGCGCCAATCGTCGCAGTGTTCTCATCAAGCCATACGGGCCGATTATCGGTGGTGCGCATGATGGTCTCCTCGGCAGCAGCTTTCACCTGGGCGCGACTGTGGTGCCACAGATTGCCACTGTGGCTTTGCATTCCAAATCACACAGGCGTGCAGACATCGCGTTCTCCAGTTCAATACGTTTCGTCAAAGTACCGAGGTAGTGAATGTTAACTTTACGCCGGCTCACGACAGGAGTGCGATAGATAAACTTACGAAAAGATATGTACAGTTTGGTCCGCACCAACTTGTGATCAGTGTGACACTCAGCTTCACGCAGTACCCGTGTCATACGCACTTCAAGCATATAACGCTGACGTACGATGACATAGTCGAGCAGGTGACCGTGATCACTCCGTGGGTGCGTCCAAGTTGCTATGTCATTCGCACTCAGTGCAAACCGAGTGTTCGTGATCGTCAGGTCGTGAGTGGCACACAGTGAGAGAAGCCTGTCACCGTTCGCATTCGCTGAACCAATACCACGTGGATCGATGACATCTGCGCACATTGATGCATCACGCTCAACGCGCGCGTTGAACTCACCCAGCAGAAATAGTCGGTCGCTCCCCGGCACAGACCGTATCACGGAGGATAGCCGAGTGTAAAATTGATCACGCGTGTCATCAAGATAACACATGTTTATAAAAGTGGCAAACTTACAAGACGTTTAGAATCCCGCTTCGCCATACTAATTCCCGGCTCCTCCGGTTTGCGGAGGCGATTGCCATTAATCGGATTAAGCCAATGCTTTGTGTTAAAAACAATTATCGGCCAGACTCAGGCTGCCCTTGTTGTAGAAGAAAGACACCCCCTTTTTCTCGCGTTTGTATGTATGTTTTTACCCACAAACTGTTATGGAACATTACCGGTTATCGTTATCGGAACTGATGAGACCATGGGAAATGCATGCATCAGCCGAACTTCGTCTTCTAATTGTGCTTTTTGAGTTACTAAAGGGAACTAACTGTTTTATATTTCTCAAACGAAGAATCTCCCCTGATTCCATTAAACTGCTTCATCCTATCGTCAAGCTGAGGTGCAAGGTTGCTCGCATAGGTTTAGAAATTAATCTTTCGTCGGATTGTATTCCCATACGTCGCTATCCTCGGGCGATTTAGAAACTGTTACATAGAAACAAGATTAAGCTTTCTGCAGGTAATCTCAGACGCTTCGCATCTGCCCAGTTAGAGACCACGCGAGCCAGACTTGTTTGCCTACTTGAAACCCATGCACGCATGTTGTCCGTAGTCAAAAGGTTGTCAGTCTGCTGTCGAATTATATAAACCCAATTTTGTAAAGCCAAAATCGATCGCACCAAAATGAAGGAACTAGCACGACTCGAGAAATCATCGATGAACAACCAAGATGAGGAACCATGTACTCGGGATCCCAGTAAGTATGTGGTGAATCTGTCAAATGTGAACCTTGATGCACTACAATTAGAAGCATTAACTTTCGGGCTAGATTACAGAGTGCCTCCTAGACGATTGATATGATTGTTCATTGAGGCTCATTTTGAGAACCTATTTGATCAGTTGAAGGACCTTCAACCAACTAGTACCGATAAGCTTATATGGTTTAGAAACCAACTGACCTATGTTGCCTATGAAGTAAAAAATGCGCCAATAAAAGAAAAGTGCGCGGTTACGAACAGACACCTACGAGCGTTACGCGATTTGCGTGATAAGGATGTCGTTGTAATGAAGCCGGATAAGGGTTCAAGAGTTGTAGTCATGAAAAAATGAATACCTCGAGAAGACGAGCATTATACTGTGACACTAACAAATTTAAACGACTGGAGAAGACAGGGGATGTGACTGCTTTGGAATCCCGAATCATTGGCCACTTAGAAATGCTTCATCAGTATTACGTGATCGTGATACTATGTCTAGTTACTAGACTGTTGAGATTACATACATACATACATACATGTGATCGACAGCGTCACTTATAACAGTTTAAAGCCGAGTGGATCAACTACGCCACAGCTATATGGGCTTCCAAAAATGCACAATAGCGGAGGGCCGCTCAGGCCGATACTGTCGATGACGAACGCACCCCAAATTAAATTAGCTCGCTGGTTAGTTAAATTGCTTTCTCCGCTAAAAGCTCAGTTTAATCCATATGGCCTTAAGGATTCCTTCGAGCTTGTAGAGGATGTCGATAAAATGAACTTGTCCGATAAGGTGATGTGTTACTTAGATGTGGAATCTTTGTTTACTAACGTGCCGCTACACCAGACCGTTGACTACATTTGCGAATTAGCAGAAAGTTCCGAATGTCGGTTGCCAATTCCAGCTGAATCCTTAAGAGAATCATTACTTCTATGCACAGGGAATGTCGACTTGCACTTCCGAAACATACCGTATCGCCCAATTGATGAGGTAGCCTTGGGCAGCCCACTGGGTCCCATTTTAGCGGATTTCTTCATACTGATGATAGAACGAAGCCTATCCGAAGAAATAGCGCAATTTCCCCATTGCAAACGTTACGTGGACGAGATCTTGGTGTTCAGTTCAACTGCAGATCGCACAGCTAGTGCTACGTTTTAACTCCTCGCATGTCAGTTTGAGGCTTTCTTGCGAAGTCGAACAACAGAACTGTCTTCCATATTTGGATGTTCTTATCAGCCGCAGGGCTAACGGACTGGTAAATAGGTCTGTCTATCGAAAAACAACGTGGTAGGGACAGTATCGGCATTTTAGCAGCTTTACGGCAATGCGGCATAGCGAACGCTTGTGAGGACCCTGTTTACTCGCGCCAGACAAATATGTTCGACCGATTGTCTAGTCGATGAACTAGAACTAATTACCAACACGTTAATTGCCAATGGTTACCCTCGAAACTTTATCCGGAAGCACAACGAAATCCGCGAAATAAAAGTTGCTGTACCTATTGTGCCTAAGAAAAAGGTATTCTTAGAGCTACCGTTTAAGGGTGATATTGCTTCTTTGTGGATTAGAAGACGCCTGATTTCCACCACACAGTGCATTTTCTGTGCTGCCCACCTCGTAATCATCGACCGCACTCATAAGCTATCGTTGCGTCCACTAAAGAAAACTCAGCCAATTGGCGCCAACTTCCACTGCGTCTATCAATTCGTATGTAACTGCGGGGATAGTTACATAGACAGAACCAATAGAACACTGAGATCCCGAATAAAGGAGCATGTGCCAAAATGGGTTCAATGCGGGCTGATTCAGCAAGCAAGCCCAAATTAGACTACGTGTGTAGGCCGGCAGCCAACATATTCGATCGGCAGGCTCTTATTGACATCAGGTCACGAATCGAGGTCAACAAGGCGTTTAGAATCCTGCTTAGCCATACTAATTCCCCGCTCCTCCGGTTTGCTGAGGCGATTGCCATTAATCGGATTAAGCCAGTGCTTTGTGTTAAAAAACAGTTATCGGTCAGCCTCAGGCTGCCCTGGTAGTAGAAGAAAGACACCCCATTTTTCGCGTTTGTATGCATGTCTGTACACGCAAACTGACACATAACATTACCGGTTATCGTTATCGGAACTGATGAGACCATAGGAAATGCATGCATCAGCCGAAATTCGTCTTCTAATTGTGCTTTTCAAATTTACCACTTCCGAGTCGTAGGCGAACAGTCATCAATCGCGCGTGGAATCCAGTTGGGTCGCCCACCAGCTGCTCATTTAGGCGATCGCATAGTGCAAATGCGACCCCACGGTCACGTGGTACTGAGATGGTGTTTTCCACGCAATAGAACGCACAGTCTGCATCAGAATCATGAAACTTACCTTGCTCAGCGAGGCGATTCTCACTGCGCTCCGCAATACCGACGCTGTGGCGTGCCTGTTCCCTCGTGTCCGGTAAAATGCGTCGCACGGGGAACTCACTCGAGTTCTGATCCAGTAGTGTGAGCACCTTCCAGCACCTGAGGTGGAGTGCTTTGTGTGCATGCATACGCTTGCATTGGTGGGCAATCGCACACGAGGTGGCGGTTGTGCATTATAGATTTGCACGGGGACTGCATCCGGAGCCTTTGGCTCAACAGCCTGACCCACAAAGCAGTGGGGAGCAGATCCAGCTTGGGAATGTAACTGCAGAGATAGATTGGGATTTGCTTGAGGTCCGTCATACGCAGAATTCGAAGTTCTGATACAAATCATATATGTTTTGCGACCGTAGTAGGACACACCTGCGACCACAGCCAGACGCAGGTGGATTTTGGCGGGTTTGCACTAATTTGACCAGGGGCTGCCTGGCTTGAGGCAGGTAGTAGCAAACCATTGAATACCCGGAGTTGCCCTCTCACGAGCCTGGGACTTTATCGTGGTGCGAACTTTTGGATACCTCCTTTATCCATTTATCTATATTGAGTGGTGCCTCCGGGCCTCCTGAGAGCAACTCCTACCAGCCTGGTCAATGGTTAGATGCCAGACAAACTCAGGTTTGAGCATTTGAATTGGGATGTCGTTCATTACTGTAAAAGTAAATTATTGCCACCTCCCCGCTGCCTTACGGACAGGCGTTTTAGCCAAATTCCTTCGTTGAGGACATTAATCGTCTTCCTGTCTAGGTCTGGCCGATTTACAGGATTCTAGCCCAATTACATCGATTACTTCTTCACCTTACATAAACTTCATCCTGCATCGGCTGTCACGAAGATTATCAAGGGTCGTTTTGTCTGCTGCATACCTCAGGGCGGACAAGCGAAAACATGCTAATGCTGACGCCTCCCTGCTTTCCTTTCCACCTGTTCCTCTTACTCCAATCCCGACCCACATTACTAACCCTCCTTCTATAATTCCCACCTTAACTGACAGCAACTGAAGTGCTACCTAATAGAACATCTGCGGCAACCTTCGCACAACATCCATCGGACGCCATCCTTATAAGGCTACGCTGTCCATTTTCCATGGCGGTGTTCACCATTCTCACTCTAAGACAAATAGGTTAACAGAATGCACTCGCACCTTGGACACAATTGGTATTGATGTGTGTTGTGTGTCCGAAACTAGGATCAATAGCCTTGATGGGGTTGTTGAAGTAACTGCGCCCGGCTTGTGCTCTCGCTATTGGTTGTATGCATCCGGAGACACCGATGCAGCACTCAGGGCTTAAGCTAGTGTAGGTATCATTCTAAGCTCCAAGGCTAAGCCATTGTTGGTTGATTCGATTCCGATGAACAGCCGTCTATGTGCAGTCCATTTGACGACATCAGCTAAGGTTGAGTCCCGAAGTAGTAGTAGTAGTAGTAGTAGTAGTAGTAGTAGTAGTAGTAGTAGTAGTAGTAGTAGTAATAGTAGTAGTAGTAGTAGTAGTAGTCCCGTAGTAGTAGTAGTAGTAGTCCCGTAGTAGTAGTAGTAGTAGTCCCGTAGTAGTATTAGTTCTGCTTATGCTTCCACTGACTGCAGTTCAAATGCTGTCAACGTCACATTCTATCACGAACTGAACGCGCTACTACACAGTGCTACTAGTTCAGATACTATAGTACTTGCAGGGGATATGAACGCACAAGTAGGGCATCTGAGATCTTCAGAAGCTCAGCTGGGTGTTCATGATTGGCTTAATTCCGAACGGCTGGCTAGCAGAACAACCTCCTCGTGGTGGCAGCTTGGTGGTTCGGGTTAAAAAAAACTCCAGAAATTAGTTGGGCGTCAGTGTTCCAAGACGTGGCAGGTTTTCGGCGGGTAAGCGTTCTCCCTATAAAAGGCCACATAAGTCCGCTTAACAACGTTTTGAAGTGGCGTATCTGACTCGCCACAAACTACAGTCACTGCCCCTTGGCTATGCAGATAACGCTATCCAACTCACGGACATCATTCTTTTATTCTCACATCCCTGACGGTAACAAACAATCAAAAGTACAGCAGCACACTTAAAAGCATAAGCTACACAGCTACATACATAACAGTTCTATGGCGGTTGGTGGCATCCCGATTCGGATTTGCCTGTCACTGTGGCCAGCCACAGGACGCTTACGCCTACAGAGGGACCATGGGTGGTTTGAGCTACACCACAAGCAGCTCCAACCACACATCTCATATACAGAGTAAACCCGAAGGAATAAGACCGGACGCATGTGGATGAGAGCCAGATCTCATCAACGGAGCCGGCCTACACTCCTTCACAGGCAAACACAAACGTGTTGTATTTGGAGAATCAAACGCACACAAGGCGGTGGCTGGACCGTCGTCCGCTCCACACTGAGTGCATGGAACCACTCTTCGAGCCTAGCACGACCACAAGGACCATGCATTCCGTCCTCTCCAGCAACGACTAACTGTTTCCTGGAGCCAGTATGGACGAGTTAGTGGGTGATAGACAGGTAGACATCTTGTCAACATGTACATCAAGGGCAGCCACACCGGAGATATCAAACAACATCCAATCACTTGAAATAACATTATCAAATAAAATTCATCTGTTTAAGCATACCGCTATGCGGATATAACTCTGCGCTAAATTATCATTTGAAGTAAGTTGGTTAGTAAGGAATATGCGTATAACACAAAAAGTCCAGATATTACTCAAAAATGTTACGAAGGCAAAAAAGTTAGAGAATATGTACACCATCAGCGGAAGCATCGTGCCAAGTTAGTGGAAGCTTATTTCGATAGGCAGAGCATACCAAATAACGTGCAATGAAATGTATCCAGCTTAAAAAGACCTAGTTTAAAGGCAATTTGATTTAGCCCAGCTGCTGTGAATAAGCATCATGAATGCAACATCACCCCAACATGCAGCATGGATTGGTGCATCCGTTTTCGGATTTGCCTGTCATTTTGGCCTCCACAAAGAAAACCACAGGACGCATGCACCTACAGAGGGACCATGGGTGGCTTGTGCTGCAACACTCACAGCTCCAATCACACACCCCATATCCAGTGTAAACCCGAAGGAACAACACCGGGACGCATGTACACGGGAACAACGTTCCATCCACGGAGCCGGCCCACACTCCTTCACAGACAAACACAAGCACGCTGTATTTGGGGAATCAAACGCACACAAGGCGGTGGCTGGACCGTAGTCCGCTCCACACTGAGTGCATGGAACCACTCTTCGAGTCTAGCACGACCACAAGGACCATGCATCCCGTCCCCTCCAGCAACGAACAACTGTCTCCTGGAGCCAGTATGGACAAGGTAGTGGGTGCTAGACAGTTAGACACCTTGACAACATGCACATCAAGCGCAGCCACACCGGGGATATCATGCAACAGTCAACCAATTGAAACGACAATATCAAATGAAATAAATTGGATAATGCATACAGCTACGGTGACATAACTTTTTACTAAATAATCGTACATAATCAAGTCAGTTACCAACGATTGCGAAATAACTTCAAGCCGTCAGTAAATGTATTTTATGCAAATGCCACAAACGCGGTACTGTCATCGAACTTAAGTGCCATTAGCGTAATCGGCGTGTCAAAGTTTATAGATGATAGTTCAGTTAGACATTTATATGAGAAAAAACGAATTACGGCAAAATGGAAAGCCTACCACCTGCAATAAAGTGACTTAGCTTGCAAGCACACCGTTGGTAAATCGAATGCAACGTACATACAAACGCTGCGCCGGTTCTGCCTACGTTCCTGCACGACCCGGTGTCGCTTCGGTAGTGGTCCCGGGTGGCATCGCTCATGGATCACTAAGCTTGCCTGACTCAGGCACTCGTCACAACATGTGCTACAGCACCATGCGCTCGATATAGATGGAGTACAAACCATCGGCGCTTGCCGCCTCCGCACTTGCTGTTTCTTCTCTGCCTGCATGCGCACTTTCTCCCGCACTTCGGCAATTGCCTTCGTGATTAGATCGAGCCATGCACGCCGATCAACCGCCTTCAATAAGTTTGACTTGAAATCAAGATTGGAACGTGCGAGACTCACTTCGATCATATGCTGTTAACGAAGCATTGGTTTCCCACGTGCCGCTTCCCAATACTCAGCTGACCGTATAATAGTTGTTTCGCCATCCCCGTCTAATCCATATGGCTCACATGACCGAGCCACCTCAGATGTCTCAGCCAGAGTATGCAGTCCACTGCATACATTCCACTTCGACGCAACACTTCCGTGTCCGCATCTCCGTCGCCCCAACCGATGCGCAGAATCCGTCGCAAACACTGTTGATGGAACCGCTCGAGATATCTCACATCACGCCGGTACATCGGCTACATTTCACTGCCGTATATAAGAACGGACAGCACCATGGATTTGTACACCATCAACTTCGTGCCAATGGTAGGCTAATGATTGTACCACACTCAGTACTCTAGCTTCCCCAATACCGCCGCTACCCTGGAGACTCGGATACGCAGCTCACTGCATAGCTGCTGGTCAGTCGACATCACACTCCCAAGGTAGCAAAGGCGGGAGGTGGCTTCCAATACTTTAGCGCCAATGATGATTTGCGGCAATATTGCAGACTGCACCTCCGGTGAAGGCTGAAAGAGACTGACAGTTTTTCGTTTGTTGTTAGTGAGCCCGAATTTGGTCGATGTCGAAGCCAAAGCACTAATCCGGTGCTGCAACACATCCGCGCTGTGTGCCAACAACGCACAATCGTCAGCAAACAGCAACATACCGATATTTATCTCACAGACTAGAGTTCTCGCACCGAAACGACGGATGTCCAGCAACCCACCCTCAATACCGTGATCCAGACGAACACCGTAAGCACAAGCCGCATCATCATTGCATCATTGCATGAAGATATATATTAAACAGGGCAGGAGCTAAGACACAGCCTTGCTTCACACCATTGAGAATTGCAAAGTCATCCGAGGTTTCTACACTCAGCTGCACCGTCGCTCGCATACCACTCTGCAGACATGCAATTAAACTTACAAACTTACGCGGGCAACCAAGCTTACCCAACACCAGTCACAATGCCCCGCGGCCCAGCGCATCAAATACCTTGATGAAATCAACAAAAAGCGAGTACAAAGGCTGGTGTCGTTCTCTGCACTTCTCCTGTAACTGATGAACCGCAAACACCATATCTATAGTGCTGCGACCCGAACGGAATCCACACTGTTTTCCCGCGATGTTAGGTTCCACAACCTGACTGACGAGGCGGTTGAGCAGCATTCGGGCAATCACCTTGCTCACGCAGCTCAGCAAGTTGACGCCACGATAATTCCTGCAACATTGCTTGCTCCCTTTGCTCTTGTACAGTGGTAGCACAAGGGCATCCTTCAGATCATCAGGCACCTCCTCCTCAATCCACACGCGTTGCACCAAGTGGTGCAGCGCAGCCATCAACGCGGGTCCGCTGTGTTTGGATACTTCCGGCGGGATCCCATCGGCCCCAGCATACTTGCCGTTTCGCAGCTGAGCAAGTGCTCTCTGTGTCTCATTCAGTGTCAGCGTGTCCGCCAGACTCGCCTTCACATCGTGTTGCTTCAGGCGGTTCGAATTATGCCAGTCGATCTCAGAACGGTTGTTCAAGAGACAGTCAAAGTCTTTTCGCCAGATCTGCATTACGTCTGCAGTCTGTGTGCAGGTAGCGCGTGAGCTACCATCGATCAGCGTCCTCAGCGGCTCCAATCTCGGTCTAAACACCACTTCACGTTGTCAAAGAATGGATTTGTTGGTCGACTTCGGCATATCATTATGACGGAGCATTCGAGTCAACCGTCATGGAATCATGCGAAACGCGCTGTTCTACCCCAAGTCACTGGGGTCTGTCACATGTGCAGCAAATGCTGCATTTTTCTCCGATTCCAATGCGCCAATCGTCGCAGTGTTCTCATCAAGCCATACGGGCCGATTATCGGTGGTGCGCATGATGGTCTCCTCGGCAGCAGCTTTCACCTGGGCGCGACTGTGGTGCCACAGATTGCCACTGTGGCTTTGCATTCCAAATCACACAGGCGTGCAGACATCGCGTTCTCCAGTTCAATACGTTTCGTCAAAGTACCGAGGTAGTGAATGTTAACTTTACGCCGGCTCACGACAGGAGTGCGATAGATAAACTTACGAAAAGATATGTACAGTTTGGTCCGCACCAACTTGTGATCAGTGTGACACTCAGCTTCACGCAGTACCCGTGTCATACGCACTTCAAGCATATAACGCTGACGTACGATGACATAGTCGAGCAGGTGACCGTGATCACTCCGTGGGTGCGTCCAAGTTGCTATGTCATTCGCACTCAGTGCAAACCGAGTGTTCGCGATCGTCAGGTCGTGAGTGGCACACAGTGAGAGAAGCCTGTCACCGTTCGCATTCGCTGAACCAATACCACGTGGATCGATGACATCTGCGCACATTGATGCATCACGGTCAACGCGCGCGTTGAACTCACCCAGCAGAAATAGTCGGTCGCTCCCCGGCACAGACCGTATCACGGAGGATAGCCGAGTGTAAAATTGATCACGCGTGTCATCAGGATAAGACATGGTCTTTATAAAAGTGGCAAACTTACCACTTTCGATTCTTAGACGAACTGTCATTACTCACGCGTTGAATCCAGTTGGGTCGCCCACCAGCTGCTCATTTAGGCGATCGCATAGTGCAAATGCGACCCCACGGTCACATGGTGCTTAAGCGGTGTTGCCCACCCGTTAAAAGGTATATCCAGCACCTGCTTCATGCAACTTACCTTGCTCAGCGAGGCGATTCTCACTGCGCTCCGCAATACCGACGCTGTGGCGTGCCTGTTCCCTCGTGTCCGGTAAAATGCGTCGCACGGGGAACTCACTCGAGTTCTGATCCAGTAGTGTGAGCACCTTCCAGCACCTGAGGTGGAGTGCTTTGTGTGCATGCATACGCTTGCATTGGTGGGCAATCGCACACGAGGTGGCGGTTGTGCATTATAGATTTGCACGGGGACTGCATCCGGAGCCTTTGGCTCAACAGCCTGACCCACAAAGCAGTGGGGAGCAGATCCAGCTTGGGAATGTAACTGCAGAGATAGATTGGGATTTGCTTGAGGTCCGTCATACGCAGAATTCGAAGTTCTGATACAAATCATATATGTTTTGCGACCGTAGTAGGACACACCTGCGACCACAGCCAGACGCAGGTGGATTTTGGCGGGTTTGCACTAATTTGACCAGGGGCTGCCTGGCTTGAAGCAGTTATTATCAAACCACTGAACACCCGGATTTGCCCTCCTAGGTCGGAGACAATACGTGGCGCTCGTGCTCTATGCCAACCGAGCTGTGAACTTATAACCCGTAGACCTCTTGTCTCCCATCACTAGATTTTACGGGAAGAGGGCCATCGACCACTTCCTAACCTCCGAAGATGATGGACTAGGATACGTGCATGGTGCCCGCACCTGACAGGACAACGACTTGGGTCCTCTGCCAAAGCCTTCGATTAAATGTACACCCGAAATTTAGCGGTTCAAGCACGTGGTCAGTTCACTGACTCATGCGGATTGCTGTTCTGACTGTTAGCTATGTGAAGGGCGTAACCCAACTCCCACCCAGCGGTCGCCACGAGGATGTTACCCTGGCATTAGCCGATGGCACAACAGTAGCAGCAGTGGGTAGACCATCTGTCAGAATCTTGCCACCACAGGCGCTAGCGTACCACAGGCTATTCTGCCGTCGTCACCATTGCAACTATATACACACCCATACACATGCCAGGAATGTTATATATACACATTTTTGTTCACCCTTGCTTGTGTTAACATGTTCATGCTGCAATTGTACGCCTCTCGTTGTCGAGCATGAATGTTTTGTTATTTATTTGAGTAGTATAATACGCTGTTTTGCTTTCCTCTTATGCTCCAGCCGACTACAGTTCAAATGATGTAATGGACACATTCTATCACGAATTGAACGCGCTACTACGCAGTGCTACTATTTCAGTTGGTATTGTAGTTGTGAACGATATGAACGCACAAGTATGGCGTCTGAGATCTTCAGAAGGTCAAGTGGATTGTAACTATGGAGTTAGGAAAGTACTGACAACTGCGCGGGTCTGCTGCAACTGTCTACGGAGCACCAGTTGTTACTTTGTACCACTGCTTTAAGACACAGTGGGCGCCGAAGTGCCACTTGGCGTCCTCCTGTAGTTGGCCAACGATGGACGGAAATAGATCATATTGCCATAAGTTACAAGTGGCTTGGTTCCACACTAGATTGACGCTCGTACTGCAATACCTGCGTCGACTCTGATCATGTCTTGCTACGCTGTCTGTTCTCCAGAAACTTTACCGGGAGGCGCACCAAGCATCTCCTCCGATTGACAACTGAGAAATTGTCTCCGCCGTCTCTCAAGCAAGCCTATCAAGAAGAACTGTGTACCGAACTTTTGCTATCTTGTCCTAACGACACTGAACTTCAATGGAATAGGATCTTGGCCACCATGAATGACGCAAGAGCATCGATTTGGGGCCCTATCAATCGTCATCGTACCAGTCCCTGGATATCCGAGAGGTCGGTGAACCTGTTGGAATCCAGAAGAAAACTCCTGGCTGGCTTTGAACTCAGTGTGGCCAGAGGAACTTCTTGCGCATACGTGCTGACAAGTAAACCTGGTAACCGAGTCGGGCTCAAGTAATGGAGGACGAGGGAGTAGTAGGGAATTACCGCCAGCTCTCCCAGCTAATCCACAACACTGGCGCCAGGAAACCAGGCGTCAGTGAGACAACCAGAAACAGCGCCGGTGTACTGATACACAATAAGGAGCGCCGTATGGTTCGTTGGGCGGAACTCTTTCAAGATCAGTTCAGCTGGCCCCCTGTTCCCAGATATCTTCCCACGCAGGCGATTCAGGACGAGCCATGCACGGTTAGTTTAGAGCCTCCGTCGGAAGCCGAGGTCCGAAACGTGATCACAGCCTTCAATCGTTTTCGTGCCACTGACGCGGATTCCCTCCCACCTCCACTATTTAAGGATGGAGGTGAGGTCCTCTGCAAAGCACTGGCCTTCTTATTCGAACGTATCTGTAAGTGTCCCGACTAATTGGACCGCATCGATTATGGTGGCAATATACAAGAAGGGCAGTCGCACAGACTGTTCTAACCACAGGGGTATTAGCCTAACGCCAGTTGTGACAAAATTATTGGTCTCGATTCTCCTTCGTCGCCTCAATGCGGAACTGGAATCTCGGATTAGGGAAGAGCAGGCCGGTTTCAGTCCAGGACATGGCTGTATAGACCATATATTCACGCTGCGGCAGGTGCTAGAGCAGCGCCACGCATACCGCAGACCGACAATAGCTGTGTTCCTCGATACTGATACTGATACTGATTAGAAGCAGCGAGGAGAGCATGCTCTGTGTAGCTGCATCAATTGTCGCACTTGGACATCAACATATTAGTTACCGTACCACTCTTTATATTTTGCATCTTCGAAATGTTTGTCGAGAAGCTTCTTAAATTCGGCCACTGAATTCGCCTCTATTACTGGCTGCGGCAGGTTGTTCCAGGTATTCACCACTCTTCGTTCGAAACAGAGTTGGTGAGCTACCCGCTTCAACTGCGGTACGATAAGTTTGTACCGGTGTCCTCGCGTGCCGCTTGGTGTGCGCAGATGAAGCAGTTGTCTCAACATGGGGTAATCACTAAGACGTAATATCCGGTGCGTCATGATTAGGTCAACCCTCAGCCGACGATATGCTAGGGTGTACAGCCCTAGTTTCTTACATCGGTCTTCATATGGCATACCTCATATGTTGGGAATCAGTCTAGTGGCTACATGCTGCACCCGCTCAAGCTTTTCGACCTCGCCCAGCGTGATGGGACAATACGCGGGAGAGCCGTACTCTAGCATTGCTCGTATTATCGAGACGAAGAGGCGAGTGGCAATCTCTTCGGACCAAGTGCTGAAGCTGCTCCTGAGCGCCCATAGCATCCGAAGGCTGTTTTGGTAAATCCTATTCGTGTTGTCAATGGACTTTAGGTCGCAGCGTGAGAGTACACCGAGGTCGCGCACGAAAGACGCGGGATGCAGCGGTTGACCAGCCACTGTGTACGTTCGGCTGTGCTCACACTTACCCAACCTCATAAATTGCGACTTAGCAGGGTTGATCGGAAGGTTAACCTCTGCAGACCATGTCGAGAGGTGATCGAGGTCCTGCTGAAGTAAATAACAATCATTGAGTGTGCGGATTACTCTCCACACCTTCAAGTCATCTGCGAACAACGCACATGGTGATTGGAGTAGCTTAGGCACATCGTTTACATGGATCAGAAACAATATCGGCCCCAGTACGGTGCCTTGGGGCACGCCGCTGCTCGATGAATACCAGTCCGTTAGATGGTCGTCCACCTGGACTCTCCACTTTCGATTAACTAGGAAATTTCTGATCCATTTGTGTAGCGAACCACCAACACCGTACCTTCTTAGCCTGTCAGGGAGCACTGCATGGTTAACCTTGTCAAAAGCCTTACTGAAGTCAATGTAAATGACATCGACTGAATGGCCTTGGTTCATCGCTTGTAACCACTCGTGCCTTGTCAACAGTAGGTTGGTGATGCACGAGCGACCTTTCATGAAACCATGCTGTGCAGAGGTCAACAGGTTTTTCTACTCGAGAAGCTGCAGAAGGTTCTTCTTCACAATCTTCTCGAGCGTCTTTGCCAAACCAGCAGTCAGGCAGATCGGCCGGTAGTTATCCACTTTACTTGGGTTACCACCTTTCGGTATAGGCTTTACGACTGAGCATTTCCAGTCGTCTGGTAACAGTCCAGTGGATAGTGACCTGTTAAACAGTTCAGTTACAGAAGGCGCGATGATGGCCGATAGGGACTTGAGGATCAGTGGGTGTATACCATCTGGCCCAGTAGGCTTGCTCCCGTCAAGATTTGCTAGAAGCTTGCGCACATCCTCAATATTGCAGTCCAGGCTGTTAAGTTCGGCTGGAGCGGTACTCGTCGAACTCGTTACAGACACCTGGTCACTTGCAAATACTGAGGCGAAGTGCGTCGCCAATGCGGAAGCACGATCTGTATTCGAGGTTAGGGTCTGCCCATTGGAGTCTTCTAACACTGGGACATCGGCCATAGACCTCAGGCGCCGTTTCACGTATGCAAAGATCCTCTTGGGAGCAGTTATTGCGGCGGCTGCAAGCTCCTCTTCGAAGCTTCTGCGTTTTCTTGTTTTCGCATCGTTGCAGCGATTTCGCTGTACCTTATACGCATTGTAGTCCTCATCAGAGCCAGATAACACGAACTTGTTCCATAGTCTGCGTCGTCGTCGGGCCAGTTTGTTGTACTCTTTGTCGAACCAATGTGGTTTGACTGGCCCAACTTTCCGAAATTTGAGGGGTACAAATCGGGCGCAAAACGATTTCACTCCCTCTTTAATGATAGTCCAACAGGTTTCAATAGATGAATCCTGTGGTAAAGACCAGTCTGTCTGGCTCGCTGCTCGAATGAGGCCATTACAGTCCGCCTTCCAATAGTTGAAGGCTGGCTCTAGCGGGGGAGAGTACGGCAGTGGTAGTTCCAAGTTGCCTATAATCATCGAGTGGTCGCTCGCTCCCAGAGGCTCTAAGATTTGAATGTTATGCACACCTGCTCACAGCTAGTCAAAAGTAGGTCTAAGCATCATGGAGCCGCGCGCGCAGTAATGCGTGTCGGTTGGTTGATGTGTTGTGTGGCCCCAGTTTCAAATAGCAACTCCGTAAACTTCCTCTCGACTTCACAGTGGCCGGGGAGAAGTTCAGCTTCAGGCCACTGTATTCGATATAAGTTGAAATCACCCATGAGTAGGAACATCTGACGACTCATGTGGTTGCGGACATGCGGCAACCACTCCAAACTGCGGCTCAGTGGGCTGCGATATACCACGCCCACGAGCAACTCGCAGCGTCTGAGGTGAATCGAACACCACAACTGCTCACATAGACCATCAGCGCTTTGGTAGGCGCTCACTAGTCTCCCACACAAGAAACACTTAATGTAAAGTAGAACGCCACCGCGATCATTTGATGGTCTATCACAGCGGAAGCATGAGTAGCCGGTGTTTTCCACTTCTTGGGTGGTTACCTCGGAGTTAAACCATGTCTCAGCAAGGCCTAATACATCTGGTCGCTGAGAGCTTACAAAGTCGTACAGCACATCGCGCTTGTTCATCAGACTGCATACGTTAGTAAAGGCTACGCGCAGACCGCGGTAGGAACTGCTGGGCGCGCCTGAAGCATTAGAGACCTGTTGATCCGGATTCGTGGAGGAATCCGGGCAACTACCCGAAAATTTACAATTCGCAAATTGGGTTCTCCATCCTCTGTGCGCCGTTTTAATTCAATCATAGCAGACTTAAGTTTTGCTCTGTCTGCTGGGTCTAAGTCAGCGCGCACATGAATCTTTAGACCCCTTAGTCTATGAAGACGGGACAAGAGTAACTTGGGGCTTGCTTCCTCGACAAAAGTTGCCCTCATTGGCCGACTTTTGCCCTCCGTTCTTTTTCCTAGACGGGCGATCTGCTGAACTTTGAGCCCGCCCTCATTTACATCGAGTTGTCTATAACAAGACAATCCACGGAAAAACACAATCCATTTGTAGCCGAAGGTATTTTTGTAGAAGGCTCCAAGTCGCCACCAGGAGTTTGAGGGAGAGGAGAACACACAGCGATCGCTTCGGAACAGCTGAATCCCTTGCCGCCAATGTACTCTAACTGAAATGTAGAAGTTTCGTCGAACTCACGCTGATTAGCAGAAATCTCGACACCTTGTTTCACGGAAGCAAACTTGTTGTTGCTAGCCAAGATTCCGACTTGAAACGCAGCACGTTCAATCAGGAAAAGCTCTTCTTTTCCGGACCCGGCTGCAGTGGATTTGAACTTGGCAGTACCAGGACCAACCGCCGTAAGATAAGAACCCACAATGTCCTGGAATGCGTAGGCTCTTGGATTACCTGGACGGAGTTCAAAAGCAAATAGCGCCGAATCATCCATATGATCTATGAAACTGCCGTCTCGAGTAAAGTATCGGCCATTTTCACATCGTAGAGCAACGCGACCAAGTTTGCTAACAGCATCACGACCTACAGCGGTAGAGGATCCGCGGACTCCTGAACCTGAGCCCGTGCCCATTGGAAGCTGTTCGAGCCACAACAAGGTTTCCGAGCCCCATGGATGCGACTGGTCCGCGCGCAGTTCGCTTCCGTTTGGGAGGAGACGAAGATAACGGGATCGGAATTGATGGCGGAGGTAGATTTGAGGATGAACAGCAAGGCGCTCAGCCCACCAAACTGGTAGCTTTGTGAAACAATTAGTTTGCGTTTCCAATCCGGACAGGTAAAACCCATGGGTCTCTGACTTAAAAGCCCATTCGCCCATGAAATGTGGAGAAAATTCCAGAACGAACCGTTCGTCCTCGCCTGGGGTAACTGCTGACGCAGAAACTTTTCCATCTTTGTCGGTTGAGAGAAATCGTCCCAGGTGACTTTGCAGGTACACTGTATGAGGTCGGTTCCGGTCTACTAGAAGAGTCCAGATCTGACGTCGGCGCAACGCAGTGCCGGACACATTCAGCTCATAATTGAACACTTCAGCAGTCAGCAGACGTCCAGATGGACTGTGAAGAATGCCAATCTTGATACACTCACTGAAATCCTCACCCAACTGGGATGCATCAAAGACACCCATGTGGATGGATAAGGAAACGGTGAGCCGAAAAGTAGGCACAGTACGAACGATGGCCGAACGGCCAGAGAACTGAGTGCGTTCGATTCAATCGATCGATTGCTTCTGTTCGAAATACTTGCGCGGAAAAGTGTTCCCACGAAATATGTAAACATCCTTCGTGCTCTATGCGCGAACACTACAGGCCGGGTCAGGGTCTACGGTGTCCTATCGGATAGCTTTCCGACCACAAGTGGCGTTCGTCAGCGTTGTCCGATTTAACCGTCTTTCTTCAATTTCCTCGTGGATTCTGTCATGGAGTGTTCCCTTGCGGAATCTCACGATGTAGGCGTTGAAGTGCTTCCTGGTGAAAGGTTGGTTGATCTAGATCATGCGGGCGCTATCGTCTTGCTTTTCGATGATATTACCGCGGCACAATCAACCCTGAATAGCCTGTCCAGAGTGGTCGCATTATTCAGTATGCGCTTCACACCTTCAAAATGCAAAGTGTTGCTGCAGGACCACCAGCCACTTGATGACCCCTTGACGCTTGCTAACGAGGAACTCGAGGTGGTCGATCAATTCACATATCTCGGCAGCTGCATCAACAACGATGGGCGAATAAAAACTGACGTCAGCCCAAGCATTGCAAAGGCCAGAGCTGCCTTCTTGAACCTGCGGCATCTTTGGCGACAAAAGGGAGATCTTCTCCGGCTGAAACGCCGTGTATACAAGGCCACAGTGAGGGCCGTTTTGCTCCATGGGAGTGAGACTTGGCCTCTTCGGCTTGAAGATCTGAGGCGCCTTCAAATCTTTGATCATCGTTGTTTGTGAAGCGTTGCTGGGGTCGGATGGAACCAGCGTGTCCGCAACGATGTTGTGCGTAGGCGAGTGTTAGTATTAGTATTAGTAATACGCATGCGAGTTCCCTAGAACAACAGATAGCACTGAATATGTTGCTTTGGTTTGGGCACATGCTACGTATGCCTGGTCGCCGCTTACCTATGAGGGCCTTGTACAGTCTGCCAGGTGTAGAGTGGTGCAAGGCTCGAGGTGGACAGAAGTTGACTTGGCAGCGAGAAATGAAGTCAGTGAGGACGGATCTGGGTGCCGTTGGTCCGTCTCGCCTTCCAGGCTGGAGTCCACGTGACTCGCCTTATGCTTGGCTTGGGAATTTACACGACATGGCTCGCAACCGACACCAGTGGTGCGTCTGCTGCCGTCTCCTAATCGGATTATCTGTTTAAAGTGTGTTTGGTGCTGAGTTATCTGCGGGGTAATGGCTGATTATTACGCGGGGCAGTGAAAGCCGCAAGGAAGCTGTCTCGCTGATGCTGCCTTATCTTTGCACGATAGTCAGCTGTTTGTGACGGAATGTTGTCTACACAAGGTGTAGGCGCCTTGACCCTGAATGTTTGCTTAGGGCATCGGGGTTTTCAGGTCATCCCCCTTCACTCCCTCTTCTTATTCTTTATTTCATAGGTCCTCATGGTTGTATGGCAGCGAAGCATCAGTTCAGATTTACTGCTGTTGTTGGTTGTTTAATGGATTGGTGTCCTCCCATCGTCAGAGACAGTGCGTAGCGCTCGTGCTCTATGCCAATCGTGCTGTGAACTGATAACCCGTAGACCTCTTGTCTCCCATCACTAGGTTTTACGGGAAGAGGGCCATCGACCACTTCCTAACCTCCGAAGACGATGGACTAGGATACATGCATGGCGCCCACACCTGATAGGAGCACGACTCGGGTTATCAAGAAAGGCCTTCGATTAAATGTACATCTGAAAGTTAGCGGGTCAAGCACGTGGTTAGTTCACTGACTCATGCGGATTGCTGTTCTGACTGTTAGCTATGAGAAGGGCGTAACCCAACTTCCACCCAGCGGTCGCCACGAGGAAGCGTCCAGGACATGAGCCGATGGCACAACAGTAGCAGCAGTTGGTAGACCATCTGTCAGAATCTAGCCACCACATACCTTAGCGCACCATAGGCTCTTCCGCCACATTTTGATCACGACCCCTCTAATAGCACTCCAAAAGCCTTTCACAGATACGGATTGTATCAGAGACCAGTCCACTTGACTCACGGCTCGCGCTGGGCCGTCGAAGTCCTTTATCCAATAGTTGTAAGCTGGCTCCAGTTGACAACATTACAATAAAGATTGATCCATACTGGCCATGAGCATTTATTGGTTGCTTACTGCTAGGGGCTCTAGGACATTAATATCATACATAAGTTTTTCACAGCTCCCACAACCTCGCCGAAAATGGGCAGTATAATATTGTTAAAGCCCGTAAACTAGGAGGGATAGTACTAGAATTCATTTTTTTGTATGAATTCAAATATACCTATATAAAATCCGTATTCGTCTTCTACTCTTATTTTGCTTATTAATATACGCTAATCTTGGAAAAAGTGATTGAACTTCAATAGAAAATGTACAACGCTCCCTTAGGATACTCTGGTGATCTCACTTGCTATGATCGCTGCTGTGAGATGAACATCGAATCCCTCTGGTTACGGAGGCTAGAACAACCTGAGTTTCATGTTTGATATGATCCACAAAGGCTTCTTTATCTGATACGCCGAGGTTATACTTCAAGCTTTCCTCAAGTATGATATAAGGAACAGACAAAACACGTTGCCAATCAAAAAAGTACGAACTAGCCGGTAATGTTTTTTCCGTACTCGAGTTAACAGCGAAATGACAGTGAGGAAAGTGGGGAACAAGCTCAATATAGACGTGAGTATAACCACATTGTATGATGAACGACCGAGTGCCATTTTACAAATGACAAACACCTCTTCTGCCTCATATTTTGGAACCGCTGAGATATCGACTCTTGAACACTTTCCTTAGGAGCGGATTGAACGCACTAAAGAGACATAAACTATTCATTTATTTTTGTTTACTTATGTTAAAGTTATGTTAAAGTGTTATGTTAAAGTTTGTTGTTAATGTTAAAGCTACTTCTGTCCCGGGGGCGACACTCTAGGAACAGAGAAGTCCCGTTACTCAACGCTATTAATTGTTGTATTGTTTGAGCGCAATCAAATGATGATGAATCTGAAAATTATCTTCAGAACTGTCTAGCTTATTGATACTTCGAGCAGTCATCCGTTTTCGATACTTCCCTTGTACATTTTGGCCAATCGGTCTTTCTTGCGCACATATTTTATATTTTTCCTTACTCCAAAGTTGGCCAGGGCTGGATCGATCTCCTGAGGTGACGAATTGAAGCTTCCGACGCTAAAACTTATACCCATGCAAGGCGCATTCCCATTGATTCTCTGAGGACAAAAGTGCTTTACTCTATAAAACCAGTTCATAGTACAGGCTAGGTGGCTTGACTGTTCACAATATACATACAAAACAACAACCCTAAATATGAGTTACAAAAGTGATGGCTTACTTGCTTTGAAAGCCACACCGGCACCCGGTCAGATGGCATGTAGAACTACGGGTGAAGTTCATCAAGGAAATAACCTGCATGGAAGCAGGTCCCCAGGAGGCGGTTACATGGATGGCCGTATTACTTCACTTACAAGTGTCTATTTAATTACACTTATTATGTTTTAAACTACGCAAGATTTAACTAAGCAATTAGCCATGTCCGCCAAAAACTTGAGGGCTGCTTTGGGAAATTCGAAAAATAAAACCCCTGCTCCTTGCGATTCCGCCGAACACCAAGAATTGTAACAACCAGTTGGAATGTACCTCGCATCGACGAAGAAAATACCGTTGTTTTTTATTCGCCACAACTTCATATTGCCCATGAAAGAGCGTGGTACTAGCCTCACATATTTGATCTGTTTCAAATATGGACGCAGCTTCTCAGTTAAAGAAGAATATACTCATTATTAAGATAGCTCGTTAACATAAAGTCTAAGCACGACGGAGATGAGCGCGGCGTTAATTATGTCGGCTGGCGTATGTTTTAGGCTGCTGCACTTTCAAGTGCTAAGTCCATGAAGATTTTTGGCAGCAGCATAGATATGGATGCGAAAGTAAAGGATGCATTGTACGAACATTACATGAGTTGAAAAGGAGTTGTGTTTTCATGATTCGTAACACCTTTAATGACGATTGTTGCCATCTCCGGCTGAAATCTCCCTGCATTTCCGACCTGGCTAAGAAATGAGACGTTTTGCTCAGTCAGCCTTGTTCACTGAGAAGATTTGTTGCTTACATGAAGAAAAATAAATGTTCCTGAATATAGGTGGAACCAGGCATTGCTATAATCTGGGTGTCTAATTTTTGATATTTTTAAACTTTGCAGGAAAGTGCCTAAAGTAGAAGATACTCTCACTTCGAAATACTTAGCTCTGATTGCAGAATTAGCCTGAATATCTACTAATCCTAGCCGCAGGTTTTCTGCTGCTTTGCTAACATCTAAGGTGAACGGGGTTGGGAATAAAGCGATTTGCTTTACACAAATGACCAATCACAAAATCTTTGCCACAATTCTTTTGACAACGTTTTCATCTAACAACGGTGATTTCTATAAGCGTAGCTTTATAATGATGTGTTAGATTTCTTCACGCAACTGTGTGATGAGTGATTTTACTTTAAATTTCAAACGAATAGCAGTTGGTTATGCAGCAACGTCAACAGTAAAAGACCATTTTCCTATTTATATTACGTGTGTTGACGTTTCATTCCTCAAAACAATTATTTCTTGTCTCAACAAACAAATATTTTTCAGTACTTTGTGGCAGAACGACAAGCAGGATTCTGTCTAGAATGGAACATCAGTGTACTGAGTATAAACATTTAATATGGATACTTATCTCCATCTTCCAAAATGATAGCATTAACAGTACTTGAGAGCCCGATCTCTGATAAAGTTCACTGCCTTAGTGACCAAACCAAACACATAACCTACGTTTAAAGTATTTTAACACTACTTTTGCCGCTGAATAATGTGCAAATGATAAATCTGGGTGCGATTTTTCTATTTTCGTTAGTTACCCAGCAAAAGCCAGTATGTCTACTAACTTTATTCGCAGAACCGTCAGTAGATATGCATGCAGATTTACTCGAAACCAAATCATAGTCACGCTGCACCTGCTCGAATTTTCGAGCATGGTATGTTGTAGCGTCGTGCATTGGGATCAGTTCAATCGATCCTTTCTCTGTGAACGACGCAACTTTATCCAGTTTAGATTATAAAGACTGCAATTTTGGCCGTTACTTGACCAAATCACAGTATTCCTTGTGCTTGCAAACGTTTTCCGGTATTACATGCCTGGTGAAGAACAATAACGTTCCAAGATGCTCTACCCCCTGGTGTTGCTATCACCTCGAGGTTGCGAGTTGACCAGTGTCGCCAACATTAGAAACCGGCTCTCGACGTTAGTTCATCCAGCCACGAAACAATACTAGCATTTGAGCACCCAAATACTTTCCATGCCTATCCTAGCTCTGTGTTTACTGCCTGCGCTCTGTGTACTAATGCAGTTTCGGTCGTCACTGCATGACCCCACTATGTTTGAACACGTTTACGCACTCTAGCCTTTGCGTCGCTCATCAGTTTCGACAGTTTGAGCTCTACTCTACACAAGGACCGCTGACACCGTTGTGCTGCACTTCTCACAGTTAGCTGGGTAGCATCTGGCACTCGCTTATTCTGAACGCCCCTTTGACCCAGCTTACTCAGTTGACCTGCTTGCATCTTAGATAGTATGGGAACCACGCAGCATGCTGACGTTGATTCTTGGAATGCATTACCGGAGTACGTGGTGTCATCACAAACAGTGAAGGAGTAGAAGCATAAACTCCAAGCCCTTGGGCTACAGTTCCAATTCTTCCCGTTCACATATTAAATTTTTCTCTTAACTAATATTACTCGTTACTTTTATTTTTCCGATTATTTCCGCCATCTTTTACTTCGAATTTTTACTTCTACTTCACGTGGCAGTGGGGACTGCTAGTGCAGATCGCGTGGGCATAATTTATTTTGCCATGGTGTGGATCCTGTGCGTTGCTTTGGCTCTCCCAGATTGCCGAAATTGCCGTCGATATGTACCCTGGATCAACGACGCTTACACGAAGGAACATATACGGGAATTTCTTACTGTTTCAGTCCCACTTGAACTTGATATTGCATACATAATGCTCCTTCATCTCAGTTGGGCTAAACCGGTTTACAGTTAAACCAAATCCATTTTAATATGGGTAAAAGTTATTCCACTTTATTTGGTTTGTTCAATTATGTGATTGTGCTGCTTAATTTGTGTCCAATTTACGCGTTTGCTTTACCTCAAATACTCTTTTGGTTGTTTGAGATTCCCGGTGTGACTGCGACTTCATGCGTATGTTGACTAGGTGCTTAGCTGTCTAACATCCTCCACCTCGATTGCCAGCTCCAGGAAAAAAAATGAATCGTTGCTGGGGGGGGGGACGGAGCGCACTGTCCTGGTGGTCGTCCTATGCTCAAAAAGAAATCCCATGTACTCAGGGTAGAGCGGACTACGGCCCAGCCACCTTATTGTGTATGTCTAGTACGCATGATTCCCTACATAGATAACCAGGAATGCTGCTGCTGTGCATGCTGAAGCAGTGTGGGCCGAATCAGTTGATGACATGTGGCTCCCGGTCGTTTTCCTTCAGGGTTCACACTGGATATGGGGTGAGTGCTTGAAGCTGTGGGTGGTGCAGCGCATGCCACCCATGGTCCTTCTGCAGGCGCAGACGTCCCGTGGCAGTCCCCGTGAAGACCACATTTACAGGCAAAGCCGGAACCGGATGCCGCCAACCATGTAACCCATGCGGCCGTCTTGTCCGCAAGCTGACGACGCGGTTCGCCGTGGCTTTGGCATTGCTGTGCTTGCCATTGATTTAAGCGAAATACCAGCAAGCCTCCTTGCGTTGGTAAGCATTGCACAGCCCCGTGCCTTAGTTCGAGCTCATAATATCCACGAGATTTGTAACCCCATAAAGACATGGGGAGCGCGCTACAGGCGATTCAGGCAAGTTACCTAGCTGCCAGCTGTCGAGACGGTAATGTGTACAGAGTGCCCGTGGACTGAAACGTTGTATTTAGGCGGTTTTGATCTGTCTGCGGAACCTCTGGCTGCTACTTGAGAAATGTACTCGATCCGGTACAGCATGCTCTAGGCACGGAAGATGAATTCGGGGCTGTAGACGAATAGCACGCGAAGCTCAACCAGAATTATAAGCGCATCAACTGTTGCATACAACGGCGATGCTCCGAAAAACGGAATACCAGAAGGAGTGTGCGGGACCGAAGGGACTCTGTTGGGCTGCAGGACAGGAGCGAAGGCAGTCCGATTCAGGCGTATATAATAAAGCTCCTCCGCAAAAATCGTTGAACCGTCTAGTTCATCATGAACTCGTTACATACCGAGTTATTAAGGGAAATAGAACAGGCATTAGAAATAATGTCACGTTAAGTGGATCAGTACGGTTCCCTTTGTGTTAAAGTAAAGAAGTTCAACAACACCATTGCAAGCTATTTAGTTAGGTCACCTGAATGCACACAACTGAATAAATACCGTAAAACTCCGAAGCTGACCACCTATATATTCTAAACACCCTAAGTTTATCATTATTTTGTTTCTTGTTTGATAGTTCCCTTATAAACCTTATGCAACTAGGCCTATGTATGTTAACTACCTTCGTCCATTTCCTTGAGTGGTCAACGTACGGAGGTTTTGCTTAGTGTACTGTCGACAATGCGTGGCATGTCTGTGTAGGCGTGGTTGAAGGACACCGATCGATCAACAAATGTACAAAAATGTCACAAGGTTGCCAGTAACATAATGGATCTACTTAGAATACTTAAGTCTCTAATTACGGTTACATTAGCATGTAGTCAACAGATGTCTAGTTCACAGCCCTTGAGCCTCGCGTGATTCATCCTTAAATAATTAAATATATAGTATATCCCTCGACGGGGTGAGACACAGCCCAACTGAATGGGCTGATCAATTTGTAGGATGAAATCCCATAAATTAGTTAATCAGTCAGGGTTTATACAATGGATCCCAAATGGGTTTTTGAAGTGCCAGGCAGTTTGGAGGTATTAGAGATCTTAATGAGCTGGGAACAAGAATAAATGCAGATTTAACCAACAGTTTAACTAAGATAATACAACCATCCATGGAACTGTTCCGCAGGGGACCTGCTTCCATCCAGTGCATTCCCTCCATAGGTTCCAACTGCAATTCCATGCTCCGACTGGATGTGTGCCGGTGTAGCAAATAGGCAAGTAAGCGACCACCTGTCTCACAAACACTTATTAATGGGCTGTTTTCCTGCGTACATTTTGGACGATGAAGCTTCAGCCCGTTGCATCATGCAGATCATTCAAGGATGGCACTTTTTATTAAATGCTAGAGAGTAAGTGGCAGAATGGTTTGCGTGTGTATAAGTTTTTAGCTTGGAACCTGTAATCCGTCATCTCAAAGCATCAGCTCAGTAGTGGTCAACAATGAAGCATTTACAGTACAAAGAAGTAAAAATATGCTAATATTTACCATCTTTTGCTGTTAGGTTAATCACAAATTGATGGGACATTTTGGCGACTAAGGACGAGGGTACAGAGATTTCCAGAGAAAGAATTGAAACACTTAGTTTTAGAAGAAAAGTTAACACATGTGTGCCGCAGGTTTTCATTGTGGAAATATTGCTTTGTATATTTTCAGCTGCGTACTGCAGACGTATGAACTTATAACACCCTGAACACAACCGCATACAGTCACCGTGTTATCTGTTCCAGGCCCGCTACCACGCCAGAGCCAGTGTCACAAATACGTCTTTCTGCACACACATTTGAGCCATGTAGTTTGATGGCCGCGGCCTCAGCATAACGTAGAGTTAAGGGATTCATTGAGGTATGGATAACAGGAAAGCTGGTGCATCGTCTACAATGTTTGTCAGCCAGCAGCTGGCGGGCTGGCTGTTTGTATGGAAGTTCATTTCGCTTCAGTGGCTACGCATTCTGGGTGGCAGACGCAGACATTTGCAAAACGTGTATTAACGCACGCCGGCATGTGCTCCACGACGCTCAGCCTCAATTGTCGTTCCGTCATACTCACCTACTCGGTCTTGCAAATACATGTAAATGGGTATACCGTATGTTACAAAAGAATGGTCCGATGTTCCTCAGTTGCTCGTTGAACCATCTGCATGCGTTACTATGATACTGGAGCACACTAATTTGCCAACTGTCCGATGGTAGATGTTGGTCTGCCATGGTCTGCTCATATATACTGCATAAGGTTTGCTTTCCCGACTAAATTAGTGCGATGGGTAATGGTGCCAATAGTGCGTCTGGGTAGAATGAATGCTAAGAGAATTGCAAAAGAGAACAGGAGAAACATATACGGTGGGAGTCAGCTATATTTATGGATGGATCTCCTCCCGATATACCCGTTTGTACTGAAACCTGGTTGTCTCAGACCATCAAGGTGCTAGAGTACATCGATCTGACTAGGCACTGTTTGGGCTCGATCGTTCAGCTTTCCGGCAGGGTGGAGTTGTCCCTCTTTATATTAACTATAAATTTGATGTCGGTAGACAAAACAGCTGAAAATACGTAGGCTGCGTTACTCGCTTCTTGCAAACCAGGTCAGATACTTCCGGGCAAATCTTACGTTACCACGGCATATATTGTTGCATCCATTTGCGGACATCCCCGCGCATCAAGGGTCCTCTATTTTTGACATCGAGTTTTTTAAGTCCCTCGCTTTTATAAGTGCTATTACTTACAGCCCCCCGTCTGCGTGCTAGTGATCAAGTTTGTTTGCGCTTCCTTTAAACTCTGTCTAGAAGTCACCAATGTGCAACCTCACGTGAAATATACCATCCCGATGTGGCATCCCCAGCGTAAACAAGGTCGCGTTGCTCGCTAAATCCAGAGACGAAGGGAATCCAAGCAGGTTAAGAGCCTACCTTATGTATCTACGAGTTCGTATTAAACTCCATCTGGATGTACAGTGATCGGCATCGGCGCCTTCGAAGGGTACTCATGGTCGAGTGCATCTGTTACCTTGTGATATCTCACCAAAGCCTGAAGAATCCTAGTGACATTTGCTGCTCCCTCCTGCAATTCATTCATAACACTCACCTGAGAAGACCTCAGCTAAACTTTGGCAACGAAGTATATCCAGACGGAAAGCTGCCTTAACTTCTTCGCCCTCTGAGTGTGCTGACCATGGGATGTCATTCACTGGTACGCAATCTCGGTCCACAATACACTAGGGAATAAACTTTAGTCACGTCACGAGACTGGGGTTGCACGTAACTGGATGACACCTGTGTGTGCACTATTTCCAGTGCTGACACAGCGAACAGACAGAGATCACTGTGGTTAGCTTAATAATCTGCGTCAGAGCGATGTATTCATCGATCGTGCCAAAACAGCCATGGGCTGGATCAGTGTGGCGAATGCATTTCTCATGTCGTGTGGGTTGGTCTGCCTACCCATCCATCGTCACAACACCCGTCGGAGGATGCTGGCATGCTGGCCTGACATTCCAAAAGCGTTGTGGCACCTCATGTCAGACTTGGTCTGTTTGTCCAGTCCTCCTCAGAACCCCAGTACTGAGGATGCAGGTCCGTTGGCCTGGCATTCTGACATCAATGCAGCCCGTTATACCTCTGTGACTGGGTGAGCGAAATTTTGGCAGACCGTCCAATACCGTTGGACAGTTAGCACTTGGTTAGTGCTCTCCCGTGTCACCGTAACGCCTGCAAGTTTTTCACCTAGCAAGTGAGGGACATCGGATCATTCTTTTGAAACATACATTAGTATATGTGAAAGGCTTGACAGTGACAGTGGCGGGTTAACTAACCGAGTAGGAATACGCTTCGTTGTGTAGATTAGTACTGCTTCCGCCGTAAGATATAAGTGCGTCACTGAGGATTTTGATCGGCGCTGAAGTAATTGGTATACGTCGTCTACCTTGAATGGAAGTTGCAGAGTAACACTCCGGCCAGGGTTTTATACAGTATAAAGACCAAAAAGGATAAACTAAAGGCAGTTTCTAGCATCACTGAAGTTAAGAGTGCTTTATCCTCAATAACGACGAACCATAACCACCAGAACTGGACGAGTATTAGTACATTAAGTTCCAGACAATCGGTGGCAAAGCAAATATTCATTATTGATCGTTCAGTAGAGACATAAAAAGAAATAAGTGATGTGCGGATGATTATAGAAAGTTAACGTAAAGCAGGTTTCAAGTGATAGTGAACATAAAACACAGAGAGATTAATTATCTTCAACAAGCGATTCCCGTGCTCTTTTTGTTTCTAATATGACCCGGTCCTTCCTCGATTAATCTAGCAACGTTTATTTGAAAACGTAAGATCTGTTTCACTTTTCCCGGTGTAAGGCAAACTCTAATCCTTTTGTAGAATGCCCTAAAGTTGTTCGTACACTGCTTAAAACTATACGGCCTATTCCATATCAGGCGGAATCTAGCAAGATATAAGTTCTCTCTGACTGTGGTCCTAAAGGGAGGTACTTCAACCTACATACTGTATCGCGTATTTCACATCTGGTTTCCAACCGAAATTGCATAGAGTGGTCTTTAGCATGCACTTTATGCCACACAAGCCTATGTAGAAATGTAGGACTTAAACGTAATTTGCGCAGTCATAAAGGTTCAACTTTTAATTCATTGCAAGAACAAGTGTGGGGTACCAAAGATGCTTTTATGGGGGCTGCGTTGTACATTTTCCATAGCATTCAAATCACATTCACTTAGACTACTGAACGCAACGCAACGGTATTCTAACAATGGTCTTATACTGACGTGTCGTGTCCGTCGCCCAAATTCCGTACACTACGATGAACCGCAGTTACTTCAGGTAATACTTCAGTTAGGTAGTGATGCAGATGCAGTTCTTTTGTCAGCCATTCGCCTCCGTACCATCACATGTACTGATCGAATGTTTCCAGATGTTCCTTGGAGCGAACGCCAGAAAAGCAAACAAAATCCGGATGACTTCCCTAGACAACCAGACGCAAAATCTATGCTTGTTCAGGGTGTTTCCGAGCTCCAGTCACTAAGCGAGCTAGAGGTCAAAGTGCATGATTGGGATGAATGACGTTTTATACGTGAAGTATTCTCACTCAAAAATGTCATCGCTAATTCGGCATCAAGGTTACCGCTATCACCTAACTACAAAAGGTGTGGTCCCGAGTGATGAAAGTATCGTCGCACTCCGAAATGATGGCAGAACATGTGACCAAAATGGGGCACAAAAAGCGTAACATCCTGCCATCCGAAAAACATATGGAGACAAGGGTCAGCATAGACCCTCACCGGAAACCAGCATACAAAAATGCGCTTCTGACCACCGATGCCCTCCTATGCCTGTATAAAAAGGCGCCAGGTCTTCTCAGCAAGTTAACAGAACTTCGTATTCTTCAGGTCTCCATGTCTTGGGACCTAGTTATGATCACCGAAACATGGCTGAACACGGAGGACACCGTTGCTGAGGTTGCACTACCCGGCATGACTTCCATACGAAACAATCGACCTAGAAGAGGAGGGAGAGTGCTCCTGTATTATCAATCCGACCTGCATGTTGATGACCTTCAGGACTCAGAAAAGATGGTCCTCGATTCTCTTTGGTGTCGTATGCACCTAAGACGTGGTGATGTGTGTTTACTAGCAATAGTTTACCGCCCACCCAAATTCCATCTTGGAAATGGAGCAATGCCTAGCCTCTGCGATGAAACGAGCCTCTGCACGACCATACAGTCATGTCTTTCTGGTGGGGGACTTCAACCTACACGCAATCAAAGTTCCAGCATCGCACAGCGAACACTACAAAGCGGATTTACAAGAGGTGATCGCCGATGTACCTCTGTACAACCATGTCACCTCTTCCACGCGATTCTGCACGGGTGACACACCATCTGTTTTGGAACTTGGGCTCTCCAAGGAGGAACTATTAGTCCACACCGTGACCATAGATGCACTACATGACCGCAGCGATCACGTGATTTTGCTCTTTCGTTACATCTGTTACTCGGAGTACATCATTGAGAATAACGTGAAAACGTATGTCGGTACACATGGCATTATCGCGTCCAACCTCGTTCAAGAAACCGACTGGTCCTTCCTGGTCGAGCAGCCGCCCGAATTCGTTTGGATTGTGATTGTCCCCCAATTTACTGAGCTAGTGACACATGCGTCAGAAAGCAAGGTCCTTCGCTGAAGCAAGTGAGCTTGTTCCTGTGGAGCTGTACTAGAAAATGTATGTTCTTAAGTGATTCAGCTTGGCACGCTTACAAAGTCTGTCCAAGTAACCTGACTTAGGGTGCTTACACAACTCAAAGAAGCCACTGCGCCAAGTTGATCCGCGAAGACAAACTCTAGCATCAACAGAACTTAGCGACGAAATTCAGTGCAAATCCCACGTTGTTGTATAAACACGTCAACAAGCACCACAGAGTGCAGCGCGGGATCGCGGTTTTATGTGCAACGGATGGTCTTGCGCAAACCGCACAAGATGCAGCCAACGTGCTTCACCAACACTTCATCCATACTTTCCGGAGTGAATCAGTATTCCACACGCTCTTGACACAGCTTCCATCGCCATCAGGGTTAAACCACGTATCGTTCACAACAACCGATGCAATGAAAACGATAACGTCATTGCGCGTGCACAGCTCACCTGGCGTGGACGACATCAAACCGAAGGCATTGGACAAAACGGCCATGAAGCTTGCCGTACCATTAGCTCGGTTCTTTCAACGTTGTCTCGACAAAATGAACAATGGAACAATGCTTTATTACGGGTAAAAAGCATCGCTTAGCAAGTCCCGTGGGATGGAAATTATTGCGAACATAAATTGCATAAGAAAGTGAAAAGCGTTGTGGTGGACTCACCATTGACTTATGTGGCATAGCGGAGATGTTCGCGTATTAAAAGTACAAATCCATCAATCCATTGGTTAGGCATTTGGCAAGACACTGATTGATTGCGTTTTGCAGCCCCTGGCTAACAAATCATAAAATTACAGAAGAGTAGTAGGGGAGTTGTATGGTATAGGTAGAATTTCATCACATCTAGGCTCACTCAGACAGCCGCCACAAGCCCGGAAAAGCACTGTACGCGCGTTTCATCCTTTCGGGAATCATCAGCAGTGCGCATTCCATCGGACCCTTGGCAGGGCTCGAAACCGCAACTCGACTGTTGCCAGTCCGTGGTTGAGACCACTGAGCTACGGGGGACAGCAACGACCATCGTGAATAAGTTACTAGATGTGATATAGCGCCGCTCACTATCCACTGACTTACACGTTACTGCCGTGCAGAGGACAGGGTAGCCCCCTCACCAAGCGACGAGCTTAACAAACTTAAGCCGCCAATTATCTTATGGCATTATAAGCAGTTTGTTCTGTGTACTGATTACAGAAGAGTAGTAGGGGGAGTTGTATGGTATAGGTAGAATTTCATCACATCTAGGCTCACTCAGACAGCCGCCACAAGCCCGGAAAAGCACTGTACGCGCGTTTCATCCTTTCGGGAATCATCAGCAGTGCGCATTCCATCGGACCCTTGGCAGGGCTCGAAACCGCAACTCGACTGTTGCCAGTCCGTGGTTGAGACCACTGAGCTACGGGGGACAGCAACGACCATCGTGAATAAGTTACTAGATGTGATATAGCGCCGCTCAGTCGAGTTGCGGTTTCGAGCCCTGCCAAGGGTCCGATGGAATGCGCACTGCTGATGATTCCCGAAAGGATGAAACGCGCGTACAGTGCTTTTCCGGGCTTGTGGCGGCTGTCTGAGTGAGCCTAGATGTGATGAAATTCTACCTAAATCATAAAATGAAATGTAAGTGAGACAATGCATCGTCAACACGTTTTAAATATCGCCAGACTGGGAGCAGAGACGACATAATTAGGGAGAGCGTTCCAAGGCTGGCACATGCGGTGAGAAAAGAAATTTCTACGGCATTCAAGCCGGCTATAATGAATTGTCAATTTCGGAGGGTGACCTCTTAGTTTAGTGTTGTGGTTCAATTCCAGTAGCGGACAGCAAATGTGGTTCGGGTTCTTCAGAATCTGGTAAACCATTATGAGATCCCCCGCAAAAGCCGATATCGACTGCTGTACATTCTTAGAGATTTCAGTCTAAGCTGATAGGGCAGATGAAAGAGGCCCCTGACGTCCTTGGTTGCCCGTCGTTGAGGATCTCGAGAGCAACGAGATCCTGTTTCTGCCGCGGCTACCACGCCTGAATAGCATATTCCACGTGAGGTCGCACGTAGGCGTTAAGCATTTGGGGAAAGATTGAGGGTTCAAACCGACCGAAGGCTCTGCGAAGAAGGCCGAAGTGTTGATTTCCGGTTCTCGTCGCCTTCTGTGGTTGTTTTAAACATCCGAGATCTTCCTGTACCAATACACCCAGGTCCCGCTTCTGAGAAACCTTCGCCAAGGTGTGGTCTCCAATCTTGTAAGCGCTCACCGGCTAGTGACACAGATGCATCACTTTGCACTTAGCCATGTTCAATTGAAGCTTGTTCCTCTTTGACCATTCGTAAATGCAATCTAGGTCATGTTGGAGCAGATCGTGATCTGGCTTGTTACTAATCGCCCGCCATATCTTGACATCATCGGCGAAAAGCAGGAAGTTTGAGGAGATGACTCTTGCCAGGTCGTTGATAAACACCAGGAATAAACGCGGTCCCAGCACTGATCCTTGTGGGACACCGCATTCCACCTCAATTGGGTTAGAAGGTGATCCCCCAACACGTATTTGAAGCTTTCGTTGGTAAAGGAAGTTGCCAATCCAACCAAGTACAGGATCTCCGATTCCGTAACGTCGTAGTCTTTGAAGTAGGATGCGGTGATCAAGGCGGTCGATAGCTTTGGTGAAGTCCAGATATATGACGTCGACTCCGACCCCATCATCGGCCACTTCCGTCCAACTACCTCGTGCAATCAGTAGGTTGGTAGGGCATGATCGGTGTTGACGGAAGCCATGCTGTTCCGGTACCATGTGGAAACATGGAATAGTCACACCTAATCACAAAAGTGGTAATGGTTCGGAGTCCTCGAACTACCGTCCAATCACTCTGCTTCCAGTTTTATCCAAAGTAATGGAACATATAATTGCAGTGCTGCTCATGGGACATCTTGAGAGCAACAACATCCTAATGTCACAGCAACACGGATTCCGCCGAAATCGGTCCAGCACTACAAAATTTCTGCTAACCCGAGCAAGCTGGGCTGAGTCAGCTGATGTCAGAGTGGGAGTCGACGTTGTCTACCTGGACTTCTCGAAAGTGTTCGATCGTTTGGAACACCGCGTTCTCCTGCACAATCTTCGAAGCTATGGAATCGGTGACCTTGTGCTCGGTTGGATCGGCAACTTCCTCGCTCAACATTAGCTGAATATGAGAGTCCGCAGCTTCACTTCTCATCCAATAGACGTCCAATGTGGCGTGCCTCAAGGACCGGTACTGAAGCTACGTTTATTCCTAACGTTAATTAACGATCTTGGCAGTGTATTGCAGTCAAATTTCTTACTATTTGCAGATGATAACAAAATTTGGCATGATACCAGGACATCGGATGCTCACATGGCATTAGAGAGCGAGCTCGATAAGGCTTATGCGTCGTCATCAGATAATCGGCTCCAGTTCAGCGTGACCAAGTGCAAAGTCGTAGGCTTAGGCCATCAGCTTATCTATGAATATCGACTTGGGGACCAGCAGTTACAAGTTACTTCCCAAGAACACGACCTCGAGGTGATCGTGTATTATGATCATGACAGCACAAGACAGGCTGAAAAGGCATCAAAAAGCTGCAGTCAACATCTTGGACTCTTAGGGAGACCTTTAGGCAATCGGGAACCCTCAAACGTTCCGCAAATGCTGAACGCCTACTTGAGGCCTGACGTGGAATATGTAATCCAGCTCTGGCGTCCCTGGCGCAAGCGCGACGACGATACAATTGAAACAGCCCAACGTAGAGTGACTAAACTCGCTAGAGGATTGTTTCACCTCTCTCACTAGCGCAGACTGCAGTCCCTGAGATTGTACAGTGGTGAGTATCTACGTCAGCATGGAGATCTCATCATGATTTACTTAATACTGTGGCACCTAATTCATCCATGTTACAAGCTGTTACAACTGAGGCAAATAGAAACCCGAAAGGCAAACATCTCAAAATGGCTACGCTCTACAGTTGACTTGATTGTCGACGAAAAGTTGTCTCCCTCCGCGTGTCCCGAGACTGGATTGCCCTTCCGACTCACGTCAACCTCGCCACTACATTAACGCTTTTCAAAAGACGTCCTGATGACATGCTTTCCAACGTACATTACTTGATATAGTCCGTTCCACTAGGAGGACGAAATAACGCAGTCCTACCCATGTGCTTAACGGCACTCTCAATAACTTGGCGGTAAGGATAAATGCAGAATTGTCCATGTGATTAGCCTGGCTAACCCGAATAAAAAAGTAATTCCGTCGACACTAGACGGCTATATTGTTCCTTCAATTTTAAGCAGTTACCTCTGAGCTGCGTGTTGTGGCTAAGTTTCAGCAAATGGCGGCATACGTGGTTGGAATCACTCAATATCTGATACGCTAATATGAAATCGTCGCCCAACCTTCAATAACGTCCGCTGAAAATTCCCAGCAACTTCAGCCTTCGGTGGTAAAAGTAATAGTGCAGGCCCTTTACCTTCTTTGTTGCTCTCCGTTGTGGTGCCTCTATCGCTTCTAGGTCACGCTTCAACCAAGGTTGCCAAGCTTGGAAAGCGTATTCAACATGCGGGCGCACGTAGGAATTGTGCATCATTGGGGAGATTGATGGGTCAAATCTCCCGAATGCCCTTCGCAGCATGCCGACGTGTTGGTTGCCTCTTTTCGCAGCTACCACAGCCTGTTTTGAACAGTTGAGGTCGCTATGTACGCGCACACCAAGATCACGCTCCTGGGAGCTGGTCTGCAATCCGTTTGTCCCAAGCAAATAGGTATAGTTATGTCTATGGCGTAATTGTACAACGCGACATTTGTCTAGGTTGAATGGTAGGGCATTTTGAACTGACCAGTTCGACACTGCGTTAAGATCGTGCTGGAGCCGTTCGTGGTCGTTCTGTCCTCTGATCCTTCGCCATATCTTGATATCATCAGCGAAAAATAGGAAATCGGAAGCAATTGATGTTGCCAAATCGTTAATGAACACCAAGCATAGGGGATGTTCAAGAACCGAGACTTGTGGTACTCCACACGCCACAACGATTGCATCGGACTCTCACCAATAGCCATCGTTCGTGTAGAAAAGTGCTAATCCAACTCAGGATTGGGTCACCAATGCCCTAGTTCCGAAGCTTCTGAAGGAAAATTCGATGAGCTAAGCGATCAAATGCTTTTGTAAAGTCCAGGTAGATGACATCGACTCCTATTCCATCATCAACAGCTTCAGTCCAGCTATAACGTGCAGTTAAGTGATTAATATTACACTAATGCGTTTGAGGAAAGCCATGTTGCTCTGTGGCTATTAAGTAGTGGCTTTCTAGGTACTGCATCAGCGCATCTGCGATGATTGATTCCATCACTTTGGATAGTACAGGAAGTAGTGTTATTGGACGGTAGTTGGCAGGATCAGTGCGGCCACCCCCTCGCTTCCTCCTCTCACTTCCATATTTGGGGAATATGATTCTCTTCTAGACATCGCTGATAGAAAATAGCCAGTGGTTCTGCTGGATCACTAGCTACCGCCTGCAGAGCCTCCGGTCGGATGTTGTCGACTCTAGGAGAACTGTGGATACGCAAGCATAACAACTGCTTCAACACAGCTACCGCAGTGAAAATGATGATGTCTACACCCGATGGTGGAGTAATAGAAATGAGGAGAATGTTCGGGCTCGTTCCCTGCTGGAAAGTTTGGGAGTAATGAAGTCGTAGGAGATCGGTTGCTTCCATTGCTGATGGCGTGCACCTATCAGCCATGAGTACAACATTTCCCGGCCAAGTTGTCCTTTTGGGAAACAGAAATAACCTGAGGGGGCATTCAACATGAGTCTACTCAATTAATTTGTTCCGTGCGTAGGAGCTGAAGCGTCCCACCTGCACCCCTATGATTTAGTGCGTCTGAGGTCCAATTGGCTGAAGGCGACGAGCTATACACGCACACCTACACATCTGCACAAGTGACTGGCGTACGCACGGAACAAATTAATTGAGTAGACTCATGTTGAATGTTCCCTCAGATTATTTCTGTTGCCCAAGAGGACAACTTGGCCGGGAAATGGTATAGTGCTGGAACCCCCCGCTTCACCTTTCGAAGGCGGTTAACGTGCCTGTACAGATGTTTGCGGTTCGCGCAGAATCGCCTCATTAACTCCTACTGATGAGTGACCTTGCCTTCGCGGATCAGTTTCACACAGAAGTTACGATGTGTCACGTATGTAGTCCAGGTTTCGGTATTCGAGCAGTCCTTGTGATCTCGCCATGCCAAATCCCTCCGGGACATACATTTACGTGTTCTGCTCCTCAGAAATGACTTATGCTTGCTTTTTTTGCTTGGAAGGACTTCTGTTCAGATGCTTGCGCAACCAGTGTGCTAAACGTCCTTGTACGGATTTCCCAGGCAACATCTGGGGGGAATTCCGTTAAGAAAGTCCAAGATGTAGCGTTAACAAGTGTAGATAACACATTGTAATGGGTGACGGTATGCACTTTAACAACCTCCTTTGCAGGGTACTCTGCATAGCATATATAGTCAAGGAGTAGAGTAACATGATCCCTTCGACCCAGTTGTGTGCTTGTAACTATCCCGTCAACCGTGAGTTCTTCGTTAGTTTGCACGCGATCCAATATCGACGGCTTGTTAGCAGTTCGAAATCTGGTGGGAGAGGTTATATGGTTGTACAGAGGGTGGTTAGCAGGTTGCTCTTTCTTGCAAGTTTTTAACGGCGTACCTTCGGTTGCGGGCTTTTCTATGTCGTGCACGTTAATGTCTTCAGCGATAAGAATGTGGGTGTAAGACTTGTTCAAATCAAACTGAAAAACTGGTTCAGTTTGGAGTCCATTTCCGACTTTGATTTTGGTGGGCGATAAATCACGGCTAGTAGACATGTATCCCTGTTTCGCATAGGCTGCACCAAAGCCAATCAGGAGCTCGGTTTTCCGAGTGATCGATAACTTCACATCGGAGGTTGGTATTGTAGTAAAGAATCACACCGGCAACCCTTCCGATTCTAGCCGTCCGAAGCAGCGACATACCGGATAAATTGATCTCAGAATCGCTTGTCTCAAAGTTTAACCATGTCTCTGTACTAATGACGAGGTCCCGCGGTTGTGAGGCATGGAGTTCTCTAAGTTCGGCCAAGTTACTTAGAAGGCCTTGAGCTTTGGTGTACATTCAATACAGGGCTTTTGTTGTTAGGAGTGTGTCGATGGATGCCAACTTTGTGTTAGTTATTAAGCCGGCCGTTAGGTGACCAACCATTAATCGTTTTTTGGTTTATGTATTTCAGTCAACTTGCATGGCATTGTTGAGCATTCCTGAACAGTCGTTTCATTCGTGCTGTTCTCTGTCCTATTGTGTGCCGTGGGCGCTGTTTTGTCGATCTCACCGCGGGACTGTAGAGATAAAAGAATTTGATACGTTCGCAAGTTCCATCGAATTGCTTACGACATTTGGTCGTTCGCCTGTTGCTTTTAGCCGGATCTCTGTTGGCAACCTAGCTAGAAACGTGAACCAGCAATCCAACAGAACGTGCGTTATTCCCTCGGAGTGTTGTATTATTTTCATGAACCTTGGACCGCAGCCCTGATAGTTAGGTGATGATGGAACTCTTGTCAGGTATTTGGCAATAACGTTGGCAACAGAGAGTGCTTCACGGATGTAGCACCACTGCTATCTGTCATGTTTTTGCGCATCATGATCAGAAGGATGCAGAAGCTCGGGAACACCATGAACAAATATTGTATTCGTGCTATCCCTATTAGGAATGTCGCGTTGGTCAACTGCTTCTTTTAGGCGATCTTTCCAGGGTAGATCGGGTAATGTGCGCACTCCGCTCCGTGAGTTGCGAAGACGAACTGTTGAGAGCAGGACAGCCTCTGTCTCATCTGTTGAGTGTAGTGTTACTCGAAGAATTCTAGGTTCATTAGATTGCACTGAGGTCAGGTGACACGCTGCGCGTTGCAGCCTTGCAGGCTCAACCCGAATACCAATCGCATCGCAGGTTGAACTCCACTGGTTGCGATCGTTTTGCAACTGGCCTTTTATTGTGCCAGAGCTAGACTTGGGAACATTGGTGCACACGAGATGTAACGCAGCGTGGTTTTGTCTAGCGAGTGTTGGCTTTATATTTTTGCCGGCAATTTGGGTTGTTTAAAAGACACCACTGGAGTTGACGGTGAAAGCTGCTTTGCGCCACGCGTGCTCTGTACAGAAGATGGACCTGTATGTCGCTGTCAGTGTGTTTATCGAGGCAATCGATGCGTACGTTGCCTGCTTGTTATCTGCACCGGATTGCCTTCGGCTCTGAGCTGTCGGTGTCATGGCTAAATCTCCAAGCGAAGCGTCTATGATAGGAGAAGTGGAAGCAGGAATGTTTGAGGCTTGTAAACTTATGGAAGTGAGGTGACCCAGTGGATTTAGAGTCACTGAAGCTGCAGTGCGCTTTATCACAGATGTTGCAGTGCGGTTTGTCACAGACGCTGCAGTGCAGATGTAGCTAAACTGGATTAATATATCACATCCGTCAAATGAATAAACAAACGAATGAGCGTTGTCTTTTCCTTTTTTGCTCATGCACGTACTGAACTATAACAGCTGTCTACACTATTTTGCGTGTGCACTTCCAATCAGCACCTCAAACTATCTTTATGCAACAGTGCATTTAACTCGGTGGACGTTTGAAATAAACATTTACTTATTCGATGATCCTTCAAATTTTAATTTTTACTCCAACCATCCTACTGGACTTTACAAGCACATGTTATTTTACCCTTGACAAATCATTGTTCATTTTTCATTGATTTCCTATTCCACCATTCTTGACAATGTCATCGTTAGTACCCGAGTACTATGTCCCATTACTTGCACCGCTTTAGTAACAACATAGTTCGCATGTTCGCTGAAAGTTAGGGAGCTGAAAATCCTCATTCCTAAATCCCTGACAGAAGAGCAAACTGGAATGGGATTAGGATGAAGTGGAAATAATGCCTCCTCTACATGTTATACGTAAGTCACGATATTGCAGTTTGATCTGGAGTAGTGCAACTGTCACTTTGCAGCCCAGCCCATCACTACTGAAGGTAACATTTAATAGCTGTGACCAGTTATGCATTAGGATACGTGGAACAAATACACTACTTTCAAACCATCTGCAAATAATTGTGCCTTTCCGAAGCTATGTACATTAAGAAGAAAAGAAGACCTAAAATGTTGCTTTAAACTACGCCACTAGTAGCTGACTGATTTGGCAGTATCAAATTCCGCATAGCTTATTCGTTGCCTTCATAGGAGCACCGCTTATTTTGTCCTTAAACCGTTCCTCAAGAAAACAACATTTTGGCTCTATAATCTGCATCTTGTGTTCCCATTTTCTAGTTCTTCTGTCAGTCGTCCGATTCCTATTAACTGAGTCGGTGCTTTGATACCAACAAGCCACCACTACATTGCTGCAAATGCTTAATAAAACACAGTAAGCTAACAGCCGCGAAATCGCCCGAACTACATCTTTATGCATGATGCTTATGTAATCATCACTGTCTGATCTATTCATGCATTGCCGTTTGTCCTATTCGCGACTGCCATGGGAAAACGTATTTGCGAACTCTGGTAACCTTTATAAGACCCTACAAATCGAACACGTACTAACTAGATATATCCGCTAATCGAGCTAGTATTTGTGTTTGCAATTACAGTACTGAGTGGTAGAAAGATCTGAGCCTTTACCAAGTTCATCGTATTCTGGCCCAGTCAGATAAGTAACAACACTTCTACAAAATACTCAGATGCCTTGTGCAATTGATAATCGCTAATCGTGCGCATCCGCTGGGTCTTTCCGAATCGAAACCCAGGACCATACTCTTATCACCGTCGGTCTGATCCACTAAGCCGTGCGAAATAGCGACGGAGCACTGAAGATGATTGATAACTGCGCATTAACGGGGCATATTCTCCAGGACAGTAAGTTATCAATGTGCAGAGCCCTAGGTTGTCCCTAGGACACTGCTTCCAGTGCTAGCCGTCCGTATAATCTAAAGGGTATATAAGCTAATTATTTAATAATTATAGATTATCTTAGATTACATTGCGTGAGCAAAATGAAAACAAGCTGCTCCCCTCAGGTTCATGTGATGCATACATCCGGTTTGAGGGCACTATTAATAAATTCCCAAGTATCACATATTGGGCAACGGAGTGCTAAGAGCTAAGGAGCACATCAAATCCTTTTAAAAAAATATCCAAATTAGTGTAGGAGAGAGCTGCGTTTATGTGAGAGTTCCAGGGCTGGCAGACCCGAAAAGCGAAGCACTTCCGTCGACAATATTGACGGCTGTAGTATTGGCTCAATTTCAGGCATTTACCTCTGGCTTGGTGTTGTGGCTAAGCTCCGGCAAAGGGAGGCATGAGTGGTTGGGGTCACTCAAAATTTGGTAAACTGTTGTGAGAGCGTCGTTTAGCATTTGCTATCATTCGCTGAAAAAGCCCAGGTACTTCAGTGTTTTTCAGTAAGTTTGATTGAGTAGACGCTTAACATTCTTTGTTGTCTTTCGTTGTGGTGCCTCTAAAACTTCTAGGTCATGCTTCAACCAAAGTAGTCATGCTTGGATGGAGTATTCAAGGTGAGGGCGCAGGTTAGGGTTGTGCATCATCGAGAATAATGATGTATTAAATCACCCAAATGCCCCTCGCACTAGGCCGTTGTGCTAGTTGTCTCTTTTCAAAGCCATATCAGTGTTTTGAACAGCTGAGCTCACTCTGTACGAACGCACCAAGACCAAGTTCGTGGGAGCTGGTCTGCAATATGTGTGCTCCAAACCATTACATGCTGCTATTCTAATGGCGTAGTTGAACAACACCACATTATTCTCTATTGAATGGTATAGCATTCAGAGCTGACCAACTCGAAAAGGAGTTAAGATCGCACTGGAGCTCTTCCTGGTCGTCCGATCCTCTTATCGCTCACCATGTCTTGATATCATCTGCGAAGAGCAGGTAATCGGAACCAATTGACATCGCTAACTCTGTCATCAAAACCAAGAATACGTGCGACCGTAGCACTGAGCTATGAGGTATACCGCACTACGCCTTAATTGCGTCTGATAGGCATTCTTGGACTTTCACTTCCAACCGAGGATCAAGTAGAAAATTGCCTATCCAAAGCAGGATATGGCTGAGACGCCATAGTTCCGAAGTTTGTGAAAGAGCACTTGATGATCTGAGTCACTGAATTCTTTGGTGACGTTCATGTAAACGATAACATCTCTCGCTACACCAACCGCTGCGGTCAAACTACTGCGTGCAATTAACTAATTAGAGTAGTGCATGAGCCATTTCAGCATGCCATGTTGCTCGGTAGCTATTGCGGTTGTTCAGTTACTGTATCCGTGCATCTGCGATGATTGACTCCATAAATTTAGTAAACAAGGAAGCAATGTTATCGGACGGTAATTAGTAGGGTTAGTGCAAATACCCCCTTCTGAACAAGTATGATGACCCCTCGCTTCCATATCAGTAACATTGTATTCTCCTCTAAAATGCGCAGAAAGGATGTGGTCAGTGGTTTTGCTAGATCACTGGTTACTGTCTGCATAGCCTAGTGCCTAATGTTCTCGACTCCAGGAGAAATGTAATTAGGTAGGGATAACATTTTCTTCTACGCAGCTTCGGCAGTGAAGATGATGTTGTGTAATCCTGACGGTAGAGTGAAGAAAAGGAAGTGAATATTTGAGCTCGTTATTTGCTGGAAAGTAAGGGAATAATAAAGCCGTAAGATATCGGCTGCTTCCATTGCTAATCGGGTGTACCCGTTAGTCCTAGCCAACGCTGTGATTCCGCGCTGCTGCCTTACGGAGACTACTGGCGTGTCTGTATTTGGAGTTTGCGATTCGAGCAGAAGCGCGTTATTAAATCCTGCTGATGCATAATCTTGTCCTTGCGGATCAAGTTCACGCAGAATTTACGCTGTGCCTCGTATGCACTCCATCTTTCGGCATTCGGATATTGCTTTTAGGGTTAGCCATCCCAAATCCCTCAGGGAGGTATGGTTGCGTGTTCTGCTCCTTGGAAATAACTTGCTTTTGCTTTGGCAGTGAAAGGAGTTCTGTTTCGATATATGCGCTACCGGTGTGCTGAACTTCGTCGGGGAAGTTTCATGGGCGATTTCGGGGGGTATTCAGCTAAGAAGGGTCCAAGATGTTTCCTTAACAATCGTGTATGAAACGTTGTAGAGCGTGACGGTATCTTTCATCGTTCTCCTTGTTGGGTATATCGCATAGGATATATGCTCAACAGTAGAGTGACACAGTCACTGTGACCGAAGAATGTGCTTGTAACTATTCTGTCGACTATTAGATCTTCGTTGATGAGCACAGTGGTCAAGTAGTAGTTCGAAACCCGGTGGCAGTGGTGACTTGATTGTACAGAGGGTAGCTGGAGATTAGTCTAGGCAAACAGGATTTAAACAGTGCACCATCGGTTGCTGGCGTTTCCAGGTCGTGCACATTAAAGCCTCCCGCGATGGGAACGTGGCAGAAGATTTTAAGATCCTTACTCCACCCATCCTGGAGTCTTGCAACCAAATTCGTGACAGCATGAAGAAAGCTGATGGAACAAGTGTAGAATGAATACAGCAATCATATACTTGACACTTATTAGGCCAAACCTTACTTTGAACCATCGGGAGCGGTCCCAGAAATTCCATTTCTACCAGCTTTGACTCCAAAGGTTAAAGCATAAATTGATATTGCTGTACCATCTGATTCATGATAATGCCTGCTGCAGTCTAGTCCCTTGGATGTTGCAGTAGTTGTAGTTGGGACCTTCATAACAAATAGTTTATCCTGATTATAGCACGATGCAAGCCAAATTTACGGTTTAACTTCTTGCTAACCATGTTGAGGATCATTTAGAAGTACACGTTGTGTGGATGAATTGAGACACGCAATCGCAATCTTCTTCTAACCAGTTCCATTGCTCTGTGGAATCGGCTCAAAATCAAAACCAGGTCATATGAGTGTGCGCAATCATTTGGTAACAAGTTCAAAAGATACAACGACCTGGACACAATTATGATATTTTCCGTGGAGGAGATCACCTAGGTGACATTCAATATATGAAATAGCATTCACGCCAGGTAAGCGGCCCCCATTGTTAACAACACATTCAAAGTACAACAATGCTTTCCATTGCGTAAAACACAAATATGTGAGACAAATACATTGCCAAATACAGACAACTATAAGCACACAGCCCATGCGAGAGCATGGTACATACATGATCTGTGCCAATATAAACGCAACCTCACACTTTATGAGAAATATGCCAATTATTCTTATATTTATCACACGCGATACAAACTCACGTGATACTTGTATTGCGTCGCTCTGTACACTAGAAACATGCTTTGTTGATTCAATGTTGGACAAAGTTCCGTAAATAGCCCCCTGGACAGACGGATGTAGCTGCCATTCCAAAAGTGTGTTGCATTTCATCAGCATCTGACTGCTCCATACCTGATTGAATTTGGCCGGCATTTCAGTAACAGCACCAAGAGGAGATTAGCAAGTGAGGTTCCGATTTCACGTGCACTGATAACAATCTAACGTTAACTACTAAATGAAGAGTTTGATGACTGTAGGCTTTTTTCACTACGGACGCGGCAGGATCAAATTCGTCTAATAGTAACCTCCTGGTTCTGTAGAACGCAAGTTAGTCCAATTGGTAGTTTATTTACATTCTAACAACTGGTGCTGTGGTTCAGTAAACATCATGGATGTCAGTAACAGAGTGCTATTTGCGCTTAAGCAGCGCATTATTCCATGCCTGCTCCCCGCAGCCAAGATGGGTTTAGGGAACGGTTGGACGGACAGGAATTGTTACAAGTAATTGAAAAACGACAAAGGAACGACAGCTGCCATAATAGGCCGCTGATGTAATATACCCAACAGGTTGTTGCTTAACTGTCCTAGCACTAATGAGTATGAGCCTTTCAGTCGTAACATAACAACATCATCTGCACATACGCCATAACATCCGGTTGGGCACAAAACACTACATGAGTGCCTGATTTAGCGTGCGCAGACTCCTCTTGTGCCACTTACTCTCTCCCACCCTACCACTGATTGCTTCCGAGTTTCATTGTAAAGCAAATTTAAAAACGGTGGAACAAACGTTCGTACTGAATGAATGAATTGTTAGCGATGGAGTCTCTACCTTGTGCGACTTCATGACCCAAAATTATTATGTTTTAAGGCACAGAAACCAAAAACCCATGTGAAAATGATCGATTCCACTTAGGGGTCGTACACCACCCGACTCCTCAAGCCGTATCAACTGATGGTAGTTCACCTGCCAATCGCCACTCTCTGAAGGAAAACCTGTCCAGACCGAAAACAAAAACGAAAGCTCACGGACTCCGGAATGTCATTTACAGGATACAGTGCTAACAATGCGAGAACCCCTGTATGGGACAAACATAGTGGAACTTATACACAAGCATACAAGAACACAAATGGCCCTGCCTAAACCACTATTTACCGTTACTGGTCACCGCTGCTTGTTGATGAGGAAGGACACAACATTTACTCGGATGAACGGAGGGGTCTGGCGCAGGAAGAGACAAGAAAAGGAATAGTTATTTTAATCGCGGTTCACTACAGTGAATTTAATAAACATGCGCAAGGACCGCGAAGTAAGAAGTTAAGTGGATCACGAACTACAACACGTAACAGAAAGAAGCGGCGACCGAACGACGAACGAGCAATGGTCAGGAGACATGCTTCGAAACAGCCAAGTGCGGACGTTACCTGCTCCTCGATCAAGTGCCGACAAACCATTCAGCAAGATTGTCTACTACTCACTAAGGCATTGAAGAACTCATCTAGACTGGTGATGCAAAATCCGCAGTGAAATTGCCGATTTCGGAGAACAAGCCAAAATTGCATCAGCCAGCCGAGGCAACAGGCAATCCGAGTAACTACATACATACATGCACATTTATTTATTTAGATGAGCCTCATCCCGCAGGCTATAAGTGGGTGTCATGCACAAGCCATGCTGATTTTAGGGAAATATCGACAGCTGTGCGCTGTATTAAGTTGCTTCAAACAAATAATTAACCGAAGGAAATTTTGCGGTCTACTAAACTAGGGACTCCGATGCAAAATTAATCATTCGAATAACTTGATCAAACTGGACTAAGCTTGCTATTTCCAAACATACATACTGGAATCAACTACCTAACTGGATTGGCTGATTGCTATAAAATCAATTGCTTAGAACTAGGCGGAGGACTATTCTAGTTGCAGGGAAGCTGCCCACTCATTGCTGCTTCCGGCATGACATATACACCTATAGAGGAGTCCTGATCATCAGTCCGGAGGAAGAATGCATGTCGCGACCGGGTTTAATCTGACTATAAAAGGTCTCTAACTACCAGCCATATAACGACACAAATGAGGTGCGGTTCTAGGTAAGTGAAAAAAACTTGATGGTTAGCTTACAGCAACGGCGCGATGCAGTCCAACTGAGGCGCCGAGCAGTCGTCGATGCTCTGCTTAAACAGATGGCCTCAACACGTAGTCAACATTACCCACCAATGACTCAAGTATACGAAGAAATAGCAATATATGTTCGAAGGTTACGCAAAAAACTCGGGTAAACCGTAACATCTTCAAACTGATACATAACGCTTCCCGTACAGATAGTGAGCTGTACTGTGATCTACGTGAAGGCTATCCGTCGTCAGGCTTCTGCGACAACAGACTGCCACAACTACCCAGTAGGATGTGTATCTGGGTGAACACCATCCATTGAAGCCATTGATGGCGCACGAATGCGAATTGATGCTAGAGGGCTTTCACTATGTCCTCTCAGAGGTGTCATAGGAGTTGAGTAATCGACCGAACATGCAAATCATTGTGACTGTGATTCTGTTACCGGGTTCCTGTTAAAACTTGTAATTAATATGGTGTATATGGACAGAAAGAAAGAAAAGAAACCATCGCAAGTGAGGCTAGACCTTACCGTGGTGCAATGGTTTGTGTGCCTCTGTGATCCATTGAGCCATACTGGGGGTGCACTTTTGCACCTTCAGAGCCACTCATACCAGATTGGTCAGCCTCCTGGCCCTCCAGGTTGGGGGTTGGAATGAGGGTTGCTCCTTATTCCTTAAAACGGACTCCTTGTAGCCCAACGCCAAACCCGTTGCCTTGCGGACAGGTTTTTGAACCAAAGACTTTGGTTGAGAACCCTAATCGTTCTCCTGTCTAGGCCTGGGCAACCTGACAGTATCCTGCCCACGCAATACAATGAAGCTCACTTCAAACAAATTGCTGATGCTCTGGCCACCGCAGAGGATAATCAACGGTGCCCTATCTGCTGCATCAAGCAGGGTGGACAGGGGTTTGGATGCTACTGCTCAAGCCTTCCCATCTTCTTATTCCCCTTCTTGCGCTTTTTCACCCTTATCGTCCCGTTACAGCTTCACTTTTATCCCCCCTGTTTTCAACCCCCCGATTCTTCGCCCTCCCCCAACATGTCTTGCTAGGCATTTATCTTCTAATTTCAACTCACATCTGAACGCGGAGCGTCATTCTTGCCCTGTCAACAGACCCATGTCCAAACAAGCGGTCAAGCCCAATTCACCGGCTTCCATTTGGAGCCCTCGATCCTCCTTCCGATTGGCATGCCTCAATGTTCGCACATTGCTTCAGATCGGTCAACAGGTAGCACTTGCTCGAACATTAGAGACCCTATCGATCGATATCTGCTGCTTATCGGAGACCCGCCTGCAAGACTCGAGCTCTGTGCTCACTCTGCGATCCCCTTCAGGTGACACTAGCAGCACTTTCTCGTCGCGCCTATTCGGCGACGATGTAGCTCCGAGCACCGGCCAAGCCGGTGTTGGTATTGCCCTAAGTCCCCGGGCTGAAACTGCTCTGGTTGATTGGATTCCAATCAGTAGCCGGATGTGTGCGGTCCGATTGGCTGGCTCGTTCAAAACTTCGAAGTCGCGTGGGACTAACAGGTGTCTATTCATTATCGCTGCCTATGCACCGACAAACTGTAGCGATGACTCGGTAAAAGACGAGTTCTATCGTCAACTGAACCAGCTCCTTAGCCACAGAAGAAGCTCGGACACTATAGTGCTGGCCGGGGATCTGAACGCTCAAGTTTGAAAATTATCCACAGATGAGCTGCATCTGGGCAGCCAACATGGTGTAGGCTCCCGTAATGATAACGGTGAGCGGTTACTTCATTTGTGTGAGGATGCTCGCTTTTTTCTTGCGAGCACTAATTTCCGACACAGCACCTGCCGGAGGGTGACTTGGCGCCCACCAGCCTCGAACCAGCTGTGGACGCAAATCGATCACATTGCGATAAGTTACCGCTGGAGAGGCTACATCCAGAACTGTCGCTCGATTTAGAGCACAGGTGTGGACACTGATCATGCACTTGTATGTGCTGAACTGCGGATGCGCTTTGGCGGACGCCCACGACGACGTTGTGAGCGCATTGACACCAGCCAACTGGCGAAGCCAGTTGTTCTGAATGGCTATCAAAGTACGCTGTCACGCGAGTTGAGTAAGCGCTCATTGGACGCAATTGAAGATCACTGGTCTCACATTCACCAGACGTGATTAGCAGCAGGAAACTCCTCATGTGGTATGCCTAATCGCCAACATGGACATTGGGTCTCTTCACAGTCTCTGGAACTTATAGATACTCGCCGGCATATTCCGGCTGGAAGCGAACACAATGAAACTCGCAAAGAGCTCCGGGCAAAACTCCGTGCTAGCCTGAAGAGAGACCGCGAATCCTGGTGGTCTCATCGTGCATCAGAGACGGAAATGGCCGCTGCCCCTGGTAACCATCGTAACTTATTCCGTCTGATACGGGAAACGGGCAGCAGGAGACCTGGTGTTAGTGAAACGATTTGTGACGAGAGTGGACAGCCTATCCACAATTTGTCCAAACGCTTGGAGCTTTGGGCTGAGCAATTTAATCGGCCGGAATGGTTAGATTTCTCGCCGGCCACTGGTCGCCCCGCTCCGCGGGCTGTCCCTATGGACCCACCCTCTCGCTCAAAAGTCGAACGGGAGATCGGACTGTTGAAGTTCAATAAAGCCGCGGGACCAGATGATCTTCCTACAGCTCTCTTCAAATTCGGAGGCTCTGCTCTTGTTAATGCTTTACGTGAATTACTAGTGAAACTGTGGGAGCAGGAGATTGTCCCAACCGACTGGAGCCGCTCCATCATAGTCCCAATTTTCAAAGGAGGCTCACAATCGGAATGCGGCAACTATAGAGGAATCAGTCTGATCTCCATCGCCTCCAAATTGCTTGCCTCTGTCATCCTTCACAGACTGACTGGCACGCATGAAAGCCAGATTCTTGAAGAGCAAGCCGGGTTTCGTCGAAGTCGTGGTTTCATTGACCACTTCTTCACCTTGCGTCAGTTGTTGGAGCACCAACACATATATTGGCGGCCAACCGCTGTCGTGTTCCTCGATATCAAAGGTGCATTCGATTTGGTGGATAGAATTGCACTTTGGGACTGTCTACTCAGGAAAGGTGTACCTGAGAAATATGTAAATATTATCCGAGCATTATATGCGCTAGCTCGGGCAGAGTGAGGGCTTACGGCAAGTTGTCATCGCCCTTTAATATCTCCAGCGGCGTGAGACAAGGATGCCCGCTGTCACCTTTCCTCTTTAACTTCGCTGTTGACGAAGTCATGGAAATCGCGTTCACAGGACACGACTTAGAAGGTGTGGATCTGCTCCAAGGAGAACGACTTCTTGACTTAGAGTATGCTGATGATATTGCCCTAATCTGTGACAGCTCCCAGACGTGCCAAGCGGCACTGGACAGATTATCACTATCTGTCCGTTACTTCAGACTTTGCTTCGCACCCTCGAAGTGCAAAGCATTCCACCAAGATTGGTCTGGATCGCGTCCTTCGCTGACCCTTGGTGGGGATCAGCTAGAAGTCGTTCAGCTATTCAACTACCTAGGAAGTTGTATCAGCGCCTGTGGGATTGAAGTTGGGATCACGAACCGTATAGCAAAAGCTCGGGGCGCTTTTGCTAACCATCGCCACTTATGGCGCCGGCTCTACATCACTCTTGCTCTGAAGGGTAGAGTGTACAATGCAGCGGTACGTTCAACCCTATTGTACGGTTGTGAAACCTGGCCGCTTAAAGCAACGGACCTGAAGAGACTAGTTACCTTCGACCACCGGTGCCCTCGTAATTTATCTCACATCTGGTAGGAACACCGCGTGAGCAACGAGCGTGTTCGACGCCTTGTTTATGGCCCAGGAAAAGGAAATGAACCGCTCAACACCGTTATTTCACGCGCCAGACTCCGATGGCTCGGCCACGTGTTACGCATGCCAGCTCACCGACTCCCGCGACGTGCGTTGTATGCGCGCCGGGGGTGTGGATGGAAGAAGAGGAGAAGTGGCCAAGCGATGACTTGGTCCAGAGGAATGAAGGCCATCACTTCTGAGCTGGCCTCTTTTGGAGCGTTTCGGCTCCCTGGTTGGGGTTCGAAAGACGATGAACACGTTTGGTTGGACACACTTGCTGATATGGCTAGGAGCCGACCTCAGTGGCGTTCGTGCTGTGAGTTTCTTTGTCCCTCCCCATCCCTCTTAGCCTCCCCTCCAACCACGATCTCATTATTTAGCCTTATATAATTTTGCATAGTAATTTTTTTGATGCCTAGTAGCCGGCTGGTAGCTTACCGGAACGATGCCCATCCGTTACCGGTAACTCAGCCGGCTTGCACCAGTTGCATTCCTTTTTTCTCTCCTCTTTTCTGTGTATTGCGGCACAGTAGCTGAGGTGTTTCCTACCTCTAGCTAACGTGTATGATGCTGATGATGATATGGAAAGAAAAATGAAAAACAAGGACGTGAATGTGTAATCACTCCTAGAAGGGGAAACGCAAATCACGCAAGAATTTTTGCGCGCTCGCAAATCCTTACACTCTGATGGGATTGGAAAACGTTAGCAGGAGTAAGCAAGAAGACGGGACATCAAAATACAAAAAATGCTGCCCAAGAGAATGGGCATCGAAAAGATCTATGGAACAAACGGAGATCTTCACCTACCTAGCACATCGATTTATAAAGGCTTGCGTAGGAGTGAGATCAGTGGCAGAGGTAGTTTACATTGGAGCAACCCGACTGGTCTGGGACCGCGAATAATGAAAGATGAATAATGAACAATGATTTATAGCAGGCCAAATAATGAGTGTCTGACAAGTCCCGTAGGATTACAGTGAAGATTACAAAGGTGAAAGAAAAATGAAGGGATGAGGTAGAAAATTCGATTCAGCTGCATAACCCTTCTAGTCAACTGAATGAAAATGCAGCTTTCCCCACTGCAGCGTTACGGACAAGGCTTATGAGTACACTGTTCGGTTGGCGTTATTTCATCTTCCGATTGAAACAGACGGTCTCCTGTAATGCAAGTGGAATGGTGTGTGATCAATGCATATTCTAAATGGCGTTAATGTAGGTGCAAAAATGATATATGTTTTAGAAACGTTCTGTCCTAGTTACCCGAAAAGAGAAAATATCTTATTGGCAATGAAGTCGACTGTGGTGCCTGGGAATTTTGAGTTAGCGCTCCCTCAAATTCGTAATGTGGGTGCATTGCAACCGATTGCGGCAGGCGTGATTGAGGTTCACCAGTACTAGGTACAGGTTGAGGTGGTCTCCTCGCGGGCGCCGATACACTGTACAGGCAAATGGCAGGCAGTCTGAGCTGTTACCAGAAATGAGACAAGACCCAAACCTCTTTATTAGCCTTATGGTCTTTGACTTTAAGTGCATTACCATCGTGTTCGCGCCAAGGACTCCAGGCTTGGAAGGCATATTCCACGTGAGGTCTCAAGTAAATTTCCCTCATTTGCTGCAAGATAGAAGGCACGAATATCCTAAACGCTCAGTTTAGGAAATCAAGGTATTGACTGACTCTTTTCGATGTTTAACTGGTCTGTTTCAAGCAACCAAGGTCATCCCGTGTAAGTACTCCGAGACCACTTTGCGTCGCACGATGCCACTGCTCTCTCCAAGTCGATCTTCATGGGTACGTTGATGGAGTTTGATCAGTCTTATCAATTCAAGTAATTATACCGAAGCCGGTCTTAGGATAATCATATTCAAGCCCTACCGAGATCGCTTTGTTATATGGTGTGGTCGTCCACTTTAGTTGTGTCCTCTCAAATCTTGACATTGTCTGCAAATAGTCGGAAGTCCGAATGGAGTACGATAGCATGATCGTTGATGGATAATAACAATAAACCTGGTTCCAGTATCGATCCTTGAGGCACACCACACTGGACTTCAGTTGGGTCGGAAATCGAGCCGCGGGGTCTCACATTTAGCTGATCCTATATGCGAAGCTTGCTTACCCAGTCTGGGACAGGGTCATATATTACATGGCTTTTAACGTTGTGAAAAAGAAGAAGAAGAAAAATGCAGTGGTCCAGGCTGTCGAACGCTTGTCTAGTTCAGAAATACAACCGGTTAGTAGCAGAAGCCAACTAGCGAATGAGCACTAAGATCAACTCGTTGGTAGAAAGTCTGAACCACTTGAACCTAGAGACATTTAACCAAAGGAATGGTGCTTAAGTTGTTCCTCCTGAATCACGACCAGCCAGGTCCCGATCGTCGTTGACATCTCCTTTGTTGGTAGAATATCAGGGGAAAATTGACTGCAACTCCGAGAGGCAAACAGTGCCCGTGGAAACTAAAACCAGGCACCAAACAGAACGTGCAATTAAACAAATTCCGCCAGGCTTCATGATACTTGTGTGTAAAAAGGACAAAGTAGCCGAACAGCCACCCCAAGCAACTGCAGCTCAGTAAGCTATTGTCGAGCTAAAGTCCCCTTAAACATCAGTCACATACGTCGCGATTGCTGCAAAGTTCCTCGGAGTGGTCACCCGTTCAATCTCTTGAACAATGAACAATGATTTATCACGGCAGAAAAGCAAGTGTCTGGCAAGTCCCGTAAGACGGTTGGGGTGAAGATGATGAAATCAAAATATATCAAGGTCATCTATCGAACGTCTATCTAGATGAATACTTCGATAAATTACATCAATGTAAAGTGCAAGAAATAGAGCGTAAACGTTCAGAAAGACACTGGGGTGCACTGGTGGTTAAAATAAAGCTTGCAAAAAGTAAAATATGGTCGCGCACTTGGGTCCATTTGACACATAACTCTTGTTGAAAAGCATGGTTGGCGTAATCAACAATAGAGCAGTATAGATAACAAAATGATGGGAGCTAAGTGCATCATCTACTCGTTTTCTGCAAACGTCCAAGGTAGGAGTGGGTACAACTGTAACTGGGAGTGCAATCCAGGGTTGGCAAACCCGAATGGAAAAGTAATTCCGTCGACACTAGACGGCTATATTGTTCCTTCAATTTTAAGCAGTTACCTCTGAGCTACGTGTTGTGGCTAAGTTTCAGCAAATGGCGGCATACGTGGTTGGAATCACTCAATATCTGATACGCTAATATGAAATCGTCGCCCAACCTTCAATAACGTCCGCTGAAAATTCCCAGCAACTTCAGCCTTCGGTGGTAAAAGTAATAGTGCAGGCCCTTTACCTTCTTTGTTGCTCTCCGTTGTGGTGCCTCTATCGCTTCTAGGTCACGCTTCAACCAAGGTTGCCAAGCTTGGAAAGCGTATTCAACATGCGGGCGCACGTAGGAATTGTGCATCATTGGGGAGATTGATGGGTCAAATCTCCCGAATGCCCTTCGCAGCATGCCGACGTGTTGGTTGCCTCTTTTCGCAGCTACCTCAGCCTGTTTTGAACAGTTGAGGTCGCTCTGTATGAGCACACCAAGGTCACGTTCCTGGGAGCTGGTCTGCAATCCGTTTGTCCCAAGCAAATAGGTATAGTTATGTCTATGGCGTAATTGTACAACGCGACATTTGTCTAGGTTGAATGGTAGGGCATTTTGAACTGACCAGTTCGACACTGTGTTAAGATCGTGCTGGAGCCGTTCGTGGTCGTTCTGTCCTCTGATCCTTCGCCATATCTTGATATCATCAGCGAAAAATAGGAAATCGGAAGCAATTGATGTTGCCAAATCGTTAATGAACACCAAGCATAGGGGATGTTCAAGAACCGAGACTTGTGGTACTCCACACGCCACAACGATTGCATCGGACTCTCACCAATAGCCATCGTTCGTGTAGAAAAGTGCTAATCCAACTCAGGATTGGGTCACCAATGCCCTAGTTCCGAAGCTTCTGAAGGAAAATTCGATGAGCTAAGCGATCAAATGCTTTTGTAAAGTCCAGGTAGATGACATCGACTCCTATTCCATCATCAACAGCTTCAGTCCAGCTATAACGTGCAGTTAAGTGATTAATATTACACTAATGCGTTTGAGGAAAGCCATGTTGCTCTGTGGCTATTAAGTAGTGGCTTTCTAGGTACTGCATCAGCGCATCTGCGATGATTGATTCCATCACTTTGGATAGTACAGGAAGTAGTGTTATTGGACGGTAGTTGGCAGGATCAGTGCGGCCACCCCCTCGCTTCCTCCTCTCACTTCCATATTTGGGGAATATGATTCTCTTCTAGACATCGCTGATAGAAAATAGCCAGTGGTTCTGCTGGATCACTAGCTACCGCCTGCAGAGCCTCCGGTCGGATGTTGTCGACTCTAGGAGAACTGTGGATACGCAAGCATAACAACTGCTTCAACACAGCTACCGCAGTGAAAATGATGATGTCTACACCCGATGGTGGAGTAATAGAAATGAGGAGAATGTTCGGGCTCGTTCCCTGCTGGAAAGTTTGGGAGTAATGAAGTCGTAGGAGATCGGTTGCTTCCATTGCTGATGGCGTGCACCTATCAGCCATGAGTACAACATTTCCCGGCCAAGTTGTCCTTTTGTGCAACAGAAATAATCTGAGGGGGCATTCAACATGAGTCTACTCAATTAATTTGTTCCGTGCGTAGGAGCTGAAGCGTCCCACCTGCACCCCTATGATTTAGTGCGTCTGAGGTCCAATTGGCTGAAGGCGACGAGCTATACACGCACACCTACACATCTGCACAAGTGACTGGCGTACGCACGGAACAAATTAATTGAGTAGACTCATGTTGAATGTTCCCTCAGATTATTTCTGTTGCCCAAGAGGACAACTTGGCCGGGAAATGTTGTACTCATGGCTGATAGGTGCACGCCATCAGCAATGGAAGCAACCGATCTCCTACGACTTCATTACTCCCAAACTTTCCAGCAGGGAACGAGCCCGAACATTCTCCTCATTTCTATTACTCCACCATCGGGTGTAGACATCATCATTTTCACTGCGGTAGCTGTGTTGAAGCAGTTGTTATGCTTGCGTATCCACAGTTCTCCTAGAGTCGACAACATCCGACCGGAGGCTCTGCAGGCGGTAGCTAGTGATCCAGCAGAACCACTGGCTATTTTCTATCAGCGATGTCTAGAAGAGAATCATATTCCCCAAATATGGAAGTGAGAGGAGGAAGCGAGGGGGTGGCCGCACTGATCCTGCCAACTACCGTCCAATAACACTACTTCCTGTACTATCCAAAGTGATGGAATCAATCATCGCAGATGCGCTGATGCAGTACCTAGAAAGCCACTACTTAATAGCCACAGAGCAACATGGCTTTCCTCAAACGCATTAGTGTAATATTAATCACTTAACTGCACGTTATAGCTGGACTGAAGCTGTTGATGATGGAATAGGAGTCGATGTCATCTACCTGGACTTTACAAAAGCATTTGATCGCTTAGCTCATCGAATTTTCCTTCAGAAGCTTCGGAACTAGGGCATTGGTGACCCAATCCTGAGTTGGATTAGCACTTTTCTACACGAACGATGGCTATTGGTGAGAGTCCGATGCAATCGTTGTGGCGTGTGGAGTACCACAAGTCTCGGTTCTTGAACATCCCCTATGCTTGGTGTTCATTAACGATTTGGCAACATCAATTGCTTCCGATTTCCTATTTTTCGCTGATGATATCAAGATATGGCGAAGGATCAGAGGACAGAACGACCACGAACGGCTCCAGCACGATCTTAACACAGTGTCGAACTGGTCAGTTCAAAATGCCCTACCATTCAACCTAGACAAATGTCGCGTTGTACAATTACGCCATAGACATAACTATACCTATTTGCTTGGGACAAACGGATTGCAGACCAGCTCCCAGGAGCGTGATCTTGGTGTGCGCGTACATAGCGACCTCAACTGTTCAAAACAGGCTGTGGTAGCTGCGAAAAGAGGCAACCAACACGTCGGCATGCTGCGAAGGGCATTCGGGAGATTTGACCCATCAATCTCCCCAATGATGCACAATTCCTACGTGCGCCCGCATGTTGAATACGCTTTCCAAGCTTGGCAACCTTGGTTGAAGCGTGACCTAGAAGCGATAGAGGCACCACAACGGAGAGCAACAAAGAAGGTAAAGGGCCTGCACTATTACTTTTACCACCGAAGGCTGAAGTTGCTGGGAATTTTCAGCGGACGTTATTGAAGGTTGGGCGACGATTTCATATTAACGTATCAGATATTGAGTGATTCCAACCACGTATGCCGCCATTTGCTGAAACTTAGCCACAACACGCAGCTCAGAGGTAACTGCTTAAAATTGAAGGAACAATATAGCCGTCTAGTGTCGACGGAATTACTTTTCCATTCGGGTTTGCCAACCCTGGATTGCACTCCCAGTTACAGTTGTACCCACTCCTACCTTGGACGTTTGCAGAAAACGAGTAGATGATGCACTTAGCTCCCGTCTTTTTGTTATCTATACTGCTCTATTGTTGATTACGCCAACCATGCTTATCAACAGGAGTTATGTGTCAAATGGACCCAAGTGCGCGACCATATTTTACTTTTTGCAAGCTTTATTTTAACCACCAGTGCACCCCAGTGTCGTTCTGAACGTTTAAGCTCTATTTCTTGCACTTTACATTGATGTAATTTATCGAAGTATTCATCTAGATAGACGTTCGATAGATGACCTTGATATATTTTGATTTCATCATCTTCACCCCTACCGTCTTACGGGACTTGCCAGACACTTGCTTTTCTGCCGTGATAAATCATTGTTCATTGTTCAAGAGATTGAACGGGTGACCACTCCGAGGAACTTTGCAGCAATCGCGACGTATGTGACTGATGTTTAAGGGGACTTTAGCTCGACAATAGCTTACTGAGCTGCAGTTGCTTGGGGTTGCTGTTCGGCTACTTTGTCCTTTTTACACACAAGTATCAAGAAGCCTGGCGGAATTTGTTTAATTGCATGTTCTGTTTGGTGCCTGGTTTTAGTTTCCACGGGCACTGTTTGCCTCTCGGAGTTGCAGTCAATTTTCCCCTGATATTCTACCAACAAAGGAGATGTCAACGACGATCGGGACCTGGCTGGTCGTGATTCAGGAGGAACAACTTAAGCACCATTCCTTTGGTTAAATGTCTCTAGGTTCAAGTGGTTCAGACTTTCTACCAACGAGTTGATCTTAGTGCTCATTCGCTAGTTGGCTTCTGCTACTAACCGGTTGTATTTCTGAACTAGACAAGCGTTCGACAGCCTGGACCACTGCATTTTTCTTCTTCTTCTTTTTCACAACGTTAAAAGCCATGTATTATATGACCCTGTCCCAGACTGGGTAAGCAAGCTTCGCATATAGGATCAGCTAAATGTGAGACCCCGCGGCTCGATTTCCGACCCAACTGAAGTCCAGTGTGGTGTGCCTCAAGGATCGATACTGGAACCAGGTTTATTGTTATTATCCATCAACGATCATGCTATCGTACTCCATTCGGACTTCCGACTATTTGCAGACAATGTCAAGATTTGAGAGGACACAACTAAAGTGGACGACCACACCATATAACAAAGCGATCTCGGTAGGGCTTGAATATGATTATCCTAAGACCGGCTTCGGTATAATTACTTGAATTGATAAGACTGATCAAACTCCATCAACGTACCCATGAAGATCGACTTGGAGAGAGCAATGGCATCGTGCGACGCAAAGTGGTCTCGGAGTACTTACACGGGATGACCTTGGTTGCTTGAAACAGACCAGTTAAACATCGAAAAGAGTCAGTCAATACCTTGATTTCCTAAACTGAGCGTTTAGGATATTCGTGCCTTCTATCTTGCAGCAAATGAGGGAAATTTACTTGAGACCTCACGTGGAATATGCCTTCCAAGCCTGGAGTCCTTGGCGCGAACACGATGGTAATGCACTTAAAGTCAAAGACCATAAGGCTAATAAAGAGGTTTGGGTCTTGTCTCATTTCTGGTAACAGCTCAGACTGCCTGCCATTTGCCTGTACAGTGTATCGGCGCCCGAGAGGAGACCACCTCAACCTGTACCTAGTATTGGTGAACCTCAATCACGCCTGCCGCAATCGGTTGCAATGCACCCACATTACGAATTTGAGGGAGCGCTAACTCAAAATTCCCAGGCACCACAGTCGACTTCATTGCCAATAAGATATTTTCTCTTTTCGGGTAACTAGGACAGAACGTTTCTAAAACATATATCATTTTTGCACCTACATTAACGCCATTTAGAATATGCATTGATCACACACCATTCCACTTGCATTACAGGAGACCGTCTGTTTCAATCGGAAGATGAAATAACGCCAACCGAACAGTGTACTCATAAGCCTTGTCCGTAACGCTGCAGTGGGGAAAGCTGCATTTTCATTCAGTTGACTAGAAGGGTTATGCAGCTGAATCGAATTTTCTACCTCATCCCTTCATTTTTCTTTCACCTTTGTAATCTTCACTGTAATCCTACGGGACTTGTCAGACACTCATTATTTGGCCTGCTATAAATCATTGTTCATTATTCATCTTTCATTATTCGCGGTCCCAGACCAGTCGGGTTGCTCCAATGTAAACTACCTCTGCCACTGATCTCACTCCTACGCAAGCCTTTATAAATCGATGTGCTAGGTAGGTGAAGATCTCCGTTTGTTCCATAGATCTTTTCGATGCCCATTCTCTTGGGCAGCATTTTTTGTATTTTGATGTCCCGTCTTCTTGCTTACTCCTGCTAACGTTTTCCAATCCCATCAGAGTGTAAGGATTTGCGAGCGAGCAAAAATTCTTGCGTGATTTGCGTTTCCCCTTCTAGGAGTGATTACACATTCACGTCCTTGTTTTTCATTTTTCTTTCCATATCATCATCAGCATCATACACGTTAGCTAGAGGTAGGGAACACCTCAGCTACTGTGCCGCAATACACAGAAAAAGGAGAAAAAAAGATCAACTGGTGCAAGCCGGCTGAGCTACCGGTAACGGATGGGCATCGTTCCGTTAGGCTACCAGCCGGCTACTGTGCATCAAAAAATTACTATGCAAATTATATAAGGCTAAATAATGAGATCGTGGTTGGAGGGGGAGGCTAAGAGGGATGGGGTGGGACAAAGAAACTCACAGCACGAACGCCACTGAGGTCGGCTCCTAGCCATATCAGCAAGTGTGTCCAACCAAACGTGTTCATCGTCTTTCGGACCCCAACCAGGGAGCCGAGACGCTCCAAACTGAGGCCAGGTCAGAAGTGAGGGCCTTCATTCCTCTTGACCAAGTCATCGCTTGGCCAACCCTCCTCTTCTTCCAACCACAACACCGGCGTGCAAACAACGCACGTCACGGGAGTCGTTGGGCTGGCATGCGTAGCACGTGGCCGAGCCATCTTAGCCTTGTGCGTGAAATAGCGGTGCTGAGCGATTCAGTTCCTTTTCCTGGGCCGTAAACAAGGCGCCGAACACGCTCGTTACTCACGCCGTGTTCCCACCAGATGTGAGCTAAATTTATGAAGGCACCGGTGATCGGACGTAACTAGCCTCTTCAGGTCCACTGCTTTAAGCGGCCAGGTTTCACAACCGTACAGTAGGGTCGAACGTAACGCTGCATTGTACACTCTACCCTTCAGGGCAAGAGTGATGTCGCGCCGGCGCCATAAGTGGCGAAGGTTAGCAAAAGCGCCACGAGCTTTTGCTATACGGTTCGTGATCTCATCTTCAATCCCACAGGCGCTGATACAACTTCCCAGGTAGTTGAATAGCTGAACGACTTCTAGCTGATCCCCACCAAGGGTCAGCGAAGGACGCGATCCAGACCAAACTTGGTGGAATGCTTTGCACTTCGAGGGTGCGAAGCAAAGTCTGAAGTAACGGACAGCTAGTGATAATCTGTCCAGTGCCGCTTGGCACGTCTGGGAGCTGTCACAGATTAGGGCAATATCATCAGCATACTCTAAGTCAAGAAGTCGTTCTCCTGGGAGCAGATCCACACCTTCTAAGTCGTGTCCTGTGAACGCGATTTCCATGACTTCGTCAACAGCGAAGTTGAAGAGGAAAGGTGACAGCGGGCATCCTTGTCTCACGCCGCTGGAGATATTAAAGGGCGACGACAACTTGCCGTAAGCCCTCACTCTGCCCGAGCTAGCGCATATAATGCTCGGATAATATTTACATATTTCTCAGGTACACCTTTCCTGAGTAGACAGTCCCAAAGTGCAAATCTATCCACCAAATCGAATGCACCTTTGATATCGAGGAACACGACAGCGGTTGGCCGCCAATACATGTGACGGTGCTCCAACAACTGACCCAAAGTGAAGACGTGATTGAAAAAGTCCCAACCTCGACGAAACCCGGCTTGCTCTTCAGGAACCTGGCTTTCATGAGTGCCAGTCAATCTGTGAAGGATGACAGAGGCAAGCAATTTGGAGGCGATGGAGATCAGACTGATTCCTCTATAGTTGCCGCATTCCGATCGTGAGCCTCCTTTGAAAATTGGGACTATGATGGAGCGGCTCCAGTCGGTTGAGATAATCTCCTGCTCCCACAGCTTCACTAGTAATTCATGCAAAGCATCAATAAGAGCAGAGCCTGCGAATTTAAGGTGGGCTGTAGGAAGATCATCTGGTCCCTCGGCTTTATCTAACTTCAACAGTTTGATCTCACGTTCGACTTTTGAGCGAGAGGGTGGGTCCATAGGGACAGCCCGCGGAGCGGGGCGACCAGTGGCCGGCGAGAAATCTAACCATTCCGGCCGATTAAATTGCTCAGCCCAAAGCTCCAAGCGTTTGGACAAATTGTGGATAGGCTGTCCACTCTCGTCACAAATCGTTTCACTAACACCAGGTCTCCTGCTGCCCGTTTCCCGTATCAGACGGAATAACTTACGATGGTTACCAGGGCAGCGGCCATTTCCGTCTCTGATGCACGATGAGACCACCAGGATTCGCGGTCTCTCTTCAGGCTAGCACGGAGTTTTGCCCGGAGCTCTTTGCGAGTTTCATTGTGTTCGCTTCCAGCCGGAATATGCCGGCGAGTATCTATAAGTTCCAGAGACTGTGAAGAGACCCAATGTCCATGTTGGCGATTAGGCATACCACATGAGGAGTTTCCTGCTGCTAATCACGTCTGGTGAATGTGAGACCAGTGATCTTCAATTGCGTCCAATGAGCGCTTACTCAACTCGCGTGACAGCGTACTTTGATAGCCATTCAGAACAACTGGCTTCGCCAGTTGGCTGGTGTCAATGCGCTCACAACGTCGTCGTGGGCGTCCGCCAAAGCGCATCCGCAGTTCAGCACATACAAGTGCATGATCAGTGTCCACACCTGTGCTCTAAATCGAGCGACAGTTCTGGATGTAGCCTCTCCAGCGGTAACTTATCGCAATGTGATCGATTTGCGTCCACAGCTGGTTCGAGGCTGGTGGGCGCCAAGTCACCCTCCGGCAGGTGCTGTGTCGGAAATTAGTGCTCGCAAGAAATAAGCGAGCATCCTCACACAAATGAAGTAACCGCTCACCGTTATCATTACGGGAGCCTACACCATGTTGGCTGCCCAGATGCAGCTCATCTGTGGATAATTTTCAAACCCGAGCGTTCAGATCCCCGGCCAGCACTACAGTGTCCGAGCTTCTTCTGTGGCGAAGGAGCTGGTTCAGTTGACGATAGAACTCGTCTTTTACCGAGTCATCGCTACAGTTTGTCGGTGCATAGGCAGCGATAATGAATAGACACCTGTTAGTCCCACGTGACTTCGAAGTTTTGAACGAGCCAGCCAATCGGACCGCACACATCCGGCTACTGATTGGAATCCAATCAACCAGAGCAGTTTCAGCCCGGGGACTTAGGGCAATACCAACACCGGCTTGGCCGATGCTCGGAGCTACATCGTCGCCGAATAGGCGCGACGAGAAAGTGCTGCTAGTGTCACCTGAAGGGGATCGCAGAGTGAGCACAGAGCTCTAGTCTTGCAGGCGGGTCTCCGATAAGCAGCAGATATCGATCGATAGGGTCTCTAATGTTCGAGCAAGTGCTACCTGTTGACCGATCTGAAGCAATGTGCGAACATTGAGGCATGCCAATCTGAAGGAGGATCGAGGGCTCCAAATGGAAGCCGATGAATTGGGCTTGACCGCTTGCTTGGACATGGGTCTGTTGACAGGGCAAGAATGACGCTCCGCGTTCAGATGTGAGTTGAAATTAGAAGATAAATGCCTAGCAAGACATGTTGGGGGAGGGCGAAGAATCGGGGGGTTGAAAACAGGGGGGATAAAAGTGAAGCTGGAACGGGACGATAAAGGTGAAAAAGCGCAAGAGGGGGAATAAGAAGATGGGAAGGCTTGAGCAGTAGCATCCAAACCCCTGTCCACCCTGCTTGATGCAGCAGATAGGGCACCGTTGATTATCCTCTGCGGTGGCCAGAGCATCAGCAATTTGTTTGAAGTGAGCTTCATTGTATTGCGTGGGCAGGATACTGTCAGGTTGCCCAGGCCTAGACAGGAGAACGATTAGGGTTCTCAACCAAAGTCTTTGCTTCAAAAACCTGTCCGCAAGGCAACGGGTTTGGCGTTGGGCTACAAGGAGTCCGTTTTAAGGAATAAGGAGCAACCCTCATTCCAACCCCCAACCTGGAGGGCCAGGAGGCTGACCAATCTGGTATGAGTGGCTCTGAAGGTGCAAAAGTGCACCCCCAGTATGGCTCAATGGATCACAGAGGCACACAAACCATTGCACCACGGTAAGGTCTAGCCTCACTTGCGATGGTTTCTTTTCTTTCTTTCTGTCCATATACACCATATTAATTACAAGTTTTAACAGGAACCCGGTAACAGAATCACAGTCACAATGATTTGCATGTTCGGTCGATTACTCAACTCCTATGACACCTCTGAGAGGACATAGTGAAAGCCCTCTAGCATCAATTCGCATTCGTGCGCCATCAATGGCTTCAATGGATGGTGTTCACCCAGATACACATCCTACTGGGTAGTTGTGGCAGTCTGTTGTCGCAGAAGCCTGACGACGGATAGCCTTCACGTAGATCACAGTACAGCTCACTATCTGTACGGGAAGCGTTATATATCAGTTTGAAGATGTTACGGTTTACCCGAGTTTTTTGCGTAACCTTCGAACATATATTGCTATTTCTTCGTATACTTGAGTCATTGGTGGGTAATGTTGACTACGTGTTGAGGCCATCTGTTTAAGCAGAGCATCGACGACTGCTCGGCGCCTCAGTTGGACTGCATCGCGCCGTTGCTGTAAGCTAACCATCAAGTTTTTTTCACTTACCTAGAACCGCACCTCATTTGTGTCGTTATATGGCTGGTAGTTAGAGACCTTTTATAGTCAGATTAAACCCGGTCGCGACATGCATTCTTCCTCCGGACTGATGATCAGGACTCCTCTATAGGTGTATATGTCATGCCGGAAGCAGCAATGAGTGGGCAGCTTCCCTGCAACTAGAATAGTCCTCCGCCTAGTTCTAAGCAACTGATTTTATAGCAATCAGCCAATCCAGTTAGGTAGTTGATTCCAGTATGTATGTTTGGAAATAGCAAGCTTAGTCCAGTTTGATCAAGTTATTCGAATGATTAATTTTGCATCGGAGTCCCTAGTTTAGTAGACCGCAAAATTTCCTTCGGTTAATTATTTGTTTGAAGCAACTTAATACAGCGCACAGCTGTCGATATTTCCCTAAAATCAGCATGGCTTGTGCATGACACCCACTTATAGCCTGCGGGATGAGGCTCATCTAAATAAATAAATGTGCATGTATGTATGTAGTTACTCGGATTGCCTGTTGCCTCGGCTGGCTGATGCAATTTTGGCTTGTTCTCCGAAATCGGCAATTTCACTGCGGATTTTGCATCACCAGTCTAGATGAGTTCTTCAATGCCTTAGTGAGTAGTAGACAATCTTGCTGAATGGTTTGTCGGCACTTGATCGAGGAGCAGGTAACGTCCGCACTTGGCTGTTTCGAAGCATGTCTCCTGACCATTGCTCGTTCGTCGTTCGGTCGCCGCTTCTTTCTGTTACGTGTTGTAGTTCGTGATCCACTTAACTTCTTACTTCGCGGTCCTTGCGCATGTTTATTAAATTCACTGTAGTGAACCGCGATTAAAATAACTATTCCTTTTCTTGTCTCTTCCTGCGCCAGACCCCTCCGTTCATCCGAGTAAATGTTGTGTCCTTCCTCATCAACAAGCAGCGGTGACCAGTAACGGTAAATAATGGTTTAGGCAGGGCCATTTGTTTTCTTGTATGCTTGTGTATAAGTTCCACTATGTTTGTCCCATACAGGGGTTCTCGCATTGTTAGCACTGTATCCTGTAAATGACATTCCGGAGTCCGTGAGCTTTCGTTTTTGTTTTCGGTCTGGACAGGTTTTCCTTCAGAGAGTGGCGATTGGCAGGTGAACTACCATCAGTTGATACGGCTTGAGGAGTCGGGTGGTGTACGACCCCTAAGTGGAATCGATCATTTTCACATGGGTTTTTGGTTTCTGTGCCTTAAAACATAATAATTTTGGGTCATGAAGTCGCACAAGGTAGAGACTCCATCGCTAACAATTCATTCATTCAGTACGAACGTTTGTTCCACCGTTTTTAAATTTGCTTTACAATGAAACTCGGAAGCAATCAGTGGTAGGGTGGGAGAGAGTAAGTGGCACAAGAGGAGTCTGCGCACGCTAAATCAGGCACTCATGTAGTGTTTTGTGCCCAACCGGATGTTATGGCGTATGTGCAGATGATGTTGTTATGTTACGACTGAAAGGCTCATACTCATTAGTGCTAGGACAGTTAAGCAACAACCTGTTGGGTATATTACATCAGCGGCCTATTATGGCAGCTGTCGTTCCTTTGTCGTTTGTCAATTACTTGTAACAATTCCTGTCCGTCCAACCGTTCCCTAAACCCATCTTGGCTGCGGGGAGCAGGCATGGAATAATGCGCTGCTTAAGCGCAAATAGCACTCTGTTACTGACATCCATGATGTTTACTGAACCACAGCACCAGTTGTTAGAATGTAAATAAACTACCAATTGGACTAACTTGCGTTCTACAGAACCAGGGGGTTACTATTAGACGAATTTGATCCTGCCGCGTCCGTAGTGAAAAAAGCCTACAGTCATCAAACTCTTCATTTAGTAGCTAACGTTAGATTGTTATCAGTGCACGTGAAATCGGAACCTCACTTGCTAATCTCCTCTTGGTGCTGTTACTGAAATGCCGGCCAAATTCAATCAGGTATGGAGCAGTCAGATGCTGATGAAATGCAACACACTTTTGGAATGGCAGCTACATCCGTCTGTCCAGGGGGCTATTTACGGAACTTTGTCCAACATTGAATCAACAAAGCATGTTTCTAGTGTACAGAGCGACGCAATACAAGTGTCACGTGAGTTTGTATCGCGTGTGATAAATATAAGAATAATTGGCATATTTCTCATAAAGTGTGAGGTTGCGTTTATATTGGCACAGATCATGTATGTACCATGCTCTCGCATGGGCTGTGTGCTTATAGTTGTCTGTATTTGGCAATGTATTTGTCTCACATATTTGTGTTTTACGCAATGGAAAGCATTGTTGTACTTTGAATGTGTTGTTAACAATGGGGGCCGCTTACCTGGCGTGAATGCTATTTCATATATTGAATGTCACCTAGGTGATCTCCTCCACGGAAGATATCATAATTGTGTCCAGGTCGTTGTATCTTTTGAACTTGTTACCAAATGATTGCGCACACTCATATGACCTGGTTTTGATTTTGAGCCGATTCCACAGAGCAATGGAACTGGTTAGAAGAAGATTGCGATTGCGTGTCTCAATTTATCCACACAACGTGTACTTCTAAATGATCCTCAACATGGTTAGCAAGAAGTTAAACCGTAAATTTGGCTTGCATCGTGCTATAATCAGGATAAACTATTTGTTATGAAGGTCCCAACTACAACTACTGCAACATCCAAGGGACTAGACTGCAGCAGGCATTATCATGAATCAGATGGTACAGCAATATCAATTTATGCTTTAGCCTTTGGAGTCAAAGCTGGTAGAAATGGAATTTCTGGGACCGCTCCCGATGGTTCAAAGTAAGGTTTTGCCTAATAAGTGTCAAGTATATGATTGCTGTATTCATTCTACACTTGTTCCATCAGCTTTCTTCATGCTGTCACGAATTTGGTTGCAAGACTCCAGGATGGGTGGAGTAAGGATCTTAAAATCTTCTGCCACGTTCCCATCGCGGGAGGCTTTAATGTGTACGACCTGGAAACGCCAGCAACCGACGGTGCACTGTTTAAATCCTGTTTGCCTAGACTAATCTCCAGCTACCCTCTGTACAATCAAGTCACCACTGCCACCGGGTTTCGAACTACTACTTGACCACTGTGCTCATCAACGAAGATCTAATAGTCGACAGAATAGTTACAAGCACATTCTTCGGTCACAGTGACTGTGTCACTCTACTGTTGAGCATATATCCTATGCGATATACCCAACAAGGAGAACGATGAAAGATACCGTCACGCTCTACAACGTTTCATACACGACTGTTAAGGAAACATCTTGGACCCTTCTTAGCTGAATACCCCCCGAAATCGCCCATGAAACTTCCCCGACGAAGTTCAGCACACCGGTAACGCATATATCGAAACAGAACTCCTTTCACTGCCAAAGCAAAAGCAAGTTATTTCCAAGGAGCAGAACACGCAACCATACCTCCCTGAGGGATTTGGGATGGCTAACCCTAAAAGCAATATCCGAATGCCGAAAGATGGAGTGCATACGAGGCACAGCGTAAATTCTGCGTGAACTTGATCCGCAAGGACAAGATTATGCATCAGCAGGATTTAATAACGCGCTTCTGCTCGAATCGCAAACTCCAAATACAGACACGCCAGTAGTCTCCGTAAGGCAGCAGCGCGGAATCACAGCGTTGGCTAGGACTAACGGGTACACCCGATTAGCAATGGAAGCAGCCGATATCTTACGGCTTTATTATTCCCTTACTTTCCAGCAAATAACGAGCTCAAATATTCACTTCCTTTTCTTCACTCTACCGTCAGGATTACACAACATCATCTTCACTGCCGAAGCTGCGTAGAAGAAAATGTTATCCCTACCTAATTACATTTCTCCTGGAGTCGAGAACATTAGGCACTAGGCTATGCAGACAGTAACCAGTGATCTAGCAAAACCACTGACCACATCCGTTCTGCGCATTTTAGAGGAGAATACAATGTTACTGATATGGAAGCGAGGGGTCATCATACTTGTTCAGAAGGGGGTATTTGCACTAACCCTACTAATTACCGTCCGATAACATTGCTTCCTTGTTTACTAAATTTATGGAGTCAATCATCGCAGATGCACGGATACAGTAACTGAACAACCGCAATAGCTACCGAGCAACATGGCATGCTGAAATGGCTCATGCACTACTCTAATTAGTTAATTGCACGCAGTAGTTTGACCGCAGCGGTTGGTGTAGCGAGAGATGTTATCGTTTACATGAACGTCACCAAAGAATTCAGTGACTCAGATCATCAAGTGCTCTTTCACAAACTTCGGAACTATGGCGTCTCAGCCATATCCTGCTTTGGATAGGCAATTTTCTACTTGATCCTCGGTTGGAAGTGAAAGTCCAAGAATGCCTATCAGACGCAATTAAGGCGTAGTGCGGTATACCTCATAGCTCAGTGCTACGGTCGCACGTATTCTTGGTTTTGATGACAGAGTTAGCGATGTCAATTGGTTCCGATTACCTGCTCTTCGCAGATGATATCAAGACATGGTGAGCGATAAGAGGATCGGACGACCAGGAAGAGCTCCAGTGCGATCTTAACTCCTTTTCGAGTTGGTCAGCTCTGAATGCTATACCATTCAATAGAGAATAATGTGGTGTTGTTCAACTACGCCATTAGAATAGCAGCATGTAATGGTTTGGAGCACACATATTGCAGACCAGCTCCCACGAACTTGGTCTTGGTGCGTTCGTACAGAGTGAGCTCAGCTGTTCAAAACACTGATATGGCTTTGAAAAGAGACAACTAGCACAACGGCCTAGTGCGAGGGGCATTTGGGTGATTTAATACATCATTATTCTCGATGATGCACAACCCTAACCTGCGCCCTCACCTTGAATACTCCATCCAAGCATGACTACTTTGGTTGAAGCATGACCTAGAAGTTTTAGAGGCACCACAACGAAAGACAACAAAGAATGTTAAGCGTCTACTCAATCAAACTTACTGAAAAACACTGAAGTACCTGGGCTTTTTCAGCGAATGATAGCAAATGCTAAACGACGCTCTCACAACAGTTTACCAAATTTTGAGTGACCCCAACCACTCATGCCTCCCTTTGCCGGAGCTTAGCCACAACACCAAGCCAGAGGTTAATGCCTGAAATTGAGCCAATACTACAGCCGTCAATATTGTCGACGGAAGTGCTTCGCTTTTCGGGTCTGCCAGCCCTGGAACTCTCACATAAACGCAGCTCTCTCCTACACTAATTTGGATATTTTTTTAAAAGGATTTGATGTGCTCCTTAGCCCTTAGCACTCCGTTGCCCAATATGTGATACTTGGGGATTTATTAATAGTGCCCTCAAACCGGATGTATGCATCACATGAACCTGAGGGGAGCAGCTTGTTTTCATTTTGCTCACGCAATGTAATCTAAGATAATCTATAATTATTAAATAATTAGCTTATATACCTTTTAGATTATACGGACGGCTAGCACTGGAAGCAGTGTCCTAGGGACAACCTAGGGCTCTGCACATTGATAACTTACTGTCCTGGAGAATATGCCCCGTTAATGCGCAGTTATCAATCATCTTCAGTGCTCCGTCGCTATTTCGCACGGCTTAGTGGATCAGACCGACGGTGATAAGAGTATGGTCCTGGGTTTCGATTCGGAAAGACCCAGCGGATGCGCACGATTAGCGATTATCAATTGCACAAGGCATCTGAGTATTTTGTAGAAGTGTTGTTACTTATCTGACTGGGCCAGAATACGATGAACTTGGTAAAGGCTCAGATCTTTCTACCACTCAGTACTGTAATTGCAAACACAAATACTAGCTCGATTAGCGGATATATCTAGTTAGTACGTGTTCGATTTGTAGGGTCTTATAAAGGTTACCAGAGTTCGCAAATACGTTTTCCCATGGCAGTCGCGAATAGGACAAACGGCAATGCATGAATAGATCAGACAGTGATGATTACATAAGCATCATGCATAAAGATGTAGTTCGGGCGATTTCGCGGCTGTTAGCTTACTGTGTTTTATTAAGCATTTGCAGCAATGTAGTGGTGGCTTGTTGGTATCAAAGCACCGACTCAGTTAATAGGAATCGGACGACTGACAGAAGAACTAGAAAATGGGAACACAAGATGCAGATTATAGAGCCAAAATGTTGTTTTCTTGAGGAACGGTTTAAGGACAAAATAAGCGGTGCTCCTATGAAGGCAACGAATAAGCTATGCGGAATTTGATACTGCCAAATCAGTCAGCTACTAGTGGCGTAGTTTAAAGCAACATTTTAGGTCTTCTTTTCTTCTTAATGTACATAGCTTCGGAAAGGCACAATTATTTGCAGATGGTTTGAAAGTAGTGTATTTGTTCCACGTATCCTAATGCATAACTGGTCACAGATATTAAATGTTACCTTCAGTAGTGATGGGCTGGGCTGCAAAGTGACAGTTGCACTACTCCAGATCAAACTGCAATATCGTGACTTACGTATAACATGTAGAGGAGGCATTATTTTCACTTCATCCTAATCCCATTCCAGTTTGCTCTTCTGTCAGGGATTTAGGAATGAGGATTTTCAGCTCCCTAACTTTCAGCGAACATGCGAACTATGTTGTTACTAAAGCGGTGCAAGTAATGGGACATAGTACTCGGGTACTAACGATGACATTGTCAAGAATGGTGGAATAGGAAATCAATGAAAAATGAACAATGATTTGTCAAGGGTAAAATAACATGTGCTTGTAAAGTCCAGTAGGATGGTTGGAGTAAAAATTAAAATTTGAAGGATCATCGAATAAGTAAATGTTTATTTCAAACGTCCACCGAGTTAAATGCACTGTTGCATAAAGATAGTTTGAGGTGCTGATTGGAAGTGCACACGCAAAATAGTGTAGACAGCTGTTATAGTTCAGTACGTGCATGAGCAAAAAAGGAAAAGACAACGCTCATTCGTTTGTTTATTCATTTGACGGATGTGATATATTAATCCAGTTTAGCTACATCTGCACTGCAGCGTCTGTGACAAACCGCACTGCAACATCTGTGATAAAGCGCACTGCAGCTTCAGTGACTCTAAATCCACTGGGTCACCTCACTTCCATAAGTTTACAAGCCTCAAACATGCCTGCTTCCACTTCTCCTATCATAGACGCTTCGCTTGGAGATTTAGCCATGACACCGACAGCTCAGAGCCGAAGGCAATCCGGTGCAGATAACAAGCAGGCAACGTACGCATCGATTGCCTCGATAAACACACTGACAGCGACATACAGGTCCATCTTCTGTACAGAGCACGCGTGGCGCAAAGCAGCTTTCACCGTCAACTCCAGTGGTGTCTTTTAAACAACCCAAATTGCCGGCAAAAATATAAAGCCAACACTCGCTAGACAAAACCATGCTGCGTTACATCTCGTGTGCACCAATGTTCCCAAGTCTAGCTCTGGCACAATAAAAGGCCAGTTGCAAAACGATCGCAACCAGTGGAGTTCAACCTGCGATGCGATTGGTATTCGGGTTGAGCCTGCAAGGCTGCAACGCGCAGCGTGTCACCTGACCTCAGTGCAATCTAATGAACCTAGAATTCTTCGAGTAACACTACACTCAACAGATGAGACAGAGGCTGTCCTGCTCTCAACAGTTCGTCTTCGCAACTCACGGAGCGGAGTGCGCACATTACCCGATCTACCCTGGAAAGATCGCCTAAAAGAAGCAGTTGACCAACGCGACATTCCTAATAGGGATAGCACGAATACAATATTTGTTCATGGTGTTCCCGAGCTTCTGCATCCTTCTGATCATGATGCGCAAAAACATGACAGATAGCAGTGGTGCTACATCCGTGAAGCACTCTCTGTTGACAACGTTATTGCCAAATACCTGACAAGAGTTCCATCATCACCTAACTATCAGGGCTGCGGTCCAAGGTTAATGAAAATAATACAACACTCCGAGGGAATAACGCACGTTCTGTTGGATTGCTGGTTCACGTTTCTAGCTAGGTTGCCAACAGAGATCCGGCTAAAAGCAACAGGCGAACGACCAAATGTCGTAAGCAATTCGATGGAACTTGCGAACGTATCAAATTCTTTTATCTGTACAGTCCCGCGGTGAGATCGACAAAACAGCGCCCACGGCACACAATAGGACAGAGAACAGCACGAATGAAACGACTGTTCAGGAATGCTCAACAATGCCATGCAAGTTGACTGAAATACATAAACCAAAAAACGATTAATGGTTGGTCACCTAACGGCCGGCTTAATAACTAACACAAAGTTGGCATCCATCGACACACTCCTAACAACAAAAGCCCTGTATTGAATGTACACCAAAGCTCAAGGCCTTCTAAGTAACTTGGCCGAACTTAGAGAACTCCATGCCTCACAACCGCGGGACCTCGTCATTAGTACAGAGACATGGTTAAACTTTGAGACAAGCGATTCTGAGATCAATTTATCCGGTATGTCGCTGCTTCGGACGGCTAGAATCGGAAGGGTTGCCGGTGTGATTCTTTACTACAATACCAACCTCCGATGTGAAGTTATCGATCACTCGGAAAACCGAGCTCCTGATTGGCTTTGGTGCAGCCTATGCGAAACAGGGATACATGTCTACTAGCCGTGATTTATCGCCCACCAAAATCAAAGTCGGAAATGGACTCCAAACTGAACCAGTTTTTCAGTTTGATTTGAACAAGTCTTACACCCACATTCTTATCGCTGAAGACATTAACGTGCACGACATAGAAAAGTCCGCAACAGAAGGTACGCCGTTAAAAATCTGCAAGAAAGAGCAACCTGCTAACCACCCTCTGTACAACCATATAACCTCTCCCACCAGATTTCGAACTGCTAACAAGCCGTCGATATTGGATCGCGTGCAAACTAACGAAGAACTCACGGTTGACGGGATAGTTACAAGCACACAACTGGGTCGTAGGGATCATGTTACTCTACTCCTTGGCTATATATGCTATGCAGAGTACCCTGCAAAGGAGGTTGTTAAAGTGCATACCGTCACCCATTACAATGTGTTATCTACACTTGTTAACGCTACATCTTGGACTTTCTTAACGGAATTCCCCCCAGATGTTGCCTGGGAAATCCGTACAAGGACGTTAGCACACTGGTTGCGCAAGCATCTGAACAGAAGTCCTTCCAAGCAAAAAAGCAAGCATAAGTCATTTCTGAGGAGCAGAACACGTAAATGTATGTCCCGGAGGGATTTGGCATGGCGAGATCACAAGGACTGCTCGAATACCGAAACCTCGACTACATACGTGACACATCGTAACTTCTGTGTGAAACTGATCCGCGAAGGCAAGGTCACTCATCAGTAGGAGTTAATGAGGCGATTCTGCGCGAACCGCAAACATCTGTACAGGCACGTTAACCGCCTTCGAAAGGTGAAGCGGGGGGTTCCAGCACTATACCATTTCCCGCCCAAGTTGTCCTCTTGGGCCACAGAAATAATCTGAGGGGCATGCAACATGAGTCAACTCAATTAATTTGTTCCGTGCGTACGCCAGTCACTTGTGCAGATGTGTAGGTGTGCATGTATAGCTCGTCGCCTTCAGCCAATTGGACCTCAGACGCACTAAATCATAGGGGTGCAGGTGGGACGCTTCAGCTCCTACGCACGGAACAAATTAATTGAGTAGACTCATGTTGAATGCCCCCTCAGGTTATTTCTGTTTCCCAAAAGGACAACTTGGCCGGGAAATGTTGTACTCATGGCTGATAGGTGCACGCCATCAGCAATGGAAGCAACCGATCTCCTACGACTTCATTACTCCCAAACTTTCCAGCAGGGAACGAGCCCGAACATTCTCCTCATTTCTATTACTCCACCATCGGGTGTAGACATCATCATTTTCACTGCGGTAGCTGTGTTGAAGCAGTTGTTATGCTTGCGTATCCACAGTTCTCCTAGAGTCGACAACATCCGACCGGAGGCTCTGCAGGCGGTAGCTAGTGATCCAGCAGAACCACTGGCTATTTTCTATCAGCGATGTCTAGAAGAGAATCATATTCCCCAAATATGGAAGTGAGAGGAGGAAGCGAGGGGGTGGCCGCACTGATCCTGCCAACTACCGTCCAATAACACTACTTCCTGTACTATCCAAAGTGATGGAATCAATCATCGCAGATGCGCTGATGCAGTACCTAGAAAGCCACTACTTAATAGCCACAGAGCAACATGGCTTTCCTCAAACGCATTAGTGTAATAT
>OX104061.1:23086409-23298568 GCA_944474145.2 Dicrocoelium dendriticum
CAAATTTATTTATCTTTCATTGTACATTCCTTTCCTATTACAACCAATTCTTGTACATTAACCTTGTATACTTGTTTTGACTGATAACACACTTTTTGAACCACGTGGGCAAATCGACTTGTTCTCTCTGTTTTCTTGTGCTACGGATTTTATGGCATTGTCGGTCACTACGTTCTAACCTAGAGCAATATTCATCTACAGATCTCGTTCCGTCTCAAGTGGTTCCACCAACGTCGTTTGTCATCCAATGGAGTGGCTGACGCAAGAGGACTAGGAAGTTTTATGTGGTTGGACTTCTAACCCACGTCGAAATCCTTCTGTGAGTCTTGCCATTTCTGATCATCATTTATTCATCTTTATTTCTCTTTGGGTCCGAGTCCACTATAAGCCGTCTCCATGCGCGGTTAACGCCGTTCAGCATGCCATGGTCAATTCGGTTGCATTGGCCCCTCCCCGTTTTTAGGAGAATGATCCTTTATTATGGTTTTTGTATTTAGAATCCGTATTTTATATTCGTAAGATTCCTTCTGATTTCGCCATGTATAACCAGCTTATATCTTGCCTTCCTCAGTATATATCCTCGCAGGTGAGAGACATCATACTTTGCCCTCCTCTAGTAATGAAATATGAGGCACTTAAACAGGCTATTATTCATTGAATCACGCCTTCTGACAAGGTACGTCTGCAGCAGCTTTTTAGTGATCGGCAGCTAGGAGATAGGATGCCCTCAGCCTTGTTGCGCGAAATGCAACAGCTCATCGGCACGTCCAACGTGGACGTAGGGCTTCTCCGCGAGCTGTGAATGCAACGTCTTCCTGAAAGTACACAGGCTATCCTTGCAGTAGCAAGTGACTTGCCTATCACAGCAATTGCAGGTCTAGCAGACCGCGTCATCGAACGGCAACAGCCAGAGACTGAAACCAAAGCACCTAAGCAGCTTTGCGCTGGCGCAACCACATCGACAGGCGCGACTTGTCAGCCGTCGGTAATGGACGCATTATCATTGCAGATAGCGTCGCTTCAGCGCCAGATCGAGGAACTCACCTTAAAACGTAAGCACCGCAACCGCTCTGGATCATCGCCCCGTCGCACAAAACCTGATGCCTCAGATTACTGCTTTTACCACTCGCGTTTCGGTACTAAAGCCCTTAAGTGCGTACAGCCGTGTAGCTACTTCGCTATAGATGATCCGCCACGCCGGGCTGTAGTGGCCACGAACGTCGGCAAAGCCCAAAGTCGTCTAATCTACATCAGGGATTATGACTCCGATACCCAATTCTTAGTTGATACCGGGGCGGAAGTCAACGTCATTCCCCCTATGCCAGGTGAGCCTACCATTTCTCTGTCGACAAGTCTCAGTGCCGCCAATGGCACACCAATAGCCACCTATGGTCATCGGTCACTTACCCTGGACCTAGGTCTTCGGCGCACTTTCCGCTGGGTATTCACCGTCGCTGCAGTTCCCTTTGCCATTATCGGCATTGACTTTCTCAGGCATTTCGACCTCTTGGTCGATGCGAAACGCCAGATGATAGTCGACACTGCAACAAAACTCAGCGTACGTGGCGTCACCGCCGATGTCACATCTATATCCCCGGTCTATGCATTTCCCAAGACCTCGTCAGCCTACGCTAATCTCCTTTCTCAGTATCCCAAGCTCGTTCAGCCAACGAACGCAGCTTTGCCCGTGGCAGCTCAAGTCACGCACCACATACGGACGAATGGCCCACCTGTGTCATGCCTTCCACGCCGACTATCGCCTGAGAAACTAAAGGTAGCTAGGGCGGAGTTTGAGCACATCATCATCATCATCAACAGCAGTACATCAGCCATTTGAACTGATGCTTCGCTGCCATACAACCATGAGGACCTATGAAATAAAGAATAAGAAGAGGGAGAGAAGGGGGACTTACCTGAAAACCCTAATGCCCTAAGCAAACATTCTGGGTCAAGGCGCCTACACCTTGTGTAGACAACATTCCGTCACAAACAGCTGGCTATCGTGCAAAGATAAGGCGGCATCAGCGAGACAGCTTCCTTGCAGCTTTCACTGCCACGCGTCATAAGCAGCCATTACCCCGCAGATAACTCAGCACCAAATACACTTTAAACAGACAATCCGATGAGGAGACGGCAGCAGACGCGCCACTGGTATCGGTTGCGAGACATGTCCTGTAAAGTCTCAAGCCAAGCACAAGGTGAGTCACGTGGACTCCAACCCGGAAGGCGAGACGGACCAGTGACTTCATTTCCCGCTGCCAAGTCAACTTCTGTCTACCTCGAGCCTTGCGCCATCCTACACCTGGTAGACTGAACAAGGCCCTCCTAGGTAAGCGGTGACCAGGCATACGTACCACGTGCCCCAGCCAACGCAACTTATTCAGTGCTATCTGTTGTTCTAGGAAGCTAGCATGATTACCACTACCTAGTATTCGCCTACACACATCATCGTTGCGGACACGCTGGTGCCATCCGACACCAGCAATGCTACGCAGACAACGATGATCAAAGACTTGAAGGCGCCTCAGATCTTCAGACCGAAGGGGCCAAGTTTCTCTACCATACAGCAGAACGGCCCTCACTGTGGCCTTGTATACACGGCCTTTCAGACGGAGGGAAACTCCCTTCTGTCGCCAAAGATGACGCAGGTTCAAGAAGGCAGCTCTGGCCTTTGCAATGCGTGAGCTCACGTCGGTTTCTATGCGCCCATCATTGCTGATGCAGCTGTCAAGATAAGTGAATTGATCAACCACTTCGAGTTCCTCGTTAGCAAGCGTCAAGGGGTCATCGAGTGGCTGGTGGTCCTGCAGCAACACTTTGCACTTTAAAGGTGCGAAGTGCATACCAAATAATGGGACCACTCTGGATAGGCTATTCAGGGTTGATTGTGCCGCCTCAACATTGTCGAAAAGCAAGACGATATCGTCCGCATAATCTAGATCAACTAACCGTTCACCAGGCAGCACTTCAACACCTACATCGTGAGATTCCGCAAGGGAACACTCCATGATAGAATCCACGACGAAATTGAACAAAAACGGGGAAATCGGGCAACCCTGTCGAACGCCACTTGTAGTCGAAAAGCTATCCGATAGGACACCATAGACCCTGACGCGGCCTCTAGTGTTCGAGTATAGAGCACGAAGGATGTTCACATATTTCGTGGGAACACCTTTCCGCGCAAGTATTTCGAACAGAATCGATCGATCGACTGAATCGAACGCACTCTTGAAATCGAGGAACACAGCTATTGTCGGTCTGCGGTATGCGTGGCGCTGCTCTAGCACCTGTCGCAAAGTAAATATATGGTCTATACAGCCACGTCCTGGGCGAAAACCAGCCTGCTCTTCCCTAATCCGAGATTCCCGTTCTGCAGTGAGGCGACGAACGATAATCGAGGCCAGTAGTTGTCACAACTTGCGTTAGGCTAATACCCCTGTGGTTCGCACAGTCTGTGCGACTGCCCTTTTTGTATATTGCCACTATAATCGATTCGCTCCAATTAGCCGGCACTCTCTTCGTTCCAGATACGTTCGAATAAGGAGGTCAGTGCTTTGCAGAGGACCTCACCTCCATCCTTAAATAGTGCAGGTGGGAGGGAATCCGGGCCAACGGCACGAAAACGATTGAGGGCTGTGATCGCGTTTCGGACCTCGGCCTCCGACGGAGGCTCTAAACTAACCGTCCATGGCTCGTCCTGCATCACCTGAGTAGGAAGAGGTCCGGGAGCAGGGAGCCAGCTGAACTGACCTTGAAAGTGTTCCACCCAACGAGCCATACGGCGCTCCTTAGTGTGTATCAGTGCACCCGCGCTGTCTGATTGTCTCACTGACGCCTGGTTTTCTCGGACCAGTGGTGCGGGTTAGCTGGAAGAGCTTGCGGTAATTGCCTACTGCTCCTGCCTCCTCCATTTCTTGAGCCCGACTGGTCCACCAGGCTTCCTTGTCAGCACGTAGGCTCCGCTTTAGTTCACGCCTAATAGCCCGTCTGGTCACATTGTGTTCAGAACCAGCCGGGAGGTGCCTTCTAGCTTCCAAAAGGTTCACGGACCTCTCGGATGTCTAGTGACTGGTGCGATGACGACTGATAGTGCCACAAACAGATGCTCCTGCGTCGTGCATAGTGGCCGAGATTCTATTCCACTGAAGTTCAGTGTCATTAGGACAAGACAGCGAGAGTTCACTATGCAGTGCTTCTTGATAGGCTTGCCTGACAGAGGGCTGGGACAATTTCTCCGTTGCCAATCAGGGGAGACGCTTTGTGCGCCTTCCGGTAAAGTTCATGGAGAAACGACAGCGCACCAAGGCATGAACAGAGTCGACACAGGTACTCCAGTACGAGCGGCAATCCAGAATGGAACCGCGCCACCTGTAACTTATGGCTATGTGGTCAATTTGGGTCCATCGCTGGCCAGCTACAGGTGGACGCCAAGTGGCACTTCGGCGCCCACTGTGTCTAAAAGCAGTGCTAGTAAGAAACAACTGGTGCTCCGCACACAGTTGCAGCAGACGCTCACCATTGTCAGTCCGCTCGGCGTTAAGTCCATATTTACCACCCAGCTGAGCTTCTGAAGAGCTCAGACGCCCTACTTGTGCGTTCATATCCCCTGCAAGTACTATAATATCTGAACTAGTAGCACTGCGTAGCAGCGTGTTCAGTTCGTGATAGAAAATGTCCTTGACTGCATTAGAACTGCAGTCGGTGGGAGCATAAGCAGAAATCACAAACAAACAGTGTTTTGTTTTACTTCGCGAATTCACCTTAGCTGGCATCGTCAAACGGGCTGCACATAAACGGCTGTTCACCGGAATCCAATCAACCAACCATGACTCAGCCTTGAAGCTGAGAATGATACCTACACCAGCTTGACCCGTGAGTGCCGCATCGGCGTCTCCGGATGCGTGCAACCAATGACGAGAGGATAAGCCGGGTGCAGTCATTTCAATAACCCTGTTAGGGTCATTTATCCTAGTTTCGGATACACAACACACATCAATACCCAGTGTGTCCAAGGTGCGTGCGAGTGCAGCCTGCTGACCTGTTTGTCTTAGAGTGTGGGCGTTGAATGTCGCCATGGAAACGGGACAGCGTGGACTTATAAGGAACTTTTGCCGACAGGCGTCCGATAGGTGCTTTGGGATGGTGGCTGCAGACGGTACTACTCCAGTAGCACTTCGGTTACTGTCAATTAAGCTGGGAATTATAGAAGGAAGGTTAATAATAGGGGCCGGGATGGGAGTAAGAGAAAAAGGTGGAAAAGAAAGAAGGGAGGCGCCAGCAGTAGCATGCTTTCGCTTATCCGCCCTGCTGTATGCAGCAGATAAGGCGACCCTTGATAATCTGCGCGGCGGTCGATGCAGGATGAAGTTTATGTTTGAAGAAAATGTCATGGTTGTATGTGGGCTGGGATACTGCCAGGGCGCCCAGACCTAGACAGGAGGACGATTTGGGTCCTCATCCAAAGCCTTTGGCTCAAAAGCCTGTCCGCAAGGCAGCGGGGTGGCAGTGATTTAGTTTTACAGAAATGGACGCCATCCCATTTCAAACCCAGGAGACTGAGTTGGTCTGACCTCTCACCATTGACCAACCTGGTAGGAGTAGCTCTCAAGATGCTCGGAGGCATCACCCAGTATAGCTCAATGGGTCAATGAGGTACGCAAACCGTCGCACCACGTTAAGGTCCAGTCTCGTTGCGACGGAGTTTGAGCACATGCTTGGACTTGGAATAATCCGCCCTTCTGACAGCCCTTGGTCCTCGCCTCTGCAGATGGTCCCCGAGAAATCTGGTGACTGGCGCCCTTGCGGTGATTACCGCGCACTCAATCGCCTAACCGTCCCAGATAGGTATCCCATCCCACACATGCAGGACCTTACCGCATGCCTCACAGGTAAGACGATCTTCAGCAAGATCGATCTGGTTCGCGCCTATCACCAGATACTTGTGGAAGACAATGACATTCCTAAAACAGCCGTCATTACTCCTTTCGGTTTGTTTGAATTTTCAAGAATGCCATTTGGACTGTGCAACGCCGCACAAACCTTCCAAAGCTTCATCCACGATTTCACTCGTGGCCTTGACTTCGCATATTCCTACCTCGATGATATCTTAGTAGCCAGTTCATCGGAACAAGAGCACCTCGAGCATCTTCGAGCTCTCTTCCAGCGCTTGACCCAACACGGTGTCACAGTCAACCCGACTAAGTGCGAACTCGGCAAATCAACGGTAGAATTCCTAGGCCACCTTGTTTCATCGTCTGGTATCGAAGTCCTTCCTGATAGGATCCAGGCAATCAAGGACTTCCCAGGTCCGACTTCTTTCAAGCACCTCCGTCGATTTTGTGGTTTGGTCAACTACTATCGACGCTTCATTTTGCGCTGCGCTCAGGTCATGCAGCCACTGACTGACCTACTCAGAGGAAATGAACGTAAGTTCGCTTTCCCTGACACAGCAAAGGCAGCCTTCGCCGAGCTCAGGGATTCTATCTCCAACATAGCCCTCCTCGCTCATTCCGAATCGACTGCACCTCTTTCTATTACGACTGATGCCTCAGACGTCGCGGTAGGAGCCGTCCTCCAACAACACGTTGGTGAGCAATGGCAACCCCTTGGGTTCTTCTCCCAGCGCCTGCAGCCAGCGGAATCCCGCTACAGCACGTTTGGCAGAGAACTGCTCGCCATTTACCTAGCGGTACGTCACTTCCGGCACACACTTGAAGGCCGCGTTTTCACGGTCTACACTGACCACAAGCCCCTTATCTTTGCCTTCGACTCTGCTTCCGACAAATACTCACCACGAGAAACAAGACACCTAGACTTTGTCACGCAGTTCACTTCTGACATACGTCATGTCTCAGGTGTCGACAATCCCGTCTCCGACGCTCTCTCACGCGTCAACCTCACTCTCTAGTCTTTGCCTACCGTCGACCTTGCCGCAATGGCATCGGCTCAGGCTTAAGACGAAGACATACAGCGCACTCTGCAGTCCACTTCGCTGCATGTGCAACCTGTTCCTATCCAAACCACGGAAGGAACCATTCTTTGTGACACTTCCACAGGTTGTCCTAGACCTCTCGTGCCCGTCTCCTTCAGACGCACAGTCTTTGACGCGCTGCACTCACTATCACATCCCGGTATCCGTGCATCTTTAAAACTGGTCACCGAACGTTTCGTTTGGCCACACGTAAACAAAGATGTTCGTACCTGGGCTCGCGCCTGCCTTCAATGCCAGCGCTCTAAAGTACATCGTCACACCCGCAGTCCTCTTGGTTCATTTCCTGCCCCGGGCTCTCGGTTCTCGCATGTACACTTAGACCTGGTAGGCCCATTGCCTCCGTCACGCGGATTTGTATACATTCTTACATGTGTCGACCGCTTCACCAGGTGGCCAGAAGCCATTCCGGTAACAGACTGCACAGCTGAGACTGTTATCCGGGCCTTCTTGAACCGGTGGGTCTCGCACTACGGATGCCCATCCACCATGACAACCGACCGAGGAACGCCTTTCGAATCTTCACAATTCGATACGTTCTGCAACTTTTTAGGTTGTCGCCGCATTCATACCACAGCGTATCACCCAGCAGCCAACGGGTTAGTTGAACGCTTCCATAGACAGCTTAAAGCCTCGCTCTGCGCCTCCTCCGACCCTAGCTGGAGCGAAAACATTTCGCTCGTTCTCTTAGGCATTCGCAGCAGCATCAAAGCTGACTTGCAATGTGCACCAGCAGAGCTGGTTTACGGAACGACGCTCAAGTTACCAGGAGAATTCGTTTCACCTCCCGCATCGTCGGGTATGCCTCCGCTTAACTTTGCGTCCTCCCTAGCTCAACGCATGCGTTCACTACGCCCGACCCCGCCGCGTGAACAGACTAGAGATGTGCAAATGCACAGCGGACTCTCTACCTGCACTCACGTCTTCCTCCGCACCGACGCAGTGCGGCGCCCTCCCCAGCCTCCCTACACTGGCCCTTTCAGAGTTCTGCAACGGACTCCGAAACATTTTACTATAAACACAATGGTCACCGAACAACGGTGTCCATCGACCGCCTCAAAGTGGCATTCTTTGACGAGCCATTTGCAGCCCATCCTGATGCTCTCGCACAAGCACCCGCACCTGTGGTGACTTCCCGAGCACTGGATAACCCGGAACCCTCCGTACCCCTTGACCCGCAACCTATCCTGCCTCAACCCCAGGCAACCGACCGACGCGGTAGACAGGTCAAACGTCCGGTCCGTGTTTCAGATTTTGTAAGCGTTTGCTATTTCCATTAACACGTCTTTCTCGTCTTTAATGGTTATCCTGCGTCTCATCCACTAACATTTTGCAAAATCGACAAAAAATACCCAAAACATTTTGAAAACCTAAAAAGCGTATTTGCTTTTATCATACATGCCATGTTCCCTCTCCGGCGTCAAGCCACTTCCCCGACCCTTGCCAACCCCCTCTGAGTTTTACTTTCCAGAAACTCAACCGCCGGAACTGCCCAGACAACCCTCGAGTGACTCGCCAACCGGCTCAACGCAACCCTGGAGTGACTCGCCAGCCGTCCCACAGCCCCTTCCTCACCCAAGGAACAGACCGTCGTCCTCGATCGCAGACACCCACGAACGGATTGGTCCCCAAACGCCCCTTAGGCATTGCCGACGAGGACGCCTGCATTTCTTCGTGGGACGAGGACGCCCGCATTCCTTCGTAGAACGAGGACGCCCGCATTTCTTTGTGGGACGAGGACGGCCGGATTTCTCCGAGGGACGAGGATGCCTGGATTTCTTCGTGGGACGAGGACCGTGGACTAAAGTGTGGTGGGGGGAGTGACACCTCCCAAGCGCACCGTCGGGTCTGCAGCAAAGGGAAGGTCCTGTCGGCCTTTTTTCTGGACTAGCCAGTTTTTTTTGCAGTCCGACCAGCCCGCCCCGACGGCTCACCGATGATGCGCTCTGGTCCACACGATCGGCATAAATAATACCTAACAAAAGCCTGGACCCAGCGAAATCTGCTACACAACCCGCTTTGGAAACTCTTACTCAAGCCTCTGCAAATATTCGCATCCCCCTCACCTTCCATTTTCCCCCACTAACAGCTCTATCGAAGGCTTCCATCCGTCAGCCTTCTAGGGGAAGGCCCTTGTAGTGCAACGGAAAACAAGCTCTTTCAGTATTTTATAACATTGGATTTTATGGTTGTTTTAACCTTCGAAACGTCCATTTGTTTTACTGACTGCACGTCCGTTGTCACAAACCGTTTTGGCGAGTTCCTCGCTGCACGTTTCTCGCTCTGTCTGATTCGCTTCCTATTCTTGTAGCCTGCACAATACACGTTGGGTTCAGTCTCCTCCGACTTTTATACTGTCGTATTTGACACGTCTTACGTGTCATTGCTTACCGACTAGTATCCCAGGCTCCGCCCAACAGACTGCAACTCTATCGCAGCATGGTCAACGTTTATTGCAACGAATGCAACAGTTAGGTCCTAACGAAAGAATATTTAGTTGTGTTGAGCTAAGCACCATACTAGAAAGGTTAAACACGTATTGCACCTAATTACTTAGAAAGTTCAGTTGCGGCACTTGCCTAGTTAGCGAGCTAAGCAACTTTTTTTCTGTGAACCACTTTGCTTTTTACCTTGTTCTGCATGTGCTTCAAATGGCCTTCGTAACTTTTCCGATATGCCTATGACAGCATACGGCCGTATTAAAATGAACTTTTCAGCTCCGATAGTATCCTGCAAATGTCATCCATGTAGTAAAGGGTGTGCCGCTTCAAATTGTGCACAGTCAGCTAGAGATAACATCGGCGTATTTCTTTCCAGTGTTTTGTATAACTGCATGACTGGAAGCACTTGTTGCAGAACCTCCATCCAACCTCAGCCTCTTCCTACTGAGCACTGAACTCCAGATATCTAAAGAGCAGTATTCCCCGTGGTTCAGTCGTAAACTAAAAGCCGATAGTAGCAAATGCTTACGCGAAGGACCATTACAGAGGCAAATTGAAACCTGCTGGTGCCATTAATTAACCTCGCATGGAAACGCATCGAACGAGAATTCGGCACACTCCGACCGTCCTAACGTTCCACATACAGCTACTTCCGAACGACAAATAACCTGGGATGTTTAAACCCGTTAACCTGTGTCAAATGAATAAGGTGGTAATAGTTTACTGTCATGTACGGCCATGCAAGGTTTTCTACTGCAGTAACCATAGTGATCCAAGTCCGCATATCAGCATAGGAAGGTAGGCATACATTGTTCTATACATGAATGCATCGTTAAGCAAAGAGCAACTTATCAAGCACAAAAGACACAGAAATAGGTGTTCTCCCCACGGTAACTGGAACATTTATTCTCTTGCTAGCCGAAAATCCTCCCCAAGTTACCAGTTAGGTGGTTCGGGTTAAGCATGTCCCAGCGAATAAGTAGGCGGCAGTGTTCTGTAATGCGGTAGGTCTTTTCCCGGCAAGTGTCCTACTTACGAAAATCCACAAATGTCTGGTAACAACACTGCGACGTTGTCGATGTGACCAGCCACTAAATAAACGCACTGCCCCTTCCCCGGTCGCAGATTACCCACAGCACCAACGTCATCCAGTTCGAAGGGCACCTTTGCTCCCCTCGTATGATGGAGAACACAGAAACCAAAAGCACAAACTCAGTTATACTTCACAAGTTCACTCACTACGTCCACTAACACCTGCCCTTACATACGCTGGCTAGCGGTATCGTTTCCCCAAGCAAGCCTCGCATTTGCTAATAATTGTTCCACTATTGAACCTTAACAACCCTACATTATGCCCTCACCTCGCCTCTTATTCTTGCCTAGTCTTACGCCTTCACCTATCTCTTAGTCTCGGGCATTCTTTTCCTATCACACAGCACCTACTTCCTCTGTCCCACCGTTTCACCTTTGACAATGTAGCTCCGCACATTTGTGCGAAGGACCTCAAGCATTTGGGTACGTTGCTCACCCAAAGTCTTCCCCTAAGCTGACATTTATATTATTAATAATTGTTCCTTAATTTAAACTTAGTCACTGTATTTTCCATCGCCGCTTTGCTTCGAATCCCTCGCCTAGTCCGATTCCTTCTGGTATCATTTGTCTCTGGCTTTCTTTTCCTCTCACTCATCACTATCTCCGCTGTTCCACTAACTTACCTTCTACACTGTAACTGCGCACTAATGCGCGTAGAGGCTCAGGTATTTGGCTATGCTACCCACCTACATCCTTCCCCCAAACTGTCATCCTTATCACTAATAACTGTTCCACTATTTCCCCTTACTAACACTGCTTTTCCCTCTTCACCTCCCATTTTATCCCCACTTTGCTTTGGTCCTTAGCTTATTCCTTTGGCTCCGCCTTTTTGTACTTACGCAATATCTACCTCAGCTGCTCCCTTGACTTACAAGTGCTATTGCTGCTTCGCACTTTATTGCGAATGACCTCAGCTTTTGTCTATGTTGCCTAGCTGTATGCTTACTCCAAGCAAACATCGCGTTCGCTAACGACTGTTCCATTATTTAACCTTAACAACCATGCGTTGCCCATCTTCACCTCGCCTAGTACCCTTGCCTAGTGCTTCTGCTTTACTTATCCCTTTGCCTCTGGCTATAAATTGTTCTTACGCACCACCTACCCTTGCTGCACTTCCGACTTACCTTTGACACCGTAGCTCTACATATATGTGACGGACCACAACTTTTGTCTACGTTGCCCACCTTAATCATTCTCTCAAGCTGACATCTTTATTACTAATAATTGTTCCTCTATTTAACTTCAGAAACACTGCATTTTCCCACTTCTCCCTAATTTTTTCTTCTGCCTTGAACTTAGTTCTTATCTTAACCATTTGGCTCTGGCTTTACTTTCCTCGTACGTACCACCTACCTCCGCTGCTTCATCGACCGACCGTTGACACTACCTCCGTACCTTAGTGTAAAGCTCCCCAATTATTTGGCTATACTACCTAACTTTATTCATCTCCTGGTTTACATCGTTTTCAATGATACTTTTTTCCTCATTTAGCTTACAAAACGGTGAATATTCTCTCTTCACCTCACTTTATGTCACTTACCTGTTAGTACTGCTTCTCTTTCTACTTTATCTCCAGCACTCCGTTTATCTCGTAATGATGGGTCGAATCTGCCACCCATTCAGTGTGGCTCTTTCCCTTGCTTCCCTGAATTCTCGGCCGTTTGTTCCCTCTACTTTCCCAACAAAGGCAGGTTTTCCTACACAATTATTCCGTCGCTTTCCCGCTCTGCTCTGTGTCCAGCTAACCTACCTGTGACACCGTTTAGCTCCAAATGCTGTTAACCGTTATGGCACCGCTGCCACACTTTATTTCAGGGTTACAGGTCCCTAGCATCGCTGGACACCCTCTTCCATCTTCCCCTCACTTACAGACTTTGAGTATCTGAACCGTCGCTCTTCTTCACACTTGACAGCTGGACAGTGCGTGTCCAGTACTCTCTTAATTTTACTGTTTCTCCTACGTACTAAACCTCGAAACGTCCCTCTCAGGTATCTCTGTCCATCTGACTTATCTGTGACCCCGTAGAGCTCCACGTTCGGGAGGTTCACTTAGTCTATTGTGGCGCCGCTGGACCATTTTATTTCACAGAGTTAGCCCAACAGCTTTGCTGGCACCGACAAGGTTCCATTGACGCAGCACTTTGTCTAATTACTCACCGCTCCTATTAGAAAGTCTGTTTTGTCTCAACTATTTACTGCACCTTCTTTCCTTTTTTGTACTGCTCCACATACCTTGACATCTAGGTTATGTACACTGGTTTTCTATTCTCATCTCCAATATTAGTAAGCATACACAAACAGAGGACGACATAGTTAATAGCTACACATATAGAACGAGGTAAACTATTTGGCCAGGCTCCACGTCGACAGCTCTCCTTACTCCATTCTTTGCGTTCGAAATCCTTCCTTTCTGTTAACTTATCTTCCTTGTCCCATCGCGAGACCAGCTTATAAGTGTTGCAAAACATAACTGAACCGTCGTATCTATAAATATGACCTATAGACATAAGTAGACACCGCATGCCACCACCTCGGGTATTCTGTCCCCTTGATATGCATCATCTATCCGTTTGAACGACTGTTTTCAAATCAGTTTTAACTTCGGAACATCGTCTCAAGAAAGCTTCATCTCCCTGCAAGTGTTCAACTTATTTGCGACGTCATGGCGTTATGTTCTGTCCACCTCACCAGTGGATTATTTCTGGTATCAGATCCTACATATACTTGGCGTCAGTATTCGATGGATAAGTTACCCAACTGGTTAGTGTAGTCTGCCGTCAATCCTAAGCCTTTTAAAGCTTACCTATTATGAAATCTTTTTGATCGGTACCTTCGACTGGTGTGAACACTTGTGTTCAGATAAGTATTACCTCCGGAACATCACATAGAAAGCTTCAACTCCCTGCAAGGGATCAAAATACTTGCGGTGCCATGACGTCATGCTACCTCCACCTCGCCAGTGGGTAATTTCTCCTGCTATAAAATTCATCTGTTTGGCGTCAGTGTCTGATATATACGTTACCCACCTCGCCAGTGTGGTCCACCATCAACCCCTATACCGCTGGTAGCTTATCCGTTATGATTACAGAGAGCCATTTGACCCGCATCCTTCATCGGTCTGAACAATTTGGATCACATCATTTTCCTCTTCGGAACATCTGAAAAAACAAGTTTATCTAGTTGCAAGTGTTTAACTTACTTGCGACGACATGTCGATATGCTCCGTTCACCTCGCTAATGGATTATTTCTCCCGGGATAAAATCCTCATCTAATTAGCGCCATTACACAATGGATACTTCATCCATTTCGCCAGCGTGTTATACAGGTTTATACCTCCAGGAAGTATATTCTCTGTGGTCTATACTACTGTGCTCGGCCATACCTGATGCCAAAGACCCCAACAAGCTTCTTGACCGTCCGAAATATCCACACTACATAGTTTTATCTCCATGCAAGCGTCCCACTTACCTGCGATGTTTATCTCTCGTTAACCTGCCAGCGAAACCCAACTGGCCCGCCGGTTATTTGCCCTGACAATGATTCTGCTTACGATTTGACTGCCATATTCACCTGCGTAACGCATCAACTTTTATACGGCCTATCTCCCACCAGTACCGCCGGCCTTAACCACTACCGGTGGAACCGGACTAAGCTTCCTGCTGAACCAACGGAAAATCGAATGTACCATGACTGCCATTAGCCGTTCGGAAAATCGATCCTACAAAAGCATTGAACTACTTTAATGTTATTTAAATTGTGGTTAATGGCAGTGTTCCAAGATGTTGTGGGCATTTGCCTGGCAAGCGTTTCCCTACGCCATACTACAAATATCTGTATAACGACGGTACGACGTGGCGGATGTGACGCATCACCGAAATAAAATCAATGCCTACTGCTTCACAAGGATAATGATCACAAGCTCCGGCTTTCGCGAGCACAGCATGTTTATCAAACACTCTAGCGGACCCCTACGACAAATGGAACAATGGAGGGCAATGCATGGAACCATACGAAACCCCACCCAGCATTTCCGTAACAGAAACAATGACCTTGTAGCGCTTCGGCCTTATATTGCTCTTTGACCTCAATGCTCATGCCATTTATCCCTGCATCATTCCTATGCAAAAAGTATGTACAACCTTCGAGTAATGCACGTTGCTAACAAGTATTTCTGTCGTGTGAGGTACACACGCTTTTAGTGATTATGTGGCTCTGTTAATCACTTAATCAAGCCTGTATTGGCCTGTCTCATTTCGTCGAAAATATAATTATATTTTTATTTACTGAGTAGTTTAACTCTATTCAAGTAACCTTCCAAAGAATCTCTCACCAACTTTTCAAGCAGATGGACCACGACCCTAGTCTGACTGACTGGTCTATAAATGTCTAACAGGCTCCTGTCGCCATTTTGGAAGATAGGACAGATGACAGCCTCCTTCCATTCAGAAGGTAATGTACGACTGTCAAGTGACTTCTGAAACACCATCGACAGCGGTCTACTTAGTTCCACCGCCAACTCATGCAGAAGCTGCGGATGAATTGAATCGGGTCCAGCTGCTTTGGAAGGGTTCAGTGCTTGCAGCTGCCTAAGGAGTTGTGTTTCCATCACAGTAAACTCAGCTAAATAAACACCCTCTGGAAAACTGGGGACAAGTTCAATGCTAGTCAACGCAGCCTCACGTACAAAAGTCCCGGCATGCAACTCACCATGTACACAAGCCTATCTGAGTCCGCATGCGCGTGAGTTCCCTGGGCCTGCTTCGAGGTTGGAATTATCGAATTCGAACCACAGCGTCCCTTAACATAAGCTAAGAACCTTCGGACTTTTTGAATCTCCATCAGCCAATTTCATTTTGTACATCAGCCAGGCTGTTCTTAAGTGTTGCTTACACCCTTTTCTAGCCTCGCGGTACCTATCATAAGCGCTAGTTGATGGAGCCGCGCGGTAAGTCCTCCAGCACCTAGAACGCTTCTGGAACAGGTCCGTGCCGGTGGTGTCTGTCCACGGGGACCGTGCTCGTGTCTCCTTTCTCTTCGCAAGCGGGTTGTATGGAGCAGGCGCTTCCCTGGGATAAGAGTTATATTCATCCTAGGCCGCCTGCACCCTGTCGGCCACCGAGGTTTCGCAACGCAACCCAGAAGCCTTGCTACACATTGCCTGATGGGTAGCACGCCATATGTTTGGATATGGTTCATCGATCCTCTGGTGACGTCTGGTCAGAGTACACCTGAATGATAAAAAACATGATCAGTGGCACCTAAGAGAGAGCTGTAAGTGATGTCACCTACGATGTCTAGTGACATGGCAAAAGCTATATCCAAAGTAGACGGTACTTGGAAATCCATGTACTAAGTGGGGAGGTCCACGAACGAATGCAACGGTACTTGTAGCGTCAGCTCAAGAAAAGTCGAAAGTACCTTCTGCCGAGTTTCAAGAAAGCTCTGTGCACCAAAGTTCGGGTAGATTGAAATCACCCATTATCAAACCCCTGTTTGCGGATTGGGAACTAGTAAAGTCAAGCACCTCTTTAGTCGCACTCCCAGGGCTTCTACAGACAAGTACAACTATACGTTGAGCTTAAGAAGGGCTAAGCACTACCAACCGAGAGTTGCCAGTTTTGTCTGCCGAATGAAACCTGTAAAACGTCGACTCCACAACAAACGTAAAGCGCAACGACCCCGCCTGGTCAAACAACGAAGCGATCACACCGAAATAGCTTGTAGTCAGACGGACGTACTTCACCGCCCGTGCTGTCCTGAGACAGCCACGTTTCGGTGAATGCAAGTATGTCGGGATGAGACACATCTACAAGCAAACCTATCTCACACATCTTATGCCTTAGGCTGCGCACAGTGCTTCGCACAATCTGAAGGTACATGTAATGTCCAGCCCTGGGTCGTGCGCCCCCGGAACTGGCAGTGGCAGGGCGGGCAAGACCGCTAACTGACCACAGGAAAACCCAACAACCGGAGACCTCGTTTACCGGCCGCTCACCCGGTGCTGCGGTCTTTAATGGCCTCCATTAGCTTCGGCCTATCCGCTAATGGTAGATCTGGCGGGATGCTAACATTAATATCATTCAGTTTGAAGACGAGCCGCAACAGTGTGTTGCGTTCCTTGGGGGTGGCTAGCACCACCTGAAGTAAGGGCGGGCGAGAGTTTGGGGCGTTAACTGGGATGTTACCCAAGCTAGTCAGTTTCCTGACAGGAAGAGCGGGCAACCCAGGCGGAAGAAGCTTCGTTACGTATAGCTTACACCGCGGTAGGTCGTCCAGCATATGATAGGCAGGAAGTGGGGCAGTGGATGCCACTTAGTTACGGAAAAACACCCAACGGTAGGTATTTACCCCGCGTGCTTTGGAATTTAGATGAACAGCAGCCGGCTTGTCGCAGGCAAGCAGACTGGGCTCACATTATCAGACGAAGCTGAAGCCAATGTAGTGTACGTCTTATACACCAGGTTGTTTGACTCGTTATTATTGACGCTTTTCGTACTGGCAATAAGAGTAGGGGCAGTTTTGTTTTGATTTTGCTCCAGTCCTCCGAGCGAAGAAGCCCGTGACTCAACGCCTATGCCCGCCGCTACGACCTGAACCCCGGAAGACAGGGTGAGTTGTTTGGAGCAAGCATCGCAGTTTGATTAGCACGTGATAGGGACGTCTGGTATTTTCACCCCCTGCCTGCGCAGCCTTAGATAAAACTGAGGGAATTTCAGCACCAGATGGTGTTTCCAGCTCAGGCGGTTGGACCTTGGGCGATTTCTCACCTACCTGTTTGGGGGCGGAGGGTTTGTGCACGTTTATTGCTCACTTGCCTATCATTTTCTGGCCCAGGAGCCCGTTACTCCCCTTCTATTTGTTGAGGGTCAGCGATGCCTTCCAAAGCATATGACGCAGGTATCTCAATGTAAACTGGAGCGTCCGGTAGGATGAACGACACATCGACGAATGAACTGTCAGCAGGGGGATAGTCCGCTACAGAGTTCACATTCGCAATACTCATGTATTTCATCAGCAAATCCCCTTTAGAGTTGAGCAATGCAAGCTCAACTAACGCCTATTCTGCAACTGTGAACTTGGATGCCCGTGCTTTGAATGCAGCAAAGATGATAGCCAGGCGCTTCGCTTTCTGAGTGCAGCATTCAGCACATCTAAAAGAAAGTTGTTAGTGGATGATAGCATATGGTACTGATTCGCTTCGAGGCCGGTACAACTTTTGTGATATCAGCGGAAGCAAACATCACACCGCTTACTACCAGGTGAATCCGTAACTGGCCATGAACGAGAAGAATGTCCACAAGCTGCATTGCGCTCATCAAACGAGGATTTAAGGATTTCATCCGCCTAGGTTTTTAGCGAGCCGACTAAGTTTAAAGTGGAAAAAGGAGCAGAATTTAAGAACTATACAACCGTAAAACGAACACGAAATGGAAAAACGGTGTGAAACGGAATTAAAAAGGGAAACAACCGCATAAGTTACCAGTAAGCGTCAAGGGGACACTATGTCCAGTACCAGTTCAATCGATCCAAGATAGCTTGGATCACAGGAAATTTGACAATAGTCAAATTTTGCTTAGAGTGTTTTTATTCAAACAGCGTTTTCCACAATATTTCAGCTAAAAAGCTCGATCAATATGGCACGCCAAAATGTCGACGGACCGCGTAGAAATATGGGTATCCATTTAAGAATCCGCCCTGAAAATGCCAGTGGACCGATGCTTTAATAGGAGGTGATAATAGGGTGCAATGCTGAATGGTTTGGAACAGCCCATAAACAGCACAACCACTGCATGACTGCTATTCACGGCATCCGCCCAACATTCGCTCGCAACTAGTAAATTAGTCATGCAGGAGTGACCGTTGCCAAAACCTTGTTAAATTGGACAGAGTAAACCAGGCGCCCGCATAGGGTTTACAATCACATCCCAAACCAACCTCCAATAATTTGACCAGTGCGCTTGTCCAACCAATCGGTATGTGATTGGCAGAGAGATGCTTGTCACCCTTTTCAAAACCAGGCAGATGATTGCTTCCATCGAGCCATTAGACTAGAGCAGCTGGGAAGCAATATCTGAACCAACGATTACCTGCATTACGCAGTTTGCTTACCAGTTCGTACAGACGTCCTGGGTGAATCTTATCCCTTGCAGCGAATTTAGCAGGATTTAGTCTTTGAAAAAGGTGAAGAACTGTGTCTGAGAATTTGAGAATTCAGTTATATAGACGTCCATCAGGACTCACATCGCTAAGTCCACACGCAGCAACTGAAGTCGCGCTACCTTTAGCATTATGCAGACATGCCTTCGCATGAACGCTGGTAGCAGTGGCCCCGTCGCTGCCAAGTATCACTGGAATATACGAGCCAACGTTACTACGCCAATTAACATAGACGAAGAATTCTTTGGTTTGTTGTGGAAGAGTTAGCTAGCTCCAACTCGTAGCAAAGTCTATCAGCTCGTAGATGACACTTGCAAGCATTACGCGCTTCACGATAACGCCGTGAAGTACATCCTGAGGGGGCTGTCCGGTAGATACGCGCAACTTAAAGACAAACACTTATCGTCACTTGCTCGTATTGCTTTCGAGTCACCCATGGGTGCTCGTTAAACCAAGTTGTAACTGCAAATTGAAATTGTTTTCCTTCCTCCTCCATATCAAGTATTTTTCGATAATACATATCAAACGACTAAACTAATCTGAACCATCCACTATCAAACCGGGATTCTAACCAACTAGTTAGGCCTATAAGCTGGTAAGAGTTGTATGCTACGCTGGGCTAAATGTGGCTATGTTGTTCGTGAAGGTGCAAATGTATAAATGAAAGAGGTACATGGTAAATAGGTTTATGTGGCAATCTAAATGGTGACAGTTTGAACTCCACGGTTATTGCTCACGTCGATTTGGTAAATTTGGTTTTCCGGTTTTACTTTCGTTTGTCATCGTCTTTTTGTCCTTACTCATCGTCTCATTCCTGTCTCTAGTTATTAAGCAACATTCGCCCGCATAGATGCTTTAGATGGTCGTAGAACACAAAATACCAAGTACTTTTTGCCTTTTACATTAATCATTTTCACCATGTTGTAACATACATGACTTTTATTTTCACACCACGTGATGCCACAGGTTTCCTTGGTGATCACTGCTGCTCTCTTTTTCTTTAGTTTCTCTTTCTTCCCCGAGAGCTGAAGATATCAACAGAATCTTACCAAGAATCCCACCTGGCCTAGGGGTCTGCGACTGGATTAACCTACAGATAAAAGTGGATGATATCAGGCCACCAACACACTCACTACTTTTCTGGTTTACTTATACTGGTCGATTGGAGCTGGATGTCCTTATTCAGAGGATTGCATCAGCCATAGCCTGCAGGCAATAACCCCATCAAAACAATCGATGAACACAATTTTCCTGAATCAACCAATAACTACCTACCTGTGGTACCGTCTGTCAAGCGTACAACCACTCGCTTATGGATTGTTAGCAATCCCAGGCTGCTCAATCGACAATGAAAATATGGCTTCCCCGGGTACCACCTATTTACCGGAAGTGCTCCAGGACGTGGTGGGTTTTAACCAGGCAAGCGTTCCACCTAGAAAAAGCCACGTACGTCTGTTTAGCAGCACAGTGACGAGGCGGCTGTGACTTGCCGCTAACTAAAGTCACTGCCCCATGATTACCCAACCAACCACATTCCCACCATGGACCGCACCCAACGCTTCTCACACCATCCACGTGCTCAGTCACAATTGCAATGGCACATATTCCAACTCGTCTAACAGATAGACACAAGTATTCCCACATACATGTAAGAACTCAAAACTCCAAAGTTCATGGCTTACTTGCACCATTTTCACACCGTCCCCGATATGTTGTATCTTTAAGATGATCATGCATACTTAGACTTGTCGCGCATTGCACGAGAATAAAGAATTTTGTATATTTATTTATTTATTTATAACAATGAGTAGTAACTTACTACGGCGCCACGTAAGGAGCAGGCATCATGGCGGACGATATGGCTATGTTTAATCGTTTGACGCATATGTTTACCCGTAAGTTTGCAGACACGGCGGTACGTTTGGAGACATTTTAATTAGCGACTGCGAGGTCATTTTACAAGCGGCAAATGATGGCCCTTTTTCCCTCAGAAGGGACTTGAAAGTACATTCCTTAAGGGCAGGGTAAACAATTACTCGGTTTCAGCAATTACATGATCGCTGACATCCTAACTAGCGTTTTTGTCGAACTGCAACCAAAAGCTCTCAGTGTCCCGTGATTGAGTCACGTAGACAAAGCATAACTGGAAACCTGCTTTTGGTGAATTTTCCCGCGAACAGTAGACGACTTCAAACAAGGCCTGGACGAAATATGCTTGGCTCTGTTCCCCGAATTTTTGTGAACACACATTTCAGCCTCTAATTGCATTCAAGAAGCGTACGCAAATCCATGAAGATGCACTAGTCTTTTGCTAGTACCACACTTTCTTTTTCTGGTGTAAACTCGAGAATCTATTGGCACGTCAAAGTTCTTGGAGCTCTTCTTGCTTATAGGCCCACGAAACAGGACGCTAGTTAAGCCAAATCATATTTGTCCCTGAATATTCTCCTGTCAGAAACCTTTGTGGTTCCTGAACCCTTGGATTGTTACTGGTCTTTTGACCACTGGCGAGTAATTAATCGCTGCTTGCGTGCCACTAATCGTTTTAGAAAGGCAGATCTAATTGGGTTTCTTGTGAATAGCTCCTTTCATTGGAACTTGTCTGCGTGTCTTTGATTTCCTGGTCTTTGTGCCTGCTCTTTCGCAAAGCACCTGTCGTCATATGCTTGGAAATCACGTCAGCTTTGTCTCGCCCGTTACCATTTGGTGAGCCCATTTCAATACATACGGGTTATACTTGGTTTTTCCGACTGGTTATCTCGTCGATTGCCCAGCTGGTCACGTTAAACGGGTTCACAATGCCGTTGCTTATCTTTTCCCTTTATCTGATTTTCTGACTCCTTTCTGTCGAGGTACTTGTCCAGTGCCGTCCAAACGCCCTGTTCTCCTTCCGACTAGTCATTCGTTATGTATGGCATAGCAATGTCTCTCAAATAAGTTAGCGTGTCGTCCGGGGCATGCAATGTGGAATGTGTTGCCGTTAGATAAATAAATAACTAAGTATATTCTTGACAAAACGAGACACGCCAGTGCGGGTATGATCAAGTGCTTGCCAGAGCCACAGAAACACTAAAAGCCTATGCACACCACACGACCGAGACAAGCGTTGGAAAAATACATGGCTCCAAAATGGTACATACCTTTTGCAAAGGATTGATACAGGGATGGAGGACATGATCATCGGGGTCAAAGCCATATGTGTCGCCGAAGCGCTGTAACAGGACAAACTGGTTCTGGTACAGAAATGGTGGGTGGGGGTTCGAATGGTTCCGGAGATTAATCTCCATTTTTCCACTAGGCGTAGGAGTCCGCTAGAATGTTTTATAAATATGTGCACGCGAATGTCGGATATTGAGATCAGTCACCGTGGGAATCAATGGGCAGTGACTTTCTTATGGCGGCGAGTCACTTCCGCTACGTCGCGGTGTTGTTATACAGACATCTGTGACTTTTTATAGGGAGAACGCTTGCCAAACGAAAACCCACAACGTCTTGGAACACTGCCATTGACCACAATTTAATTAGCATTGAAATACATGCAGAGCTTTTGTAAGACCGAGTTTCCGAACGGTTAATCGCAGTCACGGTACATTCAATATTCCGTTGGCTCAGCGGAAAACTTTGTCAAGATTCACAAGTAACGGATGGGGCCGGCCGTACTGGTTGGAGATAGTGCTGTGTAGATTGGGATGCTGAGGTGCGCAGATGAGTATGGAACTAAAATATTAAGCATTATTGTGGTTCGAACGAATAATCCACGGACCAGGTGGATCTCGCAGGCAGGTCCACGAGTGACACCAATCGCAGGCGAGTAGGACGCTTGCATGGACAAAGGTTTTTTGGTAGAATGCTTCGAACGAGGGGAAAGCTTGCTTTGGCCCTTGGAACCAGGTGTGTCCGAGCGCAGCAGTATAGACCACAGCAATATACCTCCGAAAGGTAGGAAATCTACACACCAAGCTGGCGAGGTGGGTAAAGTTTCCGTTGTATATTGGTGCCAGGTAGATGAGGATGCCGTTGCCAGGAGAAATAATCCACTGGAGAAGTGGACGGAGCATAACGCCATGGCGTAGCAAGTAACTTGAACCGTTGCAGGGAGCTGAAGTTTTATTTTTAGAAGACGTTCCCAGGAGGATAAGGATTTGTAGCATATTGTTTAAACTTGTAAAGGATAAAAAGCAAATGCTTCCATAACATATAACAATCCAGAGGCACAGGATAGATTTTGGACCACACTGGCGTATCCATCGGATACTGATGCCAAGCAGATGAAGTTGTTGTTACTAGGAGAAATAATCCACTGGCGTGTTGGACGGTGCATGACGCCATGGCACCGTAAGTAAGTTGATCACTTGCAGGAACATAAAGCCTTTCTACAGTGGATGTTCCAGGGCTGATAATAAGTTGAACCCAATTTTTCAAACAAGTAGAGGATACGGAGCAACGGAGTTTCCGTAACCTTTTGAGTACAGGTATGGCAGCACGTAATAGAAAAGAACATGGTAGATAAGCTTCCAGAGGCAAATGATTAATGGCAGATCACAATTGTGAGGTGGGTAACGTATCGATCGGATACAGGCGCCAGGCCTATCTACTACCAGGAATAATCCACTGGCTAGTGGGATGGAACCAAACACCATGGCATAGCAAGTACGTTGAACACTTGCAGGGAGGTGAAGCTTTTTTGAGGTGATGTTCAGAAGGTGAAAAAGATTTGAACTCAAACGTTTAAGCTACTATATGATGCGTATCATGTGGACAGAATGCCAGACGTCGTGGTCCGAGCTGTCCACATATGTATATGGGTCGCATCTATATATAGACGGCTCAGACAAATTTATTCAACGCTACTATGTAGGCCTTGCGGGGGACAAGGAAGAAATTGTCAGAGAAACGAAGGACTCCGAACGTAAAGCATGGAGTAAAGGGAGCTGACAACCTCGAGCTTTGCTAAAAGCTTGACCTGGGTTTATATTAATATCTATAAACTATGGCGTCATTTGTTTTTGTGTGACTTATAATATTGAAGATGTGGATGGTACACACTTGAAAATAAACTAGGTGTCAGGATAGGCGCGGCAGTACATCAGAGGAAAGAAAGCACAATACAATGGTGTGAACTGTAACTGGCTTCTATCCGAGGCAATATGCCCCTATGGTTAGTGGCGTAAGCCTTCTGCACGGTTATGTTGACTGCTGTGTGCGCAGGACTGAGCGTTACACCCTAATAACTAGCGGTCCGGTGTCGTTGAACGGCTTAGTGTCTGATGTTCCCGATGAACAGGAAATTTCATTGCTGTTTGAAGTGCCTGGACTGCTCAAGTCTTCATCAGGAGGCCGTGGAAGATATTTGCAGGCTGTCAAACGCGGTGTCTGTTTGCTCAAAGACTGCTGTGAGTACACGATTTAGGGACGGCACTGTTGGCAACGAACGACAGATACCGTGTGTGATTCTTCCGTTACATAGGGAGACAAGCGGGCTTCTGCATTTGTCCAAGGAAATTGAAGGAGGAGTAAAATAGTGACAACACACAAGGCAGATGTAGGAGGTCCGTCGGGTACCATATCCCCATCGACCTTCATTTCTAATGCAGCTGGCGCATCCAAGGTGGTTTCGTTTACGACATTGCAGTCTAAAATATAGGAGGCTAATCCGAAACCGCCAACCTCCAAGGAACGTTTGCTAAGTACTCCGCGTTGCTGAAACGCGTATACTGATTGCAGTGTTACTTTCAGGATTGTCACTGAATCATCTGCTGTTCTTTAAACAAATAGATGGCCATCACTTGTGTGAAATATGCGCTACCAAACTGTGCTGTCAGGCTTTTCCGGCGTCTGTGCAAAAGCTCACCAGCCTCGGTACTTTGGTAAATGAGAAGGTTGTATCTAGCCCTCGCATGTTGCGTGTCGCTCATGCCGCTCCAGAAGTGCACCGAGCTCTTTTATGTTTTGCCTTTAAGATCAAGCACGCTTGTCAAGTTGCACCCCGATATTCCTTTTGCCGGAGAAGCTGAAAATGCAGGAGAGTGTGCGATATGGAAGCCCGTGGTAAAGCTGGAGAGAACATTGCTTGGCGGGTTTGAGCGTAGTGAGCCGTCGGTGCACTTGCACCCTGCCAGAACCGGTTCCGGAGGTACACGATTTCAGGCGCACGATGCTAAATACCTACACGTGAACTTCAACAATTTGCGTAGCGTGGGTAACAAGCTGTGCGTAGTCGGCGACGTCGTTGATGACTGCTGTCCAGAGGTTCTCGAATTCACTGATACGTGGCGCTCCTCCGACCTCACGGACAGTAAAATGCGCTTACCAGGTCATGCACTGCCGTGGTGGGACCGCACCTTCTATCGTCGCGGAGGTGACGCTGCTTTGTGCGTCAACGTAAACTTTATTGTCTTTACGATGCATACTATCCGCATTCAGAGTTCCTTTTATAATGCAACCGTGTAACTTGAAGTTGTGCTGGTCGACAGAAGCCCGATAGCGTTGAGAGTGGTCTGATGATGTTATCCGTAAACATTTGACGAATAGGTGCTTAGGGATGGAGTACTTTAACCGCCTTGATCTGGATTAGCAGAGCTTCTGCGGTGATGTTGTTTCATATTGTTTTGCCACTGCTCTTCTCCATCTAGCCTTGCATGCTGCCCTGCGTCAGTTCGTTGCTCGGCCCACTATGCCTTTTTACAGGCACCTTTACGCAAAATGCTAATAGAAGCTGATAAAAAATCAAGTTAAAGTATTTTGCATTCAAGTTCATGACGGCAGCGATAGGTTCACTCCCTGAGGGGTTACTCGCACGCATTCACAGTGACACTGTCATTGGTCATGGGGCATTAGCCAGTGGGACACCCTGGATGTAAGCAAGGGCTAAATGTACGCGTCTATGGGCAACGGGTAGGCTCCCAAGTAGGTTGACACATTGATGTCGACGGAACGCAGGCAGGGATGAGTGGCAGTGCTAGAGATCACCAACAGTACGCCTGACTGTAGGTGGTCAACCTAGGATGAGGTGTTTGAACGTTCTCACTCAGCACCACTTTAACAAATCTGATCGGAAAGCTTTACCATTGGTTGGTATTCTGACCAAGCCGGTAGACGATGTCCATCTGCTAACTTTTCAGCACTTTTCCGAGCAGTCCATAATGTATCGAGCGCATATTATGTGATGGGCCCAAGGTGCACAGTACCAGTTGCACATGTAGGCCCCAGGTTAGTATTGCCTATGCTTTCAATAATACACCGCATGTAGATAACAATAATAATACGAAAGATAATAATTATAATAATAATAAATCATAATAATACTAATGGTGGTCATATTCCTCATCAAGCGAAAGCAGTGAGCGTATTTAGCACAGGAAATACACGTACAGGTGAGGTCATGCATTTCCAAGAGCATTATCGAGTTACCTTCTTAAATTTGTCTGCATTGCTGACAAGCTATTTGCCCCATACGTTTGTCATATGCAATGCTGGGAGGCAAATGTTTAGTTTGAGTATGTTGAGTAAACTGGTGACATTACACCCATCAGTCGTTATTTAGGCTTCCAGTGAATGGATTTTCAAATGATCTACTTCACGAAAAGTTGACATAATGGTGTACAAGTAGAGGTAGCTTCACAACATACTGTGAAATGATTTCAGACTCACATGACCTGATGATGAATGGCAACCGATTCTACAGAGAAGCATATATGGTAAGAAGAATGTTAGACCGCAACTTTATCGTCCATCGTGGTATAAGCATGGTAAGGTCCTTGGTATCCAGGTCTTAAGGTACATTGATTGCAAAGGGTATTGTTATGAATCCGATTGTGCAGCAGTCTCTAGGTATCGCTCAGTCTTCGGATCGAGGTGGAGTTGCTGGCATCGCTCCCGAGAATTTATGATGGTATTTTTTCCCAATATGTTCTTGGTAAATGACCGTTGAAAACTTTCTATCGATGTTTTGTCTGTGTTCCTCATATCGTCTCAGATTATGCTGCGATACTCGAGGATGGGAAGATTAAGGATTTTAAATAGTGAAATTATAGCGGTGGTTGTATGCACGTTAAGCCAGATGTCAGCGAATATTTGGCTGGCTCGTGCGATCTGGTACTCAATCTGTTCTATGAACAGAAAGGTACAATAATACCTGATTCTTAGGTCACTGTAAGACCGTTATACACAGATGCTTGCGCCGGTACGTGTGATAGATACTTCGGGTGTCAAGCGACCGCGACATATGATCCTTGACTGTTTTGCTTAAAACGTCATCAAGCACTGGTCGCACCAAGTCTCAAGCGAACGAAGGTATTCTTTTATTTGTAGTAGTATATTCGGAAGCTCAACTCCACGGTACTTGTAGACAAATGTTATATCAGCAACAAAGAAATGCGGCACGCCACGGTTGATAACCCAACCGCTATAATTGACGAAAAGGATGAAAATTAAGGTAACCTGCGCGAACATCCCTGTTTAGCATCGCTGGTACTAGGATGCGGGGAAGCGCACTAGTTTCCAGAGGTTGCCTCTTTAGCGGGACCGTTCATGCATGATGATAACAAACCCGTTAATGTGTTGCGGACTTCAAAGAAATCTAGCTGATTCAGTAATCTTATGTGAGACACCCGATCGAATGTATCTGCATGTGCGAGCATAGAATGAATATGGCATAATTTGAGTCACTGAACTCTGGTATGCAATTCAGGTAATGCAGCTACCAGAAAGTGTACTAACGTAAGCCGATGAAACAATTTTATGCCCTGTCTATCCGCTCCAGTGTTTGATGAACTTCCTCGCACCTTTTACCAATACCGGGAATAATCCGGCTGTTATATATGTGTTTTGGCTTGGATTGCTATTGTCCATACCCTGTTTTGCGCAGCACTTGTGGCGAGGGCTGCTGAATGAACTGTTCTATGGATATGAAAATTACTTGAAGTTCGGTGAAACGACAGATATATACCAAAGGAGCAGTGATATAACAGGCCCTCTCAGTTTCACGGCAGATGGGGGATGTTCTCAGCTACCAGCATGGAGCACCGTTGAGTAGAATGTGCTGCTTGTCGGATATTGCGGTGAGCAATAGAACTTTAGATGGAGCCTTAGTTTACTTATAGTGTTAGAGTCAATGGTCATGTAGGTGAAGAAGAAAGAGCTAAATGCGCCTGGATGTCGTCCATCATTTCAGTTATCAATGAAAAGCGTTTGTTGGTTCGTTGATGGAGGTCAGGCCATGCATTTTGCTTTGCATGTCCTTTGTAGGGTTGCTCGTGAGCAAAGTGTAGTCCCAATCAACTGTGAATGATTGATTTAAAAGATAAGTTGGCACATCTGTGGAACCATGGTAAATATCCTACACTTTTAGCGCGATCCGCTTGCTGGATTTCTTACTCTTCAAACTGTCGGCTGCTTCTCTTTAGTCGTCACTGCTTCGTTCTCTTGTGCAGCGACGAGGTTAATGGCTTACTGAACCTGATAATAAAAGTGCTCTGCGGCTGTGCATGCATTGGTAGAGACGAAATAAAGTATCTTAATCACAGGACTGGATTATTTGCCGGAAGGCTTTCCAGTTAATACTGCGACTGGTGTAGTAGGAAAGAGGTATTTGTTTCGTGGCCATTTCAACGGTGAAGAGTATCAGGTTGCCGTCGCTACCGGGAATGTTCGCTGAAACGTCGCTCTGCACGTTGATTCTACACAATGTAAACATCCTGTCTAATGTGTTTGTCAACCTAGTTGGTATAGTAACCCACGGTGGTCAACAATCAAATTAGACGGAATCCATGAAAGCTCTGTGTATAGACAAGGTCTGGGAAGACCAGTGTACCTTCGGTATGTTGAAATCGCCTACAACCATCCTTCGTTTGTGAGGCAACTCCGACGCGAAATTGAAACCTGAGGCGCTACGGACAACGTTCATGGTTGCTGAGTTTGGCGGGTTGCGGATAGATGCAAGTAAACCAAGGTTAATGTGAGAGCAAGTCAGAGAATCAGGGACATTTGCCATCGGTGGATATTTAAACCGCTCAGCTGTACATACGTGAGGGAGGTACATGAGGCATCTTCCATGTCTTCATTTACAGCGCGCTTTACGAAATTGGATTACAGTCTAATATATCAGCAGGGTACCACGTTTCGGTAACGAGGAATGCTTGTATGCAGTTTAATTGTGCAAGCAGACTTAGGAAGTACCGTTTGTTGACAATTTTTCTAGCGTCAATCAGCAGTAATGAAAGATACTATAACTGGTGGAATCAGCGTTCGCGTCACTGTTGTGTGAATCGTCGTAATCGCGAAGTTATGTGAGCGGTAAATATGTGTGGGAGCGTTGAGAACGGGTCCATCGCTGACGGGTAGTCATACGGTGCCGTCCGCGCGTGCCGGTATCCCTTGTGAAAGCTAAGGGGTGATGTAGAAAGCATAGGTTGCGGTTGAGTTGGCGCTGAGCTTATCTGGTCCTGTAAAGAAATTGCAGAAATAACGGGTGCATATATCTGGCATCTGCCGCGTATGTAAGGAGTGTGGACGGTGGCGGTTCCATTTAAATATATACTATATACATAAAAATTTTATACGGCATTATCCCCTGGCACAAATTTATCACGTCAGCCGCACGAGGACGTTCCAGCACCTTGTCTCGTAATATCCCTGTAGCCGTTAACATGACTTGTGAAACCGAAAACATCGAAATGTGCTCCGATAAGACTGCTGTTACTATACTCGATGTGCCCGCTTGTTTTCGTTGCATTCCGGATGAGCTAAAGCAAAGAAGTATAAATGGAATCGTTACGCTTACTTGGCTAGCACCGCAGTTGTAGCGTACCCCTTCAGTTCATAGACGCTGTGACTGGGACGATATTAGTTAAAAGTCGTGATGAATTGCAGAAATACTAATGTCCAAGCATTACTTGCAGCGATAAACCAAACGCTCGCTCAAAGGGAAGTCTGGCGGAGCCGAGCCTATTTGTCCCCTAATGGAATACAAATAACAAAGTATTAATTGGTCACACGTACGTCAGGCTGGTGACCCACACCAGTCTGGAAGTCACAAGTAGTTCAACAAATGGGAATATTTAAATGATTATGAATGCAGAGGGAATATCGATTACCCCCAGTGACTTGACATCTAGTCACCAGGCTTCGTCAATCGCATCATTCGACAGCGAAACATATCACTTTGCAACAAAAACTGCGGTATTGCTAAATGCCACCTTATCGACAAAGCCAGCATGGCAGGGCTAAGAAACAGCTTCATCACACGTTGTCCACTCGGGTAAATCAAGCAATACGGAAACCAGCCAAACGCTGTTCTCTCATTTACCGACTTCCTTGCAGCTTGTTGTGAATATTTTACAGCGGAATCCACGCATGCTGACCCTGACATGGACAACCATTATAGGCAGCCAAGCAAGCAGGCACTTTTCACGCAGTGGCATACGTCGCTGCCGACCTGCAGGCTACACAAGACATGTAGTCATCAGAAAGAAGCGAGAGCCTGAAGCCGTGTTGGACGGTGACAGTTACTCCACGTCACATAGTTGCAATGCATTTACAGTGTTTGCAACAGAAAAATTACGCAGGCTGTCCTTTGGGCGAAGCGCAAATATCTGTCATGTTCAAAGTGAATTTAAACGGCAACTTCTTAACTCGGTACCAATCCACATGCTCAGCAGCGTAGCACCTATGTTGTCGATTGACGAAAGCGATACCTGAATCTGCTTCCAGTTTTGTCTCCTTTGAATGGCATCGGAAGGAACACTTTTCTCTTAGAGACGTCGGACACTCTTCCGTTCCCGGTTTTCGCGTGCCGTTGGAGTTCTTTGCCAAAAAGTATCTCCGGAGGTCCATTTTCGTGTACTCTAGTTGCCGCGTTCCAGCAATCGCTCCGCCCGAGCATAGCTGGCTAGCTACCAGAAAGGTGGTACGAAACGGAGTTCATTTGTACTTCACAAGACACTAAATGTCAAGCGTAGGGTAGTGTACCATTTGGGCTTCCTTTAAGCGAACATGTACAGTTGAAAGGCGTTGTAAGATTCGTTCTCAACTGTAACTTAGATTACGGGGTAATAGGTGCTCAGCGCAAACAATGGTTGTTCTTTTGGTCACAGCAGTGAGAAGACATAAGTTGCGATATGTTAACATTTCGATTGTTCTCATCAGTCGCAAACACAATACAAGCGGGCTTCATGGACAGTTATATACAGGGGAAAAGTTGGCACACCAATCAAAATGTCGAAATCACGACCACGGTAACCTAATTGATTGTCACAATAGTTTCTGTGCACACAAGACAGGTTGATAAGCCCTAAGTAGCAAAGCCTCACTAATTGCCAAGATTAGTGGATTGTTGTTGCGTAATGACATCTTGAACGCAGTCTCCGGGTTCACCTGATGTCGGGTTGCCAAGAGATGCTTGGTGATAGATGATGCGCGACTCCTGTTCATCCTCAGATCCACTCCGTTTTGTTGCGTCATCAGTTGTTCCAACCACCTCGGCACACGCTCAGCTACCCTCTGAGCTAACTGACGGTCAGTCCTGCCTATGTAAATGTCATCGCAACCGCAGGTGAACTGGTAAACGACGCGAGAGGCCGAACTGACTGATGGGTTTCTCTGACGGTCATGAAGAACAAGGCTTCGCGTTGTATGTATGAGTCGCAACTGGGCGGTCGCGTAGGTGTGCGTAATGGCGGGCCGGAGTTTATGTCCCATATCATTTGATACGTGGTCTCCTTTGAGCGGCAAGAACAAATAAACATTCTTTTTCTCTGCGGTTAACACCGGTGTTTTCTCCTTGGGAGGCCTGCTGTGGATCTGAATGAACTTCTCAGGATACCCATTCGACACCAAGGTTTTGAACAAAAATTCTTCTTCAGATTGCCACATTTCGGGGCTGCATATTCGTCTGGCTCTGTAGAAAAGCGTTTTCACTAGGCCACGTTTGTATGCGACTGGGGCAAAGCTGGAAAAGTGGAGGTACTGCCCGCTCCAAGTTGCCTTTCGATGGACCGTGCGCTGTAGTGTACCATCGGTCCGTCTCTTAATGAGTATATCCATAAACGGCAGACTATCATGTTGCTCCAACTCATGGGACACCGATAGATTTAGATGAATTGAATTCAGAACTGTGGACAGCCGCGCAAAATGTTCGTCGCTGGTGAAGACTAGGATGTCGTCCACATACCGCTTGTACAACGCAGCATCACAAATGCTGGCATTAATATGTCTTTCTATCAAACCGAGAAAGATGTCTGCTAGTACTGGTCCCAGAGGGCTACCCATGGTGACGCCGTTGATCTGTTTATAAGCAGTCCCCTCAAACTCGAACCGTATATTTTCCGTGCACAATAGAATCATATCCCTCAAGTACTCCAGCGGCAGGCCAACAGACATGTTTTGACTCGCGATGAAATCACACAAATTGTCAACCGTCTCACGTAGAGGCACATTTGTGAACAGGAAGTCGACGTCTATTGAGTACATGTGCTCCGCACCCAGCGACACATGTTCCAGTGTCCCGACCAACTCAAAGGAGTCCTTTAGACAATATGTAGCCAGGTGTTTGCGTACTGGTTCCAAGATTTTCGCTAGCCACCGCGCAACGTTGTGATACGGTGAGTTGTTCATACACACAATCGGGCGCAGTGGCTTACCTGCCTTGTGTACTTTGGGGGCGCCCCTCACTCTGGGTGTCTGAGTGCCGATCCTACGCGACCGCCCAGTTGCGACTCATACATACAACGCGAAGCCTTGTTCTTCATGACCGTCAGAGAAACCCATCAGTCAGTTCGGCCTCTCGCGTCGTTTACCAGTTCACCTGCGGTTGCGATGACATTTACATAGGCAGGACTGACCGTCAGTTAGCTCAGAGGGTAGCTGAGCGTGTGCCGAGGTGGTTGGAACAACTGATGACGCAACAAAACGGAGTGGATCTGAGGATGAACAGGAGTCGCGCATCATCTATCACCAAGCATCTCTTGGCAACCCGACATCAGGTGAACCCGGAGACTGCGTTCAAGATGTCATTACGCAACAACAATCCACTAATCTTGGCAATTAGTGAGGCTTTGCTACTTAGGGCTTATCAACCTGTCTTGTGTGCACAGAAACTATTGTGACAATCAATTAGGTTACCGTGGTCGTGATTTCGACATTTTGATTGGTGTGCCAACTTTTCCCCTGTATATAACTGTCCATGAAGCCCGCTTGTATTGTGTTTGCGACTGATGAGAACAATCGAAATGTTAACATATCGCAACTTATGTCTTCTCACTGCTCTGACCAAATGGTTGTTCTGCTTGCCCGGCAGTGTGTACAACGGCGAAAGTGTCAGTCATGTAGCAGCTATTTGAATGCAAGTAGTAGATATTACATCCTGATGATCTCTGTATGCAACATAGCAAATCTGCTAAGTATATGCAAACGGCTGACAAACATACGTGAAATAGCGGATTTCAGATTATACTGTCGAAACATCGTTCTTTCTGGATCTTTTGACACTACCAGTTGTTCGTTGTGTAGTTCAGCCTACTTTACTCGAAATACTAACAATCTTAGTTGAGAGTGGCTAGCACTCTCTCTGCTTTCAACTGACCGACGAGCTAGGCAACAGGAGCGGTAGCCAAACAGGATGCAGTTTGTAGTGTCGAAGGTGCGCAAAGTGAAACAAGCGTGAGCTCGAAACGGCTTGACAAAAAAAAGGCATGGCAAGCAACACTACAGAATATCCAAAAACAGAACAGATAACCGAAACTTAATTGCTGCAGGAATAAAACGGAAACGTAACATGCCATAATATTTAAATTAATTGAGGATATAGAGATTCATCTATCTAAAAATCGTATACCATGCATCTTTTTTAAAGAAACTCGTAATTGTCTCAAAATTCTAAATTCTTTGCACATTGTTGTAGCTGAAGTTAGGATTGTGCATTCACGGCTGATGTTATATGCGCAGCCCCCAAAACGTTTAGCAGAACCATCATCCTGTTGCTGTGCCTGCCAGTTTTGTGGAAGTGCGCAATCCTTGTGCCCCGTTCAGAACTAGGTCGGTCAGCCACCGCCTTTACGCTGCGATGTCTAACTTAGTCCCGATCGGATAGTAGGATGCTTGTGGGTTACATCAGTTTTAGACGAAATCAGTTTCATTGCACTCAGATGATAACATAAGCAGGCGGCCAAATGACAAAAAAGTGGTCCAAAGCTTAACGGCTGCAACCGTGTAAACCGGGCTTCATTGCCTTCCTCAGCAGGCCGGCATGGAACACCACCATTCCACCAACGCACTTAAAGTGGCATGGCATGAAGTTGCTATGCCGGGGCTTTAGTGACAGACACACAATAACATAGTGTAGTCGAATCATTGTGTAGTCGAATACGGCGGAGGAACAACAATCATCTGTCTCCTGCCCCTGTACCTTGCGAGCAGTTTCCGCTAATCGCCTTATATCGCCCCTGGGCCGCTGTACAAATAAATCGTACCCAAACTTCCCAGCAGTACTGCCGCCTGTGTGCCGTCCAGCGAGTTAACAAGCACCCTATACGACACAGTTTACTCCCTTGCCCTGCTACCAGCAACAGAACCAACCACCTGCTCTTCAAACACCGACAGCGGAGACAACAAAAACCAATATCTGCGACTATTTAAGGAACCATAATACTGTGTATCCTCCATGCAGAGCGTTTCATGCACCAGGACCCCTCTTAACTATCGATCGAAAGTGCCAACCACAGTTTGACACACAATAACACGGTGTAGCCTCAGCGGGTACGTGACGGCTTCGCCGGATCTCAGGAGAGTTGCTTGCCGGATCTGAGCTGCGGCACATAACTAGCTCGTTAGCGGAGTACGCCTGCAATAAGTGACTGTCTGTGCGCTAGGACTGTTTGACTGCTACTCCGTACATGTTCGTCCTTTATATGTACAGCTGACTGAGGAGACTTTGCCGTGCAACGTTATGTGCGGGAATTCTGGGCTCATTTTATTGCTACATTTTGTACGCAGGTTGCATCTGAATTCATCAATAACGAAACATGCCTATGGTTCTATGTCTTCTACCACTTACGAAAGCTCGTTAGCTACGCGCTGTTACTGAGATGCAGTAAGAATACTGCACTCATTTAATATTAAGGTTACGTAGCCGGTATGTGATCAAAAGTTTATTCCCCTATATAAATAAATAGATAAATATGTATTTTTCCGGACTGGCTACCTGCTGCGTCCTTACGGAATCAGAGCAATATTTACCATAATCCTATGCGCTTGCATTGGAGTGAGAATATGGTGAATGTATGTTCCTCGCTGGCAAGTATGAATGAAGAGCCTTTGTTAGGTTTTTACCTGAAGGGGTTGTAAGCAACCAACTTGAAAATATTCTGGCCCCTTTGGGCGATATTTGTGTTCCTTGATTTTGTTTACTGAGAAAGTTGCACAGAGCTGTAGGTGTGTAGGTTTTCTTTGGCAACAGGAGCTACTTCACCACGAACTTCACTATAAATTCTTTGGACCATTTCGGCACGCTGTCGCCATATTTAATAGTGCGCAAATGGAAAGAACTAACAGCGGCGGATTTATAAGGCTCAAGCAAATTTAAAAGGTACTTTCTAGAAATGCAAATAAAAATGGTAGGCGCAATAATAGACATACTAAGCCGGCATACTTAACTAGATATATACTACTTAGCACAAAGTACAACCAAAAATTTTTGCGCTAAATTTTATCTGACAACAACACTCAAACTGATTAAATCTCAGAACAAAAGAAAAACCTTCCTAAGTCTAGAAGATTGGAAAAGGTAGTGCAAAAGTAAGCTGCTCAGAACAAGTTTTAACCGCTGATATCGCTAAAAGGACACGCGACGCAATACGTGCAGTAGTTCGCGAGTTATCTGTGATTGGATGGCGGTCTAACATACACGCCATTACATTTTAAATGAAAATGGCTTTTTGCTTTGCCAGCAGATGTCAGAAGAAGAAAATGTAAAAACTAATTAATCGGTGTAAGTTCTAAATATGCATACGTATTTAGAAAGGTTCAATATAGCCCGGAATACCCCGCAGCAAATAGGTAAGACGTAATTAGCTGAAAAGCAATCTTTTCAGGCATACACCTACGCATACACCTACGGCACCTACGCAATAATGTTTCGCAAAGCCGCTAGGTATCCAGTAAGGAAGGTTATATATGCAAGGGACTCCAGGACAACTTATAATTTGCAAAGTCAGCAGACCTCAGCGTACCATTTTCAGTGCATACTGAGCAACATAACCCACTACGAATATAGAGCTCAGTTATGTTAATGCCTCTAAGTGGTTGTAAAGTTTATATCAAGGCTGCGTGAGCTAGGTCCACCTGAAGTGTACAGGAGAACTTAGGATTATTTGATACGTTTAGACATGAAATGTACATATTTGTTAGATAAATATCGTGTTTTAGAGCCTATGTTGGATATCCGTAACGTTATGTTACCAACATCAGTAAGCTAGAGGAAACCGTCGCTAAAAATAAAGGAATGAACGTCGGAAATTTAGCAAAACGCTTCGGGGCGTGAACTCTATTTAGGTCTGCGCTGGTGAGGCATTAACAACTCTGATGCTGGGGGTTGGGACTGCTCGAACAGGAGGGAGTATTGTACTTCGTGTGCTGATACACTCTACTGTGCATCTCATTGCTTAAGTTCGAACTATTTCTCTCCAATTTTAAGTCATGAAGCGAGTGCCAGCGGTGTTCATCCAGGTGGTAATGTTATCTAGAACTGTAATGCCGTATCACCTATTTTCTTGGTGCTTTTCCTGCTGAGAGCTGTCCTAGCGCCATAAGCAAATAGTGATAAGGTAAATCAAATGTAATAAAGTAAGAGAGAAGCAGTTGTGCGCCCACTATTACGCATAAGGAGTTGGGTAAAAACTAAATAACGCACCGGCAGTCGAGGTAAGGCGAAGTGGTGGTCAAAATTTTCTGACTGTCAAGCCAGCCAATGTGACAGGGACCTGTCTGTCGCTGGTGACCTTTCGTGTCAATGAAATGGAATCTAGAAATGAGGGTATTTTAGTAGCAAAAGCGGTTGAAGAAAGGGATCTGGTTCATGACGGCTGGGAACTGGTGTTGCCAATAGTAATAAGCACCTTCATAACCGTTAAAGCTAAGTATACGGGGGTAATAGAGGACAAGTGGGGAGTAAAAGGTCTGATTCTGGGGCCTATAACTTTCAAATTGTATGTTTTATCGAACTGGTGGAATATATATAAATACTATTTTGCGGTATGTATACCGATGGTAGTTGGAAACTATAGAGTAATGTAGCGAGTAATCCAGGTGAGTGAAAAGCTATCAATTAAGACAAGCTACCAACTGAGAGCTACGAAGGTACATAGATGCACTTATAAAGCTGGTATGTAAATAATGTATTGGACAATTTTAATGTTAACCTTAGGTGCATTAAGTGTACCGACAGCAACAATAGATGTTAACATTTTATACAAGCCTCAGTTCTGGTAGCATACCTTTACTAGACGTACCTCAAAAGATATAAGCCTAATATTTTTCACGGACCCAAAGATCTAAAAATTTAGGAAGTTATAAAAAGTAAAGCTAAAAACTAAGGAATGTAGGTGTACATAAGATGTAGAGACTGAAGTTTCCTTGCCCGAACCGATTCGTTTTTGTCCTGTGATATCCTATATGACGTATGTGTATGGAGTTGCCAACCTGCCATTCAATAGCCTAGGCTCCACTGTTAGTTGAAATTTTTAAACAGTGACAAAGTGGCCCTTGAGGAAGAGAAGCCGGAGAGGTGTACATATCAGTCGGTCTATGCAGCATTTGGACCAAGGTGTCAGTGAGGAAACCGAAGCATATCAGGAATTAAGTAGGAATGGCTAAATATAATTTCACACAGAATTCTAGTCTTAGCAACTGTAAGGTGCGTGCGACGGATCCGGCTGATGCCCTCTGGATGTTGTGATTGCGGTTATGAATAAGATGAAAACAAGGATGAGCACTAATGGAAACATCACAGGAGTTATGCTACCGCTTAGCCCTTACAGGCTGCTTTCTTGGTGATGTCTACTCTTCCCATAGTGCAGTCTTAAGGCGGAATTTTCCGTAGGTGAACTCAAAGTAGGTCAAAAATGCTCATTGCAAACTAAAGTCATCTGGTATACTTATTTCTATTATTAGAACCTAGAAAATAAATGCAAACGATGAACCCTAAAGTCTCTTGGGTGTTAAGATGATGACGACCAGGAATTTGGATGAGTGATACGCCCAAGGTGCTTAGATGTCATGCACTACAACTTAAGCGTCTTCAAGCTACATTAGGACCAGTTTTGAAGCTGCGATCTTGTTAATCGCAGAAATGGGAGGTGTGGTACATTGTCAACACATAGAAACCTTTGTATATCCTTCCTGTCGTCACAAGGAGACTGAAGCTTAACGTGGTGTGACGGTTTGCGTACCTCATTGACCCATTGAGCTTTACTGGGTGATGCCTCCGGGCACCTTGAGAGCGACTCTTACCAGGTTGGTCAATGGTAAGAGGTCAGACAAACTCAGGCTCCTAGTCCCCCGGGTTGGGGGTTTGAAATGGAATGACGTCCATTTCTATAAAAATAAATCATTGCCACCTCCCCACAGCCTTGTCGACAGGCTTTTGAGCCAAAGGCTTTGGATGAGGCCTCTAATCGTCCTCCTGTCTAGGTCTGGGCGCCCTGGCAGTATCTCAGCCCACATACAACCATGACATTTTCTTCAAACATAAACTTCATCCTGCATCGACCGCCGCGCAGATTATCAAGGGTCGCCTTGTCTGCTGCATACAGCAGGGCGGATAACCGAAAACATGCAACTGCTGGCGCCTCCCTTCTTTTTTCCACCTTTTTCTCTTACTCCCATCCCAACCCCCATTACTAACCTTCCTTCTATAATTCCCAGCTTAATTGAGAGCAACCGAAGTGCCACTGGAGTAGAACCATCTGCAGTCACCATCCCACAGCACCTATCGGACGCCTATAGGCAAATGTCCCTTATAAAGCCACGCTATCCCGTTTCCATGGCGACATTCAACGTCCGCACTCTAAGACAAACAGGGCAACAGGCTGCACTCGCACGCACCTTGGACACACCGGGTATTGATGTGTGTCCGAAACTAAGAGCAATGACGCTAACGGGGTTATTGAATTAACTGCACCCGGCTTATCCTCTCGTTGTTGATTGCGCGCATCCGGAGACGCCGATGCAACACTCACGGGTCAAGCTGGCGTAGGTGTCATTCCAAGATCCAAGACTGAGCCATCATTGGTTGATTGAATTCCGGTGAACAGCCGTTTATGTGCAGTCCGTTTGACGACATCAGCTAAGGTGGAGTCACGAAGTAGTGAAAAATGCTATTTGTTCTTGATTTCCGCTTATGCTCCCACCGACTGCAGTTCAACTGCTGTCAAGGACACCTTCTATCACGAACTGAACGCCCTACTAGGCACTGCAATTAGTTCAGATATTATAGTACTTCCAGGGGATTTGAACGCACAAGTAGGGCGTCTGAGCTCTTCAGAAGCTCAGCTAGGTGGTAAATGTGGGCTTAACTCCGAACGGACTGACAACGGTGAGCGTCTGCTGCAACTGTGTGAGGAGCATCAGTTGTTTCTTAGTAGCACTGCGTTTAGACACAGGGGCGCCGGAGTGCCACTTGGCGTCCTCCTGTAGCTGGTCAGCGATGGACCCAAATTGACCGCGTTGCCATAAGTTACAGATGGCGTGGTTTCATTCTGGATTGCCGCTCGTACTGGAGTACCTGTGTCGACTCTGTTCATGCCTTGGTACGTTGTCATTTCTCCATGAACTTTACCGGGAGGCGCACCAAGCGCCGTATGGCTCGTTGGGTGGAACACTTTCAAGGTCAGTTCAGCTGGCTCCCTGCTCCCGGACCTTTCCCTACTCATGTGATGCAGAACGAGCCATGGATGGTTAGTTTAGAGCCTACGTCGGAGGCCGAGGTCCGAAACGCGATCACAGCCCTCAATCGTTTGCGTGCCGCTGGCCCGGATTCCCTCCCACCTGCACTATTTAAGGATGGAGGTGAGGTCCTCTGCAAAGCACTGACCTCCTTATTCGAATGTATCTGGAAGGAAGAGTGTCCCAGCCAATTGGAGCGAATCGATTATAGTGGCAATATACGAGAAGGGCAGGCGCACAGACTGTTCTAACCACAGGGGTATTAGCCTAACGCCAGTCGTGACAAAATTATTGGCCTCGATTATGGTTCGTCGCCTCAATGCGGAACGGGAAACTTGGATTAGGGAAGAGTCGGCTGGTTTCCTCTCAGGACGTGGCTGTATAGACCATATATTTACTTTGCGGCAGGTGCTAGAGCAGCGCCATGCATACCGCAGACCGACAATAGCTGTGTTCCTCAATTTCAAGAGTGCGTTCGATTCAGTCGATCGATCGATTCTGTTCGAAATACTTGCGCGGAAAGGTGTTCCCACGAAATATGTGAACATCGTGCTCTATACTCGAACACTACAGGGCGCGTCAGGGTCTACGGTGTCCTATCGGATAGCTTTTCGACTACAAGTGGCGTTCGTCAGGGTTGTCCGATTTCCCCGTTTTTGTTCAATTTCGTCATGGATTCTATCATGGAGTGTTCCCTTGCGGAATCTCACGATGTAGGTGTTGAAGTGCTGACTGGTGAAAGGTTAGTTGATCTAGATTATGCGGACAATATCGTCTTGCTTTTCGACGATGTTGCGGCGGCACAATAAGGCCTTAATAAGCTGTCCAGAGTGGTCCCATTATTTGGTATGCACTTCGCACCTTCAAAGTGCAAAGTGTTGCTGCAGGACCACCAGCCACTTGATAACCTCTTGATGCTTGCTAACGAGGAACTCGAGGTGGTTGATCATTTCACTTATCTTGGCAGCTGCATCAGCAATGATGGGCGCATAGAAAATGACGTCAGCTCACGCGTTGCAAAATCCAGAGCTACCTTCTTGAACCTGCGGCATCTTTGGCGACAGGAGGGACTTTCCCTCCGTCTGAAAGACTGTGTATACATGGCCACAGTGAGGACCGTTCTGCTATATGGTAGTGAGACTTGGCCCCTTCGGTCTGAAGATCTGAGGCGCTTTCAACTCTTTGATCATCGTTGTCTGCGTAGCATTGCTGGTGTCGGATGGCACCAGCGTGTCCGCAACGATGATGTGTGTAGGCGAATACTAGGTAGTGGTAATCATGCTAGCTTCCTAGAACAACAGATAGCACTGAATAAGTTGCGTTGGCTGGGGCACGTGGTACGTATGCCTGGTCACCGCCTACCTAGGAGGGCCTTGTTTAGTCTGCCAGGTGTAGGATGGCGCAAGGCTCGCGGTGGACAGAAGTTGACTTGGCAGCGGGAAATGAAGTCACTGACGACCAAACTCGGTGCCGTTGGTCCGTCTCGCCTTCCGGGCTGGAGTCCACGTGACTCGCCTTGTGCTTGGCTCGAGACTTTACAGGACATGTCTCGCAACCGATACCAGTGGCGCGTCCGCTGCCGTCTCCTCATCGGATTGCCTGTTTAAAGTGTTTGGTGTTGAGTTATCTACGGGGTAATGGCTGATTATAACGCGTAGCAGTGAAAGCCGCAAGGAAGCTGTCTCGCCGATGCCGCCTTATCTTTGCACGATAGCCAGCTGTTTGTGACGGAATGTTGTCTACACAAGGTGTAGGCGCCTTGACCCAGAATGTTTGCTTAGGGCATTAGGGTTTTCAGGTAAGTCCCCCTTCTCTCCCTCTTCTTATTCTTTATTTCATAGGTCCTCATGGTTGTATGGCAGCGAAGCATCAGTTCAAATGGCTGATGTACTGCTGTTGATGATGAGGTTATCCTTCCTGAACGCCTGAAAGTTTTGGATTTCCCTTAGTCTGGAAGGCAACCTGTTTCCTATGTTCAGGTACACAACTAAGCAGAAACCAGATCGCAAGCTCTTCTTTGCCCTTAGCGTGCTAATGGGATGCCTCTTGTTCCGGATGTTAGGTGCAGATGCGCTCCCCGGTTTAAGAACAGCTGATATTACTGTGCAGCTTACTATGAATTAGCATATATAACCAGCACTAGTTAAGCATAATACGTCTTTCCAAAAGGGTGAATTTTAAGGTGTTCGCACCTTTGTCGATAACTTAGCGCCTGTCGTGATAGAGTCAAGGTCTTCGTAAAGTGGCGCTGAGCTCTTGCAAGCAGGACACGGTGCGACTTCCGTAGTTTGCTACATATATAGGAGCAGTATTCCAGATGCAGTCAGACGTGGTTCACATAAGGTTCCAGCCTTGCATCTGCGGTTTTTCTATAGAGACGCAGGTGGAAAGATAATGTTCTTACTCTGGAAACTTGCTAAGGAAATTGCTCTGCAAAGTTCAGGCTCAAGGAGTAGCGCAAGTCGAGTTCTGTTGTCGTGATATTCTTTTGATAGATGTGCCGTTTAACTTTAGGAACCCAGCAGGTATAGCAAAGTTGTGTGGCTTACCATTAGATTTTTGAGCAGCGAACGTCACTCGCCACTGTTTGCACCACCTTACAAGTGCTTTATGATCCTCACAGATGTTATTAATTGCAAATATTTAATTGCCAGGGGAAAACGTATACAACTTTTACATCGTCAGCGAAGATGAAGGGGTGACCGTGCTGCAAACTCCTGCAGTCATTGAAATAAATCAAAAATATATTAGGACCAAGAACTCTACTGGAGCCGGAGATCAGAGTGGAAACAGTTTAATCTTAACAGACTACGTGCTTCCTAGTAGATAGGTACTCAGCCAGTCCAAACGAGGACCGTCTATCCCGTAAGCCTTTACCTTATACATGAGGCACATCTGTGGTACCCTGCCAAACACCTTTAGCATAGTAAGGTAAAGAATGACAATTGATAGCTTAATATAAATAACTGAATAAATATCTTATTCTCGAATTCATCAAGCCATATCAACTCGAATGTGAACAAAATTTACAAGCAATTATGTGGCTCAAATATACGTTACAACGCACGTAATTGGCTGTGACTGAAAGTTGTACAATTTGCGGAAACAGTTAAGGCACTCATGCGGAGCAAAGTCATCAGTGGAGTGCCAATAACCTAGTTTCAATTGTGCGTAGAATAAAACAAGCACTGTAGGTGGAGTGTGGACAGTATAGGAAGACAGAGTAACGCTGTTGTACTTGTCAGTAAAATATTGAAAAATGGCTAGTTGATATTCCAGTGCGCAACGGTGGGCAGTGACTTTATTCAGTGGCGAGTCACATCCACCATGTCACAGTGTCGATAAAGGGACTTTTGTGGCTTCTATAGGGAGAATGCTTGACAGGCGAAAACCCACAACGTCCTAGAACACTGCCATCGATTGCTATGAACGGTCTTGTACAACTGGCAAAGCATCTTATGAAGCATTTGTTCATTCAGTTAATCGCAGTCGAGTGACTCCTCTGTTGGCTAGAAAAAAACACAGTCAGAGTCCAACATGGAGGTTGATGTCAACCGAGGAGGAAGTAGGATTTTGCAGGTAAGTAGAATTTCCAGTGTATGGTGTCTCACCTCTGCTTATGTATATTTTCTGGGGTGTGAAGAATATGTGTCCAGCTACCCTCACTGGACATCGGTGGTTGAGGTGTTGAGTTTAGATTGTTAGTTTTGAAGAGAAGCCATGGTCCAGGTAATTCCATCTCAGAAGGAGGCAGTTCCGCAGTTCAATCCCGGATGTTTAGAATGTTCACGACTATACACTACTATACATCAATGGCCCCGGTGACTAAACTGAGGAAATCCAGCTGACAAGTTGCACAAGACCGAGCAATTAAAAATCCGCGCTGTGATTCATTTTGGTGCTCGCCTGCATAAAGATAACCCATGAGCGCTCTTTTGATCAACTGCTCCGTCCCTCGCCAGGAATAAATTAAGTGTGGTTAATTGGGCGATAGTTACCAACTTCCGGCATTCTTCTACCCTTATGCCGTGGCATATTTCTGGAATGTTTCAAGTAGTCGGGTATTGACCTTTCTGAATTGATAAAGCTTTTCAAAAGAAGAATAGGCCTATCTTCGCCACCATTCTTAAGTAGACTTGGCGGTATTGCGTCTGCACCAGGGTTTGAGAATGACTTGATGGTTGACGTCACAGATCGGACACGATTTATATCAAACTGCACCAAAAAGTAGGACTGGCTACCGAGCACCTGCAGCGCTTGAAAGGTTGAACCTATTGCCAGACACTGCGATTATTTATTGTGTGAGCTGAAGACCAAGGATTCTTACTTCACTGGAAGTACCGTTGGGGTAAAGCTTTAGGGTAGGGATCTGACGTCCATAGTTAGGGGCCCGGAAGCGCAGCAGCTAGTTGATCTTCTTAGCTTTGATTGCACTATTTAGTGAGGCTATTTTTGGTTAGTTTGCCGCTGCATGGCTTGAGCAGAAAGCTGATTTGCGACCTCGTTCGTTCTCGTGATCTAGGCAAAATTGAAGGTTTTGTTGTATGATCGTCTAAGCTGACGCACTCTGTAATGCATATTGGGTTGGGTTATACTTTTCGAGGAGTGACTTATTAAAAGTGACATTTGAGCTAGTGAGAAATTTACTTCCTCATCGAACAGTCCAGCCGGCCGATCCACAGAATAAGATATAAAGAATTCATTCAATTTCTTTGTCTGACGACTACAGCAAAGGTTATCCAGTTAACGATGTGCATAGGGCGGTAGACTACGACTGCGTCTGTTTCTGTTGGGTAGGCATTAGGTAACTTTAAGCAAACCGAGCAATGCAATAAGCTGTGAGCACTACCAGAGAACTCCTGGACAACTGACACTCGCGTTGATGGGATGCCGAGGGTAACTATTAAGTCAAGCATATGTTTCTCACAGGTTGGAGCAGATACATGTTACGCCTAGCCGCCCAGGTTGATATATGCTATTAAATCTGCGCACTTCGTTGTTGCAGTAGGTGGGAAACAATTTAGCTCAGGCAGGTTGAAACCTCCTTCCAGCAGTTTGTATACATACGAATGATGTGATGCTTGCGCAAAAGCAACCATAAGCGTTACTAATGAGTAGAAGGATTTTTGTCAGTATTTTGGTTCGTCGCAGTCAGCCGACGATCCAGATAAGTCAACTACCTATCCGGAAAAGCAGCAGACGGCCGTTTCGCCCTATTGGGGCTCGTCAGTGGTGCGCATCTTTCGGTCCTCTACGGAGGATCAAACCCATGACTGCTAGTTGGCACAAGCCACGTTATACCTCTCAGTTCACCCTCAGCTCCACGGAAGTTCTGTCCATTGTCACTGCACACTCTCAGCGGTACGCCACGTCGCCAGACAAATCTTGAGAAGGCGCACAAGAAAGAATATGTATCCATAGCGTGCGTTATTTCTATGTGTACCGCTCTTACTGAGAGGCAAGTAAATATACAACCGTACCGTTTCCCCGTTGTTCGTTTTTCCTTCACCAGTAGTGGTCCAAATTAGTCAACCCCAACAGCCGTAAACGCCGGTTGGTATGCCATACAACGATCCTCTATGAGAGGGGCCATCTGTTGTTCACAAGGCTGAGCCTTCCATATCATGCAGCGTGCACATGCCTTCAGGACCTTGCGGACTGCTGAAACACCATGCAAAATCCAATAGCGTTGACGCAGTTCAGAAAGGACGTGAGACACGCCGACGTGACCGTTTCTCTCGTGGCAATCTAAGATAATTAGTCTAGTCACGTAATGTTGGGCAGGTGGCAGGACAGTATGCCTAGCGTCATACGGCAATGGTGCCCAATTCATTCTGTCACCAACTCGTAGGATGCCGTTAATCAAAAATGGGCAGAGTCCCTTCAACGAACAGTTGGAACGTTTCAAACATCTAACTGCTTCTTTCTGTCGATTCGCTCCCAATACTTTAATCTCTTCCGCAAAGGAGATCTGTTGCACGTTTCTCACTATCTCCATTTCGGCCTCGTTTAGTTCAGATAACGTCAAACGACCATCAGTCGGGTTATTCAGACCTCTTCCGCATCTTTTCAGCAAGTACCGTTGAAATCTGAATAATGTGGCTACACATCGTTTGAGCTTGACCCAGCTACTACAGCTTGCGAACCTGTCTAACCAAGTGTTCGTTAAGGTTGCACTATGGACTGTAACATGCTCCTTCTTCAGCCACTCATTCGGGATTTCGCTTAAAGTTTCCGGAAGTTTGGGCCCTTTCAACAATTGTTGGTTTAATGAAGTACCCTGGTAGGTGCTGGCACAGTCGAAAACGACACGGACTTTCCCGGGCTTGTTGGGGTGCGTCACAGCGTGATGTGGCATATACCAAACGCCTTTTTTATCACCAAGCGGTCCTAGGTCAATCATTTCCACAAATCCACTCGACGCATACTCTTCAACGGCAGCTGTGTACATCTGATGTAACTCTGGGTTGGCAACGAGCCTTTTGCGCAATGACATCAGTCTTCGGTAAGCGACAGGATAGTTGTTTGGCAAATTTGGGCATGCGCTTTTCCATGGTAAATTGAGTTGATAATGTGAACCACATTTAACGATAGATGACTCCATCTGCTTAATGCGCGTTTATCCTCAACAGACATTCCGCGTCTTGAGCTACATGGCTCAGTGAATTCCAACTCATACATCCTTTCAAGAAAGCACGAAGTAGAGTCTTCTACACTGATTGAGTTGGTGTAAATGTTCGTTACGCCTTCCCCCCCCCCCCACCGGACCGAGCAGGATCCAACCTAACGGTGTTCGTATGGCAAAGGGGTCTGACGGTTTTCCATACCGATGCTCAAGCACCCAGTCGGCTTCCGGGACATTCATGCCAATAAGCCCTCCGACGCCTTCATCACAACCATCGATAAACGGTAGGTCCTTTAAGTGTTCCCAACTGCGCAGGCGTTCTGGCTCCGGTATTATCCTCTGTACCTTAGGCATCCTTTTGACTGCCCACGCATGATCCACATGCAGTGATTTACCTCCTTCCAGCGGTTGCAATTCCAGGCGTACAACTTGCGAGCACATCGTTGAATCACCGTTAACCGTTGCTATTTGTACCACTGACGGTCTGGCTGGTAAGTCAAGCCTTTGCAACAGCTGTTCATCGACAAGTGACGAATCAGATCCTGGGTCAAGTAAAGCACTGGTCACCAGTGACTTGGTTTTTCCACGCAGCAGAATTGGAATAATCCCTAAAGCTATTCGACCCCACGACACATTCGTTTCGTTTACCACAGCTCTTGGTGAAGTTAGCTGGTTCGTCTTGGCTTCGTATAGTAAAGGATGATGTTTCAACTGGCAACCGTTGAATCCGCACGTGACTCGGGATCTGCAAAGCTCAGACGTGTGGTTAGCTTTGAAGCACAGTTCACATAGACTCTTTCCAGAAACGAGCAGCAAGCGTTCGGAATAATCAAAGGCTTGGAATCGAGGGCACTGATCAAGGTAATGGTGCGCTGTGCATGCGACACACGATGGCGCGCGTCTCTGAGTCTGCGGCACTGTTCCTCCGGTTGCCAAGGTAGTTATGCGATTGCCACGGCGTTGAGGTCTTTCTGCCGTGTAGGGTCCTTCAGTCCTTCTAATGATTCCATTCGAGTACATAGCCTGAGTAGTAACAGTCTCAGCCACGTCACAAACAAACTGGTACAGGTCTTGTAGTGACCATGACATTTTACCCCATCAAACATCACACTCAGACTTGTGCACATTTTGTTTTACTTTGCACCCATCCCAAGCCTATATATACTGGACTGCAATTTTGAACCGGGTTCGCCATCTTGTCCGCGCGTAGCCGGCTGTTGCGTTCCTACGTGGTGTTACTCATTGCTTCACCACTCTCTCCCATTGTCCTCAAGCTATATTTACATAGCTATTGTACATAGCTATTTTCTCAAGACATTCTTTATATCTTGCCGTCTTCGGTCTTACTGGGCTACGGTTTTCTTGTGTAGCATTCGCTAAGGCGCTACAGTCTTTAAAGGCGGGCTCTCTACAAGTGCGGAGGATACTGGTGGCTTTCTTTGACCAATCGAGCTGAAGTGAGTAAGGCAGTCGCCTAATCACCGCCGGCACCGTCACAGTCGCGTTCAGATCGGCCTCGTAATTTAGTTGTCGCAGCGTATTTAAGCAAGTTTTCATCTGCCCGGCTAATCTGTGGAGCGCTTCCGAATCATTCGCCTTGATCGATGGTTTTTTGACTAGACTTGCGATGTAAGCTCTGGCAATCAAGTGAGGGCGGCCGAACCTCATTTTGAGCGTCTCCATGGCATCAAGAAAACCCTCTTCCGGATCCAATATAACACAACTCTCAATAGCCTCGCGTGCCTGGCCTTCACAGTAATTAATCAGATATGAAAGTCTCACACAAGGGTTAGAAGTAATACTCACAACATTGGCTTGGAAACTTCGTATAAACAACCAATATTTCATCGGATCCCCGTCGAAACGTACAATTTCCCTTTTTGGTAGACCTGCGATAGCATCCGGCGCAGATGGAACCAATTCGTTGAACTCAGGCGGCGGGATTCGAACCTGTGAAAACTGGGCAAAACCCCGCGCCGTATCCGACACCACCATCCGTCTACGTCCCCCACCACTTTCCGTGAGACATTCAGCATAATTATTAGACACGGGAAATCCAGATAACTCAGGCAGAACAAGCGTCGATTTACCGTCCAGCATAACTGCTTCATCACGTACCTTATTTGCGTCATTAAAGCTTAAAGCTTCCAGACGACTTTCTAGTTCCGCAATTCTACGCATTGCAACAGAGAGGTGGTCAGACGTTGTCATAGCTGCGTTATCCTCGCTGTGCTGTGAATGCTCTGACAAAGAATGCCTCCTTGATTCGTTCATCGGAGCGCGAGTTCACTATTCACTTCTCCGAAAGCTTGCGGCCTATGGTATCCACGGATCCTTGCTCACATGGTTGGAAAGTTACTTATACGACAGAAGAATCGAGGTAAGGATCGCCAACACCCACTCCGATAGCCTATGCGTCACTAGCGGCATACCGCAAGGATCAGTTCTCGGCCCGTTACTCTTTTTAGTCTATATCAACGACCTCCCTGCCAACATTCAATCACCTATGCAAATATTCGCCGACGATGCTACGATGTGGCGAGCTATTCAGTCAACATCTGACCCTGTCTATCTGCAGGAGGACCTGAACCGGATTCACGAATGGGCAGTAAACAACCAACTACCCCTGAACCCCGAAAAGTGTCACCTGTTGTCGCTGCGCAGTAACTGCAGCAACACATATCACCTGGGGCAGCGCGTTATAAAACAGATGAGCAAGGAAAGAGACTTAGGGGTCATCGTGCAAGAAGGTCTGGGTAATTCGCTCCAATGTTCAAAGGCAGCTAACATAGCGAACTTAAACTTGAGGCTTTTGAGGCGAGCGCTCGGTACCTTCGAGCGGCAACTCGTGCCATTATTGATTAACGCCTACATTCGTCCCCACCTCGAGTATGCGGTGCAGGCATGGCGTCCGTGGTTAAAACGGGACATTCGTCTCCTGGAGCAACCACAAAGAAGAGCCACTAAGGCAACACGTGGTCTATCGGGCCTTAGTTATGAACTGCGCCTTCGTTCGATCGGTCTGTACTCCGTAGAATACCGACGACTTCGCGGTGATCTGATCCTCACTTACCGGATACTAAGGGAAGAGGACCATCCATGTAAGTCGCTGTTAACATTATCTGCCGACAAACGATGCCGAGGCCATGCACTAAAACTTGTGACTCAATATTCCCGTTTAGATTGTAGAAAGTTTTTTACTCTCTTAGTGTCTGTCCGCACTGGAACGCACTGCCATCGCATGTGGTGAACGCACCAAACATCGAGACATTCGAAAGACTATTGGACTTGCACTTACATGATACACATTATATAACGGTATGATAAACTGCAGTGTCTAACTTACTGATATTTTTGTGTCACACCTAAAACTTTTGTTTTCTTCCATTTGCCATCCTGTGGGTCTTGTAAAGTTATTGCTTTTTATCCCACCATACACTATTGAACTATTGAACTATATTGTGTTACGGCAGAGAGTATGAGGCTAATCGTATCACCCAACTAACGCACGGTCTGGGCAGTTAAAATGCAGGGCAGTGGGCGGAATGAGTATACTGAATAACCGTGGTTCTACAATAGCAGTAATAAACAAAAAAAGAATACAATGAACTCACGAATAGGTAACGCGACTCGCTAATTCGGGCAGCAATTATTCCACGTCAGCAGTTAAGTCTGTTCGATAACTTTCTCCTTAAAGACGTTCTCCAGATCCGTGTGGCACAGCGCATTATCACAAATCAGAATGCGTTGAGCGACGAAATGCGATCCCTGGGCATTCAGAGTTTCTTGCACCCACTGCGTACGCCGTCGTTTGTTGTAGCTACCCACTGCTTCACAAAAAGAGTGGGCTCAATATCCGACATTCGCGAGCACAACGTATTTACTTGCATTCTATCGGACTCCTAGACCTAATGGTAATTTAAACATCAATTTCCGAAACTATGCTATTTCCCAGCCAGCATTACCGTAACAGAAACGCCATGATCTTACAGCGCTTCGGCGCCACACTTCTCTTTGACACTAATGAGCATGATATTCATCTTTACATCATTCCTACACAAAAATGTGTACAATTTTTGAGGCATGTATCTTCTCACACTGTCGTGCGGTGTGCACACGCTTTTAGTGTTTCTGTGGCCCTGCGAATCACTCAATCATACATGTACCGGCGTGTCCCGTTTCTTCGGGAATATAACTATTTATTTAGTCAGTTATTTATTAATGCTCTTCTCGTCATTGCGACAACCACTGCACATTCCGCCCGCGCTTGTTCGCCCCAGTACTGTAGCGCCCAAAAAGATAACACTTATCTTTCATGTACAATTTACTTTTGACTGATTGTACATTATTCCTTCTTGTTTTAATCGTCCTTACAACCGGCTGGACACAACTGCCTTGTACGTTCACGCGCTCACGTGTACGCTCTCGTCTCGCTTCATCCGCCCGCTTCTTATTGTATCCCATCGAATACAATCCGCTGTGTCCGACTCCCATTGCCTTCTGATATCCGCGCTTACTTTTGCGCCCCGTCTCGGACTAGTATTAACTAGTCCTACAGTACACTGTGCATGACTCTCACACTTTGGGCGACCACTAGTACGAACGCAAAGCTGGTTGAATTTCGTCTTAGCTATACAGACGGGTTCGCTAAATTTCGCTTGGAATTATAGCAAAACCAACACGAACCACTTACGTAGCTTTTCGTTCTCCAACGCGTTCCTTTTCCGGGTTTGAATGCAACGACTCCTGTCACGGTACCTTGTGAGTGGTGTCTGCTAATCGTCTTATATTGTCTCGGGCCGCTGTACAGATATTACCTACCCAATCTTCCCAGACGTACTGCCGCCTGCGTGCTTTTCACCGACTTAACAAACATCTTATACTACACCGTTTACTCCTCCGCTCTGCCACAACCAACGAAAGCAATCATGTGTAACCGTTAAAAGGCTTAGAAACCTTGAGCGATACACGCAGCCACCGGTTGTCCAAATTCATGACCAGAACGAATCCGCATTCTCCGGGATAAGTCAAAAACACTACGCCGGTGTATCTGCGTTGGTATTGAATAACAACACTAAAAGCCAAAAGGTCACAAACCTTAAACCGTTTCCTCACACACCAGCGCAATAAAAGCTTCGGTCGAAACCGAAGAAAACTTATCCAAAAATTGAGCAAAGAAAAGCACAAAATGCAAACGAGTGGCTGGATCGTAACCGAGCAGCACCGCTTCGAATTAAATCAATCCACCCACTGCCTGTCTACAACTACAAACACATGCCGGGTAGTCAAACTCGCATGATGCGGCAATGATTGCTAAGGCAAAATCCACTAATAGCATAGATTGGAAATCGTTTGGATGTGAACAGAGAGACAGGTTCGGAAAACACGATTGGCGAAGTGTCTGTCGTGTGTAGCCTATGGTATGGTTTTCTTCGGAGTCTGCGATGGTTTATCGGTGATTAGCATCGTAAACGATGAAGGGTATAAATCCAAAATGTGTGAGGCGGGTTTGAGTAACCATAGAGCGTTGGCTAGGTGTGAAAAGTCGAAGTGTTTATAAATTTTCAGGCAGCCGAGTTCCTTTTAGGGTAAAGGTGTTGTGGAGGAATAATGAACGTGAGAGTTCAAACTCGACTGGCCAAATTGACCTCGCCGACACTATCTGCTCGTATGACACCGACAGTGGCGGAAACAGAAACAATTATGAGCAACTATTTAAGGATCCATAATGTTCTGTATCTGCCCTGCAGAGCATTTTATGCACCAGGATCCCGCCTTTCCAGCGGGCAAACGTGCCAACTACTTCACAATCAGAGTGTAAGTAGTAAAATCTGGGCATGGCGCCCAAGAGACGCACAATCCTGCTGCGAATGTCTGCAACCGTACACGGTGGTTCACTGCTCCGCATGGAGTGACCCCTGGTGCGATCGCCAAGTAATAAGCGGATGTCATGTACAATCCGTAGTTTTGTTAACGGGACGCAGTGTTTAGTGACCGGGTAACAAGGACTACGGGACCTGTGGGTGAATATTATCATCGGATAACAAGTGCAATAACATAGCGTGAAGCAAATTCTTACTAACGTACCTGGCCACCTAGGCTACCTAGATGGAAATAATGCAAAGATGGGGTAACTTGCAAGCTTAAATTCAGCCTCCGTGGCTTCGGTGTGCCATAATTGTTTTTGGTTATTAACGATGGCAGCCAACCTTTTCATGCCCTCTTAGCTTTCTTACCACCTATGCGACAGCTTGAGTCCCATTAACAAGCATATGGATTGACAAGGACACGCCTCGCGTCAATTGTTGATTGCGTTACCACGCCGAGAAATAATGTGATAACGCAGCGATAACACTTTGAGCTCATTGACAGATCAAGCCATTAATCAACTGTTGTAACTCTGCTTTCCGACCGTTCCCTGTCACGCCAACGCAACCGAGGGCCACCAAGCCTGCTATGCCGAAGTATATTAAGAACAGAGCACCGTTAATTTTGTAGGTTTCATGCTCTTACTTCTGCGGGCTGTCACAGGTGAGACGCAACTCTTGTCTGGACAGGTTTGAAGCTGGTATGGGCCTTGACTGTCTGGCTCATCATCATCATTAAACACGTCAGCTAGAGGTGGGAAACACCTCCGCTATTGTGCCGCGATAAATAAAGGAAATACATACATACATACAATACTTAAAAGAAAAGGGGAAAAATAAATACAACAGTTGCATGCCAGCTGAGCTACCAGCAACGGATAGGCATCGTTCCGGTAAGCTGCCTGCCGGCTACTAGGCAAACATTAAAAAAATTATTATATTTTGCGCTACGAAATGTGATCGTAGTTGGAGGGGGAGGCTAAAAGGGATGGGGATGGACAAAGAGACTCACACAAGGAACGCCATTGAGGTCGGCTGCTTGCCATGTCAGCAAGTGTATCTAGCCAAACAGGTTCACCGTCTTTTGGACCCCAACCAGGGAGCCGTGACGCTCCAACCAAGGCTAGCTCCGAAGTGAGGGACTTCATTCCTCTGGACCAAGTCATTGCTTGGCCACCCCTCCTCTTCTTGCATCCACATCACCGGTGAGCAAACAACGCATGTCGAGGGAGTCGGTGGGCTGGCATGCGTAACACGTGGCCTAGGCATCGGAGCCTGATACGTGAAATGACGGTGCTTAGCGGTTCATTTCCATTTCCTGTGCCGTAAACAAGGCGTCGAACACTCTCGTTACTCACGCGGTGTTCCCACCAGATGTGAGCCAAACTGCGAAGGCACCGATGGTCGAACGTAACTAGCCTCTTCATGTCTGCCGATCTTAGAGGCTAGGTTTCGCAACCGTACAGTAGGGTCGAAAGTACCGCTGCATTGTACACTCTACCCTTCAGGGCGAGAGTGATGTCGCGCCGTCGCAATAGGTGGCGAAGGTTAGCAAAAGCACTTCGAGCTTTCGCTATACGGTTCGTGATCTCGTCTTCGATCCCAAGGGCGCTGATACAACTTCCCAGGTAGTTGAATTTCCGAACGACTTCTAGGTGATCTCCACCAAGGGTCAGTGCAGGAGGCGATCCTTGCCAATCTTGGAGGAACGCATTGCATTTCGATGGTGCAAAGCAAAGTCCGAAGCGGCTGACAGCCTGTGGTAATCTGTACAGCGCGCCTTGGCACGTCTGGCAGCTATCACAGATTAAGGCAATATCGTCTGCATACTCCAAGTCAAGAAGTCGTTCTCCTGGGAGTAGCTCCACACCTTCAAAGTCATGTCCTATAAGTGCAATCTCCATGGCTTCGTCAATAGCGAAGTTGAAGAGGAAAGGTGAGAGCGGGCATCTTTGTCTCACACCGCTGGAGATATTGAAGGGTGGCGACAGCTTGCTGTAAGCCTTCAATCTGCCCGTGCTACGCGCATATAATGCTTGGATAATATTGACATATTTCTCGGGCACACCTTTACTGAGTGGACAATTCCAAAGGGCACATCGATCAACTGAATCGAAGGCACCTTTGATGTCAAGGAACACGAGTACGGTGGGTCGCCAATATGTGTGACGGTACTCCAACAACTGACGCAAGGTGAAGAGGTGGTCGATGCAGCCACAACCCTGACGAAAGCCGGCTTGTTCCTCACGAATCTGGCTTTCACGAGCGCCAGTCAGTCTGTGAAGAATTATGGAGGCGAGCAATTTGGAGGCGATGGAGATCAGACTAATTCCTCTATGGTTGCCGCATTCCGAACGCGAGCCGCCTTTGAAGATGGGAACAATAACGGAGCGGCTCCAGTCGGTTGGGACAGTCTCCTGCTCCCACAGTTTCACTAGTAATTCATGTAAAGCATCAACAAGAGCAGAACTCCCGAATATGAAGAGGGTCGGAGGTAGATCATCTGGTCCAGCGGCTTTGTCCAACTTCAACAGTCCGATCTCACGTTCGACTTCTGAAAAAGAGCGTGGATCCAAAGGGACAGTCCACGGAGCAGGGCGATCACTGGCCGGCGAATCGAACAATTATAGCCGACTAAATTGTTTTTCAAAATGCTCAGCCGAACGCTCCAAACGTTTTGACAAATTGTGGATAGGCTGTTCAATTTCGTCACAAATTGTTTCACTAACACTAGGTCTCCTGCTGCCGTTTTCCGGTATCAGACAGAATAACTTGTGATGGTTGCCAAGGGCAGCGGCCACTTCCATCTCTGACGCACGAACAGACCACCAAGATTCGCGGTCCATCTTCAGCCTAGCAAGGAGTTTTGCCCGGAGCTCTTTGCGAGTTTCATTGTGTTCGCTTCCAGCCGGGATATGCCGGCGAGCGTCGATAAGTTCCAGAGACCGAAAAGAGATCCAATGTCCATGTTGGCTATTAGACATACCACATGAGGATTTGCCTGCTGCTAGTAAGATCTGGCGAACATGTGACCAGTGACCATCAATTGTCTCCAGTGAGCGATTACTCAACTCGCATGTCAGCGTACTTTGATACGCATTCAGAACAGCCGCCTTCGCCAGTTGGCTGGTGTCAATGCGCTCACATCGTCGTCCTGGGCGTCCGCCAAAACGCATCCGCATGTCAGCACATACAAGTGCATGATCGGTGTCCACACATGTGCTCCAAATCCAGCGACAATTCTGGATGCAGCCTCTCCAGCGGTAACTAATAGCAATGTGATCGATCTGCGTCCAAGACTGGTGGGCGCCAAATCACCCTCCGGCGGGTCCTGTGTCAGAAATTTGTGCTCGCAAGTATTAAGCGAACATCTTCACACAAATGAAGTAACCGCTCACCGTTATCATTACGGGAGCCTACACCATGTTGGCCGCCCAAATGCAGCTCATCAGTGGATAAATTTCCAACTTGAGCTTTCAGATCCCCGGCCAGCACTACAGTGTCCGAGCTTCTTCTGTGGCAAAGGAGCTCGTTCAGTTGACGATAGAAGTCGTCTTTTACCGAATCATCGCTACAGTTTGTGGGCGCATAGGCAGCGATGATGAATAGACATCTATTAGTCCCGCGCGACTTCGAAGCTTTAAACGAGCCAGCCAATCGGACCGCACACATCCGGCTACTGATTGGAATCCAATCAACCAGAGCAGCTTCAGCCCGGGGACTCAGGGCAATACCAACACCGGCTTGGCCGGTGCTCGAAGCTGCATCGTCACCGGATAGGCGCAAGGAGAAAATACTGCTTGCGTCTCCTGAAGGGGATCGCAGAGTGAGCACAGTGCTCGAGTCTTGCAGGCGAGTCTCTGATAAGCAGCAGATATCGATCGAGAGGGTCTCCAATGTTCGGGCAAGTGCTGCCTGTTGACCGAGCTGCAGCAATGTGCGTACATCGATGCATGCCAATCTGAAGGAAGATCGAGGGCTCCAAATGGAAACCGACGAACTAGAATGGATCGCTTAGTTGGACGTGGGCTTTTCGACAGGAGAGTAGTGGCGCTCTGCGTTCACATGTGAGTTGAAATTAGAAGATAAATGCCTAGCATAGCATGTTGGGTGGGCCAAGAATTCGGGGGTTGAAAACTGGGGGGATATAAGCGAAGTTGGAAGGGGACGGCAAGAGTGAAAAAGCGTAAGACGGGGTATAAGAAGACGGGAAGGCTTGAGCAGTAGCATCCAAACCCCTATCCACCCTGCTCGATGCAGAAGATAGGGTACCGTTGATTATCCTCTGCGGTGGCCAGAGCATGAAGAAATTGTTTGACGAATGATTCATAGTATTACGTGGGCAGGATACTGTCAGGTTGCCCAGGCCTGGACAGGGGAACTGTTATGGGGACCCAACGTCCCTATAATTATTAAAGGCTTAAATTACGGAAGGCTGAAAACCCGATTCACTCGAGTGCACGTGTACTCAGACCAGACAAAACGCACACGTTTCAGTCAGCCTTCTAACTCGTGTAACATGCACTTTGTTTAGCCTTTGCACCCAGAAACAGTCTTGTTTCCAACCAAACACGCATTGTTGTATCCAAGCAACATTCATTTTTCCGGACAACTCTCTCCAAACTTCCAACATTTCTGCTCAGTTTACGGACTTTGCACATTTACACAGAACCATGTTTCTTGTTTCCAGGGTTTGGTTACGCAAACCCTTCCAAGGAAAAACCCCCCTTCATCTCTATTTCGTGATATAAAAATGAGGCTGTAGAACACTAGAATCGCCTTCGCTTTGGTCAGTAAAAGCGCCTGTGGCAAAGGCCTGTCTTGTTCTTGCTTCAGTCTTGGGTTGGGAAATCGTGCGTAGAAACTTTGCGTTCGCTCTAGGAACCGGTTCGACTCGCGTGAATTAATCTTTCGCGGCTAAGTTCCGATAACCCACAGACTTCGAGATTGTCAGTTACCGTGCCTTGCGAGAAATAATTCTGAGTCTCGTTCGTTCATCCGTCTAGGAGAGTTGGTATCGCATTGTTAGCACCTGACGTATTCAAGAGGCAGTATTCAACAGGAACGATTAGGGTTCTCAACCAAAGCCTTTGGTTCAAAAACCTGACCGCAAGGCAGCGGGTTTGGCGTTGGGCTACAAGGAGTCCGTTTTAAGGAATAAGGTGCCACCCTCATTCCAACCCCCAACCTCGAGGACCAGGAGGCTGAGTTTGTCTGGCCTCTAACCATTGGCCAATCTGGTATGAGTGACTCTGAAGGTGCAAAAGAACCACCCAGCATAGCTCAATGGATCGCTGAGGCACACAAACCATCGCACCACGGTAAGGTCCAGCCTCAATGCGATGGGACTGCCTGACTAAAGGTAGGATGACCTCCGCCTCATAGCAACCATGCGATGATGACGATTTGATTTCATCAGTTTCCGGCGTGACTCAGCCGTGTTATCCTCCTTTGGGTAGCAAGCCCTGCCATGCAAACAATATCCTGGAAATCGTGTGACCTCCTTAGGCTGGTGCCTGCAACATTGCACCAAGGTGGTCAGCAGTCTCGCCTCCAAAGCAAGAACCTATCCCGGGGTCTCTTGCTCGGCACATACGCTGTCAATAAAAGGGACGACGACTACGGAGTAAGAGAGCTAGGTTTTGGAAGTTTGTTGAGCGCACACAGAATGCAACGACGAGGTCATTACCAGTAGCACTCTCTGTAGGTGAGAAAGAATACTGAAGATGTGTGAACAACCGGAAGATTGGATGACCGGTGCCTCCTTGCTGCAGGTGAACACGTGCATGCGCCGCTGTTCGATATGGATGTTGGAATCAGCGGAGCCGTGGGGCTAAACGGAGGGGCTCGTCGCCTGTCTGGAACACAGAGCTACATGAATGCTCTCGTGGAATGGATATCTGAAGAGCCTAAAGTTAACCTATCCATTCTTAGTAGGAGGCTGAAAACAGAATGTGACGTGGAAGTGAGCGTTACCACGGTGTACAGATATCTCAACATTTGCCTTATAAGCCTGAAGAAGTTGAGGACGAGCCCGGAATAACGGAACAGGTTGGAGAACAAAAAGCGATGCAAGTCTATCGTATTGAGTCTGTTCCAATTACAAGCGGAAGGCAGAGAACCCGTTTAGATAAGACAAATTTCAACCAATTGTGCCCGCGCTGGAATATCTCAAAGCGTGGAAGTCACGCACAGAGTACTGGGGCGAAAAGTCGCGTCCAGAATGTGCACGCTGTCGGCGCGATGAGGAGGAAAGCCTTGATAGGATTTTCGGCTTTGCATGGCGGCTACAACAAACGACGGCGCACGTAGTGGGTGAAAGAATCTCTAAATGCCCAGGGATCGCATTTCGTCGATCAGTGCATTCTGATTTGTAATAAGCGCTGTGTCACACGGACCTGGAGAACGTCATTAAGAAGAAGGTTATCGAACAGGATGTATGCTACCGCTAGAGCCCTACTCACCGTCGCTGAACCCTATTTATGGCATATGGAGTGTTACCAAGGCTTATGTAAAGGACGCAATGAGGCCCAGGTATGATGAATTGCTGAGTGGGGATCCGCAATGCCTTTTGAGCAACAGCGAGTGGTGTAAATTGTCTCCGGAAAACGTGGTAGCTGAAGCGCTCAGATGCGTTACGTCGCATCACTGCGAACAGATGATACGACACATATCCGGAAAGTAGGGCACCAAATCTAGTTGCGCAAGTTATAGAATAGGATACTCTGAATAAACCAACGCTTCTGGAGCAGGTGCTTGCCAGTGGTATCTATCCACGGCGGCCGCACCCGTGTCTCCTTTCTCTTCGCAAGCGGGACGTAAGGAGTAGATACTTCCGTGAGATAAGATTTAAATTTATCCCAGGCCGCCTGAACCGTATCAACCACCGAGATTTCGCAACGCAGCCCAGCAGCCTTGGTACCTATTGCCTGATAGTTAGCACGCCATATGTTTGGAAATGGCTTAGCAATGCTCTGGTGACGTCTGGGCAGAGTACACCTGAACGATAAACAAACATGATCACTAGCACCTATGGGAGAGCTGTAAGTGATGTCCCTTCGAAGTCTAGTGACTTGGCAAACACTAGATCCAAAATAGACGGGAGTTGGGCGTCCATGTACCTAGTGGGGAGGTCCACGAACTGATGCAGCGGTACTTGTAACGTAAGCTCAAGTAGATCTGCCTCGAAAGTACCTTCTGCCGAGTTGCAAGAAAGATCTGCCAAGCAAACTTCTGGTAGAATGAAATCCCCCCGTATCAGACACCTGTTTGCGGATTGGGAGCGAATAAATTCAAGTACCTCGTTGGACGCACTTTCAGGGCTTCTATACACAAGTACAACTGTAAGTTGAGCTGAGGATGTGTTAATCACTACCGACAGGGCTTCGACAGTTTTATCTGCCGAAGGAAACATGTAGGTACGTGAAACGTAAGTTCACATCTAACGTAAAGCGCAACGCCCGCGCCTTGTCGGCCAACGAAGCGATCACATCTAAATAGTGCGTAGCCAGACAGATGTACTTCACCGTCCGTGATGTCCCGAGACAGCCAAGTTTCAGTGAATGCAATATATCGGGATGAGACCCATCTACAAGCAGACCTATCTCACACATCTTATTCCTTAGGCTCCGCACATTGCTTAGCACTATCTGAAGGTGCTCATAATGTCCAGCTCTGGGTCGTGCGCTACCAGTACTGGCACTGGTAGGGCGGAAACAGACCGCCGGCTGACCACCCGAAAACCCACCAACCGGAGACCTTGTTCACCGGCCGCTCGCCTGGTTTTGAGGTCCTTAAAGTCCTCTTTTAGCTTCAGCCTATCCGCTAATGGTAGGTCTGGCTGAACGCTAACATTAGTATCCTTCCATTTGAAGGCAAACCCCAACAGTGCGTTGAGTTCATCCGGGGTGGATAGGACTACACGAAGCAAGCGCGGTCGAGGGTTTGGGGCGTTAACTGGCACGTTAGCCGATCTAGTCAGTTTCCTGACAGTAACACCGGGAAACCCAGACGAAAGAAGCTTCGTTACGTACACCTTAAACCACTGTAGTTCGTCCAATATACGTTCGGCAGGAGGTGCAGCAGTGGATTCCACTACGTTAGGAATATCACGCTGCTATCCATAAAAGAATCACCAACTGCGGGGTATATTTAAGTCACGGGTTTTGGAATTTACATAAACCGCAACCGTCTTAGCCGCAAGAAACGAGACTGGGTGCAAGATATCAGACGACGTTGAAGCAACTGTAGCGTACGTCTTACGCTCCAGCTTGTTTGTCCCGTCATTCTTGACGCTTTTCGAACCTGCCTGAAGAGTACGGGCAATTCTGTTTCGAGTTCTCTTTCGTCCTGCAGGCGGAAAAGCCCGTGGCTCAACGTCCATGCCTGCCTCCACGACCTGTACCCATGGAAGACAGGATGAGGTGTTTGGAGTAGGCGCCGCAGTTTGAGTAGCACACGATGTGGACATCTGGGGATTTTTACGCCCTGTCTGCACAACCTTAGGTGAAACTGAGGGAGTCGCATCACCTGGTGGTATTTCCCGCTCAGGCGGTTGCATCTTGAGCGTCTTCTCAACTCTCGGTTTGGGTGCGGAGGGTTTGCGCACTTTTCTTGCCCTCTTTCGCCTATTCTTTTCTGGCCCAGGAGCCCGTGACTCGCCATCCATTTGTGGAGGGTCATCAATGCCGTCCGAGGCATTTGAGTCATTTATATCAATGTGTACTGGAGCGTCGGGTAAGGTGAAGGACCCCTAAACGGATGGACTGTCAGCACGGACAGTCCGCTACAGAGTCCTCCTTTGCAATCCTCAGGCAATTCATAATCAAGTCCAGTTTAGAGTTGAGCGAGACAAGCGCGACTAACGCCTTCTCAACCACTGTGAACCTCGCTGCCAGTGCCTGACATTCAGCGCAGATGATAGCCGGGCACTTCGCTTTCTGAGTGCAGCAATCAGCACATCTAAACTAGAGGTTCTCACTGGATGATAGCATAGTGTACTGGTTTGCTCGGAGGCCGGTGCAAGCTTTGTGATTCTAGCGGAAGCAAACTTCACACTGCATACCACCCGATGAATCCGTAACTAGTCTCAAGCTGTCAGAATTGCAGCAAACTGCATTGGACTCATCAAAACCATGAAGCAAGCGACTTTAAAAGGGTTACAGCTCAGCGCACGATCTCGATTTGAACAGCTCAATGGTCTCAAGCTTGGAGATCGCAAGCCGTCGGCGTTGCTCCGCGAAATTCAGCGCATCGCTGGTCCCTTATTCTTGAGCGAAGAAGGGATAAAGGAGCTATGGTTTGCACGTCTCCCAGAGACATTGCCGGTATTGCTGTCCATGTTTATACATACACCCTGAAAGAATTAGCTATTAAGGCAGACGCTGCGTTCGAAGGTTTTCCACAGCAGACGACCAGTAGCTTCCGTGACGTATTCTCACCGATGAAAACCGAATCTCATGTTTGTTCCCAGTCGTCAGACGGATCTGACCCTAAAGATGAGGAAATTGCGCTACTTCGCAGCAAGAGAGCAGCAATGAAGGCTTCGAAGCAGCGGGTGCCACGGTCAATTCCTGACCACGTTTTGGCTACCGTTCATTGCGGCTCATCTGTGCCTGCACCGAGTATGTCTCGTTCGGCACGAAAGTGCAACATTTTCCCTACAAGTTCTCAGTCAGATAATGTCAAACACGTCGAAGAAGTATGTTGGTATCACCGCCAATACGGTGGAAGAACTAGACGTTGTCGGTCTCCCTGCATTAGGCACGACCGTGCTGTTCCAGGGAAAGCGAATAGCCCACATACTAGCACGACCAACGTATCCGTCGGTAAGCAAGCAAGTCGCCTGTTTTACGTTAAGGATCGGCGTCTTTCCATCACGTTCCTCATCGACACGGGAGCGGAAGTCAGCGTCATCCCAGCGACCGCTAACGACAAGCACTCAGAGCCTACGTACAATTTGCGTGCGGCCAACGGTTCTCCGATAGCTTCATTCGGTCAGCGCATGATGAACCTGTACCTCAATCTTCGCCGAGATTCTCAGTGGGTCTTCATGTTTGCGTCTGTACTCTTCGCAATTATTGGCATCGACTTCCTCCGCCATTTTGGGTTGCTTGTTGATGCTGGTCGCCACAGACTTTTAGACGATCGTACTAATTTAGGGGTTGAAGGCGTTCTTACGAAAGCCCCCATAATCAGTCCCGTTTTCCGAATCGCTGATGTACCATCAGATTATGCGAACCTACTGTCTGAATACCCGCGACCGGTACGACCAGCTGCAGAGCTTCCACCAGTCACGACAGAGGTCGCTGATCACATACTCACGCGTGGTCAGCCAGTTAGCGCACGACCAAGGCGGCTTGCTCCAGACAAATTGCGTGCAGCACGAGGTGAATTCGACCACATGCTTCAGCTCGGTATCGTTAGACCGTCTAACAGCTCAGGGGCGTCACCGCTGCATATGGTCCCGAAGAAGGTCATGGGGGACTGGCGTCCTTGCGGCGACTATCGATCCTTGAATACGGTTACAGCGCCTAATCGCTACCCGATCCCACGCATAGTAGATCTCACCGCCAGTCTGGCGGGTAAAAATATCTTTAGCAAAATCTACTCGGTGCGAGCATGCAACCAACTTCCGGTAGCTGAAGTGGACATCGCTAAAACTGCCGTGACGACTCCATTTGGTTTATTCGAGGTTCTGCGCATGCCATTTGGCCTAAAGAACGCCGCGCAAACTTTTCAGCGCTTCATCGACCAAGTTTGTCGCGGCTTAGACTTTGCTTACGCTTATCTGCATGACATTTTAATCGCAAGCTCTTCACGAGAAGAGCACATACGCCACGTGCGAACAATTTTTGATCGTTTATCTCAACACGGGGTGACGATCAACGCAGAAAAGTGTTCGTTTGGTGTAGATTCAGTAAACTTCCTCGGTCATCGGATCTTCTCTGCAGGCGTCGTGCCACTGCAGGATAAAATTCAAGCTATCATCGACTACCCCAAGTCTCATTCTTCCAAACAGCTCAGGCGTTTTGATGGGCTTGTCAACTTTAACCGACGGTTTATACCCAATTGCGCCTCGCTGATGCAATCCCTCACGGACCTTCTGCGAGGGAAGCTCAAGAAATTCGAATTTCCTGCCGCAGCTAGCGCTGCTTTTAAGTCGCTGAAAGAGGCTATCGCCAACATAGCTTCTGTAGCACATCACGATCCGGCCGTCCCACTGTTCCTTAGTACTGACGCCTCGGACATGGCAGTCGGCGCTGTTTTGCAGCAACAAGTAGCTGAAACTTGGCGGTCCTTAGCGTTTTTCTCCAAACGCCTACAACCTACCGAATCTCGCTACAGCACGTTCGGTAGAGAACTACTAGCCGTGTACCTAGCGATACGTCACTTTCGACACGTCCTAGAAGGCTGCTCCTTTGTCGTCTTCACCGACCACAAACCCCTGACTTACGTGTTCGGCTCGACTTTTGACCGGTACGCTCCTAGAGAGTCGCGCCACCTTAACTATATCGCTCAGTTTACGACCGATATACGGCATGTCTCAGGTGTGCACAACGCCGTCGCCGATGCATTTCTCCGCATCCAAGCTATCTCCGCTGACGCCGGCACTGCTGTCGACTGGGCAGCCATAGCCGCAGCACAACTCCACGATCCTGAGCTTGATCTACTACGCAGGTCTCCCTCATTGGATATACGACCTGTTCCGTTGACATCAGCAGACGGAACGATACTCTGTGATTTATCTCTGAGCATGCCGCGTCCAGTCGTCCCACGCGAGTTTCGGCAGACCGCGTTCGACGCATTGCACGGCTTGTCTCATCCAGGCGTTCGTGCATCGGTTAAACTCGTAACCGCACGATTCGTTTGGCGCAATGTTAATCGAGACGTCCGTACTTGGGCAGCTGCTTGCCCTCCGTGTCATCGCGCAAAGGTGCACAAGCACACGAGAAGCCCATTAGACACCTTTCCGAGGCCAGACACACGTTTTCATTACGTGCACGCCAACCTCGTAGGTCCTCTGCCGCCTTCCAAAGGCTCTGTATATCTACTGACCTGTGTCGATCGATTCACTTGGTGGCCGGAAGCCATTTCCATACCTAATTGCTCTTCGGAAACAGTAGCGAAAGCTTTTCTGGAGTGCTGCGTCACTCAATACGGCTGTCACGCCATCGTGACCACCGATCGAGGGTCACATTTCTCGTCAACATTTGTCACGTTGCTTAAGGATTCAGGCTGTCGCCACGCTCAGATGACAGCGTATCATCCGACCGCTAACGGCATTGTGGAGCGTTTTCCCCGCCAGTTGGAGGCAGCGCTATGTGTGCATGCAGATCCTTCATGGCCTGAAACGCTGCCCCTCGTTCTCCTAGGCTTAAGAAACACGGTTAAAAACGACTTCGACGCCACACTAACGCAGCTAGTCTACGGTTGCACGCTGCGTTTGCCCGGACAGCTGGTAGCACCAGCCCCATGTACTTCCACTTTTGACTACGGAAGTTACACTGATCGATTGGCTCACCAGAAGCGTGAGCTACGTCCACCCGCTCTTCGATCGTAGAAGACACCAGTGTACGTGCCCGAGAAGCTGTCTACGTGTTCACATGTCCTTCTTCGCGCAGGCCGTGTTCGACAGCCTCTTCAGTCGCCGTACATATGACCTTTCCAAATGCTACAGCTTGCGAGTAAGGCGTACACTATTGACCTCACTTATGAATGGAAGGATTTTGGTTAGTATTTTTGTTCGTCACAATCAGCCGACAATTCAGATATGTCGATCAGCTATCTGGAAAAGCACCAGAAGGCCGTTTCGCCCTATTGGGGCTCATCAGTGGTGCGCATCCTTCAGTCCTCTGCGGAGGATCGAACCCATGACTGCTAGTGGCTCTTGCCAACTAGCCCGCAGCTTATGCAACTGCGCCATGGAGGACGGTATCTGACTATCGTGAATTGTTAGCTAAATGCGATATAGCCCGACGCATCCTCCACTGCCATGCAGGCACCTGCCATGCAGATGACAGCGGTCGGCCTTCCGGCGTCAGGACTTGGCAAGAGCCATTAGCAGTCATGGGTTCGATCCTCAGCAGAGGACCGAAGGATGCGCACCACTGATGAGCCCCAATAGGGCGAAACGGCCTTCTGGTGCTTTTCCGGATAGCTGGTCGACATATCTGAATTGTCGGCTGATTGCGACGAACAAAAATACTATTGACCTCGTTGGTCGACACGAAGTCGTCACCAGCGACCGTTTTTCCGACTATGTACAGGGTAAATACTTTTCACTTTGTAGAGTTTGTATATAGTTGCCTCATTTTTGGTCGATTAACGTTTTGAAAACAAACAAAAATTGCAAAACCCTCCAAAAAACCTTGCTCGAAAAAAATATTCAAAAACCAAAAAATATTTAAACACGCAGATCTTTCGTTTGTTCTTTTTGGCGTTTTCTGCGTGTGTTTTTCTATTTTCTCTTCTTTACATGCCCAAGCCCTCCCCTTCGATCGACTGACCCACACGAGGAATATTTTCGAGGATCCTGACGCGAACACTGGTCGTTTCTCCGCGGGACGAGTGTCGCTTCTCCGTGGGACCATGGTCGTTTCTTCGTGAGACGAGAGTCGTTTTGGCGCGGGGCGGGGTGCGGCGCGGGGAGAGACCACTTCCAAGCGCACCGTTTGGCAGCAGCGGAGGTTGAGGTCCTGTCGGCCTTCCTTTGGGCTAGTCAGTTTTTGTAGCCCGACAAGCCCGCTCCAACGGCTCGCCGAATTGCACCCTGCCCTGCAATAAATAAATAACAAATCATAAACGGCACAGGGGACTCCGACTTCCGACGAACCCCCACTTGACACGAACGCTCATTCATTTTTACTCGGCACGATTTTGCCTTACGAACCTTGGTTTAACAGTCCTTTTTGATTTCGAAGGCTTTCTATGTTCAGCCTTCTAGGGGTAGCTCTGTAGCGCCCAAAAAGGTAACGCTTATCTTTCATGTACAATTTACTTGTTGACCGATTGTACATTATTCTTTCGTGTCTTAATCGTCTTTACAACCGGCTCGACACTCGACAGCCTTGTAAGTTCCCGTGCTCACGTGTTCGCTCTCTTCTCGCATCATCCGTCCGCTCCTTATTGTAGCCCATCGAATATAGTCCGCTGTGTCCGACTCCGATTGCCTTCTGATATCCGCGCTTAATTTCGCGCACCGTCTCGGACTAGCATTAACCAGCCCTACAAACCGGCCCCAAAGTTTCCGCCTTCTCATCCTGAGAGATTTGACTTCCCGACCTATCCATGGGGGCGCTGTGGAGAAAAATTGTTTTGTGACCCTTGGAACAACCAATCAATGATAGACATCATCTTGGAGCACAAAAGGTCCCAAGCAGCATCGAGATCCAACTGATGAGTGATGTTCCGGTCCATGAGGCTAGCAGCCAATTTTAAGCGGAAGGCGTCAGCTCGCCAAAGTTTCGGCGGTGCGCTCCTTGGACATTGATAGCTATCTGTCCGGTCCACAAAAAAGAGACTACACAGTGATCACTTTTGCAAACAGGCTGAAGAAAAGCTAAAGCGGAAACATCTGATGAGCTAGGTGTGAGCCCAAGGTCAAGGATGTGTGGCACATGGCCTGGAAAAAAACGGGTAGGGGATAAAAGTGCTGCGCTAGATTACATTCGAGGACTTTTTCTAATAAACGTGTATCAAAAGAATATGGAGATAAATTACAATGAAGCGCATCCCAGTCTATGGCCGGAGCATTGAAGTCACCCACAATCAAACGATCTTTGCCTCCCCCGTGTATCCACATAGTCTATTAGGTGGGATCCTGACCCCAAGGGTGATCTGTAGATAATGCCGACTATGAGCGGTCAGAACCCATCGTGAACCCTACTCAAAAGAATTTCCGATCCTCCATCGAGATCAAACATGGCTTCCACGGCGTGAACTTTAAGGTCTGACTTCCAGTAAAGTGCAACACTGCCCCCGGATCTCCCTCCTAAACGATCCGCACGGGATAGTTGATACCCTGGAATAAATACCTCCGAGTCCGAAATATCCGAGGATAGCCAAGTCTCTGTAAAAGCCATCAGACCGGGTTCTTGCTCGGAGGTCATGAGCAGTATCTCATCCAATTTGTTTCTCAAACTACGCACGTTCGCCGATATCACACGCAATCCACTCCTGATTGTCAGTGCACCGGGAGAACGAAAATTTGTCTCCACCGAGTCCCCGGGATTCATTTTTACTACTCAAAAATCCACAATGTGAAGGTCGCTTTCACCAGCTGCTCGTCGGAGCTGTAGTTCATCAACGGCCTGCTTCATTTTAACTCGATCTTCTGGGGAGAGGTCTCTCAAAACATAGTACGTTGCTCATTTCAAACGTGAGGTTCGCTGGAGGATACTGCGGCATTCCTCTTCATGCTGACAGACCACCTTTAGGGGGCGAACTTTCGAGGAGTCATCCTGCTTCCTGCCGAGGCGAAAAGCGGAAACAAAGTTTACGCCCTTTTCCCCAGCATCGAACATTAACGAAACCATCCGTCTCAGAAACGTTTGGTCTCCAGTATCCTTTCAGCCGAGAATTCCTTAATAGACTCAGGGGTGTTTACGATGATCAGGGATCGCTTCCTCTCGGGAAATCGGCTTTTTCATTTTGCTGCGGCTTTTGCAGGTGTAAGGCTTTGCCTTGATCATATGCTCCAATTGCTTCACTTTATCGATAACATGTTTTAATTGTGGTTGAGAAGAGTTCGAATTAGACCTAGAGTTTGCAGCCTTCTTCGTCTTCCGATTATTTAGCGGAGTCTCTGGGATCATGGCTACCGGAGTGACGCTGCTACTCGCTACCACTGCATAAGTCCATTCCTTGCGTTCTTTGAACTGCCGGACAATGGACGATGGTTTTGTGGATGAAGTTGAAGAAACTAGAGTTTGCTTTAGGGGTGTGTCCTGGCCAGAAGCAGATGAAGGCAAAATAGGGAGCAGCCGTTCATCCTTTTTCCTTTGCACAGCATGGAGGCATGAAGGACATGGACTGATTGGGTAGCCCATCCGGAACACGCCTGACACTCAGCCCAGTCCGACAAGGGTCACAAATAAAGTTGACGACTGAGGAAATGGTCCTTTGCAGTGGATCGATGTTACAACATGTAATGTTTGTAACTAATGTAATGTTATGTTATGTGAAGCCACCCTTAGCAGAAGGAACATTGAAAGGCCTTCGAGCGAGAAGTGACAGCCTTACAACAATCCAAGCATTTTAAAGGACATTGTATCCCTTATTCAGAAAATTCAGAATGGATCCTCAAGACGGGAACGAGGCGCAACGGAGCTGGCTATCCGTAGCAACAACAAACTGCGAATATAAGAGTGTAAAATCAGTCTGTAGGATGCATCGCTGGTCTACACTACTGTCCAACAGAAGTTACGGCGGTGTTTCAGAACGTGGTTGGTTTTCGCCTAGCAAGCGTTCTCCCAACCAGAAGACACAATTGTCTGGTTAAACTCACAGCATCGTGGTGGATGTGACGCGCCACTGAATAAAGTCACAGGTGAACATTTTACACTGAGGCAGTCAACGGATTACTGCATTCAACTTGTGCAACCGATTTTACTATGGAGAATGCTTTGATGGAGCACCGAACATTCCGAGTATTTAATGGACACTGATTGCACCCAAATCTTGCTTTGGCTCCTGTGCTCATGGTTTACTACATGGCGAAATCAAGCCGAACTCGAATATTGACACAACAGTTATACCTGATTTTTACGCGCCCCAAAGCTATCATGTTTCTTGGTCGGACCATTACCTGACAAAAGGTTCACCCATATGAACTATCTCATTTCGGGTATATCGTTCATGTTATGTTTTACTATTCCAAAGCAGCCATGATTGCATGTATATTTGAACACGCCTTCACAAGTGTGCCACATTTTACCTAGAGCATACCACTTATTTATTTAGTGATTTTGAATTCATATTCTATCATTCTCCCCACTCGTTGGTGTTATCCTTCAATTAACTGACTTTCCCTCCTCTTTATCTTGCATTTTCTTTCTACGTCTTCCTCACTTTACGTGCCTTTCACAGCGGGGACTGCTAATGCAGGAAACGTGAGCAGTAATTGAGTGACCAGCGTGTGCTTCGGATGGTTCGTTCCAGATGCATCAATATCTCCTTGTACCTTATAATTTCCTGGCTCAACGATCCGCTCAAGAAGGAACACTTAAGGGATTTTTCTATCGTTTCAGTCCCATCTGAAACTAAATGTGTCTTCCTGGGGTGTAGTCTGTCCCTCCATCAGGCCGTCCTTAGTGTGGTTTCGCTGGGTACGATGCTTGGCCCGTTGTTATGTTCTCTACACATCAGTGAGCTGCCAGGACTGCTTGGGGTATCATCTCTTATGTTTGTTGATGATTTAAACTCTTGACCATAATGTTCAGCTGCGATAGATCATAGACTCCGTAACGGGCGCGCAATCAACTTTGGGACTGGGCTGCCATACAGCAGTTGCCTATAAAGGACGACAAACGTTCCTTTCTACGATTAGGACCGAATAGCCCCAACCGCGCTACCTACTTATCCGAATGAACTGGAGCATACTGCTCAATAGGTAGACTTAGGGGTCACGCTGTCTTCAGAACCTAAGTCCAGTGTGAACTAGAAGTAAAGCTACGTGCGTAAGTTTCGGACTGTTGTAGGTGATCCGCAGGGCATTCGGAATAAACATAGAAGATTGGTTTGGCAGGTTATTCCTAGCCATTGTTAGACCACACTTGAAATCCTGCCTTCAGACTTGTCCACCTTGCTTATTCAAGGACTGAATGTCATTGGTGACCGTTGAGCGTTGGGGCCAGAAGGCTTGATTGGATGCGAAGTGTTTCTCGCCCAGAAAGACTAGTTACGCCCGGAACGTTTTCAATGAGTAATAAATAAATAACTTATCGAATAAATAATTCATTTTTGAATACTCCGAGGCACACCACTTCTGACATGATCACGAGGTTGCAAGGGCTTGTTCCGCGACAGGCAGGTTGCTTTGCATAAAATACGCCGTTCGCAAAATATACGGAAGCTACCGAAGTGGCCGATACACTGGTCAGGAACGGAATTTTTAATGATGTGGCGAAAGTCTGGGTTCAAGCATGTGTAACAGCGTAATATACAGCGTGGAGACGAATGGTAGAAACTGGGATGTTGTTTCTTGTACATTCCAAAATATTTTGAACGAATATGAAAGGGCGTTCTGGTAAACTTACCAGTGTGAGTTTTTGGGAAGTGGCTTTATTCGGTGGCGAGTCACATCCGATACGTAGCTGTGTTGTTAAAAAGACATTTGTGGCATTTTATAGGAAGTAGGCTTGCCAGGCGGAAACCCACAACCTCCCGGAACACCGCCGTCAATCCTTTTGAAGGGGAATGTTCAACTGACAATGTATCTTACGGACCGAACGTACACCAGGCTATTCTCAGTCATGTGCGATCCGATGCTATGCGCTGGCTAACCGCATTGCCTAGTCCAGGTCAGTCATCCGTTGTTGAAGCCGGACAAGAGAGGAACTGTCGAAGAAAGTTGGGTGCAGGATTGCGCAGGCGCGTAAGGATTTCAAATTAATGGAAGTTGGCTTTCTCTTTGTGGTATACCGGTCCTGTTAGTATTATGCGGTAACTCGTTTTGGTGTGCCAGACTGCTCGAGGTTTTTGGCTGAAATAACGTAGAACACAGTGTTTAAATAAACACCTAAACCAAATTTGACTGTTATCGAATTTCCTCTGATCTAAAATATCTTGGATCGATAAGTGGTACTGGCCAAAGCGTCTTCGGCGCTACCCGGTAAGTTGCCGGTTGTTCCCAGTTTTACTCCGGCTGACGCTATCGCCACATCCTTTGAACATATAAATATCCAAATGCATTGTAATGCATACTACCAACTGCTCGTCAGTATTGGGAAATTTACCGTGACTAAGTTACTTGTATTGACGATTCTGATGGTGCCTATTGCACTGGATTCTGTGAGGTTACAGTTTCGGGTTCCTAGGGGATGTAAGGGCCATAAGCAATGGGGAATCTGCTGCGGCTACCTCGAAGGCTAGCGTGTGCACTAAAGACTTTCTGACTTCAAAAAAGTACACTAAAGGCTTATGCCGTTGACATGGCATTATCACCAAAGATGTTAATTCATCTTGCCATTATTGGACATCAAGTCCCACCCACAACTTCCCTTACTCCACCTGAACTGGAGCTACCTATTTCTTCGTCAGACAGTTGCTATCTTCTAATTAACTAGGACCAACGAATCACGTAGTGCAACCCAACGCCTTTGCATCGTTTTAACATCCATGCTCCATCACGATGTTCTCCATGAATTAGTCTTTTGTGTTCCCGTGAAGAGGCGTAGAGGTATTGATGAGGTGTTCCTTTACTCGGTTGTTTCAGCCCACGTCTACCAGCAATACGGAGGCAAATTAGCACTCAGCATGGAGTAACGCCTTAGTTTAATAGCACCCGATATCTGCATGGCTTTATCACCACCACACATACTGACACTGGCAAGTTAATTAGAGCGACGTTTCACATAATTTCAATATCTCTAAGATATGTACACCAAACTGACATTTCCCTGTTTCTATCTTATGGCTTCACTCGATTTGTTACACTTTCACACCTTTATGATCCCAGACTTTTACCACGTCATGAACACTCGTTCTTCCCCAGTCCATCAGGCATTAGGTTAACTGCCATATATCTTGTGCAAACAGCGCATTTCATACAAAGTAACGTGACTGTTGCGAAACAGTCACTTGTAAAGTCTTGCTTATGCCCGATTTGGTGTGTCTCGAAGTACTCGAGAATAAAGTATTTAGTTATTTAAATGCCTGTTCTTTTCACCAGCAGCGGATATCCAGTCTCCCTAACCGCATCCCCATACGTCGTCAAGCATAGTTGCATGCTTCTAATTAACCAAGGCCCCTGAACCACATTGAGCGACTCACTGCCCTTACAAGCATTTGCATCGATGCTCAGTTATGTTATTGTTCATGAATTCGGCTTGCTTTTCTGTTAATGGTCGTGGGGATTCAGCTCGGGAGCTCCTTTACTAAGCGTACTTAGCACTCGTTTGCTAGCAACCTGGGAACACCTATTGACTAAGAGCGACGCAGCGCCTCAGCTGCTTGCCTTCTGATATTTTTGTGGCTTTGTGACTAGCAAACGCCATTTCATATCTTTTTCACAAGCACCCGGTCCCACGTATATCCCGCTTTCTACGCCAGCTAGAGCTGATGTGGCATGCTACTACTTCATCCAGAAACTATTACACCTAACTACTACACTTACTATTCACGGACATGCCGGAATAGCAAAAGCATTAACTAACGCTGGCTTTGTCGACAGAGTTGTTTCCAATTGTTCCGCGCACCTGCGTCATCTCCGAGTTCGACGCCATGACTATACGACAGGTGTCTATGGGTAAAAGCTGAGACCATCTTCACTCCTATCTTGTTCAATAATACCCCTGAACCTATACGATTATACCTATTGTACCCATCTGCTTATACCTTCACAGGCGTGCTTCACCATGTCGAGGATAAACCGTTTATTTATTTATTTATCTTCTTAAACCTGTAGGATATATCGAACTGTCGCACTCATACCCTTAGTGACCACACCGCACTGGATAACTGTAGCAAAACCTGGAAGCGGGAACTTTCGCCGGAAGAATGAATTATCAGGTGCCACAAATGCTACATATTCACAAACGTACTGACCCTGAATGGTAAATCACTAGGCAACTGCACAGCAGCAAGAGAACTCGGAATACGCTACACACTGTTACTTAACATTAAAGAACAAGTGAGCTACAGTACTGCAAGCGCTAGCTCATTAAACGGACATATCTGTAGAACGATGCCCTTGGTAGATTTTAAAGCTACACTTTACAAGCTCTGTGCACGCCCCCTTTTAGAAGACTGCTCCATAGTGTTATACATTTCAATGAAATTGGACAGAGGTGCAGTAGAATAGGACCAGCGTTCTTTTACGAAACAGCTATCGCCACCACCACACTAAATTGTCGTAAAGGTGGAAACGGTTTCAGCGGAATTCTTTAGGGTACGCCGCAAAAGGGTAATTTCATTTTTCTGTTTCAAATCCCAGAATCTCCATCGCTGATACCCTTGGAATTTAAGAAATTCCTGGAATAACAATTTGCCGATATACCGTGCCCACCCAAATGTTAAGAGACTTTGTCCCTAAATGACATCATTTGCAGTTACACAGAATGACCTCTACTTGCTGTTTCCAACCAGTGAGCAGTGGTCACTCAAACGACCACTGCCCATCGCGGTTCCCTGCTCAGTAAACCATATTCCTTAAATCTAACAAGTTCCAAAGGCAATATACTTGGTCATGTTTTCCTATGCAAGTATGCGTTTGCATGGAACCGACTACCATTAAAGATAAGATTCTCGGAGTCCGTCAAGCTACTTTTCAAAAGCAACACTGGTAGATCAGTAGTGCCAACAGCAGCGCGATCACTTTTCGTTAGACAACATGCAGCAAAACACGGTAGGTACCGTGTCCAATCTAAAGCAAGCTGGGAATATTAAGAGCCTGTATGACGCAGCATCACAGTATTACATTTTTACTATCTTCTCAATAGGTATCGTGCTCCTGCTCCCACTTGCTGGCAACTTAGCAACACTTAATAACCTTGTGCGACGCTGGGTAATAACGTTTTAGTAATGGACACACGTTATTGCTTCCCGTTTACGGCACCCGCGGTATTCTGCCTCAGTCCTCTATGAATGTTTCCCACTAGCCACTCAATAATCATCGTACTCCTGCTTCATCTCGCTACCAACCTAACACCCATTACACACCTTGCGTGACCCAGTGCATTAGGGTTTCATTTAGCAAAATACACAGATCCGGTTAACTTCACGCGCACCCAGGGTGTCAGACACTGTCAAGTTTTTCAAACTTATGCTGCCGGTTCAGATGCCTACGCCAAACAATCCGCTGCTTTCTACCCCGAAACTTGCTCGTTTTTAAACAAGGTGGAGATGATTCACCATAAGTTCGTCCCAGCACCAAGCACGTTAACGCGCAACTACATACTTCAATGCCTTCTCACACAATTCCTACCATTGTTGCATATAGCCAAGTAGCTAGCAATAGCTGCACTGCCTCATCCGTTTGGCTAGTGGACTCTAATTGTTCTTCCTCTATGACGTTTCTAACTGCTAGGTCCCCAAACAATAACATACCCATCCTGCTTCCACTGTCCTCCCTCGCCGACCCAGACGCAATATTTGTTATGAAAACTTGGTTTTCCTATTACGTTATAGCGAAGGTATAATCACCTCCTGACTATGAGCATTGCATGCACTCTGGTGTGCATAAACGAGGGGTATGAGCCGCCATTTATATCAAACATACAAAACAAGGTAAAGTGTCCACAATCATGGACTCAGTATAATTAATGGCTGATACCCTGGGACCCAGGGAACAAATTTGGTGTGTTTACAGACAACCGGTACCTCAGCTAATAGTGACAACGAACTTATAGTTACTTGTGTGCCGTCGTGAAATGTTTTGTGAGAATACAAACTGGCTGCACTAGCTTGAGACCTGCCGGAGTTAACGTGAAGCCCACCTGCTGCAACAACGATGTACGCAAGTCTATTAGCACGTACCAATTTGTACGGCTGGAAGCAACATGTAACCGCCCCAACTAGGGCGTAGTATATTCTTGCCTTAATGGTTACTCAGGACATTCCATCAAACCAAGTGTCAGTTGGCTATGAGTTCTAGGGCAGTGGTATTAGATTAGTGCATTGTTCGGTTTATTTAAAGCGACCTACTGCCTATACTGCTACACCAGACGCAGTCGTAGTCTACCGTCCGATTCACATCGTTACCTGCGCAACCTTTGCCGTATTCTTGAAATCAAGAAATGGGGATGACTTATTTATATCTGATTCTGTGTATGAGTCCGCTGCATTGTTCCATACGCTATCTCCACTCGTTAGCTTCACGTCGCCGTTAGACCATCGCCGCAGAAGTAACCAACACTTGTCCAACTTATTCGCGCCCAGATGCTGTCTAGTCACATCGCACTTTCACGCCTGCTCCAGCTTCTGACTTGCACACAAATAAAGGACAGCTACCATATCCACACAACGATGCGCCTTTGTTGCCCCACACTCTATGCACTATGTCAATAATTGCCAAAGCGGCTCGAGCTACCATTATCTCTCAATGTTTTCAAACAGCACTCTTACGGGACTAGCGGAGACACGTCCCGCACGTCAAGCGCACGCACCGTTGCTGACTCTGAATCCTGTTGGGGTTATCCTCATAAAGTAGCACCAGTGCCCGCGGCTACATTGAATGAATTATAAAAAAAAAACAAGTGCAGATGATAGTGCAGTAGAAGCGACTCCACTGCTTTCTTGTTACGACACTGCTGCAGAATTTGGAGACCGGACGATGGGACGATGCGAAAACGACACATACACTGCGTGCAACGTGTTTCGCTGATGGACTGTGCGACGAATTATGCAGTCTCATATTCATGTTTCATGTATGCGCGTATGACAACCTTGATGCTCCTGCGCGTGAAATACGTGCACATTTGATGAACGCGGTAGTAAAGGCACGCACTCCAAATCAGCTGCACTGATTTCGTTGACAGGAAAAGCACCAGCAACTTGTTTTTCCACCGAGCAGTTTGCCGTGTACAATGAAACATTTAAGTTGCGTGCGTATTTATCACTACACTAGACTGTAATGTAGGCCCAGGTACATGTAACCTGCATAACACTGCTTTGTCTGTTGCATTAGCCTTGTGTGATGTATAATAAGTGGTTAACGAACTAGTTGACTATCGTCTTATGACGTAGCATGAGGTAAGATACCGGGATATCAGACTACTAAGGCCAGGTTAATGTTAAGCCGTTGTCCTCATGTATGAAACGGATTACCCACGCCAGATGAACGCGCAAACCAGGTGCATTAAGGTGCATTAAGTTGAACAACCTGCTTGCATTGGTACCCGTTAAAATTTGACGCAAATCCAGAGTATTGCACAATATTCCAGACAGCGTTATATTGTTATCATAGACGGTAAATCTCTAAGTCGAACAACGTTTGCGTGGTTATGTTGACCTCTACGTAATTAGCATGGATCATTTTGACGGTGCGTGAGTTCCTACACCTGGTCAATAATCGGCCGCTCGAAAGTTTCATTTATTTACGATGTACCTCTGCTCACGCCGCAACAGGCGAGCCTGGCAAGCCTGCGCTGGCCCTCAGTTCGCGTTTCAACGTTGATGTGTGATCAGCAGTTTTGACCGGCCTGGTTGGTAAGGCCGGGGCAACCTGTGGCGGGTGCCACATGGCTGCACAGCGTTGTAGTTCTGCGCACGCACTCAGTTCGCATTTCAACGTTTACTTGTGATCAACGTTTGCGACCGGCGTGGCTGGTAAGACTGTGCAGGACGGCATTCAAGCGAAGACACTGAACCTTACCTCGGCGTAAGGTCACACGGATGCCTTTGAGGCGGCACTTTTACCGTAACCAAGGTTTAGCAGAAACCCTTGACAACAGACCTAGGCGTTAGTAAGGCATATGCTGGCAACCATACGTGCCCGCAGAAGTGATCAAGCGTACACATGATTGTAAACACAGAAAGGTGTGTGGCATGATTCATTCCCGTGTCTGACATAAGAAGTTAGCGTAGCATATACGTCGCTTTTCCGTGCTTCCCGGTCACGCAAAATGCAATAATATGAGTGTCCGGACCATCATGCTATCATGTGTTTACGCAGTCGCTGCCTCTGCGCAGCAGGTTGCTTGGTTGACAGCTGGACACTACAATCTAAAAGGTTCCGACATTGTTTATGTACACACATGAGGTATGCTAGAGAGAATGTTTCCGTGGACCATACAGCCGGGGTTATTCGTGATGCCTAGTTTGCGAATTATGCAGATGGTTACCTATTCCATGAGGTTGTTTTGCTGGATGCACCTTCGAGACTAACATGCGGACTTACCTATGGTTCCAATGTGCCACGTCCGCCTATAATCCTTGCTATCCATGTGGACAGTAACCACAACTTTTTGGGCTTTGTTAGTCTCATTGCGTGGTGCCCTCACTTGCACCATTATTACACTAAGCGGTTGCAAGGGAAATATCAGTACAACGGAGAGTGTATGTTACTGTGCCCAACTGAAAGTTTGGTCTAGTGCAGAACATGCGCATACAGTTAAAGAGAGGATGCCCCTAACTTGAGCAAGTGTTACGCACAATTTAACAACAGTATAGCAAAGAGGCGTGGGCTTTTATTTCAGACATATACAGCAACAAAGCCGTAAGTCAGAGAAGGAGAAGGAAAAATGCGGATGAAAGCTCCATGGTATACACTAAGTTAGCAACCGTATAGACAAATGTGCTTAGTGTTAATCCCCCTGGCAGAGGAGCATCGCTATTGAAAGTGCTTAACAATGGTAAAAGTATGCTCATTTTTAATGCGCGACTTTGGTAGCACGACTGCGTTGTTATGGCAAAGCTGAGCTTCACTAAGTGGTGTTTTAACGGTTTATAATGGTATGCATTGGTGTGCAATGGGCCAACGCAACAATGGTAACTACTAAGGATATGGAACCAGAAAGGAATACGGTTAGGTTGGACGAGGTTCACGTAGTAGGCCAACCGCACGACAACAACAGCACCGCGATGGTGTGGCCTGTTGTACACTAAATCCATTGAGTTCCGATGCCATGATGGGTGAGCAGATGCACAGGCTAACATGCATGTCATTCTCTCATTCCAAAAGCACTTGTTGTTACAAAATAAATAAGCAAAGGAATTTTCTGCTCGACAAAGCAAGGCACATCTGTTCCGGCATGGTCGGAGTTGCACCCTAAATGACAGAAATTTTACAGCGGCCAATTCTAAGTAAAAGGCTCTTACTATGTGGACAATATGCGGGCTTGCAATACTACAGGATTGGACATTTGCGGCAGATCACCGGGAAACATCCATTCTCATATGCGTACTGCATTGCGAAAGCAGCACACATGTCTTTATCAGACGCAAAAGTATCTCTTACGCAGAGGCCATACTGCATGTAACAGTAGGTGTCACGTAGAGTATGAGCCGAATGTCATGGTGTCGCAACTGAGGCCATTTTTAGTCCTATGTGAAAAGAGTTTACTTCAAGGAAACGGATTATCACCATCTTAGAAGTGCAAAGCCGTGATGTCTATTAGCTTGGAAATTTATAGAGAAGTTTATGAAATCACACGCCGTCAACGTGTTCTGTGCTAATCGCACAAAGGTCAAAATAACCACGCAAACGTTGTTCGACTTAGAGATTTACCGTCTATGATAACAATATAACGCTGTCTGGAATATTGTGCAATACTCTGGATTTGCGTCAAATTTTAACGGGTACCAATGCAAGCAGGTTGTTCAACTTAATGCACCTTAATGCACCTGGTTTGCGCGTTCATCTGGCGTGGGTAATCCGTTTCATACATGAGGACAACGGCTTAACATTAACCTGGCCTTAGTAGTCTGATATCCCGGTATCTTACCTCATGCTACGTCATAAGACGATAGTCAACTAGTTCGTTAACCACTTATTATACATCACACAAGGCTAATGCAACAGACAAAGCAGTGTTATGCAGGTTACATGTACCTGGGCCTACATTACAGTCTAGTGTAGTGATAAATACGCACGCAACTTAAATGTTTCATTGTACACGGCAAACTGCTCGGTGGAAAAACAAGTTGCTGGTGCTTTTCCTGTCAACGAAATCAGTGCAGCTGATTTGGAGTGCGTGCCTTTACTACCGCGTTCATCAAATGTGCACGTATTTCACGCGCAGGAGCATCAAGGTTGTCATACGCGCATACATGAAACATGAATATGAGACTGTATAATTCGTCGCACAAACCATCAGCAGAACAAATGGCATGCAGTACACAGCAACTTATATCATCACACCACACTTTGGTTGGTTTTAGGTAACTGTAACTTGGTACTACCTCTTAATTTTCACGTCTGTCTTTTGAATTTCATGCTTCTCATAATCTGTTTTGCAATGATTATTATATATGATGCCTTTTCTCTACTGTGTGCTGCAAAGCCGTAATAGATTAGGACAAATACACTCAGTGCCTCAGTCGTGTGCCATGTAAATTATCCATACTTTTGTTAGCAATAAACATTACATGTGCTGATTTCTGGCCAGTGGGTTCTGCAAACATATGGTCAATTGCGAACGGTTACGTGCGCTGCATTCGGTACCCGTCTATTTCCGTCAGTGACCTTTCTTCTAACCACTGCTTACATGTCTGTCAACTGCGCAACATTTCGCCACACAATCTGTTCCTCCAGGTACCCACTTATACCACCACATTAATACAACTGCTATTTTAACTCGAAGGTTCGGCTCACCGCGGTAATAAATACAAAACGGAGATCCGTTTAGTCTTGTTTGAGTTGGCATTCACTATTAACGCAACTCATTGTTACAAATTTACCGCAGTCAGTTGGCGCATTCAGCCGTTTCGCTGAAGAGCATTATAATCCGAATTAATCGTCTCCTACGGTGCTGTACTCCGTAGCAAAGCTGGTTGTAATGCTATTCATATTCACACCAAGGCAGATAAGTGACGAAAGCAACAGGAGGTCTCACGCTAACAAAACATAATTACGCGCCATGAAAAATATCCAAAAAATAAATTCGCATGAGAGCTGCGCCAATTTATTAGTAATTGCAAAGCACAGAACTTGCATGATCTGCTTGTGCATTAAGCTAATTAAAGTGGATTTCGTTTATTTACACTAAAGAGGTGCAGAGAAGACGATATATGCGCTAAACACCGCAATTGCATGAACCGAGGTACGGGCACAGCATATCTGCACTCCCACACGCTGATATGCGAATTTTTGTAAACATCACAGAACTTGCATGAGCCGATTGTGCATTACGCTAATTAAAGTGGATTTCGTTTATTCACACTCAAGACGCGACAAGATGACTATATATGCGTAAGCTCCACCACGGCATGAACGGAGTTATGGGCTCAGCATATTTGCCCTTCCAACGCGCTGATATGCGCATTATTCCACACAGCACAGAACTTACCTGAGCCGATTGTGCATTACGCTAAATGAAGTTGATTTGATTTATTTAAACGCACGACGAGCCAAGAAGACGATATAGCGTAAGCTCCGCAATTGCATGAGCAGAGGTACGGGCACAGAATATTTGCACTTCCATCGCACCGATGTGCGAGTTTCTGCACACAGCACGGAACCTGCATGAGCCGATTGCGCATTAAGCTAATAGAAGTAGATTTCGTCTATTAACAGTCAATACGCGCCGAAAATACGACATGGGCACCCTACTCCGCAATTGCATAAACCGAGGTAATGACACTGCATATTTGCACTTCCCTAGCGCGGATATATGAAATTCTGCAAAACAACAGTACGTGAATGTGCCGATTGTGCATCACGCTACTTGAAGTGGATTTCGTTCATTTACATACAAAACGCGCGGAGAAGACGATATATGCGCTAAACTCCGTAATTGCATGAACCGAGGTAAGGGCACAGCATAATTGCACTTCCCAATTGCTGATATGCCCATTTCTGCACAAAACACAGTACTTGCATGAGCCGCTTGTGCGATACACTAAATGAAGTTGATTTGGTTTATTTAAGCGCACAACGCGCCAAGAAGACGATATAGCGCAAGCTCCGCGATTGCATGCACCGGGGTACGGGCACAGAATATTTGCACTTCCATCGCACCGATATGCGAGTTTCTGCACACAGCACAGAACTTGCATGAGCCGATTGTGCATTACGCTAACTGAAGTAGATTGCGTCTATTCGCAGTCAAGACGCGCCGAGGATACGATACATGCGCTTAAGTCCGCAATTGCATGAACCGAGTTACGGGTAAGCATATTTGCACTTTCCGCGCGCTGATATGCCCATTTCTGCACAAAGCACAGACCTTACATAAGCCGAATGTGAATTGCGCTGTTTTAGGTACATTTCGCGTAATTGCACGCAAAACTCGCCGAGAAGACGATATACGCGCTAAGCATCGCAATTTCATGAACCGGGAAACGGGCACAGCATATCTGCACTTCCCACGCGCTGATATACGCATTTCTGCACCATGCGCAGAACTCGCCTGAGCCGATTTTGCATTACGCTAATTAAAGTGGATTTCGTTTATCTACACTTAAGACGCGCCGAGAAGACGATATATGCGCTAAGCTCCTCAATTGCCTTTGTGAGTTATGAGCACAGCATATTCGCACTTCCCACTCGCGGATATGCGAATTTTTGCACACAACACAAACTTACATGAGCCGATTGTGCATTACGCTAATTGAAGTGGATTTCTTTTATTTACACTCAAGACGCGCCGAAAAGACGATATATGCGCTAAGCATCGCAATTACAGGAACCGAGGAGCGTGCAAAACATATCTGCATTTCCCACGCGCCGATATGTGAGTTTCAGCACAGAGCTCAGAACTTGCATGAGTTCATTTTATATTGCGCTAAATGAATTGGATTTCGCTTTTTTAACTTCAAGACGCGGACGATATGATGTATGCGCTGAGCTCGGAAATTTTACTTATTGAGTAATGGGAAAAGCGTATTTGCACTTCCCACTCGCTTATTTGCGCATTTCTGCTCAACGCACTACAAGCATATGTCGATTTTGCATTACGCCAAATAAAGTGGATTACATTTATTTACACTCAAAACACGCCGAACGACGGTATTTGTGCTAAGCGCCGCAATTGCATGAACCGAGGCACGGGCACAGGATATTTGCACTTCCCACGCGCCGTTATGCGATTTCTGCACATTGCGCAGAACTTGCATGAGCCGATTTTGCATTACGCTAATTGAAGTGGATTTGTTTTTTTACACGCAAAATGGCCGAGTAGAAGATACATCTCTATGCTCTGCAATTGCAATAACCGAGGTACGCGCACAGCATATTTGCACTTCCCACGCGCTGATATGCGCATTTCTGCAAAATCACAAAACATACATGAGCTGATTGTTCATTTCGCTTTTTAAACTGGATTTGCTTTATTTAGAGTTAATTCGCGCCCAGAATTCGACAACCGCGCTAAGCTCCGCAATTTCATTTACCGGGGTATGGGCATAGCACATTTCCACTTCCCACGCGGCGATGTGCAAACTTTTGCACACAGCACAGAACTTGCATGAGCCGATTGTGCATTACGCTAATTGAAGTAGATTCGTCTATTCACAGTCAAGACGCGCCGAGAATACGATATTGGCACCCTACTCCGCAATTGCATCAACCGAGTTAATGACACAGCATATTTGCACTTCCCTAGCGCGGATATACGAATTTCTGCAAAACACAGTACGTGAATGTGCCGATTGTGGATTTCGTTCATTTACACTCAAAACGCGCGGAGAAGACGATATATGAGCTCAACTCCGCAATTGCATGAACCGAGGTACGGGCACAGCATATCTCCACTTCCCAGGCGCTGATATACGCATTTCTGCACAATGCGCAGAACTTGCATGAGCCGATTGTGCATTACGCTAATTGAAGTGTGTCCGGGAGCAATTAAGAATTGACTTGACAATTCCCTGTCTTAGCGAATAATCGATTATTAACGATTATCGCATCGATTTCGAACGTACTGGAGTGTTCGTCTTCTGCACGTGAACAGAAGCTCCCTGACACCTCGGCAAAAGCTATGGGGAACCACTAACCTTGGCAGCTGACCTTCCAATTCTAGAAGTCGAAGGTCAGTAGAGACCTATAAATACAGCCAAGGTCCGCAGTTGTTGTACAGTGTTCGTTGGCGGCGATTGATACGTTATTTTGGCAAGGTCGTTGGCGTTTTGCTTTTTTTCTTCGGTTGGGCTAGAAGTTTTGTGGAGCAGTGAATTGTTATTTTTGGAGTTGCGTCTAGTGAGAAGATTATAACAAGTGGCGACCGAGAAAAGTGGAAATGTGCTGAATTTTTCTGCTGAGCAATTTCAAATCTGCTTTTTCAACAGCAAGCTCAAATGGAGGCGCAAATGAAAATGATTGAAAATCTGACACAATGCTTGAGTTTGCAGACAACAGGAGCAGCGGCACGGGACATGCAGGCGAGTTCTGTTGATCTTCTCACGAACGCGATCACTGAATTCAATTATGACGCGGATTCTGGATGCACCTTTGAAGCGTGGTTCAAAAGCTGGGAAGACATGTTCCAGACGGACTTCATCCGTCAGGACGATTCCTGGAAGGTGCGATTGCTACTCCGCAAGCTCGGAATAAGTGAACATTCAAGGTTCATAGACCACATTTTGCCCAAACAGCCGAAGGATCTGACATTTGACGAAGCAGTGTCGCAGTTGAAGGAAATTGTTGGTGAGTCGGTGTCCTTGTTTAGTATTCGCTATCAATGTCTGGAAATAGTCAAACAAGAATCTGACGATTTTGGGACCTTAGCAGACATGATTAACCGTGAGTGTGAACTATTCAAACTACGCTCTTTAACGGACGATCAGTTTAAGTGTCTCATTTTCGTCAGTGCTCTACAATCGCCCAGTGATGCTGAGATCCGAACGCGGCTTTTAGCTAAGCTGGAGCAGGATCCTGATCTGACTCTAAAGGCCCTCGTAAGCGAACGCAAGCGGCTGCTCACTCTAAACCACGACACTGCCATGGTCGAACGCAATGGTCTCGCACCACCAGATACCGTGTAACTCGTGAAAAGGCCAGGACCGCCAACGCAAGCATACCCTTCAAGAGGCCCACGAAGAAACCGCCCACAGCATGCTGGTCATGCGGCGAATGGCATTTCGCTCGCTTTTGTCCCTTCAAACATCATATTTGTCAAACGTGTCATAGGCGTGGGCATAAAGAGGAATGCTGCAGTCAAGTCCAGTCGAAGAAAGTACAGAAGTCTTATCAAAAGGTTAATTCTAGAAGGGACGGCGCCGAGTCTTTGTCCATAGTTGCCGCATTCCAAAGCGAATGTAAACCGAGACGACCATTCATCACTGTGTTAAGCAATGGGATCCCAACGAAACTGCAATTTGACACGGCCTCAGACATCACAATTATTTCCAAGAGCGCATGGAATCACATAAAGAGACCAAAGATGGTTGAGTCTCAGAAAGTTGCACATAATGCATCCGGCGGTGTGTTAAACTTAGTGGGCGAACTCAGTTGTACGATTGCTTTCCAAGGGGTGGAGAAGTCGGGAACATGCTACACTTCGGACCGGCCGAATTTGAATCTTCTTGGCCTCGACTGGATTGAAAAGTTGAATCTCCTCAATGTTTCCCTGAATCAGATCTGAAACCGAGTTCGAGCAAGTCCAGACCCATCTGCAAAGTCCGTCGAAGACATGACACGTACCCTGAGGCGAAAATTTGCTTCTGTCTTTCAGGATGGCTTGGGCCACTGTACGAAATTCAAGGCAACACTGAACTTGCGGCCAGGTGCTAAACCATTGTTCAAGGCTAAAAGACCGGTACCATATGCCGCCATGTCAACCGTTGAGCAAGAGCTCGATCGACTGGAACGTGCCGGAGTCATCACAGCCGTCAACTACTCATCATGGGCCGCACCTATTGTCGCAGTGAAGAAAGCAAATGGCAAGATACGCGTCTGCACTGAATTTCAACTGGCTTCAACGCCGCGCTGGACGACCACCAGTACCCCTTACCTGTACCGGAGGATATTTTTGCAAACTTGAATGGTGGTAAGTACTTTGCTAGGCTTGATCTATCCGATGCTTATCTGCAAGTGGATGTTGACGAAGTCTCGAGGGAGTTGATGACGATCAACACAAGGTCACAAGGTCACAGACGGTCGCATAATTCTGTGCTCTGTGGTAATCCTGGATTATTCCGTTCATTTTTTGTGCTACATTCTCGGAAATACACCCATTCGTTTCGGCTCAACGAGTTCTATCGAACGGGATATATATTTGCTCAGTAAGTCATCCGTCTCGCTATTTCATCCCAACCGGCGTCTTCGGCAATTCGTACATTAAGAATCACGCTTGAAAGCTTGTTTTTTCAAGGTAATCTCAGTGGATTTAAGAAACCATTCTACAGAGCTTTTCTAAAGCTATCAGGTGACATATAGCTTAGTACTGTGCACCACCATACACCATAGATACTGGCTATTTTGTCCTTTCATCTATATTCCTTCGTGCACCCTACCACACGAAGTGCTTGTGATTCCATACACGCTTGCGCCAGGACCCATCACCACCAAACCCGGACAGCGACGGTTACCGCTAGCCGGACTAGTCAATTCACGCAGCTCACAACGCGACCGGCGTGATTTAAAGTGCATACGAGTCACTAAGCCATGGGAAGGCGAAGTTTATCAGCGAATCCACGCGTAACCAAACCAACGAAGGTCAATCATGGCTCAAGTAAGCGGAGAACTGTCATCACAAAAATCACGTGCTCTTTGTGTTCAAATTCTTACGATGAAGTGGACGTGAACTCAGAACTTGGCGGAAACCACAGCGTAATAACAAAGTTTGTGGTTCTGTGATGCGTGTTCAGATAGCCCAATAGCCAAGATTATCCGAACTCTCAACGCGAGGTGTGAAATGTTGGCTGTTGCGTCATCCGAACAGAAAGAATTGGTCAAGGCTTTGGGAGGGAAAATCGCTGAACTCGAGTTGCAGCTTAGTGTATTAAGTAGCCCTAACCCCAGACCTACCAAAAGACCAAAGTTATCCATTAAAAATGTTACACGTTCCGGCGAAAAACAAGCATCATTAGCGATAAACAACTGTGATGCCAAGCCAGTTGAAAATTCTATAAAATCTTCTGTTGTACCGCAAGGCGTAAAGAGTTATGCACAAATTGCACGATCATCGCTATTAGCTGGGCAGCACATTACAAACTGTGTGAATAACGTCGTTGTACAGGAGAATTCTTGCTGCAGCCTTGACTTGTCTTCCCCACAAGACAAGACCAACACTCCCACACGACAAACCTCCACCCAAAAAGAACTGCAACAAACTAAATTACTACGCAACCAACAAGCGATGACAGTCATATGTTCAAACGTACCAGAACCCACCAGCGAGTCGTTAAAAGGTCGACAAGCCGAAGAGCAAAATCGCTGGACTGAGATAACTTGCGCACTAGGACTAAACGTTCACCCAACTAGTCTTACACGTCTGTCACGAAACCCATCGTCTCCTCACGTAGGGGAACCTCGGTTACTGCGAGTAACATTTGGCAACACAAAGGACTTGGAGGATGTTCTCTTAGCAAGCCACAGTCTACCGAACTCTTCTCTCAGTGCCCGCATTTTTCCAGACATGCCATGGAAGGAAAGACAAAAGCGAAAATCCGACCCAACCGCGTCTCGTCAAAATGTAATGAAGAAAGTGGTGTTGGTTAATGGTGTGCCCGAACTGAAACATGGCGACACCAGTGAAAGACAAAGCACGATATTAATGAGTGGCGCTACATCACAGATCTCTATGGCATGCAGAATGTTGTGGCATTCGACGTCAGCCGCTTAGCTTCCTCCCCAAACTATCAAGGGAGCGGGCCGAAAATTTTGAAAGTTACCTTGGCTACGCCGGAGATGGTACCAATGGCAATTAACGTGTGGTACCACAGCAGAAGGCTAAGACCACCAGAAGTACGACTGAGACCATTCCTGCAAGCAGTACAGACCACTGGTACAGTTGAGTCAAACCTGGCTTTTCCGACCATAGACCAGCCAAGCGTGCAAACACTCGTGTCAAAAAACGTGGGCAGACCGGCACTGTTTGTGCCGGTCAAACACAGCGAACCCACCTCCTAATGCGGCAACAAATGCAATGCTGCTACACAAACGCCCAAGGGCTTTACTCCAAGTTGCCGGAATTGCGCCATCGGCATGAAGCAGCAACTTGGGACATCATAGCATTAACTGAAACCTGGCTCTCAAACGAGATTTTGGATCCAGAAATTGAACTTAGTGAAATGTCAGTCATTCGAGATGATCGTCCATCTCGCGGTGGTGGCGTTGCTATCTACTACCGAGATCACCTGAAATGTGAAGCTCTCACTGAGCATTCCCTTATTATCCCTGACGCCTTATTTTGCCGGCTGCAGCTATCCGGTCCCGATGGTTGTCCTCAGAAGAAGACACATGATGCTTGCCTCATAGCAGTTGTCTACAGGCCGCCGAACTCCTCCGCCGACAGCGATGATATTTTGTTAAATGCTCTCCAATATGATATGTCGAAAAAGTACTCACACTGCCTAATAATGGGTGAATTCAATGTACCGTCAATAGCATCTGTGTTCCCAAGTGGGCCATGCTTCAAATCAAAACTCCTTGTGTTCTTGACTATGGCAGTTTTGTAAAACCATGTGGATCAACCAACCAGACACCGCGGGTCAAACAAGCCTTCAATACTTGATTTAATCCTGACTAATGAGGAGTTAATGGTGGAGTCAGTTTCATACAACCCCCCGCTAGGTTGTAGCGATCATTCAGTTCTAACGTTTGATTATGTGTGTTATGCCAGTATGGTTGACAAAGAACCAGAAACCCGACGATTCATCACCAACTATTCCAAGCTTCACACTATAGCGACAACCGTTGACTGGGACCTCCAGATGCACACTTCGGTGAATGATGCCTGGCAAGTATTGAAAGGCAAGATAAACTGGGTCCTACAATCAGCTTCAAAAGACGTACCATTACGAGTTTCGCGACGGAGCAACAACTGGATCCGGAGTAGAACACGTAAGTGGTTGAATAGGCGAGACGAGGCTTGGAGGGGTCATTTGCTAGGTCCAAGTGATATCACGTGGAATCATTACAAAACAGTCAGAAACTACTGCACCTCACTCCTTAAGGCTGACAAGTGCGAATGGCAGGAAACTATGGTACGCAAATTTACTAGCAATCACAAACTACTCTACCGGTATGTGAATGACAAAAGGAAGGTTAAGACGGGAATACCACCACTAGAGACGGTCAATGGCCTAACGGTTACTGAAGAGGAGACCGCGGACGCATTGCTCATGCAGTTTGTCTCAGTGACTAGACACACCATGGAACCATCGCCTTGCTACATCCCAGCAAATGTCGTCGGCTTATCCACGGTCAACTTTAGCCCTACATCTGTGGCAAAGAAATTACAGTCGCTCAGGGAAAATAGTGCGCCGGGAATTGACAAGATCTGTCCGAAAGTACTTAAAACCCTTGCACCCACCATGGCAGTCCACCTTGCAACCTTTTTCCAGTTTCTATTTGATTCTCATACACTTCCGTCTGAGTGGAAAAGTGGACTTATCACTCCGATATACAAGGGAGGTAAGCGGTCAGACCCTGCCAACTACCGACCTATTACTCTCCTTCCTGTTCTATCAAAAATGATGGAGTCTATAATCGCGGATAAAATGGTGAGATATTTTGAAAGTCTACAAATCATCTCCAACCTCCAACATCGATTCAGACGCGGACGATCTTGCCTCACCAATCTACTACTTGCTCGGGACTCATGGACCAGGGCTGCTGACGAGGGAGTTCCCGTAGATGTGATTTACTTAGACTTTTCTAAGGCATTCGACAGAGTCAATCACCCAGCACTTCTCCGAAAGCTTGCGGCCTATGGTATCCACGGATCCTTGCTCACATGGTTGGAAAGTTACTTATACGACAGAAGAATCGAGGTAAGGATCGCCAACACCCACTCCGATAGCTTATGCGTCACTAACGGCGTACCGCAAGGATCAGTTCTCGGCCCGTTACTCTTTTTAGTCTATATCAACGACCTCCCTGCTAACATTTAATCACCTATGCAAATATTCGCCGACGATGCTACGATGTGGCGAGCTATTCAGTCAACATCTGACCCTGTCTATCTGCAGGAGGACCTGAACCGGATTCACGAATGGGCAGTAAACAACCAACTACCCCTGAACCCCGAAAAGTGTCACCTGTTGTCGCTGCGCAGTAACTGCAGCAACACATATCACCTGGGGCAGCGCGTTATAAAACAGGTGAGCAACGAAAGAGACTTAGGGGTCATCGTGCAAGAAGGTCTGGGTAATTCGCTCCAATGTTCAAAGGCACCTAACATAGCGAACTTAAACTTGCGGCTTTTGAGGCGAGCGCTCGGTACCTTCGAGCGGCAACTCGTGACATTATTGATTAACGCCTACATTCGTCTCCACCTCGAGTATGCGGTGCAGGCATGGCGTCCGTGGTTAAAACGGGACATTCGTCTCCTGGAGCAACCACAAAGAAGAGCCACTAAGGCAACACGTGGTCTATCGGGCCTTAGTTATGAGCTGCGCCTTCGTTCGATCGGTCTGTACTCCTTAGAATACCGACGACTTCGCAGTGATCTGATCCTCACTTACCGGATACTAAGAGAAGAGGACCATCCATGTAAGTCGCTGTTAACATTATCTGCCGACAAACGATGCCGAGGCCATGCACTAAAACTTGTGACTCAATATTCCCGTTTAGATTGTAGAAAGTTTTTTACTCTCTTAGTGTCTGTCCGCACTGGAACGCACTGCCATCGCATGTGGTGAACGCACCAAACATCGAGACATTCGAAAGACTATTGGACTTGCACTTACATGATACACTTACATGATACACATTATATATCGGTATGACAAACTGCAGTGGCTAACTTACTGATATTTTTGTGTCACACCTGAAACTTTTGTTTTCTTCCATTTGCCATCCTGTGGGTCTTGTAAAGTTAGTGCTTTTTATCCCACCATACACTATTGAACTATTGAACTAACACTCATCGTGGGCTATTCCAATACAACCGCTTGCCATTTGGTGTGAAAACGGCGCCAGCCATCTTCCAACAGTTGATGGACACCATGCTAGCGGGAGTTTCTGGAACAGCTGCATATCTGGACGATATCATAGTGATGGGTCGAACACCGGAGAACTCTTCAACCGCTTGGAGGAAGTGCTTGGTTGCATACAGTCGTACGGCTTCCGGATCCGTGAGGATAAATGCAAATTTTTCACGCCGCTCATCAAATACCTCTGTTTTATCCTCGAGAAGGATGGACGTCGATCAGACCCGGAAAATATAGAAGCCATTAGAAGAATGCCTCCGCCAACAGATCTACAGTCTCTGCGTTTCTTTTGTGGGCTCATCAGCCACTACGGCGCATTCTTGCCTGAGATGCACCGCCTGCGTGTCCCGTTAAACAATCTACTAGCCAAAGGACAACCTTGGAACTGGACATCCGAATGCCAGAATGCCTTCGAACGCGTCAAATCACTGCTATCATCAAACTTGCTTTTGACACATTTCGATCCCTCCAAAGTGATCGTCCTAACCACAGATGCATCAAGCCATGGGATTGGTGCAGTAATTGCACACACGTACACCGATGGATCTCAAAAAGCAATCGCTAATGCCGCCAGAACACTTACGAAGGCCGAGAAGAACTACAGCCAGATTGAGAAAGAAGCATTGGCCATAGTGTACGCGGTTAAGAAATTCCACAAAATGCTATACGGCCGCCGCTTCAAGCTTCTGACAGATCACAAGCCCTTGCTGGCTATCTTTGGTTCGAAAAAGCGCATCCCGGCCTACACAGCCAACAGGCTACAACGTTGGGCTCTTACCTTAATGGGGTATGATTTCGAGATCCAATATCAGTCGACAGTTTCCATTGGCCAAGCAGATGCACTGTCACGCCTAATTGATACCCGTCAGCAAGAACATGAAGGCACAATCATTTCCTCGGTGGAGATTGAACCAGACGTCAACTTTCTGGTAACTGATGCACTGCACTGTCTACCAGTTACGGTAGAAGCAGTACGAAACGAAACGCTTCGGGACCCAATACTCAAGAAGGTTACTCAGCTTCACAAAATAAGTTGGCCACGTTCATGTCCATCTGCCGAGTTGCAACAGTATTTTCAGAGGAGACACTCACTCTATTGTAAACGATTGCATACGATTTTCGGAAAGAGTGGTCATCCTCAAAACACTTCAGGAGCGCCTTATTCGACAGTTCCACGCCGGGCATCCTGGAATCAACCGGATGAAGGCGCTTGCCCGCAGTTATGTATACTGGCCCCTCATGGACAAACAGCTAGAAGAAATAGCCAAACGCTGCCAAAAGTGTGTCAATGTCTTGAAAGCGCCACCGAAAGCAGAACTCTGTTCACGGCCAATAGTTACTAAGCCGTGGTGCCGCATCCATGTCGACTTTGCAGGGCCGATCAACGGCAGAAGTTTCCTTATTATAGTCGACGCATACAGCAAATGGCCAGAAGTATTTCGCATGGATAACACAACTACCAATGACTTGGGGCCCAGCGATAAGACCTCCATTGTGGTACGATCAAGTGTCATGCAAGATAAATTGCACACGTACTTTTCGGGTTCGGCAGGGAAACACATGGTCGGTTTCTCTCCTTTTAGTGTCTTCGAGAGTGAAGCATTTAGCTTTGCGCCTTGTTTTGCAATAATTTCATTAACCAACATCTCTAGCTCCGCACGATCTCTCTCTGAAAGACTGTTTATTACGGCCGTTAGTTGACTCAGGCCACGATTTAGCTCGTCTCTCTTCACACGTGTGGTTTCCATCTGGCCTGAGCGCTAGACGCATTAGGCAAATGTTGTCCGGCCTGATACGTGCACGACGAAGGGATTTCCATTAACTCACTGGGTAGATGGAATTTGAAATGCAATCCTCTACAAAATGAAGGCATATATCCGCTTTCGCTATCCTGGTTCGGAAGCTCATATATCTGTTGAGCGATTTCAACACAGGGGGGCAAGCGGTGTTTCACAATAGTAAAAAATCCCATTGATAAATGAAAACTCAAATTTTTCAAGCGAACATATGTTTTCAATAATACTTCGTCAGGCTTGTACAATTATATGCGGAGAGTTTAGCGATCAGACTATACGAGCCAGAACTGTGTGTCCAGAAAAGATTCACTCACACGCTGTGCTTGACTTGGCCCAGACGAACTACTCCGTCCATACCAAGGAATTGTGCACATGCTACAACTGTGTTCTAGGGGGCAGTGACTGATAGTGACCATTGACTGTGAACTGCGTGCTTTACCAGTCCGTGTGCTGTGTCTATATTTTGGTTATTTTTTTGCATATAATTGTACAAGCCTGACGAAGAATTATTGAAAACATATGTTCGCTTGAAAACTTTGAGACTTGATTAAGTTAATGGATGGAATTCTCGAGATGATTCACACCAATGTTTTGAGACCGCATCAGACATGGTGCAGCCACACAGTCAGTGGTTTTTTAGTATTCCGTTTCCTGCATCTGGCCGTTAATATTCGCTTCATTCTGATTAGTCCAATGCACCTCCTACCTGCTTCCATTTTCTTCACACTGTTTGCATTCAACCGTTTTTACCGTTGTTATTTACTGCGTGAGTCGTGGTAACTGGGTCCACCTCCCTTCGGTGCTTGGATCATAGTTGTTCAACTGAGCGGAACAGACTTTCAGAACGGTATATTAATGACGGAGGTTGTGGAGCGGCACTGTCATTTCGTGTATTCTCCTCGGCTACTTATATTCCAATAATAAAGGGACAAAATGAGGCAATTGGGTGGCCAATTTCGGACTCTATGTTGTGAGAATGGATTGCGACGCGCAATCTCGATGTAGACCGCGACTCATATTGAAGTGCATCTTGATCACTTCATTCACTGGGACCGTAACCGAAACGGATGGGAATTGATTGTGTCACGCCCGAAAACACTACACAGCCACTGCGTCGTGGTTGTGTAGTGTTGTTTGGCGGACAACAACCAGTAATGTGGTAACATCAAATCGACTGGCCGTATTTTGTTTGGTGTGTTACTCGCGACCACGATAGCCTTAATGTCACTTGCAGCTGTTTTTGAACACAGAGCAGTGAGCGCTGTCTATCGATAGCATGTGATGGACATTTGTCAACATGCGAATCCGAATGAGTCATTCACAGTCCTCATACGCAGTCAGAGACCTCATATTCTCAAACACCTCGAGGAGGAGAATACACGAAATGACACTGTCATCCCACAACCTTCATGTTCTGACATTTTTGTTTGGAACTGTAAAAAAGATTTCTTGAACTGACTTCGCTCATAGTATTTTGGCTTGGGATCGCCTTGCAGTCATTGTGGTATTCTCAACTTTGGGGTCGACCTGTGAAGGAGGTCGGATGGCTATTTTTACCAGCATCCCAAGGAAGCTTACTACCTTTTAGTTTAAAGCAACTCACTGCGAACTTCCATCTCAACCAGTGTGGTTTGAGGCGATCAAACTACCGCATGCTACTATACCAAAGAGTTGTCTGGCTTCGTCGTGTATGCAGATCTTGTTTCGACCGCATCGGTGTCGACAATGCAACTATGTTCACTTATTCGATTCCATTAATCAGACCTCTTTAGAAGACCATCCAAGTGTACATATATGACCGACCCCTTAGCACAGGCCTTGTAGCTCTTCGTCAGGTTTGCACCTCGTGGCTTTGCATAATCTCGCTTCAGGCCTATCCCACCAAATTCCGTGCCTGTACTACCACATCTACTAACGTATGAGAATGCAGCATAATTTATGCGCGCTCTATCTTTTTTGCATTGATCCGATTTGCTTCATACTGCCAAATACACACTGTTAGTCATCCTTGACCAACTAGCTCGGTTCATGCCGAGGGCCGAATCTCGTCGAAATGATTTGCATAAGTGACATTGTCACGATTGTGAGAAATGACGACGGTCGAATTTTAAAGAGCATGAAAATACCGGTTGAAACATGCTTAATATCATGGATAACCTGCTTTCGTAGATCAACCGTTCGACGAATGGGGTTACTTGCACTAGTTGAACTGGCTCATCATCTGCCCCAAACCAGTGGTTGTATGGACCTTGGAGCGCAATGTGGTAGGTTCCATTTATTAGGCTCTATTTTATGTGGTATTTGACAGCAAGTCGATATGTATATTGGAAACCTATTACACTTGTAACCATTAAGTATTATTGATAAAACGGACGTCTGACTGCTTACTGTCATGGGAAGGAAGCCTTATTTTTCAGTGTGAAGGGAGTCGGAGAAATTTACTGGCGGCCATAATGACGAATATGACCGTGTTTCGGGAGTTACCGTCGAACGTACCAAACTGCTTGACAAATGGCATCCTGGAACCGACTAGAGTAGGGTAGTCGAGGATCCATCTGATTGATTGAACGAGATTTGTGCATTAATATCTCGAAGAAACAAGAGGTCCCTGTTGAAGTGTATATACATATAGCTAGGGAAACGTTTTTACTGTTACTGTTCTAACATTATTTCGCCACCCAAACTAACCGTGAGGATACTAGTCGCAGTGCCGTTAGATAAAAAACAGCTTGGATAGTTTGTGCCGAAATCTACTTTCAGGATTCTCGTTTATTCGTCATTACTCTATCAGCATCAGGTTCGTCGATACCAGCGTAATTTCACTCCTTTCAAAGTTATAACTTCCTTGATGCTGGCTGCCCTACCTTTTAATGTGCTTTGGTTAAGGTTACTGCAACAACGGACTGCTTTCATGAATTATTTATCGCCGCTTGCCTAGCTAAGTTAAGATGATTACAACCTTATTCTACATGGTGTATTTATGGTGCGGTCGTAGATAATGCAACATATTTTCTAACCTGTTAGTGGTTTGTTTTAGCTTTTTTATATTTCGTAGCAATACTGTGCATAATGCCAGCCATTGTGGGTCGCGCTAGATCTGTATAACTACGAACGTATCTGTCTTCATGTGTATGATAGTTATTATCCGGAAAAGGTTACATCGCGTGGTCACGCTTTTCTGTTATTCTATAGCACGAAATTCAGTTGGGTAATTTGCCATCTGGTCACCTGATTGCACCTGGTAGTAACCTTGTACATTTCGGTTTTATCAATCAGGTACCCCCATTCCGGCAACTTTGGTTTGTGTTCGGGATATTGAATTTCGGAGAGAATACATTGTGACTCGATTCAACTCCGTATGGCTAGTAGTGGTATTCATTGGTATGGTTATCATGTCCCAGCGGAGTCCAATTGAAGTAAACTGTAAGCTGCCTATAATCTGCCAACTTCTACACTCTCTGGTACTTTTATAATTTCCATATCCTCTTACGTAGAAAGGACCGTTAGCTATGTCGATAACCGTGTAATTTCACCCTCAAACATATTGTGTCAGGTTTAACGGAACTCCACCTTTAATTACTGTCATTTACTGGAACAATCGCACAACATTTTTCGGTGTTGCTCCTCCCAACATTGACACATCACAACATTTTCTTTTCGCATCTGAAGGCGGCTGCCTATCACGCGGACGGGAAAGAACTTAACTTATCTTCACAGTATAAGCCGCACAGGTCTGCATAGATCTAACTAGTCAAAGTGAGGTGCACCAAATCTGATTCGGGGTCATTAAAAAGGTAGGCGTATCCTTTTGGCCTGTGACCGGAACGCATCGAATTAGTTAAGTGGACCTCCGACTTTTGACTGTTTTAACCACACACAATTACTGAGGTATTCCTGTTACCTGGGGGTGGGTATTTGTTTCAGACTGATTTGGTCTATCCTAACTCCACTATTCATGTCCCGGTTCTGCCAGCTACATTGCCCATAATTTCGCTTCTTCGGTTGCCATTCATTTCATCTTTTATAAACTTTCTCACGCAGTTGCACCTATTGCATAAGCGCTTTTGTTGGGAGCCTTAGACAGCTAGGGGTTAAGTAGGGCTTTTAGGAAAAGCCATCTAAGGCACATTGTTTTGACAAGCCAGTGAGAAGCCACACATTATGTGCGATCGGGTGCTATACAGCACACCAAAATGCTATTGGGCGGTACTGTCTGAAATCTGGATGAGATTTTGCTATTTGGGACCAGACAGTAAAGTCAGGATTTCGTGCCGCTTGAATTAGTCTCTGGTTGTATTTGCACAAAAAAGTCAAGAACATTGGAATTCACATGGTGAGCTCACTAACAAAACCGGCTGGCTGATTCGAAAAGTTCTGAACCTCAAAGCCAGTTTGAAACTACACCGTGTTCTAAGTATGAAAGGCTCGGCAGAGGTATTCTTCTTTAGCTTCCCTGCTCAAATCTTGGAAATTTTCTCGCTTATTCAAGCGTTATCATGAACTGTTATTGTTATCACGAACTGAATTCATTGATTATAACCAATGAATTTTTCGGGGCTTTAGACAGTGAGTTGAGTGTACTTCAGTACATCCTATTCTTTTTCCACACCTACCATAGGCGTAGGTCAAAGCTGGTATCTTCGTTGGACCACAGCTGAAGTAAATTGTAGAAAGCACTGAATTTGGACAGAAACTGTGTAGGACAGTGTAAGCAGCTTGAAAGATTCTCTGTAGTGGTTCCATGCGTCCAAAGCATTCAAGAGGCTGAAAACTATGAATAGCTACTTAACACTGGCATAGAGAACTATGCTAAAATGGGACCCAGAATGTCCATATTCGTTGTGCCAAGCTGGATATATTCAAGGAAAACATGGAGACACATTTGTTAACACTGACAGGATAGCATGCGCTCCAAGAAAGTCGAGATATCTTGTAGAGTACTAACGTGAATAAAAAGGTAGCTTGGTTCAATCCCATTTGGAAACTATTGAGGAGGACAATAGAGCTGCCCTTACTGTTCGCATAGTGAAGATCAGAAATGCACTTAAACAGTAAGACAAATTCCCAACTAACTTGCTAGTGTACGGTCGTATGTTAACTTCTGAGCATGTGAAACAAACAGATACATGGTTTATTTCTCGTCAGCGGAGACAGGCCAACTACCAGTTTTCATCATTCTGTGCAACGTAATCGGATAGTAGAGAAAGATTTCTTGTCCTAAATAGTATATCACAAAGGGTTTTTCGACGTGTTTAATCATTTAAAAGTAATAGACAAAGAGGTAGGGAATTCGAATAAATGCAAGTGTAGCCAACAGTTTAAGTAAAGTGATACCACCATCTTAAGAACCGTCTCATGGAGACCTACCTCCACGCACAAAGCATACAGTAGAGCGCGTCATGGCCACCTGCTAAGGAAAATGACACTATTTTGCATTAGATATCATTTGCATACCTGGTTTATACCGTACCTTACTTACCGCACTCAACAAATTCAAACGGGTATCCACAGGTCTTCCTTGCTACTTGTTACCAGTGGTATGACCAAAGGGAGCGCACTTGATCCTCTGCACTTCTCAATGTACACCGATGAGATAATAGACGCTATCAAAAATGCAACACCTTAACTTTTCCCTGCTTATATTAAGGCACTACACACTTGTAATCCTAAAAGTCTGAAAGACACTTTGTATCAGATACGGAATGACTTATTGAGTCTAGAAATGTGATGTAATAGCTGGCAACAGTCGCTTGCTGCGGATAAATGCGGAATATTAGCGTATTGATGAAAAAAGTTAATACGAACACCTCACGACTCTGCGAAAAGTCAGCTCAAATTCATAGCAGCGTGGCAAGTCTTCAAATTAAGGGTATTGCATGACTCCAAGCTTCATATCAACAATGAACAAAGAGCAATGAATTTAACCAGGTTACGAAGCACTGCTTTACAAGTCCCGCTGAACAGATTGAAATGGTTATCGAAAAAATATTAATAATGATAAAATAATTATAAGAAACTAATAAAACAGTACGTTAGGGTTAAGAGGAGGGACTTATCCGTTTGTTATTCAGTAGTCTTGCAACGCGTGTTGTTTCACAGCAACCACAGCTAACAGCAGATAAATCCAAGGTATATTTTAGCAGTAGGATGTAGACATAGTGCTAAGTAAAGAGGTGTAAGCAGATGAGTGCAACAGCCAACCATGTTTGAAATAATGCTAACATCAGGGCAGAGAGGGTCGACTCATGAGGAGCAGTCCAAGGGGGAGATATACGAATAGAATAAGATTCAGGCTACACTCTAGACAGCTATAATGTTCTGCGAGTTTCAATGAGTGACCTGTCAGGTTTGTATTGTTGCTGAGTTGCGGTATGAAGCAACACACATGATGGGGGAAATGCAGAATCAGGTAAGCCATTAGCAGGCCGCCTCGGATTTTTCGATATCGTCCACTGAATATCCCTAAAGTTGAGATTGGTCCAGTTCAGTGAGATCATGTTTCACACATAGCTGTTAGCTTTGAATTTCGTATTTGACATGCAGGAGAACATACACACTGAGCATCTGTCGGGAAATAGACATGTATATTTGTCCAAACGCGCGTCGCAGCTCAACTTGAGTACATTCAAGAAACATTCTATACGACACCAGATCCACTACTCGTCCCGGATCGGAACGCGCGTATGCGGCAATCTTCCATCGAAAGTGATTTCGGAACTCTATTTCAGCATAACAGGTTGTTCTCGGCAATCAGAAAAGGTAACCAAAACTTGCGAAAAAACATCGGGTCGCTGCGACTGGCGTTCGGATAACTAGAATTATATATTTTCTGACAGATGCTCAGTGTGCATGTTCACCCCATGTCGAATGCTCACTTCAAAGCTGGCAGCCATCGCTGAAGAACGACCTCCCCGCACTAGACCAATCACAACTTCGGGGATCCAAATACCTCATTGGGACGCGTAATCTCCATAACTGGCATAGGCTGAAACGTTGGGGTAATCAGTGGACGATATCGCAGAATAAGAGGCGAGCTGATAGTGGATTATCTGATTCTGCAAGACCTTCATCATATATATATATATATATATATATATATATATATACATATATATATGGTTGGCGGCATCCGGTCTCGGATTTGCCTCTCACTGTGGCCAGCCACAGGACGCCTGCGCCTACAGAAAGACCATGGGTGGCTTGCGCTGCCCCACCCACAGCTCCATCCACACAGCCCATATACAGAGTAAAGCCGAAGGAATAAGACCGGGAGGCACGTGAATGGGAGCCAGATTTCATCAATGGAACCGGCTCAGACTCCTTCACAGGCAAACGCAAGCATGCTGTATTTGGGAAATCAAGCACACACAAGGCGGTGGCTGGACTGTAGTCCGCTCCACACTGAGTGCATGGAACCGCTCTTCGACCTAACACGACCACAAGAATCGGGCACCCCGTCCCCTCCAGCAACGACCAACTATCTCCTAGAGACAGTATGGACGAGGTAGTGGGTAATAGACAGGTAGGCACCTTGTCAACATGCACATCAAGCGCAGACACACCGGGGATGTCAAACAACAGCCAATCACGTGAAATGATAGTAACGAATAAAATATATCTGTTAAAGGATGCGGCTATGATGACATGACTCTTCCCTACATTAGCATATGAAGTAAGTTGGTTAGCAACGAATCCGCGATAAGTAAAATATGTCCAGAAGTGACTCAGAATATGCTACAAACGCAATAAAGTTAACGAAGTTAAGCACAATTATCGTAAGCAACGTGGAAATTTAATAGAAGATTATTCCGGTAGGCAGAACAAATCAAATAAAGTAGAAGGAAATTTATTTAGCTTAAAAACCCCTATTTTAAGTGTACGAAGAAGCATCATGAATGCAACATCAGCCTCAGCATGGGGTATATATATAAATATATATAACATATATATATATATATGGCGTCAGTCTAGGTAATAGACATCAAGCCATCTAGAACTCATGGAATGCATGTGTGTTAAACATGAATAATAAAAAGAAACACAAAAAGAGAATATTTATGTTTTTCACCCCGTTTTGTCATTTTTTAGCTTGGAGATTACGGTGTTGACCATTAGAATCGTTGCAAAGACTCATTCATGTCTTCCATCGCCCGGGATTCCGTACCATGTCCTCAAGATTCTCCAACCAGCGATGTACTTCATCTCAGACTTCTCATCCCGCGAGACGGACGATGACAACTGCTAGACTGGAAGTTAACGCCCTGAACTTTTGGCCACATGTGGTTGGGCACCGTGTGATTTCTTACAGTGCTGCCCTGCGCGAGCGAATAGAGCGTGCCGTGCTAAACGCTCAAAAGGCATGCGCAGCACGTGACCTAATGAACAATGAACACTGAATTGATACGGGTTAAGAAGCGTTGCTTTACAAATCCCGTTGGCTAGTTGGTGGGGATATGGAAATAATGATAACAATGACAATAGTAATAATAGTAAAACAGTTAGTACTTTAAATAGGAAAATAAGGACTTATCGTTCGCTACGCTGTAGTCCTGCAATCCGCTTAGATTCACAGCACCCGCAGTTAAGACCAAGTAAATGTATGGTAAAATTCAGAGAGGTAGCGCAAAGTGACAAAGTTTATGTGGATGAGTGCGTCGTCAAACCGTCTTTTAAATACTGTTAGTGTCGGTGCAGAGACGACCGATTCTGGGAGAGCATTCCACGGGTGACAGACACGAATGGAATAGAAATTTATGCGGCAATCCGGGCGGCTATACTGTACAGGGAGTTTCTATGAGTGGCCCCTCAGGGTTATATTGATGCTGAGTTGCAGTAAAGGGCGGCACACATGATGTGGGTCTCGCAGAATCAAGTATGTCATAATCAGGTCGCCTCGTATTCTGCGATAGCTTCCACTGGATAACCTCTATCGTTGCAGCCTTTCTTGGTATGAAAGATTGCGCATTCCAATTACGTTCTTAGATGCCCGGCGTTGTAGCTGCTCCAGTGCATTAAGGTCGTGTTCCAACCATGGATGCCAGACTCGAATTGCGTATTCGACATGGCGGCGAACATCCGCACTGAGCATTTGTCGAAATATGGAACTGTTTATTTGCCAAAACGCCCGTCGCAACAGCCCGACGTGTTGGTTTCCAGTCTTCGAGGCCTTTTTGGATTGCCTGGAGCAACCCACGTCATTTTGAACCAGGACAGCTAAGTCAAATTCGACAGTTTATTGTTGCAGTATATTCCTTCCGAGCCGATATAAGCATCTGCACTGATGTCGGATGGAAAGTATCTTGCAGTTACTGACGTTGAAGTGCAGTAAGTTTTGGGTTGGCCACTGATATACCGTCACTTTGAAGCAGATGCTGGTCGGTATTCACGTGGATTCTGCGCCAAAGCTTTATATCGTTGACAAACATTAGGGAGTTTGAAGCGATTCCCTGTGCAAGGTCATCAATAAACACCAAAAGCAAACGTGGACCCAGAACTGAGGCTTGCGGTACACCACACTCGGCTTGTATGGGGTCCAATAAAGAGCTCCAAACTCAGACCACTAATTGCCGTTGAATTAGAAAGTTAACAATCCAGCATAAAAGTGGGTCGCCGATCCCGTAATGCTGGAGCTTGGAGAGGAGTATCCGATGGTCTAGACGATCGAAAGCCTTCCAAAAATCCAGGCAAATAACAGTAACATTTTCGCCAGCACCAGCGGACTCTGTCCAACTACTGCTTCCGATTAGCAAATTCGTTTTACATGACCGCTGTCGACGGAAGCCGTACTGCTCAGGAGTGACGATGTTGCAGTTTTCCAGATAGCACACCAATGCATCGGCAACTATGGATTCCATGACCTTGGTGAGTATAGGAAGAATGGATATTGCGCGGTATTTGGAGGGATCAATTCCGCTGCCACCTTTGTGAATCGTGGTTATTATTTTAAGCTCCCACATAGCTGGAAGTTGATTCTGGTTTAAGCAGCGTTGAAAAAACTGAGCTCAAGTTCCTGCCAGTTAGCTTGCTGCTAATTCCAGTGCCTGGACGAATGGTGTCGACATCCGGCGAGTTACGTTTGCGGAGAGATGCAGGCTTTTTGTCATAAAGCCTTCGCGGTAACAGTGATGTGGGTTAGTCCTGGCGGAGAGACGACAAATGCTGGAAGATCGCTTGGTGGTAAGACCCTCTGCAACGTGGGAGCATATTGTATCCGCAGTGCGTTTGCTGCTTCCGCAGCCGTTCTTGTTGGGCCACCAACCGTCCTGAGTGGAGGAAAGCCTTGCCTCACCTTTCGTAGGGTATTGATATGCTTGTACAGCAGTTTGTCATTAGTACTGAAGGTTTTTGCGATGTTCGGCTGATATGCGGCTTTGTCTGCTCTGGGCAGTTGAGTGCAGTGGTTACTTTTGTCTACGTAGTTGCCCTAAGTTTCTGGTGCTGGAGCTTCTCTGTACATTCACCATGCTGCGTTAGGTACTTTCATCGATATTCGAGTTCTGCTCCTAACGAAAGGTACTGATGTACACTTTTGCAAGCTCCTATCTCTGAAGCTTCTGCAATCAGCTGACTGAATTTGTTGATGAACTCGGGCCAGGCGACTTCTGGGGTTCTTCGGCAAGGAACAAGCAAGTTATAGCGCTAAGGAGCTGGACTAATCGATCGTAGCTTGTGGTGGGTCGCACAGTCTCATGGTTCTCATTCCAATATTTCGCATAGCGGACGAAGTTGCAACTGATGACTGCGTGATCACTGCGACCCAAGGGGCAGTCTATAACCAACACATCCATCATATGCTGCTCTTTGGTAAGCACATGAACCAGCACAACTGGGCTGTTGACGGTTCCGAACCGAGTGGGCAAAGTGACGTAGGTGCAAAGATGATCAGTGGTTGCGAAATCTTGTAGATCGGCTTTTAATTGTTCTCTAATAGTTGCAGGGGTTTCTAAACTATGTACATTGTAATCATCCATGCTAAATAGGTGAGTGTACTTTGGTTGGCAACTGCATATTAAAGCGGTCGCAAGGTGGCAGTCGGTTTCTGGTGGAGAGTTGTGCGGGCGGTACGCCAAGACAATAAGGCAACCGTCTTTGCCTTTTAACTCTAAACTACAATGAAGAGATTCGAAAAACTGTGAGTCTCAATCCTTCACGGCTTCACATAGTAAGTCGCTTCGGTAATACAGGATTACTCCTCCTCCTTTGTGAGCCTATGGTTCCGGATCAACGACATACCTGGTAACGAAACTTTAGCGTCGGTCATTCCCGTGTGCAACCATGTCTCGGTGATACCAGTGACATCAAATGACCCGGAAGCTTGGCGATTTTTCATTTTTGCCAGTTTATTACAAAGACCTTGAGCATTCGTATAAAAGCAGGTCAGTTTCTCGATCTCTAGGAGCCCACAGAGGGCTAAAGGGGTCAAGTGGGGGAGAAGGCCGACCGATGGGAAGTCGACAGTTACTGGTTTTTGCTAGGGTAATGATACGTCGTCTGACACTTGATTAGGCCATAGTGCGTCCTAATCTTTCTATAGACCTACGTCAGAGTCGAGTAAAGTAGCAGTCAAGCTAAGCTCATGTATCATCGTCGGCAAGTTAGCTGCTTCAAGTGCTTTGGGATTTGAACTTTGCAAGGCTTCCGGACCTTTAGACGAACTTCAGAAGGAAGACATTTTTGATTTCTCCGCCAGCGATCCAAAACATCCGTTGCTTGTTGCTCTGACTGAACCACAAGTTTTAGGATTCTAGGGCCGCATCCTGTATAATTGGGTGAGAGAGGTATCCTGGTGAACGAGAGCGGCACAATATTATCTAAAGTAAGTGGTTCACGAATGAACTGCCACTGTCTTAAATCGGGCTTTAGGGCCACTTGAAGATTTTTGGAAAGATGTTCTGGCACTCCATGTATGAAGATTGTATTTAGGCGGTCTCGCTTTCTGTGTCACACTTCGATGCTTCTTTTTGCTTGTCGCGCGCTCCAAAGGACATCAGTATAGATGCAAATCCCACCGGATCCGTGTCCTAGAGCGCTTTCGGAGAGAAAAACGTTTTCTACGTCAATGGGAGACACTAGTGTTGTTCGAAGAAGTCTGGGTTCTCCATAGTGTGGCGAGTTTGGATGACAAGTAATCCCCAATAGGTTTATAGGTTTGGCTTTGGCAATCATCAATACGTACATTGAGTTCCATTAGTCTTGGTCGTCCGATAACTTACCAAACAACATGATGGCGGTAGTTTCGGGGACATTTGAGCATACAACAGTCCGGACACTATTGTTGGATCACTTTTTCGTTGATCTGCAAGGTAGGGTAATCGTTTGTCCTGAGCTGCTGACAAGTGCGGATTGTTTACTGTTTTTCTTTCTGTTCGCCTTAACGGTGTTTACAACATAATAGGTCGCAACAGTGGCCTCCCGGCTGACCTTTGCAACAATCTACATGTATAAATGATGCTGCGTGGGGGTTTTTCTCGACAAGAGGCGTTTGAGCTACAGGTACCGGGGGTTGGTGTTTGGCTGCTTCATCCATGTTAAAGCCAGATGTCAGGTCGAGTGGAATTTACTGAAACAAACCTTTCGAGTGATGTCTGGGTTTCGCTGTCATGAGTGCTGCATCTACGGTTAGTTTTTGTCCGGCGTCCTAACAAAGTTGGTGAAGACAACGGAGATGGGATGTGGCTGATTGTGCAGCATTCCGTTGCTTAGAAGCCGCTACGCTTCCGTGGTGCATGCTGGTTTCCGTTAAGTTGATTATCGTTCGTACTCTGCTGGGCTTCTACGGTTAACGGCTCTCACTTCTAAACTAGGATAAGCAAGCAAGTAACAAGTGGGATGGGCAAGCACACAGTACAGAAGCAAAGGGCAGCCTGTGACCTGCTTTGCTCTCGTCTCTGTTGTTGGGACACAGTTGCACATTTCGGATGCTACCATTCCAAACAGTGCGAGGGGCTAAACCTATTTTACCTAATGGATGACATTCTCCTAATCCGCAAACGTCCTTTCGGATTCGCATTCCTGCCATTCAAGGTGGCGCCGTTATCTGACCCAGTGGGTTGGTTGGCATTCCGCACTTTTCCAACTTTGACAGCGGCACACATCGGTCAGGCGAGCTTGGTGGTTGCAAGGCCGAATGAACAGTTGGCGTGGTCGCGAGGTCCGGGTGATGGGTTATGCAAGCGCATTGGCTAGAAAGGTCACAAGGAATGATGAGTGACTGGAACCTGCCAACTGAATCTGAACATAGCGCTGAACACAGATTGGAGATCACAAATGCTTTCACAGCTGCGTTGAGAAACACCGGATAGGAATAAGCTTATGCTTTCCGGAATGTCTTGACAGTTCTGTATCGAACGGTGTCACACAGAAAGGCATTCGTCTCAATGTGATTGAGATGTTTGCCTGCGCTTAATCATGGATGACTGTTAAAACTGTTGGGAATGGCACGGCCTTAATCATAGTAGATAATTCCACCTATGAAGGATCACTGTGTAGGACTGGTTCGAATGCATGTACAGTGACAACGCTGCAAGAGTATAGAGAGAGTATAGAGAAAAATAATCCAAATGAACTAGGAGCGCGCACGTCACGCATGGGTGTGCATGACCTTGATCTTGACGTAGCCACCTTCGTTGACGCAGCGATATTAGCTTGTCGACGTCTAACATTGACTATGCTATCGAAGTGTTCCCACCATACCCGAACTGTACTGCGCAGGCGACTGTTGTCAAAAGCCAAAATCTGAAGCAAATCATTTCCGTGGATCGGCCAGAAGGCTTCCGAATAACAGGACCACACAAACACACGCATTGTAACACATGTCCCTAAAGTCTGGTCCCTCTACTCTGTTAAAGCGTGAAAAAGGGTCACTCCTTCGGGTGTGAGGTAGAGCACAAAAAATTTATAGCTGTCCAGAAATAGACGTTGGTCTATATCAAAATGCCTCACCCGGACACATGGGTGTAGAACGACCTTATGCATGCATGTGTCGTCCATCGCGAAACCGTTGGACCAGGCTCGGATAGATGAGTTGCAATCATCCTAATGCATGCCACAGAGCAAATTCACCGATCGATACATACCGTGTTTCGCTCTGGTTGCAACAAATGCAAGCGTGCAAAATCAAGACAGCTGTGCATCATTACCGAGATACTGCGGTAGAATTGTGGTGGCACATAGACAAGCGTAACTGGCCTAAGCAAGGAGGGTTCAATAAGTGCTTAGTGTTATCCCAGCCAATGACAAAAGGGTTGTTGGAAACGTTCTTGTAGACTGAAAGTTAACTTCCAACAACTCACGTTAGCAAAAAGGCATTCCTTACAACTGGACCTTGCAAAGACGCAATTTGACGTTTTGAGAAAGGAGTCTTGGAAAGATGTGCCGCCCAAAGACTGCTCGCTGCCACATAGCCTATTTTCTCGTCACAGTCGTGAGCGTTCATTCCAACATATTCACTGATGAGGCAATATTCCATTAGCACGGAACTCAGAAGCTGTATTCCAAGGCAATATCTAATCCTCACAGATACCGAGATGCACGTATTCAACAAAGCACGAAGATCATTGGCTCGCACAATTGATTGACAAATCATGGGACCAGAGCACACGCATGTGGGTTCTCACGCATATTGTGCACCACAAGTCCATTATCCCGTGATAAATTTCTGACACATATTACTGCAAACCCCGAATTTCAAATTCAAACGGATCGATTGCCACGCTTTCACGGTCTGTATTTTTATTGAAAAATCATTGGAACATCTTACTTTCCCCTTTAGGTGATCGGCATGTTATTGTTTAGAAGCACTCATCCCACGCCGGAGTCTGTACGCAATTGAAGAGGATACAAGTAAGAAACCGTGGAGCCTATTCTCACCTCGCAATCTCCTTCACATCCTCCCCGTATTCCTTAGGCATAACCATGGAAAAGGAGTATGGGCATTGTGAACCAAGTTGCATAAAAGTGGCTAGTCTATGCGCTATCGAATCAGCTTCGCTCGTTTAATGCATTCTGGCCCGTGCACCAACTTAGTCTAGAAATCAGTGATAACGGTGAATAGGTATATTAACATAAACAACAGAAATTGGTGATATGTCCGTCAACGAAGTAAATGCTCAACGTGCCCGCCGGCGTTCCGCTTGCAGTGTGGAAATCGCCTGAGGCAGTAGACTGTAATATTTCGCAAAGTTTCCGTGTTGATAGCGTGACATTCGTGGATAACACTGCCTTTCAGTTGTTCCAGTGAAATAGGCGTTGTCTTGTAAACGCTTCTTTTCAAATAACCCCACAGGACGAAATGCAAGGGGTTCAAATCTAGTGATCGGGAATGCCAGTGCTTTGGACCTCTGCGACCGATCCACCAATGACCGAACACCTCGTTAAGATAATCCCGCACGGTCTGTGCCCAATGGGCAGGTGCGCCAAATTGAACCAATAACGGCTGAAGCAAAGAGCTGAAGCAGCCAATAATAATCAGTGGTGATAAAGTCTCTATCTCATAGCTCCTACGCAATTTGCCAGTGACAGTTCCTTTACCATTGTAGAACCCTGATGGAGGAATGGCGATAATCATAATGAAGTTATTTTGCAAGCACTAGCTTAACGTCATATGTGCAAGTGAAGTATGTGGCTCTGGCCTACAATAAGTGTATAACGCAGCCTACGGGTCTTCAACGTTTTCGTCCACCGCCGTCAACCTTAGAGTAGACATCAGTAGCGACGGCTGCTCCCTGTCGGGCAATTGAGCGATCGCACATTTCTCACGCACCCGTCTGGTTCTATTTTCTCGTAGCGTTCATTCTACCCTGACTAAGTATTGGCACCGTAACCCATGGCAACAATGCGCTAGTAAAAGCAATCCTTATGCATTATATATATATATTTACACGAAGTATGTTTCAAGTGCATTAAAATCAACGAAGTAGATGTTCAAAATGATGACCGTCGTTTCGCTTGAAGAGCAGTATTCGCCCGATGCTATTAACTAGCACTTTCTGCAAAGGGTCCTCCGACGTCCCGCGACATTCGTTGACGATATGCAGTTTCAGTTCCTTTAGCCTGCAGTTGTGGAATGACACAAGTGCGCAACATTTCTTTGTAGGCGGATGCTAACAGGTGTGAATCGTTAGTACAGTTAAAAAATCAAGTTAGTCGTCATAAAACGCAAGGGAGTAGATGTTTGGAATGACGGCGGTCGTCTTGCTTTCAGAGCAGTATTAGCCCGATGCCATTAGCTAGCAGTTTCTTCAAAGTGTCCACCGATGTCCCACGACATTCGTTGACGATGTTCCCCTTCTGTTTCTTCAGACATGTTGGCCTGGTTTTATACACTTGGATTTTCAAGTGCCCCCATAGGGAGAAATCCAGGGTGTTGAAATCAGGAGGCCGTGCAGGACAATCATTATGTCCTTTGCGACCGATCCAACGATTACCGAAATTTTCGTTAATTTATTGTTTCGCAACCTTTTGGAGGCCGTTACCCCCAAAGCGGGTTCAATTTAAGCAGTTACCCCGAAACTTTCTAAAGTCAATTAGCTAACAACTACTGCATTTTTTCTTTAATTTACAGCAAATGGTTACCATATCTTATTACTTTCGACCATGCAAATAAACGAGAGCCTGATTTTAGTGCGAAGAAAATCCATGAGTTTCTTACTTTAATTACTGTGTTCAATTATTCTTTCTGATATCCTGAGTGCTACTTTGATGGTACCTTTAGAAAGCGATATCACACTTATTCTGAATGCATGTTGCTTTACACCGGCGATTCTTAACTTTTTGAGGCTCTCGCAAATGGGGCTTGCTATAATCGACGCCCCCCCCCAGTTTCCGGTTCAAACGCTAACTAACTAATGACTATCGCGCTGTTTGCTTCTAATTATGGGAAGTGACCGCTATTTGATATAATTCTCGGTCAATAAAAGAAAGAAAACTGTTGCTTGGTACAACATTGTATGTAATCAGGTGGATTTTATGCATCAACGGGCCGGTTGCTATTGTTTAGTGCCAACAATTTCTCGTATCGTTGGTTCAGTTTCTGCTAGTGCATTTCGGAATTCGTGCTTCAGATTCATTCGACTACTTGATTTTGTTTTCAGTGAAACCATTGTCGGAAATCCACTTTCGCAGCTATAAGTTGTTACAAATGAGATCAATATTCTCAATGCTCTTTCCGATAGCAATGGATACTCACCACCTATCTTTATACAAAATGTTACCAGCGGTGTGCTTTGGAAATCGATTTTTCATTCGTTATCTTCGCGTATTCCTAGGAATTGTGCTTTGGTTTTGATGGCAGTATCCGGAATGCTTTCCGCATTCACTGAAAAGGTTCTTAGTACCCAGGCATTTAATTGGCGATTTTCCATATCAGGAAAATATTTGCTGATGAAATGGACCACTGATGACAAATGGCAAGTTATATCATCTGTGAAAGCTCATGTTACATTTCTTCCAGTGAGCACCATTGATAGTTCTGAAAACATTGATACATCGGCAACTGATGCTCTGCGTTCGTAAAGCTGCATTTTACGAAGAAAGCTGGCAACCTTATCCTGTGCAGTTAAAACATTAACCGTATTTCCTAGCAAGCTGAGGTTCAGTGCATTTATTTCTCCGAAAAGAGTCTGCAAGATATGCTAGTTTGGAAATAAATACGTTACCTGTTATCATGACATGTATCCCGTTCAATTTACCTTTATACAGCTGCTTCCTTTCAAGAAACATTGTACTTACTTCTCGAATCTTGAACACTCGGTGGAACATCCTGCCTCGTGATAACCAACGCACTTCCGTGTGCAATAACAACACATCGAATATGCCTCCAAATTCAATGCACAACTCTTTGAAAACTCCTGTATATGTCGCACTACCGCGGATGACATTTATTATTTTCACTACGTTGTTTAACGTATTGTAGCGCCCAAAAAGATAACTTTCATCTTTCATGTACAATTTACTTGTTGACCGATGGTACATTATTCCTTCTCGTTTTAATCGTCCATACAACCGGCTACACACAACTGCCTTGTAAGTTCCCGCGCTCACGTGTACGCTCTCGTCTCGCTTCATCCGTCCGTTTCTTATTGTAGCCCATCGAATACAGTCCGCTGTGTCCGACTTCCATTGCCTTCTGATATCTGAGCTTAATTTCGCGTACCGTCTCGGACTGGTATTAATTAGTCCTACAAATTGGTGACCCCGATTCGCAATCGAGAATTCAATTTTTTTCTCGTTTTTATTTTTTTGATGAGTGCGTTCCTTTTTCTCGTTTATATACCTGTATTCATTTGTTTCTTGCGTAATTTTAGTACTTTTATCGTGTTGTTGTTCAGCCTTTATCTTTACGACTCACATTTCGAGTGGCATCTGAGTCGTTTCACAGCGTTAACATGTTTACTTTGGCTGTTCCAAGTTTCATGGAATACAGTCCAGAAGTTTGGTTTAAGATATTCGAGATCGAACTAGAAAATAAGGGCATAACGGCGAACCGTCCAAGATACAATCAGCTCGTCCCACGCCTTCCTCCGTCGGTTGTGATGCTGATTGAGGACATTCTACTCTGCCCATCGAATGTGGCAAAGTATGAAACGATGAAGCAAGCGATTTTAAAAGAGTTAAGGTCCAGCGCACGAACTCGATTTGAGCAGCTCAATGGTCTCAATCTTGGAGATCGCAAGCCGTCGGCGTTGCTCCGCAAATTTCAGCGCATCGCTGGTCCTTTATTCTTGAGCGTAGAAGGGGTAAAGGAGCTGTGGTTTGCACGTCTCCCAGAGCCATTGCCGGTAATGCTGTCCGTGTTTATAGATGCACCCCTGAAAGACTTAGCTACCAAGGCAGACGCTGCGTTCGAACGTTTTCCGCGGCAGACGACCAGTAGCTTCTGTGACTTATTCTCACCGATGAAAACCGAATCTCATGTTTGTTCCCAGTTGCTAGACCGATCTGACTCTAAAGACGAGGAAATTGCGCTACTTCGCAGCAGGATAGCAGCCATGAAGGCTTCAAAGCGGCGTGTGCCACGGTCAAATGTTGACCACGTTTTGGCTACCGTTCATTGCGGCTCATCTGTGCCTGCACCGAGTACTTCTCGTTCGGCACGAATGCGCAACATTTTCCCTACAAGTTCCCAGTCAGATAATGTCAAACACGTCGAAGTAGTATGTCGGTATCACCGCCAATACAGTGGAAGAGCTAGACGTTGTCGGGCTCCCTGCATTAGGCACGACCCAGCTGCTTCAGGGAAAGCGAATAGCTCGCATACTAGCACGACCAACGTATCATTCAATAACCAAGCAAACTGACTGTTTTACGTTGAGGATCGACCTTCTTCCATCACATTCCTCTTCGACTCGGGAACGAAAGTCAGCGTCATCCCAGCGACCGCTAACGACAAGCACTCGGAGCCTACGTACAATTTGCGTGCGACCAACGGTTCTCCGATAGCTCCATTCGGTCAGCGCATTATGAACCTGGACCTCAATCTTCGCCGAGATTTTCAGTGGGTCTTCATGGTTGCGTCTGTGCCCTTTGCAATTATTGGTATCGACTTCCTCCGACATTTTGGGTTGCTTGTTGATGCTGGTAGCCACAGACGTTTAGACGATCGTACGAAACTAGGTGTTGATGGTGTCCTTTCAGATGCCCCGATAATCAGCCCTGTATTTCGGATCGCAGACGCACCGTCCGACTATTTGAGCCTCCTCTCCGAACACCCGCGACTGGTTCGACCGACTGCAGAGCTTCCACCAGTCACGACAGAGGTCGCTCACCACATAGTTACGCGCGGTCAAACAGTTAGCGCACGACCAAGATGGCTCGCTCTAGACAAACTACGGGCAGCACGAGCCGAATTTGACCACATGCTTCAACTTGGTATTGTCAGACCGTCCAACAGCCCATGGGCGTCGCCTCTGCACATGGTCCCGAAGAAGGTCATGGGGGACTGGCGTCCTTGCGGCGACTATCGATCCATGAATACGGTTACCACGCCTGATAGCTATCCGGTCCCACACATAGTGGATCTCACCGGCAGTCTGGCAGGTAAAAGTATCTTCAGCAAAGTCGACTTGGTACGCGCATACAACCAAATTCCGGTAGTCGAAGCGGACATTGCTAAAACTGCCGTTACGACTCCATTTGGTTTATTCGAGTTTCTGCGCATGCCATTTGGTCTAAAGAACGCCGCGCAAACTTTTCAGTTTCATCGACCAAGTTTGTCGCGGTTTAGACTTCGCTTACGCGTACCTGGATGTCATTTTAATCGCAAGCTCTTCACGAGAAGAGCATATGCACCACGTGCGAACACTTTTGATCGTTTATCTCAACACGGGGTGAGGATCAACGCAGAAAAGTGTTCGTTTGGTGTCGATGCAGTCAATTTCCTGGGACATCGTATCTCTTCTGCAGGCGTCGTGCCACTGCAAGATAAAATTCAAGCCAGCATCGACTACCCCGAGCTTCATTCTTTCAAACAGCTCAGGCGTTTTCATGGGCTTGTCAACTTTTACCGACGATTTGTACCCAACTGCGCCTCGCTGATGCAACCCCTCAAGGACCTTCTCCGAGGGAAACTCAAGAAATTCGAAGTTCTTGCCGCAGCACGCGCTGCTTTTAAGTCGCTGAAAGAGGCTATCGCCAACATAGCTTCTATAACGTATCACCATCCGGCCGCCCCACTGTCTCACAGTACTGACGCCTCGGACGTGGCAGTCGGCGCTGTTTTGCAGTAACGCGTAGCCGACTCGTGGCAGCCTTTAGCGTTTTTCTCCAAACGCCTACAACCTACCGAATCTCGCTACAGCACGTTCGGTAGAGAACTACTAGCCGTATATCTAGCGATACGTCACTTTCGACACGTCCTAGAAGGCCGATCCTTTGTCGTCTTTATCGACCGCAAACCCCTGACTTACGTGCTCGGCTCGACTACCGACCGATACTCTCCTAGAGAGTCGCGCCACCTTGACTATATCGCTCAGTTTACGACCGACATACGGTGTGCACAACACCGTCGCCGATGCACTTTCCCGCATCCAAGCCATCTCCGCTGACGCCGGCACTGCTATCGACTTGGCAGCCATGGCCACAGCACAACTCAACGATCCTGAGGTTGATCTACTACGCAGGTCTCCCTCATTGGACATACAACCCGTTCCGCTGACATCATCAGACGGAATGATACTCTGCGATTTATCTCAGGGCCCGCCGCGCCCAGTCGTCCCACGCGAGTTTCAACAGACCGTGTTCGACGCGTTGCACGGCTTGTCTCATCCAGGCGTTCGTGCATCGGTTAAACTCGTAACCGCACGATTCGTTTGGCACAATGTTAATCGGGACGTCCGTACCTGGGCAGCTGCTTGCCTTCCGTGTCAACGCGCGAAGGTGCACAAGCACACGAGAAGTCCATTAGGCACGTTTCCGACGCCAGACACACGTTTTCATCACGTGCACTTCGACCTCGTAGGTCCTCTGCCGCCTTCCAAAGGCTCTGTATATCTACTGACCTGCATCGATCGATTTACTAGATGGCCTGAAGACGTCGCTATGCCAAATTGTTCCTCGGAAACGGTAACGAAAGCTTTTATGGAACGCTGGGTAGTTCAATACGGCTGTCACGCCATCGTGACCACCGATCGAGGGTCACATTTCTCGTCGACATTTGCCATGTTGCTTAAGGATTTAGGCTGTCGCCACGTCCAGACGATGGCGTATCATCCGGCCGCTAACGGCATGGTGGAGCGTTTTCACCGCCAGTTGAAGGAAGCGCTACGTGCGCACGCAGATCCTTCATGGTCTGAAACGCTTCCCCTCGTTCTCCTAGGCTTAAGAAACACGGTTAAGACCGACTTTGACTCCACACCAGCGCAGCTAGTCTACGATTGCAAGCTGCGGTTGCCCGGACAACTGGTAGCACAGGCCCATGTGCTTCCACTTTTGACTACGGAAGTTACACTGATCGATTTTCTCACCAGATGCGTGAGCTACGTCCACCCGCTCCTCGATCGCAGAAGATACCAATGTACGTGCCCGAGAAGCCGTCTACGTTTTCACACGTCCTTCGCGCAGACGGTGTTCGACAGCTTCTTCAGTCGCCGTACATAGGACCCTTCAAGGTGCTACATCGTGCGAGTAAGGCGTACACTATTGACCGCGGTGGTCGACAAGAAGTCGTCAACAGCGACCGTCTAAAACCCGCCTTTATGGAAGAAAACCCTTCGCCTACTTCGTCTAGTAGTGTTTTGTGCGACGTCACAACTCATCGCACCAGCTTACAGCATCTTAGTCCAGTTCAACCAGACCACGATCTCGGTCTACAAGCCGTCCCAACATCTCCCGAATCTAGCCTGCCGCCTCCCACGACCAATCGCCTTGGTCGGGAGGTGCGTAAGCTCGTCCGTTTCTCCGACTATGTACAGTGTAAATATTTTTAGCTTTGTAGATATTGTATATATTTGCTCCGTTTTTGGTCGATTATTGTTTTGAAAATAAACAAAAATATCAAAAAATTCCGAAAATCCTTTTTCAAAAAAATATTCAAAACCAAAAAATTTAAACTCGCAGATCACTTGTTTGTGCTTTTTGGCGTTTTCTGCGCGTGTTCTTCTATTTTCTCGTCTCTACATGCTCCAACCCTCCCCTTCGATCGACTGGCCCACACGAGGAATGTTTTCGAACACCCTGACGCGAACACTGATCGTTACTGCGCGGGACGAGTGTCGCTTCTTCGCGGGACGAGCGTCGTTTCTCCGCAGGACGAGGGTCGTTTCACCGTGGGACCATGGTGGTTTCTTCGCGGGACGAGGGTTGTTTTGGCGCGGGGCGGGGTGCGGCGGTCGGAGAGACCACTCCCAAGCGCACCGTTTGGCAGCAGCGGAGGTTGAGGTCCTGTCGGCCTTTTTCTGGGCTAGCCAGTTTTTTGTAGTCCGACAAGCCCGCTCTAACGGCTCGCCGAAATGCACGCTGCCCTGCAATCAATAAATAACAAATCATAAACGGCACAGCGGACTCCGACTTCCGACGAACCCCCATTTACTCGAACGCACGCTCATTTTTTACTCGGCACGATTTTGCCTTACGAACCTCGTTTCAACATTCCTTTTCGATTTCGAAGGCTTTCTATGTTCAGCCTTCTAGGGGGGGAGCACTGTAGCGCCCAAAAAGATAACTTTCATCTTTCATGTACAATTTACTTGTTGACCGATGGTACATTATTCCTTCTCGTTTTAATCGTCCATACAACCGGCTACACACAACTGCCTTGTAAGTTCCCGCGCTCACGTGTACGCTCTCGTCTCGCTTCATCCGTCCGTTTCTTATTGTAGCCCATCGAATACAGTCCGCTGTGTCCGACTTCCATTGCCTTCTGATATCTGAGCTTAATTTCGCGTACCGTCTCGGACTAGTATTAACTAGTCCTACAGTATCCAGCAAAACAGGTGGAAGAGTTTTCACTGCTAAATCATAACGATGCATTATACAGTGGCTGGAGATACAGTGCAGATCAAATATTTTCACTACCGTTTAGAATCCAGTACGGACGTCCAACATGGATGGTGTTGCGTCCGTACAGAAACCGACCAACCTCGACCACTGTAGATCCTTTCCTCGACAAAATCCTTCACTGTTCGAAAGATATCTTCGCCATGTGCAGCTGTGCTCAATGATTCGGAGAACAAGTACTCTTCTTTGAAGTGGTCGTTTTTTATGTACCGAACGTAGACCGTAGCTGGGAACAGGTTGCAACGTCCGTCGAATCATCTAATTGTATTGTGATTAAAGGACTTGACTTTATTTCGTTGAGCACCTTATTCAGATATTCTTGCTCATACCCTCGATACGACTTTTGATTGTGTTGTTAGAAAGTGATATCACGTTTATCTTTTCTGCATATTGCTCTCCAAGAACGAGCTTCACGGTATCCATTATACAAGGTTTTATGTGACCCACTCCTATAGTATGCGGTTTCTTATTTTTGGCGATTCGGAGAGCGATGCGGTACGACGCTTCAAGAGCAGCTTCAGTTGACTGAAAAAGGAGCCCGATGTATCCAGGGTCGAACTTTCGAGCGCATCTTCTTTCCCTTTGAATAATGTCGTATCTTTTCCTACAAACTGAGAATGACTTCGGTCGAAGTGGTCTTTCAAAATGCTGGGTTTCATGCTCTCCCCCATGAACACTTTGCTGCACAAAACACATTGCGGCTTCTCAACATGTTTATCGCGAAAATTAGTGAAGCCCAATTACAGAAAAGCTTCCTCGTAGGACCGCTATTTTCAGATGACACGGTTCCTGCAAAAAATAGGCAACTAAATGATATATATATATATATATATATATATATATATATGTATATATGGATATTTACGTGAGTTAATGAAGTGACATTATTGTAAACGTTTGCGGATGAATTCATTATTGTTGATATCAAAACCATTGAATTAAATCATTCACCTGCTATGGTTTCTTGTCAAAACAAGTGTAGATGAATATGATCAACCCAACACCCAATGGTCACTGGCGTCCAATCCGCTGGTTCCTCATTTTTTGTGATCAAAAATGCGGTGTTCTGCGCAATTTCAAACGCCTGCTGTTATCTCCATTTAAGGCATCATATGACACTTACGCGTGTGATTCGTGATCAAACATGAACAGATATCAGTGCTTTCTCGCTTGTTTGATTCCTCCATTCCAATTCATTCCTGCATGATAAGGACACCAATACGATACGTGGTGAACACCTAACCTGGAAACAATCGCACGTCACTTTGCCTAGTCGTCTGACCAAGGGTTAACTACTAGTTTGCAATCGACTTCATAATTCGACCTAGCGAACGACTGCCTGACGATAGCCACTGGAGCCGATAGAGGAGTCATCTGGTTGCAGTGACTAATGGCTGATCACTGATGGCTAATACAAAGTTACCGACACTTTTTGATACGGATGATTTTGTTATTAAACTTGTTTAGCGACCGATTGATGACACAATCCTCGTATTAATATTCACCGCCCGCAAAATGCCATTTTACCACTTTGGGAGTAATTACCCCCAGGTTGGGAACCCCTACGTCAAGGTAACCCCGTACCGGTTGTGCAGAATGGGCAGGCGCACCTGCCTGCTGCCATCAAACGGTACTCAATAAGCCTTCGGCCTGCAGCTGTGGAAAGACCTTGGACTGCAGCTGTAATTTACGCCTAACACAGTCGAATTCGTTACTGTAGTCAAGGTAGCAGACATGTATGGACGTGCTTTTACCCTATCGACGACAGCACGCAATGCAATTAATAAGCCACTGCGTTTTGTGTGTATTTTGAGCTTTTATACGCAAACTGAAATGCGTCATCCAAGCGGGACTGGGACAGCATTTATGCACTAATGATTTGCTCTAGAACCTTTAAATTTACCGGGGTGGATGCAATAGGTCCATATATACCAGTCCCTTTTTCCGGTACTGGCATTATGCTGGCAATCTTCCAACCATCCGCTATCTTACTTTGCTGTAAGCACGTCGTGTGTAACTCGGCGCGAGGCTGGGTTAACGAATTGGCACACCACTTGAGAGCGATGGAACACAAGCACTTAGGTTTGCATGCCCTGCCTGAGTTCAGATGGGTTAGCTACTTGTGCAGTGATTTAAAGTCGACAGGAGGCACTGAGTCCGTAGACCACTGAAATAATGCAGCTGGTGGGTCGGAGAATGAGCCACTGCTAAGGCGGCAAATTATGATTTAACTCTTCCACGTCCACAACAGCATTTGTGCTTTCAAGTGTGATTCCGTTGCGTTGTTCCATTATCCGCCAAATCTCACGATAACTTGTTTTTCAGAATTGTCTGGACATAGACATGACTGAGGTGGCGCAGTTCCTCCTTAACACGAGCAGAGAAACTTCACTGAAGCGCGATATCTGCTTTTGAAATTTCTCTCCTTGAGTCTACGAAACTGGTTGAGATGTAGTGGGAAAAAGCTATCAGCACGGTTGAAGTTGTTTTCTATCGGGCAGCTGAGGTCATAACAGAAATTCAGATAACTTGGTACCTGGTCCCAGTATGTTGATTTATTTGTGTGGAAAAATGGTAGTCAGTGGTAGCAGCCATTTTGTAGGGAGAGATTATATCCATTTCATATATGATCATGGCAACGAAAGGCATGCTTTTAGTTTCTCTTAATGAACGCTGAACAATGATCAAGGCAAAATGATTTATCACGGGATAAAAGCAAGTGCTTGATACGTCCCGTAGGATGGTTGGGGTGTATATGATGGACTCAAAATATATCTGGGTCATCTACCGAACGTCTGCCTAGATGAATACTTCGATAAATTACATCAGTGTAACATTTAAGAAATCGAGCGTAAACGTTCAGAAAAACACTGGGGTGCAGTGATGGTTAATATAAGGCTTGCGAAAAGTAAAATATGGTCGCGCACTTGGGTCCATTTGACACATAACTCCTGTTGATAAGCATGGTTGGCGTAATCCACAATAGAGTAGTTTAAGTAACAAAATGATGGGAGCTAAGTGCAACATCCACTCGCTTTCTGCAAACGTCCAAGGTAGGAGTGGGTACAACTGAAACTGGGAGTGCCTTCCAGGGTTGGCAAACCCAAAGGGAAAAGTAATTCCGTCGACACTAGACGGCTATATTGTTCCTTCAATTTTAAGCAGTTACCTCTGAGCTGCGTGTTGTGACTAAGTTTCAGCAAATGGCGGCATACGTGGTTGGAATCACTCAGTATCTGATACGCTAATATGAGGTCGCCGCGCAGCCTTCGATAACGTCCGCTGAAAATCCCCAGCAACTTCAGCCTTCGGTGGTAAAAGTGACGGTGCAGGCCCTTTACCTTCTTTGTTGCTCTCCGTTGTGGTGCCTCTATCGCTTCTAGGTCACGCTTCAACCAAGGTTGCCAAGCTTGGAAAGCGTATTCAACATGCGGGCGCACGTAGGAATTGTGCATCATTGGGGAGATTGATGGGTCAAATCTCCCGAATGCCCTTCGCAGCATGCCGACGTGTTGGTTGCCTCTTTTCGCAGCTACCACAGCCTGTTGTGAACAGTTGAGGTCGCTATGTACGCGCACACCAAGATCACGCTCCTGGGAGCTGGTCTGCAATCCGTTTGTCCCAAGCAAATAGGTATAGTTATGTCTATGGCGTAATTGTACAACGCGACATTTGTCTAGGTCGAATGGTAGGGCATTTTGAACTGACCAGTTCGACACTGTGTTAAGATCGTGCTGGAGCCGTTCGTGGTCGTTCTGTCCTCTGATCCTTCGCCGTATCTTGATATCATCAGCGAAAAATAGGAAATCGGAAGCAATTGATGTTGCCAAATCGTTAATAAACATCAAGAATAGAGGATGTCCAAGGACCGAGCCTTGTGTACAAAACACACCACATCGATTGCATCGGACAATGATTCTCAGGCTCACACCGCTAGCCGTCGTTCGTGTAGAAAATTGCTAATCCAACTCAGCACTGGGTCCCCAATGCCCTAGTTCCGAAGCTTCTGAAGGAAAATTCGATGAGCTAAGCGATCAAATGCTTTTGTAAAGTCCAGGTAGATGGCATCTACTCCCATTCCATCATCAACAGCTTCAGTTCAGCTATTACATGCAGTTAACAGATTATTATTACAGGAGCGCTTTTGACGAAAGCCATATTGCTTTTGGGCTATTAAGTTGTGGCTTTCCAGATGCTAAATCAGCGCATCTGCGATGATTGATTCCATCATTTTGGATGGTACAGGAAGTAGTGTTGTTGGACAGTAGTTGGCAGGATCAGTGCGGCCACCTCCTCGCTTCCTCCTTTTGCTTCTATACCAGTGGTATATGATTCTCTTCTAGACATGGCTGATAGAAAACCGTCAGTGGTTCTGCTAGATCACTAGCTACTGCCTGCAGAGTCTTTGGTCGGATGTTGTCTACTCCAGGAGAAATGTGGATACGCAAGCATAACAACTGCTTCAACACAGCTACCGCAGTGAAGGTGATGTTGTCTAAACCCGATGGTGGAGTAATAGAAATGAGGAGAATGTTCGGGCTCGTTCCCTGCTGGAAAGTTTGGAAGTAATTAAGTCGTAGGAGATCGGCTGCTTCCATTGCTGATCGCGTGCACCTATCAGCCGTGACTAGTGCTGGAACCCCCCGCTTCACCTTTCGAAGGCGGTTAACGTGCCGGTACAGATGTTTGCGGTTCGCGCAGAATCGCCTCATTAACTACTACTGATGAGTGACCTTGTCTTCGCGGATCAGTTTCACACAGAAGTTACGATGTGTCACGTATGTAGTCCAGGTTTCGGTATTCGAGCAGTCCTTGTGATCTCGCCATGCCAAATCCCTCCGGGACATACATTTACTTGTTCTACTCCTCAGAAATGACTTATGCTTGCTTTTTTGGGTTGGAAGGACTTCTGTTCAGATGCGTGCGCAACCAGTGTGCTAAACGTCCTTGTACGGATTTCCCAGGCAACATCTGGGGGGAATTCCGTTAAGAAAGTCCAAGATGTAGCATTAACAAGAGTAGATAACACATTGTAATGGGTGACGGTATGCACTTTAACAGCCTCCTTTGCAGGGTACTCCGCAAAGCATATATAGTCAAAGTGTAGCGCAACATGATCACTGCGACCAGTTGGTGTGCTTTTGACTATCCCGTCAACCATGAGTTCTTCGTTAGTGAGCGCAAAATCCAGTATCGACGGCTTGTTAGCAGTTCGAAATCTGGTGGGAAAGCTTACATGGCTGTACAGTGGGTGGCTAGCAACTAGCTCTTGCAAGCCGGCTTTTAACTGCATACCGTCGGTCGCTGGCGTTCCGATGTGGTACACGTTAATGTCTCCAGCGATAAGAATGTGGGTGTAAAACTTGTTCAAATCAAACTGAAAAACTGGTTCAGTTTGGAGTCCATTTCCGACTTTGATTTTGGTGGGCGATAAATCACGGCTAGTAGACATGTATCCCTGTTTCGCATAGGCTGCACCAAAGCCAATCAGGAGCTCGGTTTTCCGAGTGATCGATAACTTCACATCGGAGGTTGGTATTGTAGTAAAGAATCACACCGGCAACCCTTCCGATTCTAGCCGTCCGAAGCAGCGACATACCGGATAAATTGATCTCAGAATCGCTTGTCTCAAAGTTTAACCATGTCTCTGTACTAATGACGAGGTCCCGCGGTTGTGAGGCATGGAGTTCTCTAAGTTCGGCCAAGTTACTTAGAAGGCCTTGAGCTTTGGTGTACATTCAATACAGGGCTTTTGTTGTTAGGAGTGTGTCGATGGATGCCAACTTTGTGTTAGTTATTAAGCCGGCCGTTAGGTGACCAACCATTAATCGTTTTTTGGTTTATGTATTTCAGTCAACTTGCATGGCATTGTTGAGCATTCCTGAACAGTCGTTTCATTCGTGCTGTTCTCTGTCCTATTGTGTGCCGTGGGCGCTGTCTTGTCGATCTCACCGCGGGACTGTACAGATAAAAGAATTTGATACGTTCGCAAGTTCCATCGAATTGCTTACGACATTTGGTCGTTCGCCTGTTGCTTTTAGCCGGATCTCTGTTGGCAACCTAGCTAGAAACGTGAACCAGCAATCCAACAGAACGTGCGTTATTCCCTCGGAGTGTTGTATTATTTTCATTAACCTTGGACCGCAGCCCTGATAGTTAGGTGATGATGGAACTCTTGTCAGGTATTTGGCAATAACGTTGTCAACAGAGAGTGCTTCACGGATGTAGCACCACTGCTATCTGTCATGTTTTTGCGCATCATGATCAGAAGGATGCAGAAGCTCGGGAACACCATGAACAAATATTGTATTCGTGCTATCCCTATTAGGAATGTCGCGTTGGTCAACTGCTTCTTTTAGGCGATCTTTCCAGGGTAGATCGGGTAATGTGCGCACTCCGCTCCGTGAGTTGCGAAGACGAACTGTTGAGAGCAGGACAGCCTCTGTCTCATCTGTTGAGTGTAGTGTTACTCGAAGAATTCTAGGTTCATTAGATTGCACTGAGGTCAGGTGACACGCTGCGCGTTGCAGCCTTGCAGGCTCAACCCGAATACCAATCGCATCGCAGGTTGAACTCCACTGGTTGCGATCGTTTTGCAACTGGCCTTTTATTGTGCCAGAGCTAGACTTGGGAACATTGGTGCACACGAGATGTAACGCAGCGTGGTTTTGTCTAGCGAGTGTTGGCTTTATATTTTTGCCGGCAATTTGGGTTGTTTAAAAGACACCACTGGAGTTGACGGTGAAAGCTGCTTTGCGCCACGCGTGCTCTGTACAGAAGATGGACCTGTATGTCGCTGTCAGTGTGTTTATCGAGGCAATCGATGCGTACGTTGCCTGCTTGTTATCTGCACCGGATTGCCTTCGGCTCTGAGCTGTCGGTGTCATGGCTAAATCTCCAAGCGAAGCGTCTATGATAGGAGAAGTGGAAGCAGGCATGTTTGAGGCTTGTAAATTATGGGAGTGAGGTGACCCAGTGGATTTAGAGTTAAAGACGCTGCTGTGCGTTTGGAGCCTCTAGCTTTCTGCTTTGGCTTAGATTCAGAGCTTACTTTGTTTGGGTGAGGTATTATCATGACCATATTTACCTCCTTGGGATGGATCTTAGTAGTTAAAAAACGCGCGATTATCTCAATCATCCTATCGCACTTTTTCATGAGCGAGGATAAACAGTTGACAACTGGCATGTTGGGCAAATCAAATTGTGTCAGCAGCTTTGTTTGTCTGTCTAACTTCTTGGACGGATTTGCCTGCACATTGCGAACAATATGATCTAATGCAGCATGGACAAGTTATTCCGATCTTAAGGACTTTACTGCAATTGTCTACCGAATGGTGCCTGATTGCAGACCAAAAATAGCTTTAACTTATTGACAAATGCTACATTAACGGTTGCCTCTAACCTGGTGGGAAGGTTTGCAATTGTGTGTAGCCCAAGAGTTGTACGGAATTTGGTGTTAAATCTGTTGAATTCGCCCTCAAATATGCAGAGGGACTGTTCACTTTTCACAATAACGGCAGCACTAAAAGCTTCGTAAGATATGTCTGCTTATGAGTTCGGACAACTGGGGAATATATAGATATTGGCCACCAAGATTGAGCGGTACCCATTTAGATATCTTGGTTTACACTTTAAGACCAAATAGTCGATACGTTGTGACGAGTAGCGGAAGAGGCTTTTCATCTGTAGGCGCCATTATTCCAGTAGATGCATAGACAAACAGTACGAAAAACAAATGAAATGGTCAAGTGTATTAACCGCGTCGTCAACGTCTTTATGGAACTATCTCTTACAGCATAAGGAATCTAAGTTGTGCGTATCCACAACAACTAGTAATGTAGTTAGGTTCCTCCATTTTCTTAGGAGAAATCGGACAATGGCGATCAGGGAAGCGTGGATGCTCATGATTGTCAAGTTTCCCTTCCTGAGAGCAACTTTCCGCTACACATGCTTTTTCGCAGACGTATTCCGTATTTAGTAGAGTCTTCTCACTTTGTTAATAATAGCTCGATTATGGTTATGCGTTGCGCGGAAAAGATTTCAGATCACCGCAGGTATAGGTCTTTATGGTACCATTAGTAGACCAAAGCAGTAGGGGAGTAAAACAACGGATTTTAGAAAGTATCATCGAAAGCATGTGTGTCAATAATTCCTTGAAAGAGGAAAATGTAAAGCAAGGCCAAATTTGTAGGCTCCGCCAGTCGGTTACCCACTTACGTACTACACATTCAGCCTACAAGTAAATGCTAGCTTATCCGCCTCTAGCTTGTCAGCTGCTGCAATTTGCTAATAACACTTCTTGATTTGTTCTGCCAATGATATGAAAGACACGGAATGCTGGTTACGTGTTCGCAGAAAAGATGGGCACAATCCTATGCAATGGGCTTGTGTCAATATTGCTAACAGAATATCCGACAGCTTGATACCTTGAACATGGCTTCATGTTAACCGTTTCAACTTGTTACCCTGGGGTAAGGGTCCCACGCATTCGGCTATCTTAGCATGAGTGTTGGGTTGGAAGCAGTTTTCAAGCACAGCAATCATCCTATCATTAGCTTTTTGGCATCCCAGTACATTTTCAACTGCTTGGATTCAGCAGCCACCGAGAGAGCGGAGAGGTACTACTGGAAACAACTGACTTTTTCCAGATAGAATTCCACTTCATCTACTTTAACGGTCATGTTTTTCCCTCACAACCTTACTTTCATAGACACCTAGAATAGCTACCAATTTTATGTTTTGCTGTCAGCACACACCAGTCAGTGTTGATGCTAACAGACATGGTCTGCGTGTGACGCACCGGAAACAGTGAGATAGGCTGATGTGAAAAGCTAAACTGGGAGAGGTGCACTAGAGAAAAAACAGTTGTGTTACTAGCCCAGGGGGATTGTCAGCATGATAAAGACAAGTGAAAAATAGTAGTCATGGTGATAAAATGAGAAACGTCTTGTGGACTCAACACGGAGGCATGCTAGGACGCAGCAATCTTGACTGTGTAGGGGAGCAAGCATGAGTGCAATGTTAGTCAATTCTGTAGCCTTCCGATGTACACGTCTTGTAAAGCTGTCTTCGTACTGCTGCACTGCTGCTATTCTGCGCCTGCGAGACCACGACCGTCTGATTGCTTAGTCACGCGCCCAACCAACCGACGGGATACAGAAGGCAAAGGCTCGGTAAATAGGGATCTATTCTACACGACAGGTCCGTCCTAGTTATTGGTGAATGAAGCATACTAATTTTGGAAGTGTTTGACTCTCAGCCAATAGGAGTTAATTACGCCCTACGGATTTTCCATATTTCGCAGACTGGTTCACCTTTGTTAACTCGGGCTTGTAGTTGCTGGCCAATCAGTTTGCACCCGATTCCCAAATTTGGCATAACAGTCGAAGGTCGTTCCACGCTCTTGCTGGTGACCCTCGCTTGCAGCAGACAGCTCACGTGCTCCGTGGTAAGCCTGTGCGCCACTTCGTATCTGGACATTGGCTCCGTTTACCTCTCTAATACCTTCCGATTTCAATTGATTGCTCCCATCTATTTTCCGCACTAGTGCTTGGTCGTAGCATTTTACCCTGTGGTCCAATTGTAGCCATCGCGGTTGCCTTCTTCTTCGACTTGGCCTGCATGTCACGTCTTGTGGCGTCTGTTCGCCCGGTTTTGTTCAGCTTTGGAGATCAGTTCTGTTCCCTAAACCAAAGGTATCCAGTGGTATGTCCCAACGTGGTGCCGCTGGTTCTTGTTGTCTATGACTTTTGCCATGCCGCTGTCGTAGATGATTAATATGTCTGGTCCACTTGTCCTTTCTGACCATTATCTCATAAATAACTTTACCCCTCTTTCTACTAACCGTTTCTCTAACCCATCTTTCCGGGGTCTGGAAGTTTCGTGCATACACCACGTCACCAAACTTGAACGTGCGAAACCTGCTATCCTTCCCTTCTCTCGGTTGTCCGTTGCCTTTTCCAACATTTCTGGGAATCAGGATATTAAATGTCGTTCTAATTTTTCGTCCAAATAGACAATCAGAAGGCGATTTACCCTCCGGTATGTTTGGATTCGGCGTGTTTCGATGCATTCTAAAAGACGGCTGAATTGCATTTCGTGACGCCCTCGTTCCTTCCGCTTTGAGAAGAGCCCGTTTAAAGATATCTACAAACCGTTCGGCTTACCCATTCGATTGTGGATGGTACGGCGGCGAAAACTTGGTCTGGATTCCGTTTTGCATGCAAAATTCTCGGAGCAGCGGTGAGGTGAACTGGGCTCCGTTGTCTGTAACCAGCATCTCCGGGGTACCAAATACTGGAACAGTTTATTTAGCTCATCCATAGTGTGCTGGGCGGTGGAATTTTGCATCGGAATCACGTCCGGCCATTTTGTGTAGGAGTCGACAAAAATCAAATAAGATTGACCGTTGATTGGTCTTGCATAATCCACGTAGATTCACTGCTATGGCTTCTTCGACTCAGGTCAAGGGTGTCACGAACATTTCGGAGGTGCCTTTGCTGCCTGTTGACAAGATTCACAACTTTGGCACAACAGCTCGATTTCTGCATCCATTTGAGGCCAAGACACAAAACTTTGCACCAGTGCCTTCATAAGGCTGGTTCCCGGATGTCCTGAATGAAACTGCTGTAGTATTCACTTCCGCAACTTCCTTGTTATCACGACTCAGTCTCTGAACATTAGACAATTTTCAACGACCGAAAGGAATCCGCGTCGATTAAAGAATGGTTGTAACTCATTCGACTTTCTGACGTTAGACCAACTGGACTGCAACAAACTCAATCAATTTCAGCAAGATATCGTCTTGAGCCGTCTCTGCACAAATCGTGTCCGACGTTACTGACAACTCCCTTACACTGTCAACCAGGATACTCTGAACTTCCGACTCGAATTTGGCAGATGCAATCACGCAGTTATCGTTTTCCTTCAAGTGGGAACTGAGGAGGCGAGATAGAGCGTCAGCTTAGCCGAGTTGTTGTGTAGCTCCGTATTGTATACTGAAATCGTAAGCCAGCAGTACGGTTGCCCATCTCTGTAACCGACTTGCTGTGAAAACAGGAATACCTTTATTTGATCCAAATATCCATAGTAGAGGTTTGTGTTCCGTGATCAGTTTAAAATGTCTACCATTTAGCATCTTATGAAACTTTCTCACCTCGAAAAAAACCCGCCAGCGCTTCCTTCTCAGTTTGGCTGTAAATATTCTCCGCAACTGTCAGCGACCGTGCTGCGTGCGCAATGGCCTTCACTTCTCCTCCTGGGAGCACGGGAGAAATGACAGCACCTACGCCATAACTGGAGGCGTCCGAAGCAACAACAATCTCCAACGTTGGGTTGAAGTGGGTGAAAAGTAAATCAGAACTGAGCGCTGCTTTAACTATAGCAAAGGATTGTTGGCACTCCTTTGTCCATCGCCATTCTTTCCCTTTCATCAGCAACTCCTTCAGAGGACCTCTTGTCTGATGTAGACTTGGCAGGAAGGCACTATAATGACTTTTAAGACCGAGAAATGAACGAAGTTCAGCAACAACCCTTTGTGGCGGCATTTGCTTGAAGGCTTCTATATTAGCGGGATCCGGAAGTCGGCCATGTTTGTCAACGATGAACCCAAGAAACTTGACACTTTCCATCAGGAAATTACATTTTTCCGCTCGTAATCGGAAGCCAGCTTCTTCTAGACAAGTGAGCACTTTCTCTAACGTGGCCAGCAATGCTTGTGTGTCAGACCCCATAATCACTGCGTCATCCAAATATACTGCGACCCCAGAGATATCGTTCGGCAGCGTACCCATGATTTGTTGAAAAATGGCGGGAGCAATTTTCACTCCGAATGGCAACCGATTGTACTGGAAAAGACCTACATGCGTGTTGACCGTCAGCAGTGTACTGCAGTTCTCGGCTACTTGAACTTGCAAGTAAGCGTCAGCTAGATCGAGTTTCGCAAACTATTTTCCACCGTTAAGCTTGGTGAACAAATCTTCAGGTATAGGCAAAGGGTACTGGAGATTCTCCAACATGGAATTTAAGCCGGTTGGAAAGTCAGCACAAATGCGTACCTTGCCGTTTCCTTTCTTTATCACAACGATGGGTGCCTGCCTTTCTGAGTAATGTACGCGCTCGATTATGCCCTCCGACTGCAACTGATTTAACTCAGACTTTACTATTGGTTGTGTTGCGTACGGCACTGGACGTTTTGGTCAAGACTGGTCTGGTTTGAGTTTCAGCTCAGCTCTGGCTATCCGGCAGCATCCAAGACCGGGTTGGAACAAACTTTTGTGGCGTCGCTTCAGTTCTGAAATTTGACTGTAAAGTTCGAGGTTCATACTCTGCGTCTCTGCGGGTTTCTCGACTTGTAGTTGCTGGCATATACTTTTAACTGACTGGTCAAGTAACTGCAATTCCTCCACCCAGTCGAGACCCAGCAAATTCAATCCTGGTCGATCTGTCACAAAACAGATTGTACGAATGTGCTGATCACGGAAACTGACCTAACAATGCAACTCTCCGAGAAGTTGCAAAATACCGCCGGATGCCTTTCGTGCTGTGTGGTCTGTGTGGACAAGCGGTGGTCGTCCCAGCATACACCACGTGTCTCGACAAATTAAAGTGATGACTGACACAGTATCCAGCTGCAGCTTGACTTCTTTGTCATTGATCTTCAACATTGCAAACTTACGACTGCTAACACCGTCAACCTTGAAAGTAGCCGTCATAGTTTTGGCCTCTTTGTGACATCGGTAGCGCACCGGGATTCGGTGTCGTATTCCGCTCATTGTTGGTCGCTGCGCAAGACAACACGACACTTCGTGTCCTTGCTTAACACAGCGATTGCAAATGTGATTTCGGAACGGGCAGTTTCGACCAAAGTTCTATTCCCTGCAAAACCAACAAGCAGAAGAGGGTTTAGAATGTGGTGAACTCACATGAATCGATTCTTTCTGAGGACTTCGGCTGACCCTGCAAATGATGTCCTGGCTACCCTGGATGGATGACTGTTGGATCATCGCAGCATCATGCTTCAATTTCATAACTGTTGGAATTCGTTCGTCAATTCCTGCAGTGTGATCTCGGGATTTTGTTCAATTCTGCTCAGTACTCTTGTTCGGCCGTCAGCCTCTTTGGTTGCTTGAAGACCACACACATAAATAAGGCACTTTTACTGATCATCCGTCATTTTATGAAACAGCAACCGTTCACAATCACGATTTACGAGACTCGAGTAAGTAACCCAGTCTTTGTCGTATCGCTTGGTCATAGTCAGGCACTTGTATCGGATATTGATCAATGACGACTGCTCTCCAAATATCTGGGACAAAGTAGCAACAACTTCATCGAATGTTAAATCAGTGTTATTTTTCGGCAAGATGAAATTCATAAACTTTCATGCTCGGACGCACCCAATTTCCGCAGTATGAGGATAACTCTCGTTCTCTGAAGCACCGACTAAATCAACGCGAAACACGTCTTCGTATTTATAGAACCACGATTTAAAGAAAATACCGGCATCGGCATCGTAACGGAACTCACAAACTTCCTGGGTCAAGGTTGCTGCGGAGGGGCAACGTTCACTTGTTCTTGTTACCGAGCCTGCTTGTAGTGACAATTTCTTGGTCAGAGCATCGAGCAACTTGGTGTGTGCTTTAACATACTGCGCCTGCTGTTGCTGCAACCGCGTCTGCAATTGTTCAAAACTGTCTGAAGAATTTGGGTTCTTCTGACTCCAGTCGCCAGTGTTGTAAAGCTGTTTTCGTACTGCTGCACTGCTGCTATTCTGCGCCTGCGAGACCACGACCGTCTGATTGCTTAGTCACGCGCCCAACCAACCGACGGGATACAGAAGGCAAAGGCTCGGTAAATAGGGATCTATTCTACACGACAGGTCCGTCCTAGTTATTGGTGAATGAAGCATACTAATTTTGGAAGTGTTTGACTCTCAGCCAATAGGAGTTAATTACGTCCTACGGATTTTCCATATTTCGCAGACTGATTCACCTTTGTTAACTCGTGCTTGTAGTTGCTGGCCAATCAGTTTGCACCCGATTCCCAAATTTGGCATAACAGTCGAAGGTCGTTCCACGCTCTTGCTGGTGACCCTCGCTTGCAGCAGACAGCTCACGTGCTCCGTGGTAAGCCTGTGCGCCACTTCGTATCTGGACCTTGCCTCCGCTTGCTTCTCTATCAACGCGGCTAAATTTTCATAATTTCTGTGGCTAGCGAGAACCTCAAAGTTTTTTTGAACTCTGAAACTATGGCGCGGAAACGATGTAGTTAGAGTGGACGTTCCATGACTTGTACCCAATAGGATAGAATAACTTACAATCACATCTCAGTCGCCTGTATTGCTTGGCCAAATTTGATTGGTTGCTTCACAATGTAATGCTTTGGTTAAACCGCAGAGGGGGTAGACGGAATAGGTTTAAGTTTCGAAGGATCTGATAGTCCGGCTGAGTTCTCCCTATACCCATGCGTAATAACCACCGTAATATCTCAGATGGTCCAGCCCAATTTGTTATGATGAGCGAAGCGATCCCTTGCATATACACTCAGCCGTCGTTTTCAGTACTGATTCTGTTGAGAAAAATGTTGAATATCCTCAATTACACGACGCAGCCAAGCTTTGGCAATTTAATTGCAGTTTGATGAGAGAAGTGTGACTGTGTTTTCTAGCAGTGATACGGCATCACAGCGTTCCAAAAATCCCGCTAAACTTTACCGCTCTTAAGCTGTAAAATAATGTTAATTTCCCGGAGTGAGGTTTTCTGCAGTATTGAGTAACCCAGTGTACTTACACTATACATGTATGGAGATGAGACAGTTAGTTTGTTACAGACTTCCTTGGAGTATATGCAACAAGCGATCTCATGCCCAACGGTTGTCTCCCGTGGATGACTGCTGATTGTAGATTTATTCCTCGGCGCTTGGGGGTACAGAGTAAAATTTAAGGTGCTAAGTGCATACAAGTGAGCCACAAATGCAATACTGCACTGTCTGTTGTCTAGCCTGAACAGCATGTTTGCTTCCCATTACGCATACACAGAAAGAACATAGAAAGGATGAGGCTGGCGAAATCCGCATCGTTTTAGAGAAAGCATTTTGTTAATATCTAGGTACCTCAGATTGCCTCAGCAACAATGACCTGCACGGCATTTGAGATCTCCAAGAGTGGCGTTATTGGCTGGCTAGCAGAACAACATCCTGTGGTGCCAGCTGGGTGGTTTGGGTTCACCTCGTTACAGCAAATACTTCGGCATCAGTGTTCCAGGACGTTCCAGCAAACCTTCTCCCTTTAAAACTCGCAAAGCTCTGCTTAATGACAGAGCGAGGTGGTGGCTGAGTCACCATTAACTAAGGTCGGTGCCCATCAGTCATCCCTTTTCAGACTGGAGACACGATTAAGCAGAAAATGCAACGGTACAAATACAAACCCAAGTAACACAGCCACACATGCACACCTGGTTGGTGGCATCCGGTTCCAGATTTGCTAATCACTACGACCACCATGGGAAGAGCCAGAGGACGCCCGCCACTGCAGAGGGACCACTGTTGGTTGGCGCTGCACCACTCCCACACACACACACACACACACACAGTATCCAGCGCAAATTCAAAGGAATAAGAGCAATGCATGTGGATGAGAGCCATGTTTCATCAACGCAGCCCGCTTACACTCCTGCAACATGAACAACAGTAGTACTCCTGTCTATCTATGTGGGGAATCATGCGTACCAGACATGGCGGTGTCTAGGCCGTAGCCCGTTCCATACTGAGTGGATCCACTCTTGGAGATTAGCACTGTCACCATGACGGTGCAGTCCTTCCGCAGCGCAGCACTTTTTCTCAGTTTCCTGGAGCTAGTATAGACAAGGTGGATGATGTTAGACAAGTAGACACCTTTTCAACATTCACATCAACGGCAACCACACCGAGGATACCTAACAACAAGCACATAATTTGAACGAAAATAATAAGCTAAATTTACACGGACGATTTGGTCGGCTAACAGAATAGAGCAAATAAAAAAGTGGAATACTTTGTGCAGGTTTGACGCAGTTAGACTCAGGCAGGCAGCCACCACACATCTAGGAACGTGTTAGATGGCTGTTTCGTCGTATTAGGACTCCTCAGTAGCGTGTACTCGTCTAATCCTGGGGGCCGTCCAGTTTTCTGCACGTTCCTAACATGCATGACAGTGGAAAATGAGCCGCCCTATATCGCAGTTAGATAACAGTCATGGCGGTCCGCTGCCGTCGCCCAGGTCTCAGTGGCATAAATCGCTGGCTTGCGAGAGTGAGATAGTGAGTTCGAATACAGCAGGATTCGGCGAGCGCGTGCTACTGACGAGTAGCTATAGGACGAAACGACCGCCTAGTGCTTTCTTGGATATGTGGTGGCTGACTATCTGAATCTAACTGCGACGAATTTTTAAAAAATACCCAATAAAACCCCATACTACTTTCAAATAAAGTGGAATACTTTTATCAAGATTTGGAAGACCCGGTATAAGTCGGTGTAGCCCAACTGCGGTGTAGAAGCATGAGGTTCGTAACATCAACACGTGCATACCTGCATGCATATATTTTCACAGATCCACTGTTACTGGCAAACGTGTGAGATGTTCGGACATTTCCTGATCCTTTGTTGTCCTCTTACTATGATCATACCTGATCAGGCATACGCTATGATATTTTCTATTTCTTTCGAATGCACTTGTTCTGCATGGCTGATGCTGTTATAGAATGAAGTGACTATCCATACTTACACGTTATATGAGCCTACGTCTCATTAAGACATCGTTGAGTGAACTTGGCGAACGGTCAAACAAAGACAACTAATGGTAACTAACTTCATCGCACATGGACGACTGTGGTTTGAACTAGGGTAGCTATACTTGCGCAGGGATATCAGCCGCTTCAGCATAGCCGTAGTGACAAAGGATTCATGGATAAGCCTTGATGGTTGCGTAATCTATGTAGAAATGTGGTACGATAACGCTACAGTTGTGAAGGAGGACGGAATAGTTGTCAAAGTAGGTTGACCGTCTTTGGTGCCCTTTCCGTTAGTCCACATGCCGCTTGCAGAGCAGAAGTTTCTCACCTGACCGCAACGTTTATTTACTTGCCTTTTAGTACTTTATTTATTCTCCTGGACAAGTTTGATACAGTGGTTTTGCTACCCTCTCCCCGAGAGGCTAAATGGGCACACAAAGCTGAATCCCTCAAGGTCTTGCGTTTCCGAATCCTACTTCTAAAGTAGATCCTCGTCATTCCAGAGTGTGGCTTTTCTATTTCGGATATATTTGCCACTGGGCAGTCGAACCGGCTTAAGGACTGCACCGTAGGAGATCATACGTCTAAAGAGGACCCGCTAGTTGTGCCATTGAGGTCACACGTGCTATCGCATTTGGTTAGTTAGTTGCGTTCTTCGATATGTTTCGTGATTCATGCGTAGCGAAACTGTACTGTCACATGAGCGCTGCAGCCCAGAGAAAGACCAGTCACTGCTTTATTGGCTATGAGGTCCAGGTTAGTATCTTTAATTTCTGTCTCGTAATGCGTCGGAGAACTGGCATAGTTAAATAACGGTGAACCAGTGATTAACTCATGCAGTTCCGCATAAAACTGCTCACCAATAGTAACCAGCCTTTCTAGGTTATGCAGATTAATATACGTAGTCAATTAACAAGCAATTAATCAATCGGTATCCATTAATGCACGGAATCAAGAGGATATGGCTGCAATACCGCGCAACTAGGCTGTTCGTAGTAGAAGATAGAAGCTGGTCAATTTCTAAAATGCAAATCGGTGTGTGGTAATACAATGGCCACTAAAGATATAGTGTTGTAGATCAAGTGTACTCGGCGCCATCATCAGTTGACAGGCTGGGTCATTACCACAGTTGACGTGTAGGTAAGAAGTGAATCGCCTGGCTTAGAGTGTCGGTCTTCACGCAGAAGTGACACACTAATTAGTGAGATCTCAACGTCGATGATTGCAACATTCGGCCCTGTTTCCCTTGTCCTAAAGGTGTCCCAAGCTATTGAAGCTTGCCGCGATCAAAGCTCAGCCAATGTGCTGTGAAGGACACATGCGTTTGTCTACAAACTTATGCTATTTACCGTGGCCAGTTCCATGTCCGAACACACAAGCACCTTCCGTTAGTTTACGCCGACACTTATGGAGCTCACTGACAATCGTTTTTAGCTGACTTTCTGACCTACCGCCCTGATCCGGTTTGTACCTGTGCACAGACCACCCACTCACTACTTAGCACCCCAGTCGGAACAATGGTATAATAAGGATAAAAAAAAGCCAAGGCTCGACAAGTCCCGTGGGATGATCTGTGAGAATAATGTCAGTCCAAGAAAAACTTACATAGACTGAAAAACACCTGTGGACTCACCATGTTATCCGCGTTACAATTATATCCGTTTATCCCGATTTCGTATGGGTTGGTAAGCACAACCTTTTTCTGCGACATGTCGTCACTCGCTGAACAGAAATTAGATCAACCTATGCAAATGGTGAAAGAATCGTCGTGTCATCGATATAAGGGTGCGACATGGGCGCGGAATCGAAATATTCTACAGATCGTTCCACGGTTAACAAATTCGAAGGGAAAACTCTTACCGGTGGCAATCCAGCCGACTGTATTGGGTAGCTACTTTCAGCTTAAGACCCATCAATTCTGTGTTGCGGCTGCGTGTCAGGAAGTTGCGGAAAGCGGTTTTTTTTAATTTGGAACGCTAGGATGAGGTCACTCCGTAGACGGTGGTATCTTCGGCTGTACATTTCAAGGGCTTTCAGTTGCAATTGGTATGATAGGCGGAGCAATCCCTTCACATTTTTCTTTGCCCTTCGCTGTGAGATCTCCAGTGCTGCCAGCTCGCGTTTTAACCATGGTTACCAAGCCTGCATGGCTTGTTCTACATGGGCCTCACGTACCCATTAAGCATTTGTGGAAAGATGCAGGATCGAACCTCCCGAAATCCCTCCATAAGAGACCAACATGTTAGTTTGCGGTTTTGGACGCCTTCAGTGACTGCGCCGAACAGCAGAGATCGTTTTCCATACCCACCAAGAGGCCGCGCTCCTGTGAGGCAGTCTACGACATGTGGTCTCCAAGCTTATATGTTATACCAATCCGCGCGTCGCGGCCTTCTAAAAGAGGAGTGGCTATTGTGTCCAATTCATGACGAAGTTCTTGAACACGTTCCACCGTCTGGTTGTAACACAGCGACACTCTCTTCTCATTGGTTGTAGGAAATCAAGACGGTTAAAATTGATTGTTCCGTTTATTGAGCCTGTTACTGCTGGGTTCAGTATGGATATAGATCCTACTTTTTTTCTTTTGCCTTCTTGACACAACACGCTACGACATAAACGTATCTCGTTTAAATTTGTGTATGTGGTAAAAAGGCCAATTTATTTATACGAACACAACGCCGCTAAGTTCGATCACCTCTGGCCAGAAACTCTGAACTTGACGGTAATAAATTCGGTGGATATACCCTCTCAATTCTCCCAACGATGTCTCGACGAGATGTGGGTTCCAACAAATTGGAACCACGGAATGGGCATTCTCATCCACAAGAAGGAAGTCGCGCCGATCCGTCCAACTTTCGCTCAAAAACATTGCTTCTGGAGTTTTCCAAAGTCATGCTGGTCATCATTGCGGAAGCGCTCATGCATTACTTGGAAGTCCGCAACATAATTGCATTAGAACAACATGGATTCCACAAGAACCAATTCTGGACCGGAAACATCCTACTTGCTCGCTCCATTTGGACTTAAACCGTCTTCAGTTGATTGCTTGTTGATTCCGTTATCTGAACTTCGCAAGAGCGTTCCACCTTCTGAACCACCGTAATCTCATCTATAAGATACACAAGTCTATAATTAGTGACTCAGTTCTTAGTTGAATGTGCATTTTGTTAATTCAGCAACACCTAAATTCGAGAGTTCGCGGCGACATCTATGACCTTATTGATGTTCAGTGCGGACGGCCACAGGGCTCAATATTTGTTTAACGCCTGTTACTGTTTTTGATTTATCGATCTGGATTTTACTTTGGCTTTGGGGATAGTTTGTTAGACGTATTTTATCTGTAGGAATTGTGCACCAGTAGATTTCTTTTGGTATATTTTTCCAACTGTGCAGGGTTAGTTGATAATCTCTGGCTATTTTCGGAGATCTCATTGATTGGCCCAACCGCCGTCTGTGTCCACCATCTTGGATTTGTTCTACAGCAATGTAACCAGTGTCTACCAGACCACCAGCTTGACCAACAGCGTTTGGGTTCAGCCCGCTAGTGTAGGCGCAACTTACGGAATCAGTCACAATGGTACATACTGCGTGTACACGGAAAGCAAATCCTAAAGCTTCCGAAATAGATGTCAGTGGTAGCGCAGAGAACTGTGTTAAACTTGTGCGGTTTGGAATAGAATGCACAAACTTCCGAAAAAATTTTCATCCTCGCTGTGCTCGTCTTAGTCTTAGCCATATAAAGAAACTTGAAAGAACCACTGTTTCCCTCTGGTGCTGAACTGGTTGTAAGTCTATTCCACTCGTCAAATGTACAACGGTGTTGGCACAGAAGTGCGATAGGCTGCCAAAGATTGTAGAGCAAGCAGCAGCTGTGAAAGCTGTCCCACATGAACCAGACAAATCTTTGCCGCGAACTCGATGCTCAACATCAAGCTCCAGTTCAGAACAAGGTGACCAGGCCAACATTAAGCGTAACGACCCAGAATTAGCCACACCGACACTAGCGCTTGCTCATAAAGATGCGTCCGCTACATATTCTTCCTTAGAACCACGTGCCACCTCAAGCACTGTTAAACAGTAGATAGTCTGTGCGTCCGTTGTTACAACCCATATAACGGAAGCACGTCACATGGTAATCACGCCAGCTGCCAAACGAGTTACTACTACCAATGCCACCTCGGGACTCAAGACCCCATCAGTTGTCCAACCGAAGTAAGCAGCCACTGGTCCATCCAAACAGGAGAACATGGCACACTACCATATTTCTCTGACTGTTGTTTGCTCTAATGTGACTGAATCCAGGGCGAGCTGCATAGAAATTAAGATACTAGACGACAAAATAAAAGTTGGAGTCCCTGTATCAAGTAATAGGGGTTGAAAGTAAACCCGTCAATATGATACGCTTCGTCCATAACCCAAACTCCGTATACAACGAGGAACCGCGGTTACTCTAAGTAACAGTTCAGTCAGGTAATGATGCAAAGGCATTTCTCTCGTCAGTCACTCTTCTGCGTATCACCACACCCACTGTTTGAGTTTTTCTGGATCTTGGAGCGAACGTCAGAAACGCAAAGAAAATTCTGATGACTTCCATAAACAACCAGACGCAAAATCTATCCTTGTTCACGGTGTCCCCAGCTCCAGACACTAAGCAAGCCAGAGGCCAAAGCGCATGATCGGAAAGAATGGCGTTTTAGTCGTGAAGTGCACTTACTCGAAAAGGTTATCGCTAATTCGACATCAAGGTTACGGCTATTGGCTGACTACAGAGGGTATAGTTCCGAATGATGAAAATGTTATTGTACTTCGAACTGGTGGTCGAACATGGGAGCAAACTGTGACACAAAAAGCGTAAAATGCTGCCATCCGAAAGACGTATGGAGGCAATAGGCACTGGGACACAGATAGACAACGTAACAGTGTGCAGACAATTTTCAACTAAAATTCCGGCACCGTTGGCTCAGAACAGAGACAATGCCAAAACACGCCGGTATTTGCAGGAGAACAGTATAGTCACTCTCTTGCTTGCGCTAAGAACTCTAAGCACCAACCTGAACTGGCCCTACGGTCTGCGTTATCGGTCCTACATAAAAGCGACCGGTAGACGACCCCAAAAGTGTCGGTGTAGACACCCACCGGAAACCAGCATTCACATACATGCTTCAAACCATCCATGCACTCATCTACTTGTATACCATTGCACAAGATCTTCACAGCAAGTTAACCGAACTTCGTATTCGTTAGGTCTCCATGTCTTGGGACCTAGTTATGGTCACCGAAACATGGCTGAACACGGAGTTCACCGATACTGAGGTTGCACTACCCGGCATGAGTTCCATACGAAACAACCGACCTAGAAGATGAGGGGGACTGCTCCTGCATTATCCATCTGACCTGCATGTTGATATCATTGAGGACCCAGAAACGAACGTCATCGATTCCTTTTGGTGTTGTATGCACCTAAGATGTGGTGATGTGTGTATACTAGCAAAAGTTTACCGCCCTTCAATATCCTCCTTGGAAATGGATCAGTGCCTAGCATCTGCGATGAAGCGAGTCTTCGCACGACCACACAGCGACTTCCATCTGGTGGGGGACTTCAACCTGCACTCAATCAAAGTTGCAGCATTGTACAGCGAACAATTAAAGGTCGATTTGCAAGCAGTGATTGCCGATGTAACCCTGTACCATCATGTCACCTCTCCCACGCGATTCCGAACGGGTGACACACCATCTGTTTTGGAACCTGGGCTCTCCAACCAGGAACTAATGATCGACATCGTGACCATAGATGCACCACTCGGCCGCTGCGATCACGTGACGTTACCCTTTCGTTACATCCGTTACACGATCTTAATGCACTGGAGCAGCCACAACGCCGGGCATCTAAGAACGTAATTGGAATGCGCAATCTTTCCTACCAGGAGAGGCTGCGACTACTGGGATTGTTCAGTGGAAGCTATCGCAGACTACGAGGTGACCTGATAATGGCATACTTGATTCTGCGAGACCCACATCATGTGTGTCGCCCATTACTGCAACTCAGCAGCAATACAAACCTGAGGGGCCACTCATTAAAACTCGCAGAACAATACAGTCGTCCGGAGTGCCGCAGCAATTTCTTTTCCATTCGTGTCTGTCACCCATGGAATGTTCTCCCAGAATCGGTCGTCTCTGCACCGACACTAACAGTAGTTAAAATACGGTTGGACGATGCACTCATCCACTTACACTTTGTTACTTAACAGTACGTCTCCATCCTACACCTGGAGTTTACCATGGAATTATTTGTTGTTAACTGTGGGTGCTGTGAATCTAAGAGAATCACAGGACTGCGGCGAAGCAAACGAGAAGTCCTTATTATCATATTTAAAGTATTAACTATTTTACTATCCCTATCGTCATTATTGTTATGTTGATATCCTCTGCAACTATCCAACGGGACTTGTAAAGCAGCGCTTCTTAACCCGTATAAATTCATTGTTCATTGTAGTCACTCAAAAAGTGGATAGTAGAGAGTTGAATCCCGACATCGTTCATGTCTCTCAAAAGCTCACGGTTTACACTGTCAGATGCACTACTGTATGCGCGAAAACACATGCGTATGCATTTGACCCAGTTGTCTAGTGACGACAGTACTGAATGTACAAGATAGGCTTATGCATATGGTCTAGACCACAAACTACGATAAGCAAACTGTAGCAGATCACCTGTATGAGTCTGATACAGCAACATTTCAGGAATGATCTCTAATATATTTAAGTTTACCGAGGTACAGGCAATTGCTCGGTATTTACCTTCTGTTGTACACACTGCTCGAATCAAATGGCTATCATTATCCACTTTTTCGTCGTCAGAAATTCTCTTCTCAATAACGACCGGGGTTTGTCAAAGTTGTACCTCGTTCACCATGTTATGTGATCCTCCGAGAATCAGGAAGACAGTTTGGGCGGCGATCACAACTCGCCACAGAATACAGCCATTTGATATTGTACATTACTATTCACTGGGACTCATTTTGAATGATCCCTTTTCTTCGACTACTCGCCTGAGTTCATTCACTGACATCCATCATTTCTTCCCTGACGTTTGGAGCAATTCTCCCTCAGCCGGTAAAAGATGCGCTTGCTTCACACCCCAAACTCATCTACGTCAGTCCATTCGGTGTTTGCGCCGTCATGCGTCTCCTTTGTCTGTTTCGGCCGCTCGGCTTATCAGCTGTCATCATGCGATGGACAGTGAGCCCCAAACTTGTGTCCCCGGTGAGCCAACTGTGTGACTGACCAGAACAAAGCGTCTTTGACTCACCAGTTGCACCCCGATTTCGCTTTGTCCCCTCGACTGAGCAAACGTGCTAGCTTTGTGGTCGTGGTGCTGATAGACTTTCTCGACAACTGGCTAGCTGTCGACATTCACGTCCATTCTTCCCTCCAAACTGAATTCAATATTAATTGGTATCAAAACGTATGTGCCCTCCTATTTGTTTTTCTTATTACTGCGACTGAACTCATAGATCGAAAAGCTGCCTGCTTCGGATAGCAAAACCGGTCTGATGTCTGCATCCATCCAGCGAAGCCACACCAGTGATATCAACATAACAAAACAAAATTTTTGGGAAAGTAAGCGCACAAAATTGACACAGAGTATGCGACATAATAACAGAACTGTGCAAAGTAAATAAATTGAATATATTTTATCCAGATTAAGCAGATCCATTTTAATTCTAAGCAGATGTAGCACAACTACGTAGAAGAAGCAGGATGCATGCAACAACAACCTCAGCATGAGGCACTATATGTTTTGTATCTGCCCTCATTTTGCCCTGGTGAGGTTATCGTAAACCTTTATTTAAACAGAACTATTTCACGTCTTGTCTCACCGTTGTGTGCGAACCATGCTGATTCCACAGCTCATCTGTACAGTTGATGAGAAGATAAGAAATAGTTTATTCAGCTTATACTGTTGTAATGATATCACTTCCTAGTAATTTGATATCTATTTATTGCTTCAAAGGAAGGCTGCAAAGTTGTTGCTTATCTTCAAGAATTTTAAACTTTGCATAGTTTCCCTAAGAGCACTAATGTTATACTCTATATATTGAGGAAGTTAACCTTAAAATTATTAGGTGCTATTTGTTGTGAAGTTTGTGGGGTGGCACGTAAGAGGCGTATCTAGTACAGAAGTAGGGAGAACAGTTAGAACGTCAGGACCCAACGTGCATTGACAAAAGCTACAAAGGATGGAGGGCAAGTAAGTAGAAGCAGACGGAGGTATTGCAGCGTGACTAATCAGAGGAGCAACTGATCAGTATGTACAAGCACTTAAACACATAGACATTCGGAAGATAAACAAAAATAAACTCCAATTTCTTAAAATACTGAATGCGTGAATGATTCTTGTTCATTACGGAGGTCTCTCCCTAGAAGGCTGAATGAAGGAAGTCTTCGACAGAGATGTCAGGGAAGGAAACAAATTGTAGACGGAAGGATAGGTTAACAATTGTAGTAGGCGCAAGCGGACAGAGGGCGCGCGTAGAGTTCGCTGAGTCCAGGCTTCTTTAATAGTTATTACTTGGGGTGGACTGGAGTGCATCATCGGTGGGCCGCCGGGGCGGGCTGGTCGGACTACAACAAAACTGGCTAGTCCAAAAATAGGGCCGGAAGGACATTTCCTCCGCTGCAACTGGACGGTGCGCTTGGGAGGTGTCACTTCACCCCCCGACGGACTAGGAGTTCACGGCCGTAACGATTCTCGTCACACGAAGAATCCCGGACGTAGTCTATGGGGGCCAGGCCAGTTGTTGTCCCACCGGTAGTGGAGGGTCGCGGTCGTCTGGAGCCAGGCTTATGGGGCCGCAGGCTTCGGGCTGGTGGGCCAGGCGATTCCGCGGTTTATCAGGGAACTTGAGTTCAGTAATGTAAAACTCGGTGGGTCATGGTTGGGATAGACGGTGTGATGCCGTATGGATAGCGAGGCAAGTAGGAGAAATATAGATGTGCACACATTTTTGTTTTTTTTGTAAAAAAGGGTTGTAGGTTTCTTGTCGTTTGGCAAAACACTTGTGAACTAAACATAGGCCTACCATGGAAGGTGGAAAATACGCACGCCAAGGAATAATAATAATAATAATAATAATAATAACAATAGTACTAATAATAACAACGGATGTTCTCGGTTTTACAATGCATGCCCAGTTCGGAATGATCATATTGTTACAATTGTTTTGTATAGTTTAAAAGCATATTCCAAACGTCAGACAAAAATAAAAAAAGTTTTTTATGCGCCAAGGTTTTGCTATTCAAAGCATTGTTTGGGTACAGAATATAGCATGGCGTCCTGACGGAGATCTCCTTGTACCGACGGAACCGAGTTTTCATTTCTTTGAGCAAGGGATGAGAAACAATTTTGATGATAGGAAAAGATTAAAGCTGAAATCACAAGATTTAAAGCATCTGTAGGTAAGTCATTTACTATACATTGTGGTGTTCTAAAAAATTTTTTGAAAGGTGGGGGTATGTATTTACTTTCCTTTCAGCAGCTGTACATATGGGCCGAGCCAGAGAGAATAGGAGATTTATTTGTTGTGTGTGAGGTGAAAATGACTGGCACTTGTCAGCTGGAGCAGATATTTTGGTATAAATGTACGCTAGGCGTAAATAAATAAGAGGAAAAATAAGACAAATTTTTGAGATAGTAATGAAGATGTTGGAAACAGAAACGGTTAGCTTTATTGTGATGCCTGATATGTTTGCATCAGAGCAACTTGTGAAGCATAGAACAGTAAGAGAAGACCAAACGCTAAAAGCGAATGAAGCTGGATAGATTCAGTCAACGTTTCCTTATCAGCTCGCAATTTTTGTTATGGCTGCAAGGTAGGCATGGCTGAGTAAGCAGAATATGAAGGAGTGTAGACAAAAATGGTTATCTCAATCTCAGTTCGCAATTCATTTACAATCCACACTTGTTGATGTGTCTGTGAGTTATGCTTTCCAGAGGAAATAACGAAAGTGGGTTGAGTGAAAAAGAGTGAAGGGAGTTCTGGCAACAATAAATGTTTTATCTACACACCTCTTCAGGGGAGCTTGACCAAGTGAATGCAATGTACGTAGCATATTTCATGTATATTTGTTATCAAAGCATTTACTTCTCGGCTCCTCCTCAGATAACTCTTTTTCAGTGTAATTTGATTGCAACATTGCTTTTACGTATTGGCATTTTGTGACTGCTCTTTTAAACAGCGGTTGTGAATGGCATGCTCTTATTTCAATAGGGAGGCTGTTACAGATCTCAGTGTATCTGTTTAAGAAGAATTTTCTTTGGATATAACTTTACGTTTTGAAGACCGGGTGTTTGTTCTTGGTATTTCTAATTGCGTGACTACCTTCTTTTTGAAGTTAGTATTGATATTTGGCGCGAAAAGGCGCATACGGATCAAATCAAAGAGGAATGTTAATCCGTGCCTCATAGGTCTTAGCCATAGTGGCTCCATTTGCAACAGTTTACGATGTTCAGAGTAGTTAAGTTTAAACGAAGAGAGCCTTTGTGAATGATCTCTGCACGTCTTCTAGACACATACGGTCACCTTTCCTGCTGCTTGTAAAGACAATCGAACAGTACTCTAGTACAGAACGAAAGTAGGCCTTAAACAAGTGCAGTTTAGGTTCATGCTTCGAACATAATTTTAAGATAAGTTTTGTGCTTTTTCGTGATCTGGCCGTTATGAATCCCACTTGCTCACCAACATCCAAAGAAAGTACAGGATGTCTTATTGCAGGGGATGGGTTTATCATCAAGCTAAAGTGCATTCGGCGAAAGTTCGTACTTGGATGTTGACACACTGGACTTGTCCACCGAGAAAGACCTTTGACAGTCCGTGCACCACGATTCCAAGGCCAGTAGATCTATGCGAACGTTTTCTAGGGTGTTGCTTAGACACCGGATATCGAAGGTTTTTGGTATTTTTATATCATCCGCAAAGACACAGAGTGTCCTAAGTTTTATATTTTTAGTTATATCATTGATATATGTTAGGAAGAGCAAGGGACCTAACACACTTCCTTGAATCCCACCACTTTTGATCTTCAATGGTGAAGACTTAGTATGACCTGTTTGTACCTGCTGCGCACGATCAGATATGTAAGATTTGAATTATGAGTGCAAGGGATCAGTGATCTCGAAACTGGTTAACTCCACCAAGTGATTGTTGTGCGGCACTCTGTCAAAGGCCTTCTGCATATTAATAAAGAGAATGATGGCTGCTTTTCCATGGTCAATGGAGCTTGTCAGCCGGTTTAGAAAAGATAGCTGACAAGTCTGACATGGGCGCCCTTGCAAAAACCCATGTTGAGCCAGGTCTATTAAATTCATGAAAACAAATGTATGACAGTATTCTCTTTCACAATTCTTTCCATTATCTTCGAAATAATCGGAGTGTGGCTAATCGGACGTTAACTTTTTATGTCCAGTTTCGAAGCACTCTTATATCTGGGTTCAATAATAGAGCATTCCTATTTATTCGGGAATATACCTGAATTCATAGATGGGGTAAACACGTTCAGAAGTAAGAGCGACAAATCCCGGCTAATAAACATTATTAGAGAAGTTGGTAAGCCATCAGGTCCAGGATGGAACGAAGACCGTAGCCGATCCATGTGAGCTTGAATGATACCGTAATCGAAATGCACTGTGCTAACTTTTTCAACATCAGTAGGAGCGCCAATTTTAAGTGTGCTACTTGAGGTAGTAAACAAAGTGGAAAAGTGTTCATTCCTGACCTTCCCTATTATGGTGGGGTCTCTGGTCATGGGTCTGTCAGGTAGTACGAATCATGCTAACAATTTATTTCGACTATCGCTTCTGGCTTTCAGTAGCTTGACCAAGGATTTAGATTTATTGTCATTTACCAATGCTTGCTTTTTTCCTGTTGGTAGCCTTGCTGCACGAATCGACCGCAACTGGTCAAAGAGTTTATCGTGTCTGGTAAGTAAGGAGAAGTCGTGAGTCTGTTTAATTTTTGAGCGAATTATTTTCAGCTTACGCAGTAGGTATGCTTCGCGCGTAGTTTTCGTGAAAACCATGTTGCCGGTTCGCAGTACGAGTGGAGCAAAGATATGAAGACAGTGTTGGATATCTGTCTGCTGCAACCTGTGGATCTATGGTGAGAAAGCAGCGATCCCAGTTCGTTTTTAGTAGCTGTATAGTAAGTGTGTCCCAATTTACATTTCTAAACTCCCTGTAGGGCTCTATTGGTTGTCTTGTGTTACAAAGTGGGACGGGATTGATTACCGCGAAACTGAGGTACCCGACTCAATGATCAATACCTGGGAAACGAGATAATACATCGACAATTGTGGAGTGTCCGTCTTGGAAAAAATGAGATCCAAAATAGTGTTTTCCCGGGTAAATTTATTAACTACTTGAGTCCATTCTTGGGCCCAGGCTTCGGAGGCGAAACTCAGCAGCTTGGGTGGTGCTGTATATTCTGACCATGAAATCTAGTAACTTATAGCAAACACTCATAAAATCTGAAAAGCGGACGGGACATTTAACCTCTCTACCGCGTCGGTCAATTGCCTGGGGTTGGGGCCGGTTTGGCGGAGGCTTAAGGGTAACAGAGGGGTCTAGGGTGCCTGGTGCAGGAGATGCTGCTGCAGGTGTATTTACTTTCACAGCTGTACCAGATAAAGTTGGGAGCGGACCTTCGAAAAACGCCACCTTAAGTCCATCGATGGACCCCGTTGTTCGGTGACCATTCTGGTCTAAGGTAAAATGCTTAGGAGGTCGTTGGAGAACTCTGAAAGAGGCGGGGTAGGAAGGCTGAAGGGGACGACGCACTGCGTCTGTGCTTATGAAAACGTGAGTGCAGGTAGACAGTACACTGTACATTTGCACACCTCTGGTCTTCTCACGAGGGGTCGGAGGCATCGAACGCATGCTTTGATAAATGGAGGCTGCGAAGTTTGACGGTGGCATAAACGATGGCAATGGGGGCGAAATGAATTCTTCTGGCAGCTTAAGCGTCGTCCCATAGACTAGCTCTGTTGGGGCACACAGCAATCTAACTTTGATGCAGCGGATACCTAGAAGTACTAAAGGAATGTTTTCGCTTCAGTCAGGGTCAGAAGTGGAACAGAGAGATGACTTAAGCTGTAGATGGAAACCTTCGACTGGGCCATTCGCCGCAGGGTGATTTGCCGTCGTGTGGCTACAGCAGCAGCCTAAGAAGTTGCAGAACGTATCGTAAGGCGTTCCACGGTCGGCAGTGATGGTAGATGGGAATCCGTAATGGGACACCCAAAGGTCCAAAAACGCATGAATGACAGTTTCGGCCGTACAGTCTGGTACAGAAATGGATTCTGGCCATCTAGCGAAGCGATCGACACATGATAGTATGTATACGGATTAGCAAGAGGGAGATAATGGTCCTACCAGGTCTAAGTGTACGTGAGAGAACCACGAAGGCGGAGCAGTAAATGAGCCGAAAGGACCAGGGTGTGTCGAGGTACCTTAGAGCGCTGGCAGTGAAGACAGGCTCGAGCCCAGTTACGAACATCTTTGTTTACGCTTGGCCAAACGAAACGCTTAGTGATCAGTTTTAACCATGCCTGAATACCAGGATGAGACAGTGAGTGAAGGATGTCGAAGACTGCGTTTGAAAGAGGCGGGTACGTGGGGTCTAGGATAACCTGCTGACATGTCGCGAAGGATATTTCCGTCCGTAGTTCGGAGAGGAACGGGTTGCATATGCAGTGAAGTGGACTGCAAGGTGCGTTGGTGGTCTCCTTCTTGGGCCTGAGCCGATACCATGGCAGCGAGGTCGACAGTAGGCAAAGAGTGAAAAGTGAGCTAAACAATTGAGAGAGCGTCAGCGGCGGGTTGACGACACCAGAGACATGGCATATGTCAACAGTGAACTACGTGACAAAGTCTAGGTGTCTAGTTCCCCGTGGTGAATTTTTGTCGGAAGATGAGTTGAAGGCAAAAATGTGAGGCTTGTGGTCAGTTTAAACCGTGAAAGTTCGATCTTCTAATGTGAGTCGGAAGTGACCGGTAGTTAACTAGACGGCAAGTAGTTCCCTACCAAACGTGATGTAGCGGCATTCCGCTGGTTGCAGGCGTTTGGAGAAGAAACCGAGTGGATGCAACTGCCTACCAACTTGTTAGAAAACAGCTCCTACTGCAACATCTGAAGCGCTGGTTGTAAGCCAAACAGAAGCAGACCGTTCGGAGTGAGCAAGGAGAGCTATGTTGGAGATAGCATCCTTGAGCTCGTTGAAAGCCATGTGTGCTGTATTTGGGAAAACGCACTTACGCTAATTTTCTCTGGGACGATCACTTAGGGGCTGCGTAAATTGAGCGCAGCGGGGGACGACGCGTCGATAGTAGTATACCAGGTCACCTAATCAAAGGAGATGTTTAAATGAAGTTAGAGCCGGGAAATCTTTAATAGCTTGGACCTTGTGATCGTCTGGAGTGGAGAGGACCAGGGCCTATCTGAAAAACGGATTATTCCAGGTGTAAGCATATACTCAAAGTCCGCTCTAACTAGATGGAGCTTATCCGGCAAAAGACGGCGTGGGCATGATGAGGCGGGTGGGCCTTTGGTACTGATATTGTTGGTGACTTGGGATGCCACGGGCAGAACTTATGGTAGTGAGAGAAAACTTCGGCGTAATCAAGAGAGGTCTGTAGGCGAACGTAGACTGGGGTGATGGCTGAGATGCCGGTGTTGGTGCCAGTGACGCTAAGCATCGTTGCGAGGTTGACTATCCTCGCATCGACCAAGAGGCCGAAATGTCTTAAGAGAAGTCTATGCCGATGATAGTAAAAGGAACGTCGGCACTATTGAACACCCAGCGAAATCTTCTACGGATACCCCAGTTAAGGGTCCAACAGCGTTGGCCGTAAGTAGAGATAAGTGTACCGTTGGCAGCACGAAGACTGAGAGTAGACGGTCTAATCGCCTCTCCAGGTGCGGGCGTAACTATACTTATTTCAGTCACGGTATCAACCAGGAACGCGGTTCCAGACTTGCAGTTCTGGACGTAAAGGGGGCCACTGCCGGAAATGTGGGCGGTAACGTTATTGGTACGTGATTTGGGGCTTGGAAGGTCCCCGATTGAGTCAAGTGGGAGGTTCAAGGGATAGTACATCGCTTCGAAGGAGGTCCAAAGCGGCAGTGATACCAGCATAGTTTGTTACGTACTAGGCTGCTGGGCTCCGTCGACTTGCTTTTAGGTACTGGTGAGTAGCACGTGCTGAAGGAGAATCGAGAGCGTTATGTACTGCTTCTAGTTCATTAAGTACTATGGCAGTCTCAGAGAGGTGGGTCGCATGGTACCTGCATGAAGTAGTTGGCTGCTGAGACGCTCTAGGGTTATTCGGCGGGTGTGTAGCGAGTGGCATTTCACAAACTATTTCCTTAAGAAGATGAGTTATGATGGCATCAGCCAATAGCGCAGCTACAGTAAGGGGAGAGACCTTGGTAGATATGATGATAGCTTGGATTATTTTGGGTAGGTGATGATGCAGCCATAGTCTCAGAAGAATGGACTCATCCAGGGAGAACGAGCAGACGAATCTCTTCATCTAACCCAATAGGACGGACGGTCTCGAATCTCCTAGAAACAAGACATGGAATAGCTGTTTGATTCGCGTACCCGCTGGTTGCTTCCGTTGGGTCACGATCTCCTGCTTGAGACGCTCGTAAGAAAGATCGGTATGTTGGCTCGAATGAATGCCGCTAAGTTGTAAGGCGAAGTCCCTAGGTAGGTTAGCTAACAAAGGATTACATTTAGATGGGTCGGAAATAATATTATGACGCAAAAATTCCTATTCTATCAAGCCAAGCCAAAAAGGAGGGTCACCAAATAAGATAGGAGGACAGACAGCGATGCGACACTAAGAGATGAGCCGAAAATGTTAGTGTCTGAGTGAGCCATAGAATATCCCAAAATAATATTTGTGAAAAGCAATTCAGAAGAGAAAAGGAAAGAGCTCACCAAAAATGATTTCGGCGAAGCGGAACTGTGCTCACAGTCGGGGTCGCCAATTGTAAAATTGGCACGTAAGAGGCGTATCCAGTACAGAAGTAGGGAGAACAGTTAGAACATCTGGACCCAACATGTACTGACAAAAGCTACAGAGGATGGAGGGCAAGTAAGTCGAAGCAGACAGCAGTTTTGCAGTACGACTAACGACAGGAGCAATTGATCGGTATGTACAATCACTTAAACAGATAGACGATTGGAAGATAAAGAAGAATAAACCCTACCGCCTCAAAATACTGTATATGTGAATGGTTCCTGTTCACTACAATTCTCGAGCGCAAGGTAGTTCTTCTGTCAGGGATGCTACGCCTGGATGGTACGTTCCATGTGGTTTACTAACTGGTCTTTAGTCGATCTGTACATATAACATGGTTAAAATAACCAAACGTTTGGCGGAAAAGCCGATATGCTGGCTACCGGTATTTGACCTCTTTTCGAAATGTTTGGCTCATCCGTAATCGTTCTAAATCAATGGCCTTAGGTCACGCTTCTGGGAAGCTTACTACAGACAGTTCGTCAGCTGATGACACACACGATCCACATTACTCATAGCTGCTCGAAACTGATTTGCTTGGCTCACCTCTCCTCCAATAACATCGTACAGGTGGAGTTGAAAAATGTTTCGTCCAATATATTCCACGATATCGCGGCATCATCAGCGAAAGCAGGAAAATCGAAGAGATCACTCTTGCTAGTCCGTAGATTGACACCAAGGAATTGTGCGATTACGGCATTGAACCGCTTGCAACACCGCATTTTACCTCAGATTGATGGAAAAGTGATTCTCACACACGCACTTCAGTCTCCACTGGCGAGGAAAGATACCAATCAGTCAAAAGACATAGTTTTTGATTCCTTGGGATTGCAGTCTGTGAAGCAGGATGTTGTAATCCTGGCAGTCGATAGAGTTAGCAACGTACAGGTAGATGACATCGGTCTCAGGGATCACCATCGGCACCTTAGTTCAAACATTTGGTGAGATTGATAGGCTAGTTGTGCATGACCGTTGTGGACGGCAGCCAGGCTGTTTCGGTGCAAAGACCTCACACTTTTCCAACTAGTCTACTAACTTCCCCGCGATAACAGTTTTCATAGCCTTCTAGAGCACATGGAGGCGAGTCACTTGGCGAAAGTTTGCAGAGCCTGAAAGGTTCTCTTCTTCAAAAAGGGTGTAATGATACCCTGCTTTCGTTTAATGAAAATTTGTCACTCGTTCAAGCACGACTGCAAGAATCGTGATAGCGTTTAGGTCAGATTCTTTTCGGTAAACCCAGTTTCTTCGGGTGAATATTAGTAGCTCCCGGAATACTGTTAGCAACAGGAGAAAGAAACCCATTTGCACCGTTGCTTGAATGAAGATTACGTATGCAAATTCTAAATTCGGTGAGGTCGATAGTGGTGTGTAACACACAGGCTTCATAATCGGATGTCGAAACGTATTGTGGCCACAAAGCTTTGGCCGCCTTGTCGGCACTTTATCCTCCATGGTCTTTTAAGGCAATTGAGAGGGTGCCACGCTTTACTTTACAAAGGCTGTTAATATGGATGTATACGGTTGTTGATTCACAAACTTTTATTGGCTAGCCACAGCTGGTAATGTACTTTGTCCTCACCAACAAGTATGGCACAGTGCTTGTGATGAGTCAGGAGCTTCCTCCAGATTTCTAGGACAGGTTGGCACAAAATGCGTGCTGTGCTGCGCTGCTTACTGTCGTTCGTTTTCCAATCCTACTTCTGATAGTTGCTAATGTCATTATAGAAGAAATAACTTTATTTCTGACACACATGCCATAAGATTACTGTGTCCACCAACAAACACTGCGCAGACGCAGTTAAGTTCGAGAACACCAAAGGGAAGTCTCAGCGATTTACTTTAGACCGTGGTAGCGTGTGACTGTACAACTTACTTTTGTGCGCTCAGAGGGATATTCTGCATCGCAAAGATGATTACTTGATCAGTGAGCCCTAATGGACTCGCCGCCATTAGTTTGTCGAACATAAACCCAACTAGAGGACGGACGAATTAATGCATATGCGCACTGCTCCGCCGACAGACATTCAAGTCCCAGAGTGATAAGCATGATCAGGGCATACTAACCATCAAAATGGACTGTTAAAACCTAACAGCACACCTATTTTTATAAGTATTAACTCGCTTGCCGAGTAGCTTCATTCCTGTCTAATCGATGCTTTCGAAATGGAGTAAAAGGTGATTGGCCACATCAACGTATAAAATCATATCGAATAGAAAGCACGGTGTCTTTCCTTGATGGACGCACATTTATGAAGTCAAATCATAAAAAGGGAAATGTTGTCATTAAAGCGATCAAGTTGTAGCATTTTTGTTGGGGTGCTACTGCACTTGCATCTGGCCGCACACCACCCGCCGGCTGCAGCATTTTTAAACCTGATCTGGAGACACTTTACGGCAACCATGAAATCTAGCTGACGCAATGAGGTATCTTCATAAGTAATCGCTCCTACCTCAGTTATGATTTTAGGATAGAGAGTAGAATCTTTCTAAAGTTAGTAGTTTGGATATAACCCCATGTATGTTTTGATGCAGTGTCCAGCTGGTCTTATCATGAAAGCGGCAGTTGTATGCGGCATGAACTGTACGGTCCTATCAAAAGCCAACAGGTTATGTAGCTGCACTCCTTAATCCTATTTGTTGTTACGTTGTTAACTAAATGTTCCGCTTCTGGGGTTAATTGTTAAGAATCAGAGTTTAACTTACTGAATTAAAACTGTGGGTTTAATTTTTCTTTTACTACCTTCTGTGCAATTTTTACTTCATGATGAACATCAGTCGCTATATTTTGGTTGGTGCGTGACATATAACATTCAAGCATCTTCCTTTATAACAAAAAAGTTCCTATTCCAACTAGTTTACTTCATATTGCGCATAGTTATGCGTCAGTTGACAGCCAAATACGCTGGAGATGTTACGGGTCCAATGCTTAAATTTTTCATTTTTCTATACATCGCGATGGGAGCACTTCCCTAATGTTCTCAACGCTGAATCTGAGTGTGATTCTCTCACGTTTTAGGATGTCTTCCATGTTGGTGCAGATATTTTAGTAGTAAATCAAAAAACGTCAAACTGATTGCTTAGGCTTTGATCGAATTTTGGTGCTTGCATCAAGAGAAAAAAGTGGACAGGGGCAGTATGTTTCACTCGCTTGACATTTGCACGATCTTTTTTTCGAAATTTTGGATTCATGCCTTCGGATTGCCTGCTTCTTCTTTACCGTACCACATCGGCGTAAGCGAGGGGCGAGTTACATCTCCAAATATTTGTCAAGACAGCCTTGAGCAATATGGAATCGCCTGTTAGTTCACATGCAAAAGTGCATCGAATTCGGGCCATTTGCTTTAAACTCGCCGAATGCGTTGTGTTGCACAATAGAGCTGCACCATAGAACTCTAGCTAATAATGGTTCATGTGACGACCAGTCTCCAGTTTACCATGACACTGTGCCGGACATGTAGGCTTTATATGGAGAAAAGATTTACATAAATAAACAAACAAACAAAGCAACGCCATGTTCGCGTTTGGTACGCCTCGAGATATATACCATTTTCACTTTTAATTGGACGTTTCACGAACCAAGATGAACCTTTGGGACTCAGATTGAAGATGTTGCGAACCGAAGCAGACATTTTGTAAACCAACCTGAAAACAGCGTATTTTAAGCTTCAATCAGATATTTGCTTTCAAGAAAGGAGGAGTGACGCACTTGGACGAGATTCAGGACACACTGCAGATTGACTAAGGTAACTCGAATTATTCAAGCAGCGAACGCTAGTGAAAGTCATTCTTTTGAGCATTAGCATCAATCCATTTGATTAGTGGCGGTGACCTAGTTCATCGATGTCTGCCTATCAACTTTCGCGTAATGAGTGTGTAAACCTACATAGTTGCGCAGCTATTAGATCAGTTTAGACTGTTAATATTCCATCAAAACTTTGTCAGCCTTATTAGCCTAGTGCCGCAGTAATTGATCGAAATGAGCAACGAATGACGAGAAGACGCGTCTCTGAGACCGTGACATGTAAGTGGTCTCCATCGACACAGAAAGAGATCCTTAGAAAGTTGTGTACGTCGACGGCGAAGTCACCCACGAAGTTACTGTAATTTTTCAATGTTTACTAGGGTCCGGTAAGAAAAATCACCAATGCCTACAGATGACAGATTGCCAAGACTCAACGCAAATGTGGAGAAAACAATAGGGGAAGCTGACTCATTTGGTGGCTACTAATGTGGAAATACAGCAGCGGATGAAAGAGAACGGGATCCAGCTTTCCGTACCTAAGGTCTTCTGTGCCCTCGGAAAGCTAAAGATTCCGCGTAAGAAGTGCTAGGCCTATTCAGCAGTGCCACGATGATTGCAACCTAGCAGATCTACCCTCTTGACTTCTCGGTACACGCGCCTATGACAAAGAGAAGTACGTTTTGTGCTCGCTTTAGTAACCGAACCCGTAGGTGGGAGCAAGGCTGCAGTTTCTATGCCGCGAATCAGGTAGATTTGCAAGCTGGCACATAATGGTGACTGATTGTGTCGGCAAACCAACAATTCGTCTTTTCAACCTCAGGGATTAGGAGGCCGGGACCAAGAGCATAGTTGACGCCGGGGGGGGGGGTATTTAACCTCATTCCTCATATCCCAGGTGAGCCGACGACTTCTCTGCTGATGAACCTCAGTGTCTCTAACAGATGACCACCAGCAGGTATCGTTTGCTCACATTAAACCTAGGCCTTCCGCGGACACACCGCTGGCTATTCACTGTTGTGGCGATCACATTTGCCCCCATCTCCATAGAACTCAGACAATTCGACATTTTGATAGATGCGAAACTCTAAATAACAGTCGATATTTTTGGTATCCCACAAAGCTCAGCGCTGGGACCGCGCTTATTTCTGGTGTTTATCAACGACCTGGCAAGAGTCATCTCAAGTTTCCCGTTTTTCGTGATGATGTCAAGATATGGCGGGCGATTAGTAACAAGGCAGATCAGGATCTGCTCCAACATGACCTAGATTGCTTTTACGAATGGTCAAAGAGGAACATGCTTCAAGTGAACATAGCTAAATGCAAGGTGATGCATCTGCGTCACCAGCTAGTAAGTCCTTACAAGCTTGGAGACCACACCTTGGAGAAGGTCTCTCAGGAGCGTGACCTGGGTGCATTGGTACAGGAAGATCTCGGGTGTTCCAAACAAGCAGGGAAGGCGACGAGAACCGGCAATCAACACTTCGGCCTTCTTCGCAGAGCCTTCGGTCGGTTTGAACCCTCAATCTTTCCTCAAATGCTTAACACCTACGTGCGACCTCACGTGGAATATGCTATTCAGGCGTGGCAGCCGTGGCAGAAACAGGATCTCGTTGCTCTCGAGACTCCTCAACGAAGGGCAACCAAAAACGTCAGGGGCCTCTTTCATCTGCCCTATCAGCTTAGACTGAAATCTCTAAGAATATACAGCAGTCGATATCGGCTTTTGCGGGGGGATCTCATAATGGTTTACCAGATTCTGAAGAAGCCAAACCACATTTCCGCCCACTGCTGGAATTGAACCATAACACTAACCTAAGAGGTCACCCTCTGAAACTGACTATACAATATAGCCGGCTTGAATGCCGTGGAAATTTCTTTTCCCTCCCTGTGTGCCAGCCTTGGAACGCCCTCCCTAATTATGTCGTCTCATCTCCGAAGCCGGATAGTTAAAAAACGAGTTAATGATGTGTTATCTCATTTGCATTTCATTTTATGAGTTGGCCAGGGGCTACAAAACGCAATCAAACGGTTCTTACTTCTAATACGCGAACATCTCCGCTATTCCACGTAGGTCTATGGTGAGTCCACCATAAGGCTTTCCACCGTAACATGCAATTTAATTTTCGCAATAAGTTCCATCCCACGCGGCTTGTTAAGCCTTGCGCTTTCATCAGTAATACACCATTGTTCCATAGTTCCATTTAACTCAGTGTGCGTTGCGTTAACGCCGACACCGCATCTACTACTCTACTTTGCGCCTTTCCTCAGACGTCGCCAGACCACCGTTACCTCTTCTCCCAATACTCCATTGTCGCTCAGACAGTGAACGAGTCTCTGCCGGTAGTCTTCCAAGCCACACCCCACATTCGGGCGCATGGCCCGCTTGTCTCAACTCCACAAGTCTAATTTCACTGGAGAAACTTAAGTTAGTTAGAGCGCAGCTACAAATTGCTCGAACTCGACCACAGCCATCCACAAAACAGCCCGTGGTCTACCCTATTGCAGATGGTTCCTATGAAAGCTGGTGACTGGCACCCTTGAGGTGACTACCGCATTTAGTTCGAAGAGCACCTTGACCAGTTTTGAACTCTCTTTTAGCGGTTGATTCAGCACGGCGCCACCATAACACGACTACTTCTAAACTCGGCAAATAAAAGGGGGAACTCCTAGGCCACCTGGTTTCATCATCTGGTATCAGATTTCTTCCTGATGACATGGGCAATTAAAATCCTCCCAACTTCGATCTCATTTCAGCAATTTCTTCGATGTTGTGGTTTACTCAACTATTATTGGTGCTTCATTCCTCGCTGTGTTCAGCTCATACAGCATTTGACAGACTTTGCAGGAAATGAGGATAAATTTGATTTCCCCCCACACAGCACAAACAGCCTATACTGAGCTCAAGGATGCTGTCTCTAACATAGGTCTTCTTGCTCATTCAGAACCGACTTAACCCTCTAGGCTAGTACTACCACCTCAGACGTCCTGTTAGGAGCTATCGTATAACAACACGTTGGTGGGCAATAGAAACCACTCATTTTCCTCTCCAAACGCCTGAAACCAGCGGAATCCCCCTAAAGCCTAACTGACAGAAAACTACTCGTGGACATTCGCCACTTACAGCAAGCACACAAACACCGCTCTTTAATGATCTACACCAAGGATATCCAAAGACCGGCCTGCGGGCCAAATGCGGGGCGCGTTAACATTTCTACTGGGTCCGCGGCCTCATCATCCAACTATCTATATAAATAAAAAGACAACCAGGTGTTTCGTTTTAGGTAATCTCCGAAAGTTCGTCAACGATAGCATTCATATTTTGACACAACGTTGCATTCGATTTCTATCAGGTTAACATACGTATTTTTGTGTATTGATGTCATTTATTATGTTTAATATTATTACAGGCGGCGAGTTATTAGGTATTTTGCACTACTTATGAGTAGATGGATAGTTTCAGATATCTTCAGTTGGATTACACTCGCATTTTGACTGTTTCGAGTGACAGTGTTAAAATTGAACTGTGGCGATAACATGGTGTTCAAGCCTTGAGTATTGCTTAGCTTTCTCTTAATTTATTGTTTTTCATTAACCATTGATGACTTTGTCATAGTTTTCAGTGCAACCGGCGGGGGGAAGTACGCTGTAGTTTTTGCTACGTCTCCATCCTACATCTGTTGTTAACTGCGGGTGCTGTGAGACTGAGGATCGAGGGACTGCAGCGAAGCAAACGATAAGTCCTTATTTTCATATTTAAAACATTAACTATTTTGCTATCCTTAATATCATTATCGTTATATTGATATCCCCACCAACTATCTAACGGGACTTGTAAAGCAACGCTTCTTAACCCGTATAAATTCATTGTTCATTGTTTGAATAACAATAGTTCGTTGGTAATTGATTGATTTTGTTTTTCTATGTTTCAGTTCACGCTTTTCCTTATTCTATAGTTCTGCAATTTTGTAGACTGTTGCCATAGCACGCCTTTTTATTTTGCTGCTTTCGACCTGCCTTATTTCCCCTGATAATGTCTCGCAGAAGCTCAAGCTTAAGCCGTGGTACTCACGCATCAGAAGCAATGCGACGAGCACGAGTAAAGCAAACTGAGTAATACAGACAGAGAATGGCTCAGGTACGTATGGTGCGACGTGCAGTCAGACTCGAGGAGACAAGTTTACGAAAACGCTCCCCTTCTGCAACTTCTGATATGCATCCCTCAACAGAATGGACGCGGCAGACTGACAGTGGACGATAGTCATCAACGAGAAACGGCAGCTCAGTTTCAAACACGACCACATGCACAGAAATCGCACAATTTCAACCGCGTAGCATTCCGGTACAACCTAGCTGAGTATTATGGGTTGAGTCAGCATATTCTTAGAGAAGCCATGACTGAAGTGTGTCCGTATTGCAAGGCGCTGAACTTTACTGGAGAAATGAAAGGAATGTACTGCGTTGCAGGAAACACTAAACTGCCTCAAATGAAAGAACCACTAGAGCCATTAAAATCGTTGTTTGTGGTAGATACCGTGGAATCAAAACATTCCCTCTCTAACATCAGTAAATAGAACTCATGTTTCCAAACGTCATGTTTCGGTGCAGAAATTGCAACAGCTCTACTCATAACTACTTTCAAACTAAAAGGACAGGTTTAGCATAAAGCCGGATCCCTGCTTCCTTTGCCAAGTGCTGAACATAAGGTCCTACAAATGCAGTTCAGTGGTGATGGCAATGATGAATCACGTGCACGCTGCAGAATTTCCGCCGGCATAAAAGTGTTCATCGTTTCGCAATGTCAAGAGCCTCTTCACCAAAATATTATGTTAGTGCCTTCGTTCAAAACAGCTATTGACATGATGACGTCTGATATACACAAGTTTGTTATTCAGGCTGACAAACTGTAAACTGGAGAACATGTGCGAAGATTCAATGCTTCAACTATAGACGCAGTTACAATGGTTATAGTCGGAGATCAATTCCAACCGAGAGATATTGTTCATCATCGGAGAAATGATCAGCTTATAAAGATTGCCAAAACCCATAAATGTTATGACGCTGTGCAATATCCCATCATTTTTTGGAATGGTGCTGCTGGATAACACTTCACGTCAAAACGATAACTCCAGTCAGTGGCGAAGATACACATTAGAAATGCAACGCATCGATTCAATATACGAGCCACTACGACAGAAAGACATAAAGAACCTTTTGTCACGCGGTTTGAGGTAGAACAACTCAGGCGCCGACTTTATCCTTGGGGAAAGTGGGTGGAGGTCACGGGACCTAAATCGACACTGCCACGTTCAAAGTCACCTGCAGGTTGATCATGGATGGAGGATTCATTTAGAGAGCTTGCAAGCTACATATCACTGCACTGAGGATTCCACCTCGCATGGTGGTGAAACGTTTGCGAGAAAGCCGCCAAGCTCGGAGAACAAATGAACGATTGAAGTTTAATGCCTATCGTTTGATGGTTCGAGAGAATGTAGACAATAACATGTTGAAATTTAGTCAATTGTTTCACCAAGCCATCGTCGACATGTGTACACAAATAGAAACAGAAGGTTTGTTATTCATCCGCATGAATCAGACCAAGCTTCGCTCTGAAGAGGATGTTATTTTGTGAGACGCGGTTGTGAATGACGGCAATGCAGCTGAGATTGGGAGGCTGACAATTCTACCATCTTCATATACAGGCAGCCCTCGTCCTATGCATGCGTGCACTCAAGATGCTATTGGGTACGTTCAACATTACGGTATTACATTCATATGCGATCCAATTGGAGGATTTTACACACATCACGTACGTCATACAATCCGAAGTCTTACTTTGATCTTTCTTCGATGGAGAATCCGGTGAGCAAAACCACAAATTCAGTTACAAGAACAAACCCGCGCAACCTGACTACTTGTACTACACACATACAACAACATGCATGCATACACATATGTTATTGGTTAACCTGTAATTCTGTCGTGCAGTTACCGAGCACACGTGTTTGTGTTACCATGGTCATGCCTTTGCAGGCTTGCCTCGCACTGCCGAGAACAAACTAGTTATCTGCAGCAGTTCTTACTCCCTGAGCAGTCGCCGATGGATAGGCATGATATCACACCTGAAATTGTGAATGAACTTGGTTAAACACAAGGCGTTTGGATCGGTGAGTTGTTGGATGTGCTCAGTGGAATGGCAAAAGAGAGGACTGCCACAAGCACATACACTAATATGGCTCCACAACAAAATCCCTTCCAAGGAAATCGAAGATATAATATGCGTTAAAATCCCCGATTCTGATGGCGGTAATGGCTTGCATGAGATTGTGACGAAAAGTATGATACATGGACCCTGCGGTTCACTGAATACAAACTCACCATGTATGATGGACGGAAAATGCTCAAAGTGATATACTCTAATATTGTTATCCGACACGGGTACAAGAAAGAGCGGATATCTTTTAGAGAGAAGACGATAAGCAGTAGACGGCGGTAACCTAGTCCCTATACGAATGCGAAACGGAGATATCGAAGTCGATAACGGGTGGGTTGTTCCACATTCGCCTTTACTATCAAAAACGCACAAGGCGCACATAAACGCGGAGTACTGCAACTCCGTCAACTCCATCAACTACAAATGTAAGTACGTGAACAAGGGCAGCGACATGGTAGATTTGGCTTGTAACCAAACAGAATTGATATGTATGGTTGGCGGCATCCGGTTTCGGATTTGCCTGTCACTGTGGCCAGCCACAGGACGCCTGCGCCTAAAGAGGGACCATTGGTGGCTTGCGCTGCACCACCCACAGCTCCAAACCCTCACACCCCATATCCAGTGTGAACCCGAAGGAATAACACCGGAAGGAATGCGGATGGTAGCCACGTTTCATCAACGGAGCCGGCCCACACTCCTTCACAGGCAAACACAAGCACGCTGTATTTGTGAAATCAAGCGCACATAAGGCGGTGGCTGGACCGTAGTCCGCTCCACACTGAGTGCATGAAACCACTCTTCTAGCCTAGCACCACCACAAGGACCGTGCACCCCGTCCCCTCCAACAACGAGCAACTGTCTCCTGGAGCCAGTATGAACGAGGTGGTGGGTAATAGACAGGTAGGCACCTTGTCAACATGCACATCAAGCGCAGCCACACCGGGGATATCAAACAACAGCCAATCATTTGAGAGAGAAAGAGACAAGAAAATAACTCCATTAATGCCTAAGGAAACGGTGACATAAACCTTAAGTTAATCGACATATGTAATAAGTCGTTTGCAAGCGAATCCTAGATAAGTTCATGAGGTCAGAAAGTATACTTTACGGAAAACCACGAACACAAAATGCTATGGAAATCGACTACAATGGGCTTAAGCGAAGTGTGAAAGTTAATGGAATAGAGTACAGGTAGACATTTATATGAGAAAGAAAAGCATTTCGGCAAAATTGAAAACCGACCACCTGAAATAAAGAGACTTAGCATGCAAGCACGCGGTTAGTAAACCGAATTCAGCGTGCCTACAAACGCTGCGCCGGCTCGCCGTAATTCTCTGCAGGACCCGTGGTCGCTTCTTTAGTGGCCCCAAAGGACCTAGCTCATGGCCCGCTAGACATTTATATGAGAAAGAAAGGAATTAAGAGAGAACTGAAAACCCACCACCTGAAATAAAGAGACTTGGCATGCAAGCATGCGGTTAGTAAATCGAATTCAGCGTGCCTACAAACGCTGCGCCGGTGCTGCCTACCTTCTCTGCAGGACACGTCGTCGCTTCTATAGTGGTCCCGAGTGGTCTCACTCATGGCTCACTAGGAAAGGGTGACATATATCTTAATGTAATGAGCATCTGAAGTAAGTTGTTTACAGAAGAATGCGTGATAAGTTCACGAGGTCAGAAGGCAAACTTTACGGACATGCCACGAACATAAAAATGTTTTCGGAAAGGACTAGAATTGGCTTAAGTGACGTGTGCAAGTTTCTAGAAGAAAGTACTGGTAGACATTTATACGAGAAAGCAAAGCTTTGGGACGAAATTGAAAATCCACCACCTGAAATAAACAGACTTAGCACACAAGCAAACGGTGACATAAATCCTAAATTAGTGAGCATGTGAAATAAGTTGTTTACAAAAGAATATGTTTACAAAAGAATACCAGGTATGTTCACGAGGTCAGGAGGTTTATTTTACGGAAATGCTATAAAAACGAAAATGTTATCGAAATAAGTACAAGTGGCTTAAGCGACGTGTGCAAGTGTATAGAGAGAGTATAACTAGGCATTTATTTGGGAAAGAAAAGCATTAGGGCAAAATTGAAAACCCACCAACTGAAATAAAGAGACTTAGCATGCAAGCACGCGGTTAATAAATCGAATGCAGCGTACCTACAAACGCTGCGCCGGTTCTGCCTACGTTCTCTGCAGAACCCGTCGGCGCTTCGGTAGTAGTCCCGAGTGGTCTCACTCAAGGCTTACTGGGCCTGACTGACTAAGGCACTCGCGACCGCATGTGCTACAGCACCATGCACTCGATGTCGATGAACTACAATCCATCGGTGCTTGCCGCTTCCGAACTTGCCGCTTCTTCTCTGCATGCATGAGGGCTTTCTCCCGCACTTCAGCAACTGCTTTCGTGATTAGATCGCGCCATACGCGCCGATCAAACGCTTTCGATTCCCATGACCTGCAATCAAGATGAGAACGTGTGAGACTCACTTTGATCATGTCCTGGTAACGTAACTTTGGTTTCCCCACGTGCCGCTTCCCAATACTCAGTTGACCATATAAGAGTTGTTTCGGTATCCGAGTCGAAGCCATGAGCCACACATGACCGAGCCATCTTAGGCGTCTCAGTAAAAGTATGCAGTCCACTGCATACATCCCACTTCGGCGCAACACTTCCGTGTCTGCAACTCTGCCGCCCCAACCGATGCGCAAAATTCGTCGCAGACACTGCTGATGGAACCGCTCGAGATATCGCACATCCCGACGGTACATCGTCCACGTTTCGCTGCCGTATAGAAGAACGGACAGTACCATGGATTTGTACACCATCAACTTCGTGCCAATGGTAAGCTGATGGTTGTTCCACACTCGGTACTCAAGCTTCCCGAATGCCGCCGCTGCCTTCGACACGCGATTACGCAACTCAACGTGTAGCTGCTGGTCAGTCGACATCACACTCCCAAGGTAGCTGAAGCGGGAGGTGGTTTCCAAAACTTTAGCACCAATGCTGATTTGCTGCAATATTGAAGATTGCACCTCCGGTGAAGGCTGAAAGAGACAGACAGTTTTGCTTGTGTTGATGGTGAGCCCGAATTTGGCCGCTGTCGAAGCCAGAGCACTAGTCATGTGCTGCAACTCATCCGCACTGTGTGAAAACAACGCACAGTCGTCAGCAAACCGCAGCATACGGATAGTTGTCTCACAGACTAGAGTTCTCGCACCGAAACGACGGATGTTCAGCAACCCACCATCAGTACGGTGCTCCACACGAACACCGTAAGCACAAGCCGCATCAAAAGCACAAGACAACATTGCATGAAGATAGATATTAAACAGGGCAGGAGCTAAGACACAGCCTTGCTTCACACCAGAGACAACTGTAAAGTCATCCGAGGTCTCTCCACTCAGCTGCACCCTCGCTCGCATACCACTGTGCAGACATTCAGTTAAACTTACAAACTTACGCGGGCAACCAAACTTACCCAACACCAGCCACAGTGCCTCGCGGTTCACCGTTTCAAATGCTTTGGTGAAATCAACAAAAAGCGAGTACAAAGGCTGGTGTCGTTCTCTGCACTTCTGTTGCAACTGACGGGCCGCAAACACCATATCTTTAGTGCAGCAACCCGAACGGAATCCACACTGCTCCTCCGCCACGTTAGGTTCCACTACCTGAATGACGAGGCGGTTGAGCAGGATTCGGGCAATCACTTTGCCCACACAACTCAGCAAGTTGATGCCACGATAATTCGTGCAACATTGCTTGCTCCCTTTGCTCTTGTACAGTGGTAGCACAGGGGTATCCTTCAGCTCAGGAGGTACCTCCTCCTCAATCCCTAGACGTTGCACCAAGTGGTGCAGCGCAGTGAACAACGCGGGTCCGTCGTGTTTCAATACTTCAGGCGGGATCCCATCGGCTCCGGCACACTTGCCGTTTCGCAGCTGAGCAAGTGCTCTCTGCGTCTCATCCAGTGCCGGCGTATCCGCCAGATCCGTGTTCATATCGTGTTGCTTGAGGCCGTTTGCAGTAGGCCAGTCGAGATTCTGAACGGTTGTTCAAGAGACAGTCAAAGTGTTTGTATACGGGTATACCTATTAATGAAATCGATCAGTATCAGGCTGGAAGATACATAAGCACAATGAAGGTGTATGGGGCATTCCTTGATTTACGACACATGAACGAAGTCCAGCTGTCGTCTACCTAGCAGTACACCTGGAGAACAGACAACGCGTTTATTTCACAGCAGTAAATAATCATCAAATGACCCTGAATCCACCGGCTACACTGTTAACTCTTTGTTTCACGTTATGTCAGCATGACGCGTTTGCGAAACTAGTGCTGTATCCCGATGTGCCCTCGTATTACACTTGGAATGTGAGTAGAAAATCATTTGAACGACTTAAACGAAGAGTGCAGGTCGATGGACAAGCTCGCATCTTCAAGGAAAATACCATAGGCAAACGGTATACTGTGCATCCGAATCAAGGTGAAAGTATTTTTCTTCGCATTTTGCTGGTCAATGTGCCTGGCCCAACGTCTCTCCAGCATTTGAAAATTGTCAACGGCGTTACGCGTGCCACTTTCCGCAGTGCATGTCATGGTCCGAATTTATTGGAAAACTACCGACACTGGGATTTTTGCATTAATGACGCGTGCAACACGTCACATCTAAATCAAATCCGTGCATGGTTTGCAATCATTTTGAAAGCTTGCTCTCTTTCTTCTGCAACAGAGCTCTGGGAGAAATATAAATCGCATGTGGTTGGAGATATTGCCCGTTGAATAAGCAAGAAAAATATCTACAGGAACATGGAATTTCCAGAAGAAATATATAGTGGAGCGTTGAGCATGTTTGAAGGTTTGTGCTTAGCAATTGCGGATAAAGCGCTAAATCAATTGTGAATGCCTTGACCGATTCGTTCTGCTGCTGCTTCTTTTGATACCGACTTGTGTTGTAAACTAAAGTATAACACGGACGATCTTCCGTCGTCCTTATTTCCTTGCTTAACACTTGAGCAAAAAGACATTTCCGATCAAATAATGCAAATTGTCAATGACGCGGTTGGAGCACTCTTCTTGTTAGATGCGCCTGGAGAAACTGGCAAAAGCTTCCTTCTTAGATTGATACTTGTGGTAATTGGATTGCAAAAGAACAAAGCCTTAGGTCTCGCGTCTTCCGCAATAGCTGCTCCATTGCTACCCGGTAACAGAACAGCTCATTCCGCTTTGAAATTGTTGGTGAACATGCACTTCCTTGAAACTCTCACATGCAACATTTCCAAACGTCCGGCATGGGAAAAGTATTGCAGAATTGTAAACTTATTGTTGAACCTCGGATTAGGGAAGAGCCGACCGGTTTTCGCCCAGGACGTGGCTGTATAGACCATATATTTACTTTGCGGCAGGTGCTAGAGCAGCGCCACGCATACCGCAGACCGACAATAGCTGTGCTCCTCGATTTCAAGAGTGCGTTCGATTCAGTCGATCGATCGATTCTGTTCGAATTACTTGCGCGAAAAGGTGTTCCCACGAAATATGTGAACATCCTTCGTGCTCTATACTCGAACACTACAGGCCGCGTTAGGGTCTATGGTGTCCTATCGGATATCTTTTCGACTACAAGTGGCGTTCGTCAGGGTTGTCCGATTTCCCCGTTTTTGTTCAATTTCGTAGTGGATTCTATCATGGAGTGTTCCCTGACGTAATCCAACGATGTAGGCGTTGAAGTGCTGCCTGGTGAAAGGTTAGTTGATCTAGATTATGCGGAAGATATCGTGTTGCTTTTCGACGATGTTGGGGCGGCCCAATCAACCCTGAATAGCCTATCCAGAGTGATCCCATTATTTGGTATGCACTTCGCACCTTCAAATTGCAAAGTTTTGCTGCAGCACCACCAGCCACTTGACGCTTGCAAAGGAGGATCTCGAGGTGGTTGATCATTTCATTTATCTTGTCAGCTGCATCAGCAATGATGGGCGCATAGAAACTGACGTCAGCCCAAGCATTGCAAAGGCTAGAGTTGCCTTCTTGAACCTGCGTCATCTTTGGCGACAGAAGGGAGTTTCCCTCCGTCTAAAAGGCCGTGTATACAAGGCCATGGTGAGGGCCGTTCTGCTCTATGGTATTGAAACTTTGCCCCTACGGTCTGAAGATCTGAGGCGCCTTCAAGTCTTTGATCATCATTGTTTGCGAAGCATTGCTGGTGTCGGATGGCACCAGCGTATCCCCAACGATGATGTGCGTAGGCGAGTACTAGGTAGTGATAATCATGCTAGCACCCTAGAACAACAGATAGCACTGAATAAGTTGCGTTGGCTCGGGCACGTGCTATGCATGCCTGGTCACCGGTTACCTAGGAGGGCCTTGTTCATTCTACCAGGTGTAGGATGGCGCAAGGCTCGAGGTGGACAGAAGTTGACGTGGCAGCGAGAAATGAAGTCACTGACAACTAAACTGGGTGCGGTTAGTCCGTCTGGCCTTCCGGGTTGGAGTCCACGTGACTCACCTTGTGCTTAGCTGGGACTTTGGACATGGCTCGCAACCGACACCAGTGGCGCGTCTGCTGCCGTCTTCTAATCGGATTGCCTGTTCAAAGTATGTTTGGTGCTGAGTTATCTGCGGGATAATGGCTGATTATGACGCGGGGCAGTGAAAGCCGCAAGGAAGCTGTCTCGCCGATGCCGCCTTATCTTTGCACGATAGTCAGCCGTTTGTGACGGTATGTTGTTAACACAAGGTGTAGGCGCCTTTACCCAGAATGTTTGCTTAGGGCATAAAGGATTTCAGGTTAGTCCCCCTTTCTCTCCCTCTTCTTATTCTTTATTTCATAGGTCCTCATGGTTGTATGGCAGCAAAGCATCAGTTGAAATGGCTGATGTACTGCTGTTGATGATGATGATGAAACTTATTGTTTGAAATGAATGTACAATGACACACAAAACTTCTGTGGAGGTATATGATCGATCGTCGCAAGGTTTGCGATGAAACAGCAGATCATTTAGGAACGCGTTATTATTGCTTGTAGGAGATTTCAGGCCAACGTTGCTTGTAATTCCCCGACCTACACCAGCGGGCGAAATAATTGCTTGCCTGAAATACTCTTCTTTGTGGTATCACGTTAAGACGTTAAAATTAACAGTAACTATGCGTGTCCAGCTTCAATACGATCACTCAGCTGAGGTATTCTCACTTACATTACTAAATATCGGGATCGGAAATTTGCTCATTTGGCTGACCTCAGGAAGAATTACATTGCTTCATAACTTTGCAATTTTGTGACGTTAAAAGAGGAACTGGTTGAAAGAGTATCGCCCAATAGTCCAATCAATTATCCGAATCACGATTGGCTGAGTGAACGAGCTATTTTTGCCGCCAAGAACAAGAATGTCGATGAACAGAACATTATCATGAAGAATAACATTTTGAGCGAGGCAGTCGCATATATGTCCGTCGACACGGTGTTGGAAGCAGATGAAGTCATTTATCCAAGACCATTTTTGCATTCACTCCAGCTGCCAGGGATGCCACATCAAGTACTTGAATTGAAAATGGGCACACCATTTATCATGTTGTGAAATATTAACCAGCCAAAATTTTGTAATGCCACGCGGCTTGCAGTAAAAGAATTACTTTATACGTCATACAGGCAACAATCTTGCTCGGACCTTTCAAATATCAAGAGGTCCTCATTTCTCGCATTCCGATGATTTCTGCCGATACGTCATTTCAAGTTAAGAGACTGCAATTCCGAATTCTTTTGGCGTTCATAATCACAAGTAACAAAGGTCAGAGCCAGTCTTTTGAAATGTGCGGGTTAGATCTACTTGCCGACTGCTTTCACATGGATAATTATAGGTTGCGTGCTCTAGAGTTGGTAAACCTGCCAATCTCCATATCTGCACAGACAACGTAAAAACAAGAGCGTGGTCTATCTGCAAGTGTTAGGAAATTAAAGCCGTTACACAAGTGGGATTTTTCTTCTCTAACATTTTCATTCAACTAGACAACGGAGTAGCAAACAGTTGTACACCCACACGTTTCGTGAAACGACATCTGTTGTAAAGGTAAGGTTTTTTCACCTTGATTTAACTACATTGAGCCACAGCAAAGCGCTTAAAATCAAACTCAAGGATGCTCATGACAAGTCTTTCGAAGTGTGCGAGTTCGTTCTACGCACGGACTGTTACTCACATGGGCAGTTATATGTTGCTTGTTCTTCAGTCGGCAAACCTGACAAGCTACGTGCCTGCGCAAAGGTAAGAATTCCATTTTGTTTCACCTTCATGTAACCACACTGACTCACATCAACCCCATTGCAATTTAAGAGACTGTAACTCCCTATTCTTTTGGCGTTCATAATCGCAAGTAACAAAGGTCAGAGCCAGTCTTTTGATATGTGCGGGTTAGATCTACTTGCCGACTGCTTTCACATGGATAATTATAGGTTGCGTGCTCTAAAGTCGACAAATCTAACAAGCTCCATTTGTTCACCGACAATGTTCAAGCAAAAACGGTGTATGCTCGCAAGAGTTATGAAACTATATCTGTTATAAAGGTGAAATTTTTCCCTTCATTTTCATACTACTAGACAACCGTACAACTAACAACATTGCATACCAACAAGTATTTCGAAAATAAATCTATTAAATAGGTTAAGTTTTTCTTTTCCTTCATTTTCAGCTACCCACACTACGCCACAGCAACGCGTGACCGCGTGCAGCTAAGAAAATAATAAAGTGAAACGGACTTTTTTCACACTGACGACCTTAGATAGCTTACTAAGCTAAGAATGTTGTGAGTACAACCATCAATGGAGTCAAGTGCTGGCAAAAATCAATGATGTAATATTTCTTTTTAACTAACTAGAAAAGGTCTGGCTAGTACTCCTACTAAAGGGGTCTTAACTAGACAAAATGTAAAGATCTCAACTTCTCAGTTTCAACCAACACAAAATGTGGCTCTCTATGCGAAATGATTGTACACACATGGCCAACACTGAAAAAAGGCCCCATTTTGCCTTCATCTCACTGGAAAGCAAACAAGTAGATTTGTCATACCGTCCTGTGCTGACATAGCCATGACTCAGAGAATGCCAACCCCGTAGCTGACACATATTAGTGCCGCTTAAGCGTGCACGGTCACAATATCAGAAGGCTAAGCACTAAGAAAAATGATACCAGTATACAGACAATAATGGTACCTAAATGAGAGACTTATCGCGTGTGCTTGTACGAGGACTGTGAGTTCCCTTCAGACTGCATTGCGTTGCGACTGGATGCGTCCAGGCTTGAGAAAGTGGAAGCCCACGCGTCTGTTGTCCGCTCGTTCTAGTGATATTGTGTGGTGCGCCTTGATGCCACAGGTTTATCAGAGTGAATGTGAGCTGACGTGCAGTCCTACTTGTTCCGTGCTCCGACGCCAGCTTGGTAATGTACAGCGGTCAAAATGCTCTATAGAGGTGGTGTGTATATCAGATGCTGTGCCTAAGCTTTGCCATGCACTTCCACAAACGTGTGTTTTGAAAGTAGCAAACAGACCTAGAAACTCTCCCTCAAACTTTAACCTCACTTTTCCGTCTTTTTCTAGTTTCGATCTTTTCGCTTGGGTCAGCAAATGCTCGTAATGAACTGAGGTAACGCACGTAGCAGTTCAGTAGGCTGCATGTGCAGCAGTTTCCTCTCTGAATCCAGGAAAATGCTCTCCTCCCTGATACTCCCATGGGTTGTCCTACATATCTCGCGGCAACCACTTTCAGGCGCTAAATTTTAGGCACCCTTCACTTAATGTCACATCCTGGTAGTTGCGCGACTTTAAAAGTTTCACCGAAATTCCGTCCGGCAAGCGTAAATAAAGATGCTTTTAAGTTGACTCGAGCTTGTCTGCCATCGCTCTAGCATTGACTCTCAGGTCGAGACTAGGCACAAAAGCAAACTGCGGATAGCAACGACCCGTCGAGCTTCTGCTGCTGTTTTCAGGATTCCCTTTTCTATCAACTGGTGGGTCTTCTTGCTTGTTCATCCTATACATAATATTGGGTCTTTGTTGCGCTATTCTCTATAACACTCTTACAGACACCGCATCTTCGTTTCATCTTCTTATGCTCCTTCCCTCCCTAGCTCCTACACCCTTTACCTTTCTACCGACTCCTCAGGGCCTGAATTTCGCCAACTTTCCATAGCAATATGGCTCCTGTCACTTCCCAGACGTTACGAAAACCGTCAACTAAGCAACGCCCTCGTAAACAGCTTGCTGCTAAGAGTGTCAAGACTCCTAGATAAGCACAGCAATGTATAGTTGGCGCCACGGATCTCGCCGCGGAGTTGCACAGACAATTTGCAGCTGTAGAAGCTAACTTGCAAGTGCTTAAGCAGCAATTTTCTGTGTTTTAGTCTCTGTCCCTCTACTTGACTTCTCTAGCTTATCTGATGGAAATGCTCCTGATCCCTTCCACTCCGCATCTACAGAATATTTGTAAGCGTGTTTGCAACATAGCTGCCGAGACACACCAGCAAACTATCAGGTCAAATAATGCTACTGCCGTTAACACATCAGACAGATACACTACCGACTCCTTAAGTCGTATCCACTTAAAGCAAGTCTAGGAACTGCGACAGACTGTAACGTTGTGCGGCTTCGTAAAAAGTCTCTAAAGCATAGCTGCTCAGTAATGTTTAGTTTCAATAACGCTTCTGACGCCAACAAGTTCATACAAAGTGAACTAAACATCGTTTCATCCACTGAGTTCAAGTCAATTCTGATCAAACTTGATCGCAAGCCACCACAAAGGAGTATCCTATCCACGCTAGAACAGAAAACGCATGCCGTTCCATTCAATTCCTCCCCAAAGTTGGGCCCTGACCATCGCAAACCAGGCCCGGTTGCTTACGCCGTGGGTCACTATGTAGACATCGACGAATCTGAGGAAAGTAGTGCGATCCACAACGTAAATGAAAGAAACTAGCTGACCTCCGACATATTTGTCGATGATAGCACCAACCGTACAGCTCTGCGAAGCCCACCATCGACTGTTGAGCTTTTGACACCCGGCACCGACTAGACATGTCATGCAGAAACATCTGGAAGTGAAGAAGACAACCGCGCCATTGTGCGACCCACCACACTGATACCACGTACTATTATATCCGAGACGCCATGTGCAGATGCACGCAGCATGTCTCAGAGGGGTATGACGCTTCCATTAACACCCGATAAACCACCAAAAAGTAAACCACCCAGCCCCATACCCATATACAATAGTGTCACGTGTACTGTCGCGGCTCATAAAACTGTTCCATCACGAACAGCTCCGGGAATATTGGTCGCTCTGAATATACCGGAGGAAGTTTCTGTGACCAAAGTGGTGAACACCATAAGAAAGCACTGCCCGCTCTTCGGTTCATTGCTCACAGGAACCCCACTAGCACCGTGGTCACACAGGTACCCGTACCCAATTAAGGTAGCACTATCCAATAAGCGTGGCGAAGGATTGCTGGCTAACCAGTGCCTGCACCTTGTGCGAAATACCCCTTACATAAGGCTTCGCTTCAGCCGCTACGTGGACAGAGACCGGGCGCACCGAAACAATGCAGCCGCTCCTACAGCCATTAAACTGGGTACTCCACAAGCTACACGTACACTAGGACCGCCTATGGGTCCTCCCTGAACTACTCCCACAAACCATATTTCTTGCCAACAGTAGTCACTCAACCGCCACCACCTACCCCACAAAGTCAGCTGAGTGTACTCCACCAACAGCTGTTAACGGTCCATGGTCTCCAGACTACTCCACAAGTCGCCGTGACACCGTGAACGAGCTACCCCGCCCCCTTTTCTCCTTATTTAGCGAAATTGTAAACACAGCACCTAATAGGCACGACGTTGTCATCCTTCTTCTTAATGCTTGTTTGCTTCTGCATAAAATACATGCTATTCGTATAATTAACTCCCTTCTCCCCTCGCACTTCACCCTAATCACTGAGACAGGTTAAATGTGACTACACCGGCTACCTCTTACCAGCTGGCTGGATGCAGTAACTTCAGCAGCTTTCGAGCCACAAGCCACGGTGGTGGATACTAAGGAGGACATCCATGCAGGCTTACTCACAGACTCCTGCTTGGGCACTAACGTAGACGCTGTCTTTGTTACCGCTTGCAGTAAGCGAATTGATTTTATTATCGGCTGCGTCTACAACCTCCCAAACGCCAATACTCTCAGTTTGAACAACTTGTTTAATACTTTCCTGCAAGCTTTTGAACATCCTACAAGCTGCAAAATTAGTGGTGGAGATTTCAACATACCAAATGTTTCCTGGAACACTTCCACCATAACCACAAGCTACAGCAGATTCGCTTCGTCAATTCATTCTTATAGTGGGACCCAACATGTGCGATCACCAACACGGGAAGATAATATTCTTGATCTGTTTTTCACGCAGCGCGTTCCGGACCCACCGGCTGAAGTACTTGGCAATTTCCCCGGTAGTGATCATAAACTGGTCATGCTCTCATTTAATCCGCCGGCATCAAATCTTGTTCGCCCAAACGACTCCCCTACTTGGTATCGGGAATAGGCTTACGTTGATTGGGAACTATTCGAGTCCCTAATAAGGTCAGCTTTTTGGGAAAACTTCTTCCTACCATCTGACGCCAAATTGCTGCTGATGAGTTCTACAGAAACATCAAAGTCTGTCTTGATATGGACTGTCCAGGTGCACTACCATTCGAAGCAAGGTAGACTGCCTCCCGCCCAAAATCGCACAGAAGGTTAAAACCTTGCGCAAAAGGTATGGAAAAACGAACGACTTCTTGCTGGTTCGGCAAAAGCAACAGATGTGGTCTAAGTACTACTCTTAGCGCTACTCAAGGTAAGTATCAGAGGAGAGGCATGCGCTCTCTAGCAGCAACAAATTCCAAAATGTTTTTGGGCCGATGAAGCGTCGAAACCCTGCGATAAATTAAATTGCCTTCATCACGCTCCCCAATGGTTCGGTTACTCACGACTCCGCCTCAAAATCTGAGGTTCTGTATAGTCACTTTAGCTTATCCTTCAAGTCAACCGGCAACTTTCGGGCGCCTCACTCGTCCACCCTGGCCTCTGCACAGCTACCTGCCGTTGACTTTTCACCCCGTGATATAGGAAAGCAATTAGCGACGGTTAAGCAGTCAAACTATGAAGGTCCTGACGGCCTCCCCTCTATTGTACTAAAGCTTGGTGGCCCAGATATCCCTCTTCTCCTGCTTAACCTGTTCTGTCTTCGAAGAAGGCTGGGAAACTACCTGCACAGTGGCAAACAGCTACGGTTATACCACGTCATAAAGGAGGGCTCAGAAATGACATCGGGAACTATCGGCCCATTAGCCACACCTCCATCATCTGCAGAATGATGGAAAGACTAATTGCCCCAAAACTAGTGAACTTCCTACGGGCACACGAAGTTATCAATGACTTTCAACCTAAATTCCTGAAAGCAGGTTCCTGTGTGAATTGCCACTTGGCTTTTCGTAACAATCTTGTCCCCAGATCGAGAGATGTCAGCAGTGGTCATTTATCTTGGTGTGCAGAAGACACGCACCGAGTGCCGCACGACAATTTGACGGATTAGATCGCTTCATTTGGAATCGGCGGCCAGCTACTAGCATGGCTCAGGTCGTACCTCTCTAGCCGAACCCAAGTGCTTAGTGTTAGTGGCCAAATTTCCACGACTAGACCAGTGCTGAGCGGTGTAGTTCAGGGCAGTGTCATCGGCCCGCTACTCTTCTTATTGCACCCAAATGAAATATTCGAAGTTATACGCAACGGTATCCCATACTTCATTGCAGAGGACTTTAATAGTATACACTCTCGATCGTACAGCTATGATCTCTATCATTCAAACTATTGCAACCGATCTGAAAGCATTGCAACTATAGTGCACCCATTGGGACATGTCGTTTTTACCGGAGAAGTGTACTGCCCTTCTGTTTCACTGCACAATAGCCCAGAGAATACTTACTCTTTGTGGAAAACTGCTAATCTGCAGCAATACCATAAGAGTCTTAGGTCTGTACTTCTCTGGCTCGTTAAACTTGGCGGAGCACACCACAAGTGCGGTAGCGAAAGCCCGCTGTCGCATAGGCCTAGTATTCAAAACACTTACGAGGCGGTAAGCGATAGTTCCTCTATACACACTAACAAGGCGACCACTGCTTGCCTATTGTGCGCTGATCTAAAGCAACGCAAGGAATAGCGATCGTCAGCAACCGGAAAGGCTACAAAGGTGGTTTACTAAACGCCTACTGGGCTCAACTTCGCAATTATCCTACGCACAAGGCAGCAAGGCCTTGCGCCTCGACCTGGTATGGCTGAGAAGAATAAAACTTAGACTCCTTCGCCTATTTGATATAATACATAAACGAGTCCACGCTGCTAATTTAGATGTGGAGTTCGAGAAATGTCTGATTCATGTTACTCGAACCAGCGATAACGTACTAAGACTCGAAAGACCTAGAACCCAAGCCCGCAAAGTTTCTACCTGAACGTCTACGCCCAACTGTGGAACCGGTTACCATCCAAGCTGCGAGAAAAAAAGTTACCCGATGTCTTCCGTAGAGAGATATATACCTTACGTACCGCTAAATATACCACTGACCTTCTGGGACAAAACATGTCGGAAGAAGTGGCATACGAAAACGGATTGGCGGTTTACTAATGCACTGAGCCCACCCCAGATATCCTCATTTTATTGCTGTCCGCTCGACAGCAGGACAGTCCTATGCCAGTAGCAAGTTACTAGGCCATTGATCCCAAATCACTTCCTATCCTGCGACATTCGCGATAAACCGCAATTCATAAACTACTCTCACCCTTATCGTCCAACTTCACCAACAAAGCCAAGGCGCAAACAGAGCTATAGAATAGGTGCCTAGGTCAGATGGGCGGCTGTCACCCTTTCCAAACCACTTCTTTCTCTTACTCTAAACCCGTACACATGGCCGCCTCAAGCCATCGTTACTCAAGTCTTCTTGCAGTCCCCGTAGCCCGTTTTATGAATCTCCTAAGCTCCAGTCTTGGCCTTCTTTATTCGATCCTACTTTATGTTTCCGATTCGTCACAAAAGTCGAAATGCCAACAGTACTACAGTATAGGTGACCTCGTGTATATGGATGGCTCCACATCCTACCGAACCTTTGCTATTCTCCTACTTTTAGTTTGGTTGGAGGGCTGCCATGTGGCTGTGATTAAGCAAACAAAGGAACAATCCCTACACAGCTGCCCCATACTTCCTTTAACGCCTAGTATTTTCAGCCTGGACCTTCTATATTTGGTCACCTAGACCGCTTAGTAGTGTAGTGCCAGCGTGCATATAAACTTCATATTATTCTGGTCGAGTATAAGAAGATGGGTGTCTCTCATGTCTTCTTGGACCGGGCACCCTCACCCTTCTATTTCACAGGAATGCCTGTTCTGAGCTTCATTTCAACTTCATACTTTTCCACAACTCAAATGCTTTTATGACTGTCCACCGAGTCACCCACCTGTAGAACTAGGACCATATTCTCACCCGTAGCCCTTCCTATAAGTTGATCTCCTTCTTTACCTCTTATACAGGTCGAATGGTACCAATGCTCAAGTAGAATGTTAGATGGACTGTAGACCCGAAGTCCGGGAGTGCATCACATGTTGGAATTTGTCTTATTCATCATTCTTATATCTTACTTTTTCCGAGCTCACCAGGCTAGCGGCCTGCACTGGTAATCCCATTCGCATTGACAGGCGCGGACTACGCGAACCCCTCGTAATTATCCATCTCAACCGGCGTCGTTGGATCGCATGGTTGTGCGGTGGGTCCTTGTGGTTACGCCATTTCCCTCCTTTCGCAGTGTTCCAGTGAGTATTATTAAATGTAAGCGCTTTTCACACCCTTCATGAGGAAGCTGACGGAATCGTGTGTACCACTTGTGTTAACTGGATGGGTTGAGGCCAAAGTCGTAGGTAATCTAATGCCGTGCGTTGAGGAATCACAAAGGAGTGTAAAGGGGGTTGCTGAGCATTTCTCCGACGGTCCGAAACGTTCCGTTCGGATTTATTTTGGAATCTCAGCGGTCTGTCGGCGGACTTTCGTGCCGGTACGGTCCTCAGATGTGTGAAATTATAATAACGTGCAATCACTTGTTGTGGCATGGGAGGCAATGGGGCTAGATTATACCTACAGAGCGAAAGTTGGGGAAAACCGGGCGTTCGAAAGAGGAACCCCACAATTTTTCTCGGTTAGCGCTCGCTGAGACACAAATTTTTGCCACTCGGGCGCTCGAGCGGTCATCTATTGAGCGCCCATCGGACACTGGTGCTGAGTGGATTTCACCAAGTCTCAGTATCCTCATAAGAATGCTCGAGTGGCTCATCTTACCATGGACTAATTGAGGCGAGTTCAGAGATACTGTGTTTACGTATGGTCCCGCATGGATCGTTTAGAATGATCGCGAAGTCACACGCATTAATATTTTTATTTTCAATTACTTGCGCACGAAAAAGAGATTGTTTGATCTTACAGGTCGCAGGTCGCAACCAACACTACTTCTGTGCTGTGCCCCGGCTTATTAGATGCGTCATGTTACCTAGAATCTATCCGTCCGCACTGGTTTTCATGTCTTTCTTTCTTCTTTTCGCGGTTTGCTTGGAAAGCGAAACCGCACTTTTAGCGAAAATTAATGTAGGACGCTATTCGCAGCTATGCGTAACTAGGAATGTATTAAGCATATCGCATTTGTTTTGCCATTATAAGGTAGAGCACCGCCTGTTTGCTGTGTTTCGCTTGTTTGTTTTTACTTTTCCCAATTATATTGCCCTAGAAAGCCCTTTAGGCTGGTAGCGCAATCCGTTTGGTCGCCCTCCAAGTTCATTCACTGATTAATGGTACCCTGCGTATTTTGTGCATGCTTAAAGAATTGCTTTACCGTGTTGCATTATATTACACATAACAAATAAAAATTTATGTCTAGTCTTATGATTTTTCTTCTTACGTTATCGTAACCATTTGTTCTAGTTCCCTTGTGTAACCTAATTCTCCTGCTCTATTTACATATTTATCAGGAGATTGGTATGGCTGCTTTGGTCATCTGGAGGAAGAAAATGAAAACGCGTTACTGTAACCTGGATGGAAAACGCAAAACCACACAGGAGACAAACTGCAACTTAGCACTTACATCGCGGGCGCTGTCATCTGCCCGTTTAGAATCCCACCGTTACAAAACACATGATTAATAACACCTGAAAACCTCATGCTTGAGCATGATGCTTCTGTACATTTGGATTTGGCCATCTCAGTTTCAGTCTCCCGCAGACGAGAGTATACTCTTCTTCTTTTTCTTTTTCTTATTCTGCTACTACTACTACTACCACTACTACTACTATAAATGACAGCACCCTACAGATAACAATGAGAAATAAAGGCGAGGGACTTATCGCGTTTTGGGGTATTATGACTGGAGGTCCAAGTCGGGGGCCGGTGCGGTTGCGTACGACAGCGGCAGCGAGCAATGAGGACGAGGATGAAATCGTGCCGGTTCGTTATCCGGTCGACTTGTTACGTGCGAGGCGTCAGGTTGCGACATATGTGTATCCCTTTTGTGAGTGGGTGTGAGCCAACGGGCTTCCCCAATCGCTTGTGCTTTTCACGTGCTCGAGTGTGCTGATTCCTCATAGATAGGAGACTAATGTTGTTTTGGGATTTGTGTGTGGATCACGAGGTGTGTTGAGTGGGCGTATCTTCATTGTTCAAGGTATATGGGTCAGATAGGTAGTAAGAATTCGAAAAATTTGAATATTTCAGAAACTGTAAACAGGGATCTGACACGCTCCAAGGTATATGGATACACTCATACTCCTCTGGGCGCATTTCCTTTTTCAGGTTCTCGATTCTTCCAAGCACACTTAGAACTGCTGGGCATTACCTCTTCTTGCACTTGCTTACCCACTGACATGTGTCGACTGATGCAGTAGACGACCATGAGCTATCCCTGGACCAGATGCACGTCCGAAACCATCGTCCGTGCCATCCTAAATCGTTGAGTGTTCAAATTCAGATGCTATCCACCATGACAACCAACCGTGAAACGCCCTTCGAATCATCCCAGTTCGATACTGTCTGCTATCTTTTAGGCTCTCTCCATCTTCTTAAATTTGGCGGCCGCTAACGAATTAGTTGAGAGCATCCATAGACAGCTTAAAGCTGCACACCTAATCTCGTCAGGCCCTAAATGGAGCGAAAAGTTTCGCTTGTAATTCTAGGTATTGACAGCAGCATCAAAATTTCCTTGTCATGCGCACCAGCTGAGCTGGTTTACGCTACACTACTCTTTCCTGGAGAGTTCATTTTACGTGCCCCATTCTCAAGTATGCTCGCGCCTAACTTTGCCTTATGCATTGCATAACGCATGCCTTCAATACGCCCAACCTCTCCTCATGAGCAGACCAGAGATGCGCAACTGCAAAGCAGACCCTCTACCTACACATATATCCCCTTCCGTACAGTCGCACTGCGGCGCTCTCTCCAGCCTCCCTACAAGGGCCTTCTCAGAGTTCTACAACACCCTCAGAGACATTTCACTCCAGTCCAGAATGGTCACCAAACAACGGTGTCCATCGACTGTCTCAAAGTGGCCTTCTTTGATGAGCCATTCCCAACCCACCCTGGTGCTATCACAACAAGTATCTGTTTCTCTGGTGGTTTCCGAAGCACCATAAAACAAAAACCCACAGTTTCTTTTGACTCTCCGCGTACCCAGCTTCAACCCCAGGCAATCGACCGACGAGGTAGACAGGGTAAAAGTCCGGTCTTTTTTAGTGACTGTAAAAGCTTTTATTTCCGTTAACATACAAGTTTTTTGAGTTTTACGGTAATCGCACGTTCCATTCACAAACGTTTTACACAATCGACAAATATCCCAAAACATATAAAAACCCGAAAAGGCACATTGGTTTTTATCCTGAATGCCTTGTTCCTTCTCCAGTATCAAGCCACACATTCCGACCATTGTTCACAATCTTTAAGTTCTACTTATGGCCTCAGTTATCGGCCCAGCCAACTCAAGTCTCCAGTTACTTGCCAACCGGCTTATAGGCCCTCCGTGACCCAGGCGACTACTATTCGTCTTTGACCGCAAACGGCTATAATCGGATTGGTCCATGAAAGCTTATCTATGTGGAGCCGACGAGGACGCTCCTACCTCCTCTGGGGACGATGAGCTTTTTGGCCGTGGAATGGGATGCTCTGGAGAAGTAACATCCCCAAGCACACTGTCAGGCATGCAGCGTAGGAAACGTCTTGGGCCTCTACTTGACTACTCAGTGTTTACAGTCCGATGAGCCCGCCCTGATAGCCCATCGATCGTCACCTCCAGTCTTCACCTAAATCATAAATAATAAACAACAGAGAAGCCTGGACGCAGTCAACACTGCGGCACGCCCTATTGCGGGATCCCGTGTTCAATACCACGTAACTTTTCACACCCACAATTACTAAATATCACACAGCATTGGATGTCATTCTTGTTTGTACCCTTAGACTGTCCACTTTTTTAACTGCTTATACATTCGCTTTAATTTTTGATTTGGCGAATCCCGCTCTAAGTCCTGCTGCTGTCTCGTTGATTCACTCTCTATTACTTGTGGATTGTTCAAGTCAAGTCAAAATAGAATTTATGAACATGACTGCAACCATTTACTGCATTGTACACTGGCACTGCGGATGTTGTAAAACATAACGTAAGCATGGAATTGCAATAAAAAAGTAAAAAGTAGAAAACGAAGCAAACACGCATACACATCAATCAAGTAAACGTTCACGCATGATGCTGATAATTTTCTCGGAGTTCACAAGAACACGGGATAAATACGGTAAGATAGAGTTGTGATAAGGTATTGTGCGAGAGAAGAAAACCCTAAATTTAGAGCGAGTAGACTAGCAGGATAGGGTCTTAGATAAATCAATCTGAAGGATTTGAAAAGGGTCAATGAAATCATGTAATGAAAAGTAGTCACATACAGTAAAGTGCTTAGTAATGACAAAGTCAACCAGAGACTCTCTGGGCAATTCTCTACACTTAGAAATAAGAAAGCACAATCAATGTGAAGTCTTTTTGTACAAGACCGGGAAGAATGATAAGCAAGCCATCTAACCAATGAGGAAGAACACAAGCACGGATGAATTTATAAATTAAAGAACTGAGTACTAAAAGCATTTTAAGTCTGCGGGCATAGAAGGATCATTTCCGCACCTTGCGGAAGGATTCCTCGAAGTATATTGGCCAAGAAAGAATGTGAGATAAATGTACCTCAAGATACTTAACGGTGGACGAACTGGGTATATTGTAGTTGCTTACGATCATGGGGAAGAAGAGTTTGCCACAGTCAGACTTTTGTCAGTGCGGAGAAAAGAGAAAGTTACATCGCGGCGTTTGGAAGCGTTGATAGTAAGTGATGGGGACGACGACTACTGCTGAAGCTCGTCCAGATCGGTTTGCAGAGCGGTTGCTGATTTTGTATTTGGAGCAATGCAACTTAAGACTACGTCGTCAGCGCACATACTTCCAATAAAGTTTGGAGGAATTGGAAGCACTTCGATGTACAGAGAAAAGAAGAGGGCAGAGGATTGCTGCCTGTACGACGCCCCAGTTATCACTAAGAGTGGGGGACGGTAATCGTTTACCTGGGTAAGATGAGATCGGTTTATGAAGTACCTACTCATCAGATTGCACACTGTTGGTTGAACGCCATTCGCAAACAGCTGCTTAAGCAAGATTGCTCAGTTAACACTGCCAAAAGCATTGACGTAATCATGGAACAGGAACCGCATATTCTTGCATTTTGCATCCAATGATGATGCTGTAGAGTGAATAAGGTATGCCACGACATCCAACCTGGAACGTCGGGGTCTGTATGAAAACTAAGAGGCGTCCGCATCTAGTGTGCTTGTTGAGACCAAAGGCACAAGTAGTCGCTCGAAGACCTTCAGCTTGATGGATGTACAGGCGATCGGACGGAATTTCCTTTATCCCTCCTTTGGCACGGGCCTTATTCTGACAGGTCTCTAAATATCGGGAATAATTCCACTGTGTAGGCACCGAGTAAAAAGATCCGTCAAGGGTATGGTGAGGGTATTAGCACACTCTTTCAAGACATGTTGGGTTCAGCTGCCTTTATCTTCTCCACTTTGCCCTATTTGGCACGTTTCTTACGTTCCATCGCTACCGACTAGTGTGAGCGACGCCACACAACAAGCTCAAAGTGCCTATTTTCCTACCAAGCTCTGTGAGCATGAAATGCTTGATGTAACTAGCGCAGAAGCATCACCATCACCTGTGCCGGGTTAACTGTGTGCGTATAGAGAATATTAAAGTGCAATTCCTATAGCTTTAGCATTTTATTTACGGTGTAACCCAACCGTCTGCCACGTCTCAACTGGTGTATATACGTTCAGCTTTTACAGAGGATATGAGTTACAGTGATGCTGATTTAACATTTACCTAGCGTAACCAAAAGCAGTGCGCGTCTATTGAACTTATGAATACAGCCCATAGACGTGAAGTAATAATTTTTCGTATCATACGAAGCAGGAAGATATTGAGTGGTGTTCTTTGTTAGAGGATTTGCAGAGCGACCAGTTTGGTTTGCAGAACCTTCCATACGCTAAAGGATAGGTTGCTATAGCGACGCTCGCTGACACCCGCTCTGCTTCAGTGCAATCCTTTTACAATATCCCTGCGTCGTCAGTCTTATCAACAACTACCAAACTGTTTCCAACTTTCTGCTGATAAACGCGTTTGTTAGTTATGCGAACATTTTGAATTAGTTTGTTCTGGTTGACTAGGGTACCACGACACAAGTATTTCTACCACCATACATCCGCTGCTTATGTGGTATTCAACAATTGTTTTACTTCTAGTGACAAGATTATATAAAAATGGCAATTTTACCATGAAATTGCGACCAGTGTGTTTTGTAACCTACAAAATCCTCATCTTTGTGTTTAAATAACAAAAGTTGGAAAATGTGTTAATGGACGAATTTGGAGAAATTTTGTACAGGGAACTTCGCCATAACCAATATATTCCAGCACCATTCACAAACAGAATCGTCTGCAAATATTATAAAACATGATATTACACTTCCTGCGCAGTTGTGCTACTTGCATTTGATTTACCTCTAACTAACTTACGTACTAATGGTGGCCATGGTTGTACACTTTCACCGTTGTATTTGTTAATGGACTAAGCAAATTTAGGCTCTATCTAAATGTGCGGAAACATGGTGTTCAACGGAGATGCCTGACACATTGTTAGGGATACTGGGTTATAACATCTTTCTTAATGACCGCCTTTATGGTAGAGGTGGTGGGTGTATAATCTACGTCAAAGACAAATACTTCGTTCTTCCTCTGAATTAACCAATCCTACGGAAACAATGGACAATGGACAATGGTTTATTACGGGTAAAAAAGCATCGCTTAACAAGTCCCGTGGGATGGAAATTATTGCGAAAATAAGTTGCATAATAAAGTGAAAAGCGTTGTGGTGGACTCACCATAGACTTATGTGAAATGGCGGAGATGTTCGCATATTAAACGTATAAATCCATAAATCCAATGGTTGGGCATTTCGCAAGACACCGTTTGATTGCATTTTGTAGCCCCTGGCTAACAAGTCATACAATGAAATGTAAGTGAGACAATGCATCGGCAACACGTTTTTTAAATATCGCCAGATTGGGATCAAAGACGACATAAATAGGGAGGGCATTCCAAGGCTCACACACGCGGAGAGAAAAGAAATTTCTACGGCATTCAAACCGGCTATAATGAATTGTCAGTTTCAGAGGGTGACCTCTTAGTTTAGTGTTGTGGTTCAATTCCAGCAGCGAACGGCAAACGTGGTTTGGGTTCTTCAGAATCTGGTAAACCATTATGAGATCCCCCCGCAAAAGCCGATATCGACTGCTGTATATTCTTAGAGATTTCAGTCTAAGCTGATAGGGCAGATGAAAGAGGCCCCTGACGTTTTTGGTTGCCCTTCGTTGAGGAGTCTCGAGAGCAACGAGATCCTGTTTCTGCCACGGCTGCCACGCCTGAATAGCATATTCCACGTGAGGTCGCACGTAGGCGTTAAGCGTTTGGGGAAATATTGATTGTTCAAACCGACCGAAGGCTCTGCGAAGAAGGCCGAAGTGTTGATTGCCGGTTCTCGTCGCCTTCTCTGCTTGTTTGGAACACCCGAGATCTTCCTGTACCAGTACACCCAGGTCCCGCTCCTGAGAAACTTTCGCCAAGGTGTGGTCGCCAATCTTGTACGCGCTCACCAGCTGGTGACGCAGATGCATCACTTTGCACTTAGCCATGTTCAATTGAAGCTTGTTCCTCTTTGACCATTCGTAAATGCAATCTAGGTCATGTTGGAGCAGATCGTGATCTGGCTTGTTACTAATCGCCCGCCATATCTTGACGTCCTCGGCGAAAAGCGGGAAACTTGAGGAGACGACTCTTGCCAGGTCGTTGAGAAACACCAGAAATAAGCGCGGTCCCAGCACTGAGCCTTGCGGGACACCACATTCCACCTCATTTGGGTTAGAAAGTGATCCCCTAACACCTACTTGGAGCTTTCGTTGGTAAAGAAAGTTGCCAATCCAACCAAGTACAGGATCTCCGATTCCGTAACTCTGAAGCCGTTGAAGTAGGATGCGGTGATCAAGGCGGTCGAAAGCTTTGGAGAAGTCCAGATAGATGACGTCGACTCCGACCCCATTATCGGCCACTTCCGTCCAACTACCTCGTGCAATAAGTAGGTTGGTGGTGCATGACCGTTGTTGACGGAAGCCATGCTGCTACGGTACAAAGATGTTACATTTCTCCAGGTAGTCCATTAAAGCCTCAGCGACGACTGCTTCCATCACCTTCGCGAGCACAGGGAGGAGAGTCACTGGACGATAGTTTGCAGGATCGGAACGGCTACCGCCTTTAAACATATGGGTGATAATGCCACACTTCCACATAGTGGGGATTTGTTGTTCATCAAAGCACCTTTGAAAGAACTGTGACAGTGGTTCAGCTAGCTTATTGGCCACAGCCTTCAGTGCCTTCGGGCGGATGTTGTCTGCTCCCGGAGAACTATGTTCACGCAGTGAGAGGAACTTCCTTAGCACAACTGATGGGTTGAAAATAACATTTGTAAACAAAGGTGTCGGTAATGAGCTTGATATTATGGGACAGGTAGATGTTGCCAGTTCAAAAATGGGGCGTATTGCAGCCGCAGGGCATTAGCTGCTTCTTCGGCGCTTTGTACTCTACCGCCTGTCGTGAATAGTGGGGGTATTCCATGCTTCACTTTACGAAGCTTACTGACATGCTTATACAGCAGTTTGTTGTTTACCATGAACTTTTTGGCTAGACAATGTTGATAAGTTATTTTGTCCTCACGGACAAGTGCGGTGCAATGGTTGCGATGGGCCAGGAAATTGCCCCAAGTCTCTGAGTCGGGGTTAATCTTGTAGGCACGCCAGGTTGCATCCCTTATCGCCAGGCATTTGCGGGTCCTACTCCTTATACCTGAAGGTATTTTCTCGGGATGACGGGGTTTGGTGTCTGATGCTTTGCTGACGATGTCGCTGAGCTTATTAACGAACTCAGCCCAAACGTTGTCAAGGGGACTGTTGTTTGAGAATTCCCAAGCAGCTGCGTCGGCGATACGTGGTAGCGTGTGATTGTATGAGTTAGTTCCGAGTGTTCAGATGGATACTCTGCATAACACACATAGTCAAAAGTTATTACTACGTGGTCACTGAGACCTAATGGACTATCCATCAATAACTTCTCAATCATGAGCCCTTCATTTGTGAGCACAAGATCCAATATGGACGGTTTGTTTGCTGTCCTGAATCTAGTGGACGTGGTGACATGGTTGTACAAAGGAATATTAGAGATCAGTTCCTGCAAGTCTGCTTTGAACTGCTCAATGGGCGATGCCGAAACCTAAAGATTGTGTAGATTGAAGTCCCGGGAGATGAGAGTGTGGCTGTACCTAGTGCGTGTTACTCTGTTTAGGCCACGGATCAAGCAGGAATCCATTTCCAGATTATCATTTCCATTAATCCAACAAATCATTTAATAGGTTGCATTTACAGACACCCACCGTCTGCACTCATCGTAACCGATGACTTGATGGACACTATTTTGTTTATTTCCGACCTCTCATACAATAATAAAATAATTGCTGGGGATTTTAATATGCCCGAAATCCCATGGTCCCTTGATAATAAACCACAAAAACAATACTTTTATGTCTACTCTTGGTCGACTGGGATGGGTACAGCACGTCAAAGGACCTACACGGTTTGGTAACACACATGATCCAATATTTACTATGGGATGTTCTCCTGTGTTCACATACATCAGTGACAAATTGCGGGTATTGATCATAATAGCGTTGGTTGTTCTTTCCAAATTCTTTCCAAACCGATAGAATCAGTGATCAATTACCGCCCATTCTTTTCTGGGAATTGGTCAATTTTCTAGGATCTTATAAGGTCTTCATATTGGGACCCATTCTTATTAACACAGCATGTACAAATCACTTTTGATGAGTTATACCACCGTATTCCGCTATATGTTGAATTTGTGGCTCCAGAACGTACTAAGAAGTTGAAAAGGACTGCTGCACTTTCAGGCATCTCGAAAAAGTTAGCCAATGAACTACATAAAATAAAGAAAAAGTTAAGGAAATTAAACCATTTTACTCTGCTGATGCTGTACACCAGATTGCTTACAGCGTTATACCAAGATCACCACGAAGTGCTATGCTCTGATACTGAAGGGCACCAACATGGTAGGCTGCATCTCACAACTTTTGGACCGTTGGCAAAATAGAAAATCAAGTTGTATAAACTCGATTGTAAACCCTGATGGAACTGCCATAACCGATCGCGCAATCATATGTTCGATCTTCATTGACTACTTTGTGTTTACTCATGGCACTAATGAGAAAGAAGATCCTCAGCCCAAACTAATACACAGTCAGTAATACACTTCAAACTGTTGAATTTACACTTAGTGACATATGTCGCCAACTCAGATTAGTTGGGCCATCATGCTCACCAGGCCCTAACATCCCGCCAATTCTAGTCAAGCACAGAGGTCCAGACATTCCCAGTTTTTGCTTAATGTATTTAAACTTACCATTCTCAATGGGGAGTATCATCTGCACTGGAAACAATCAAGTTTAATACCACGACACAAAAGCGGATCTATGCAAGATGTAAAAAATTACCGCCCAATCCACCACAAATCTATTATCTCCAAAATCCTGAAGACGTTAGTTAAAGAAGGCATAATAGAATATTCGAGTTCTATGAACCTTCTCAGTAAACATCGGCATGGTTTTTTGAAAGGTAGGTCATGCACTACCTGTCAGTTAGATCACCTTGATCATGTGACTACAGCCGTAACTGCCACTATTGTAATATTTCTTGACATCCAAAAAGCTTGTCACCGTGTCCCACACAACTTATTGTTGCGGAAGCTTATGTCCTATAGTATCACAAATGCACTTCTAGATGGGTTGTCTTCCCACCTAGAGGGTAGAAAGCAAGTAGTCAAAATCGGTAAATATACTTCAGAAGCCACTACCATCTCTAGTGGAGTGATTCAAAGTAGCGTGCTAAGCGCTTTTATTCCTAATCTATTTCAATGATCCCCTTGAGGAAATTTCGTACGCGAAGCCATTCCTTTTGGCTGATGATGTTAAAATTGTGTATTGCTCCGATCTTGGGCAATGTAGTCCTAACTTAGCCTATATTCAGTCTGACTTATCCGCAATGGAGCACTGGAGTAACTGCTAGAAGTTTCACTTTACCACTGACAAAAGTAATCTATTGTACCACGACTGTGGCTCGTCTCTGAACATCCTAACATTAAACGATACCCCTATTTCTGTGTATGGCGCAGTCCGAGACCTTGGTCTGAGATATGCTGCCTCATTTAACTTTTTAGAGCATGTTATATTCTTGCAGGTTTTTGTCGGAAAAGTGATCGTCTACGTAAGTCGAACTCTTATCTTGAGGGATTCCAGGTATCAAGTCTTTAAAATATGTGTTGGGTCAAAGCTTGAGTACTGTACGATAGTATATGGTAATCTGAGGAAAGTGGACATCATAGCATTAGAAAATATTCAACGAGCATTCACAAAGAGCTTTTTGAACATGCTTAATACTCTGACGTATCGTGAGCGTTGCGAGGCTCTAAAACTGGAGCTACGCAGACTCAAACTTAATCTTCGCATTCTATACCGCTTAGTATGCGGAGTATGCTTCATTGCTCAGCCACAAATCGCGTTTTAGGCTCGGATGCGCTATGAAATAAGAAACAGCTAGCGCACATTGAAAATACAAAAGTCGCGCACAAAACTCCGCTCAAAATTTTTCTCCATAAAATATGCGTTTATATGGAACCAACTTCCATCGAGTCTTAGAAAGTGCACTATCTATCCGAAATTCACACGCATAATTAATATTCACCCGACTGTTTCAAATATCTGGTCAACATAGCTAAATAATGACACCAGATGATTTGTATGAGAAAGGTCCTGGATACATCTGAAAGTCGCCATATCCTCCAATTTTTCAATCTTATAAGGTTACCTACATAAAGTTAAGTTCTTAAGTATGTATTTATAAACGATCTTACTCCTATCACTCCGTCTAACCAATTCCGTTTTCTCTTTTGACGCACTGGTTAGAAGGTGCACTACATCTTTCAAGCTGATGTCGCTGTACCATCGTCGTCACTCGCCAAGATTTTCCACCAAATTGTGATTGGCCTACTGGCAAGCGATTATATTCAGTATTATATTTTAACTCCTCATAATTTATCTTCTTTGTTTCATTGTTGGCCATGACTGGGCTGATCTCTTGTGGTGACGGATTACAGCTTCCAAACTACAAAAATTATACCCATGCAAATCATATTGCTACTGACTCGCTGGCTTAAAACAAAATGGTGCCACACTTGATTGATCCGCATGAGGGAACGGGCTAAGGCTTCATCGCCTATAAGGTATGCATAAAACAGCCCTTAAAACGATTTGATACCCAGCTGAGGGCCTATTTACAATTTTGCCACACCTGCACAGAGCCGATTGGAGCATGAAAGTGCTGGCGAAACCTATCGAGGGACTATTCTGCATGGAAGCAGGTCCCCTGGGGACAGATCCATAGGTGGCCGTAGTACTTTACTTGAAGTTTCCGTGAAATCTACATTTCTTATTGTTCCCAGTTTCGTAATCTCTCTTTCATCTTCAAAATGCCAATCACTTCAAAAACCCACATGGCAACCATTGAACAAAACACGTAAAATTGCTATATGATGCCATCACCTTGTATATGTTGATAAGACCACTCAATTGATCTGTGCCTGTCGAGGAATAAAACTTTTATTTATTTAGTTATTTAGCTACATCGGTTCAGAAAACTGATTATTTGATAACACTAATTTCGCGCAAATATGCACCAAAAAGCATTTTCCATTGCAGTGCGGGAACGAAGTTGTAAAATCCCTACGTATATTATAACTGGCATAACTTCTCGTCGCAACCAAATAGAAGACATAATATAACCATCTCTGCGGAAGATAATTTTATTTATTTATTTAAAATGAACCTTTCCCAATAGAACACGCGAAATTTAACATAAAAGTTTGGCGTAGCACTTTAACGGATGCCAAGATAACGGTTCCAGAAGGCAGTTCAAGTTGCAGGAAAGCTTTTAGTTTGTACAATAAAGGGTTTCCTGTTGGCCAAGCAATAAGAAAACGACTGCATTGACACAGCTGGTTGGACGGAACGGAGAGACTGCAATACAAAATTCGGGACGAGCGCCAATCGAAGGTGGCGTTTGATTCACACAATCGAACTCAATATGCATTTCAGAATTCCCCGCAGATCGCCTAGAGTAGTGGTTCACACACTTTTGCGGTTGTTAACACCAAAGCGGGTTTACTACAAACAACTACCTCCCGAAAAATATTGTAGTAAAAAGGCTAATTAACTGCAGCGTTTTTGACCTAATTCACCGAAAATGAATATTCTATTTAATTGCATTTTACCGTGGAACTGAACAAACGCCTAGTTTGAGCAACATTTTATTAAATCATGTAGAAATGTAAGTAATTAAGACGTTTGATATTGCATAGGTGTAACGGTTTATGGTATATTCAGTGTGGTTTCCCCTGGTACTGATAGTGCCCTGTGCCCCAATTTCATTCCTTTTCTTGTTTTTGTGTGTTCTCTGATCGAAGGTGAACGGTTGTCAGTGGCTTCTCATTGGTTGCAACCATCTGTTCCAAGTTCATTCTGGATGATAGGATCCCACCATCACTTTGTATTGATAGTTCCTGTACACCAATCGCCAGTTCTTTCCATACTGCCTTGTAAACATTCGCTCGTAGCTTTACCTGGTAGGCTGACCTATGCTCACACCTTAGTGTTATTACAACGCTGTAATTCGATCCGGCGAACGACTGCCTGACTCAAGCGAATAACGATTGGCGGGCCAGCTGATAGAGACGACATCTAGCTGCACTGCTTTGCAGACTTGGATTCGTAGAGTACATAATATAGTTTATTAATGAAAAGCGTCTAATTCGCCGAACAATTACGAATAGATAGTTACTGATGGTTAAGTAATATATATTATGTAGTTAATTATTTTAATACTGATGATCTTGTTATGACTTGTTTGGCGACAGATTGATGACCCGATCCTCGTGCTTACATTTATCCCGGTAAAATGCCATTTTAGGTTCTTGGGGGTAATTATCGTTACCTTGAGTACCACTGGCCTAGAGTGTACAATGAAATAGTAACTCTAGTAAACATTTGTAAACGGGGAATATCCAGACTGCGACAGCACCAAACTCATGGATGGCCTGCTTTATGGCTACTGCTCATAAATCAGCCAAAGTACTCCGTTCTTCGAATTGGAGGATGGTGTCTCCCTTTGATGTACTTATTAGGTGCGGTAGAACTTCCCCGTGTAGACAACCAGGTTAAGCTAGGCGTCACATATATTTCGACTATTTACTTGGGTGACGACTAGAGGAAGGCCGCAGTGCAGGATTTTGTATGTTGTGGTTAATACGCCGTTCCTTCGGAAGCTTGAGGGGCGACGTCTTTGATAGAATATTCTCAGGTTTCGTTTTGCTACGTTTGAAATACTGCTTTCAGACTTGTCCACCCTGCATCGTCCGGGACAAAATGGAGTTAGAGTGGGCTTTACGAGAGAGTACTAGGTTGGTTGAGGGGTTACGGGAACAAACATACCCCGAATGTCTACTTGGTTTGAGAACACATTCAATACATTACCAGAGACTTAGAGGAGACCAAATCATAACCTACTGTATCTCGACCGGTAAAGTTGTTCCGGATTTGTTTTGACATTTCAGTCCTGTTAGCTTGTCTGTTCTACCCGGGCATTTCATGAAGCTGGACAAACCGTAATCCGATTAGATTAGGGCGGAAAATGGACTTTCATACTGAGTCAAGGAGGGCCGCAGCATGCTTACAGAAACTGTTATCAGGGAATGTAGGGTTAAGGGTTTGAGCGTCTACTTGACGCCCTTGGGTGGCAACACGAAAGCTTTCCCTTTGCCTGACTAGCGCTCAACCTCATACGTCGACTTTCTTTCCTGTACTTTCCTTCATTCATTGATATCATCCTGTTGGTTCAAGCTCCCTACCTTATACTCCACCTACGAGTTCTCTTCCTATCCGTTGTTTACTTCACTTGACCGCCACGACATGGAATGCCAATGCAGCAAGCGGGTGCGGTTATTGATTGATTCGGTTGTTCAGTTTTAGATCCATCAAGATCTCAGAGCTCTCAACGGTTCCTGGCTTGGCGATGCGCTCAAGGTGAATCACTCAGTGCATTCTCCAATCCTTCCAATCCCACCTGAACTGGAAGTTGAGATTTTATATCATCGGAAAATAGCAGGTCGTCTGTCAAGTAATAAACGCGATTACTCACTAGGTTGAAAAGCGCTGGGAACCACCAATCAGCAGAGTTTAGTTGAACGGGCATAACGATTAATTTTCATTTCTACGATTACTGGTGACATTAGGGGACAATAAGCTTTTAGGCCAGTACTCTTTTACAAGTACTTCTTTTTAATCATACTTAAAGCATCAGGAGGAGAATACTGGAGATATGGATTATAACGGACAAGCTGGTAGCGTACGGCAACATGAATGGGTTTAGATGGAAGATGGAAAATGTCGGCTAAAATGTTATAGGAAAGGTATGGGTATACAAGTGTAATCATTTAGACGCAGCATGAGACCTATTAATTTGGTGGACCATTTCGGATTCCAATTATCAGGGCAAACAAAAATTTAATCGACATTTTCCTTATTAGAATGGAGGAAAAATGAAGAAGAGTACGGAAAGATACTAGTCAAGCACGATGCGCGTGATTAAGAGCGGATACCGGAAGGCAAAAGGGTTAGACAAATCGGAATGTATTCGATATGCTACAAACAAATAAAAAGAAATGAACAGTGGAACAATAGCTTTTTACTGCCAAAATATTATAGGAAGAAATTCATCACATCTAGGCTCACTCAGACAGCCGTCACACGCTCAGAAAAGCACTGTACGCGTGTTTCATCCTTTCGGGAATCATCAGCAGCACGCATTCCATCAGACCCTTGGTAGGGCTCGAACCCGCATCTAGACTGCTGTCAGTCCATGGTTGAGACCACTGAGCTATGGGGGACGGCAACGACCATGGTGAATAAGTTACTAGATGTGATATAGCGCCGCTCACTATCCACTGACTTACATGTTACTGCCGTGCAGAGGACAGGGTAGCTCCCTCACCAAGCGACGAGCTTACCAAACTTAGGCCGCCAATTAACTCATGGCATTATAAGCAGTTTGGTCTGTGTACTGATTGCAGAAGAGTAGTAGGGTGTGTGCACATAGACCAAATAGCGATAGAATTGCTCACGAATTTAAAAGCGCGGGTGGCGCATTTCGAGACTACCAATAAACGAGTTTGTATACCAGGCAATAGTAACAGACTCGGCCGTGGCTGTGCTTGCATTAGACACGGGTCACCAGATAGACTTGGAAAACGTGGAGGTCATTACAAGGGGCATACGATCAACACCTCTGCGGTTGATTGTTGAGGCAGTGGAAATTGCCTAATCTGATGTCTGCGTGAATAGAATGGAGGAGGTAGAACTCTCTAATGCCTGACGGGCGATTTTAAGCCGGCCAGGCTGACGAGCATCGATGCTGGCATCAGATTGGAAAGTGCAAACCGACTCCCGTTGTCAACACTCTGGACTCATCCGTCAATATCATGACGCATAAAGGAACACCTGTGATTGAACCATCTGAGGTGACATCACGAACTGCCACCGTAATGACATTTTGGCTCAAATATCGGGTAACGCGGTTATCGCCCCTGTTCGCTATACAATCCCACTACAATTGCATACGGATTCACCTGATCTGACGAAGCGCTTGTGTCAAGAGCGAAACATTACCAAAGTAATATACCAAACAATTGTTTTCGAATCTCTTTGTTCTGTTTATGTTTAATCATCAACCTGTTAAAGGAGATAGTGGAATACATATATGATTTTGTGTTGATAAGTAAACTTGCATTACGGATACTCAGGGAATACCTGATCGATTTAAATGTGTTATACACCAAGAATGTTCATTTCTTGTTCGATGGTGAGTAATACAAACAATTAGGCGGTGTTGCTATGGGAATTTATGTCGGCCCTAAGCTACCAGATATCTTGTTGTCATTTTTCCAAACACGTTGTGGACTATACCTTGACCAGATGTACCTGCACAAGCGGTACGCTGACGACATGCTGGTGATCGTTCCAAACATCTAATCCACTAAACCACTGCTCGACGCGATGAACAACGCACACCCAAATGCTCAGTTTACATGTGAACTAGTGAATAACAACTGCCTTGCCTATTTGGATGTGCTATTGACAGTAATTACTGATGGCTCAATACGGAGATCTGTCTACCGAAAAGCCACTTGTACTGGACTATGCGAACATTTCAGTAGCTTCACACCTGTCCAGTATAAACGCTGCCTCGTTAAAACCCTGTTCCAAGGAGCTCGTAATATATGCAGCTCCAATTATTTGGAGTCTGAATTGCAATTTATCACGCAGACGCTGCGGGCAAATGGCTACCCTGCAGACTTTAGCACGTTCAACGGAGGCCAGGTGGAAGAGAACAAACAGAAGCCGCCCGCCGTGTTAAAAGTGCCACAGTAATTCGACGAACATTCCATGCTGCCAAACAGTTCCCACTTTGGACAACTAGGAATTTACCAACGCCTCCGGTCAAGCTTCCCAACCGATCTCCACCACAACACATTGAATTTACCACTTTGTCTCTGGCTGTGGAAGCAATTGTATTGTCAGGACTGATCGCTATCTGCGTAAGCGGCTCGGAGCACACATTCTGAAACGGGTTGATGTCGTTACAAGAGGTCAAACACGAGGACAGGTGTTAAGCTTCAAAATACCGACCTCATCGATTGCTAAGCACTTACGGAGCACAGGCCATCAAGTTGACCCGGACTTGGCGTTTGCAGTGATTTACCGCAATGTAAATGCTAGAATACTCTGTGTACAAAAACAGTTGACCGTCACACTGAGGCTTCCGAGGGGACTATGATGCTTGTTTCATCAATTCTGATGCTGTTGTAGCAGTTGACGTTCTGTGCCTACTTCTTCTTTCTGTCAGCATTCAAGTTATTGCTTCTTTCCCTAAATGATCATCTAGTATGTTTGTTGTTTGCATGTGGTCAGAGAGCACGAAATGATGTCATCTTGCAACTTCTGCCTCCTCAGTTTATTTTTTAATATCAAGGCATCACTCACAGGGTGGAGCTATAGTTCTTTACGTAGTGTTACTAGTATGTTCATAAGCCACTTGGTAACTTCGTGGACAGCAGTGTAGGACATGTCTCTGATCGGACGTATCTGTACGTAATGGAGACGTAAACGGAGCTGAATATGGGATGCGGCTGCCTCTCTGCAGACGATCAGGCGATCGATCGGGTAAACCAGCGAGATTTTAAATTCCCAGCTAGTTGTACTTTTCCGTATACTTTTAAATGGAAGTGTTGTGTGCAGAGCCTATGTGAGTTCCTTTCTTTCACGCGGTTGGGAGTGGCAAAATGCAGAGGTAAGGAGAAGGGTTTACAATTTTGGCGACAGGAGTCAGAAGAATCCAAAGATATCAGTCTACTTTGAACCATTTCTTGCACTTTTGGAGCAGTAGCAGTTGCAGTTCGAAAAGTCACTGAGGCAGTTGATCTTACTGCAATCACGAAAATTAAACATTCATGTGGAATGGGATCCAGAACAGAAGCGGAAATCGCAAGCAATTATTTCAGAATGCCAGAGCTTGCTCAGCTTGCATCCTGGTACAGATATGGTCGCACATTCGGAAGCCAAGGTAGAGCAACACTTCTGCCACACTGCCACTTCAAAATTAGATGTGCCTATCAGACCTGAGGATGCGACGGTAGAAAGCAATTGCAGTCAGATTACGTAGATGAATAGACGCCACGAAGCAATGCTACAACCTGGTCAAGCATGTTGCAGAATCACCAGGGCTGTCCTGGACCTCAAATCAGTCACTAAACCAGTAGCCAGAGCAAAGCGACCTGTGCCAAGCAGGAAAGGAAAGCATTGCAGTTGTCATGCCGGCGATAAGTGGACAGACAGCATGAGTCATTTCAAACTTGGGAACATGGTGTGCGCAAGAGAATTCCGAGGACCGAAGTGGTAGACAGGAAGAGTGGTGCACAGAAACTGTTGGGTCATCTACGAGCTAATGGTAGGGAAGGAGAAATGGGTCAGACACACCGATCAGCTGAGGCTGAATCGCGGTAAGACACTAAGTCTCCCAGAACCGCCATCCCTACCATACGTCATCCTGCTATACACGTTTTGTTTGAAAGACGAAGCTGAGCGGCTGTGTGGATCACAACATACTATGCAATCAGCAGATGACGCACAATGCGGGCCAACCCGAAAGCGGAGACGACCACCTTGACTTCAAGTTGATCCCCAAAACTGAACACAGCCGGTCGCTTGGCGCCACACGACTGTCATGCAGGCTAAGTGAAAGACGAAGGCAACCGTGATGGCTACAAGTGAGCCCCAGGGTAAAAGTTATGATCAAGCCTAGGTGTGGAAGATAGGTAGAAGCAAACAATTTGTAGGAGAGGTGATAAAGACGTAAGCGGAGCTGAATATGGGATGCGTCTGCATCAGTGCCGTCCATCAGGCTATCAATCGAGTAGGCCAGTGCGTTTTTGAAATCCCAGCTAGTCGTACTTTTCTACGTACTTGTAAATATAAGGCTTGTGTGCAGAGTCTGTGTGCGTTCCTTCCCTTGACACGGCTGGGAGTGGCAGAGAGAAGATACAAGAAGAAACGTTCACAACAGTATGTTAGGCTTGTACTCTTTTGGTAGCCCGTAGAGGCGGGGTGGGTGTAAGCCGCATGGAATTAGACGCTCGAGCAAGCAGCCTTCAAGATAGCTGTCGCGCTTGAGATGTTTCAGCAACTTTGTGAGTTTAGTTTCATCATTTCTGGTGCTATCTTTTTGTATCGGGTCAAGTATTAATTTGGTCGTATCCTGCAAACTGACGTGCATCTTCAACATATAGTTTGAATTGTTCATTAATTTCCAACACGTTACTTTGTCTGACCGACAGAACAAAACTTCGGGAAGAGATGTCAGTTCTTTTACGGCTTTTTGGTGTTTAGTAGTAATCAGTTTTGAGAGTTGCAGCTTGTCATTCAAGTACTGATGCGGAAGGTGCACCTGAGTGCTCATGAAAGATGCGTTTGCGAGGGAAGAAGTAGGTGTCAAATCATTTCGCCGTTGCATTAAACTTTTGAATTACTTTTTTACATTAATCTGTCCACTGTTTGATCAAGACAAACAGAATTTCGGTCTCAGTGAGAGATTGCATTTGGTAGTTCCTCAAATGCACGTGATCAAGGTTGTGAACGCACCGTTCTTGAGATTGTGGAAATCTCAATTCAGGCACGTTTGGCTCCAGGCTTTTCAGCAGCATCGTGCACAGCCTCTCCTCAACTATGTTACACCGTGCATGTGGCTTTCAAAAGAGGAGGGTTCGGCGTTGTCGAATTCATCCAGAGAAAGTTGATAATGCGCACAAAGTCGTTCTTACTCGGGAACTGGTGAATGAATGGCTTCCAGAATGTTGAACGCGTGCCGTTTCAGCGACTTTTCCGTCGGAAGTACATGACAACGTCTAAGTGATTTCCAACACCTTTTAAGATACTGATTGCGTTGTATGTCATTCTTTATGAATCGAATCGGGGTCTTCGCATTTGCAAGCTTGGCGCTGAATTTCAAAAACTTGTTAACGTTCGAGAACGCCGCGGGCTGCTTGCTTTTCTTTAATTCGTGTATTATGCCACCTCACACAATAGAAGAAGAGGATTTGCTGCGAAGAGATCTCTTTTCGCTACTTCTGCTCAGACATTTATCCTTATTAGAAAAATTGATATATCACGATAAGCTATCTAAAGCTCCAGTAGTGAGTGGTTATGTCACAGTTCAACGGAAGGTCAACAAGCCAATCGATAGATCAGTCAATGCAATCAGGTGGTAAACGGAACGCGCTTTCACACCCCAAACACTGAAAGGTAAACATAAGAAGAAAGCAACGGTTGGTTTAGCGTCAGAGCTCACAGTTAGTCCTGGGCAAAGATAGGGACGGACAGCGTCAATCATTCCGGCCAAGGCAGCGTCAGCGTTTTTACAAGCGTCATCTGCATGCATAACTCCGGCTGCAGCAGCGTGATAGCTATTGTTTCAGAACAAGCCAACAGATGATTCCTAAGTCCTTTCGCGTTGAGTTTGGCTATGACGTAAATAACTTCGAAAGCGTCCTCGGTCCGAGCGTGATGCGTCGCACAAATCAGGTGTTCAAAGACGGAGCCATGGGTATTCTTAACGGTGCCGTGCCGTAAAGAGGCTCGACAGTGTTCCGCTATCCTCTTAGACGGACGCCTGGTCGTGTGTCCGAGGTATCTGACACTACAGGCGCAGGTGAACTGATATACAACGAAAAAACAGCGAAGAGCCGAGGGTCTGTCTTCCAGGTTCTTAGCGATAAACGGAACAGTCTCGGCAAGAAGATGGACTCTTGCAGCCGGTTATGTTTGGTTCGCAACGACGGACAAGCTTTTGTTCAGTAACTCCTAGACTATATCTCCTTTGAAGGGAACCGAAATAAAGACGTCCTTTTTCTTTACCGTTGGTATTTCTTTAGGTTGATCAGAAACAGCAGAACGTTTGTGGATAAATGTCGTGGGATAGCCATTGTTTTGTAGGTTTGAGAGAATTAAATACTTATCAGCAGCCAATGTTTCTGGACTGCAGGTTTTTGCGTCACGATAGAAAGGACAGCATATAAGGTTTCTCCTGTATTTCATGGGCACAAAACGAAAGAAATACGTGTACTGGCTTACACACGTAAACTTGCGGAATACTCTTCTCTCAAGCAATCCGGCAACTTGCCGCTGCAGTAACATATCCACAAAGGAGATTTATCCGTCGTTCTCTATTTCACACCATCGCAATGGGGCTGGACCTTACGGTGGCGCGATGGTTTGTGTGCCTCAGTGATCCATGGAGCTATGCTGGGTGGTGCTTTTTTGTACCTTCAGAGCCACTCATACCAGATTGATCAATAGTTAGAGGCCAGACAAACTCTGCGTGCTGGCTCTCCAACCTAGGGATTGGAACGAGGATGGCTCCTTATTCTTTAAAACGGACTTCTTAAAGCCCAACGCCAAAGCCGATGCATTGCGGTCAGCTCTTTGATTTAAAGCCTTTGGTTGAGAACCCTAATCGTGCTTCTGTCTAGGTCTGCGCTACCTGACAATATCCTTTCCACGCAATACACCATGACATTTCTTTCTAACAACCTTTTGATACGCTGTCCACCGCAGAGGATAATCAATGGTGTTCTCTCTGCTGCATCGAGCAGGGCAGATAGGGGTTTGGATGCTACTGATCAAGACTTCCCGTCTTCTTATTCCTCCGCTTACGCTTGTTCTCCCTCGTGGTCCCATCCAAACTTCAGTTTTATCTCCCTTGTTTTAGCCCCCCAACTCTTCTAGTTTCAATTCACGTGCAAACGCAGAGAGTCACTCCTTTCCTGTCGATAGGCTCATGTCCAACCAAGCAGTCCACCCCAGTTCATCGGCTTCAGTTGGAAACCTCGACCATCCTTCAGGTTGGCATGCCTCAACGTACGCACATTAGTGCAGATCGGTCAACAGGCAGCACTTTTCCGAACATTAGAGACCCTCTCGATCGATATCTGCTGCTTATCGGAGACCCGCCTGCAAGACTCGAGCTCTGTGCTCACTCTGCCATCCCATTCAGGTGACACCAACAACACTTTCTCATTGCGCCTTTCCGATGATGATGCAGCTCCGAGCACCGGCCAAGCCGGTGTTGGTATTGGTCTGAGTCCCCGGGCTGTAGCTGCTCTGGTAGCTTGGATCCCAGTCAGTAACCGGATGTGGGTAGTCCGATTGGCTGGTTCCTTCAATGCTTCGAAGTCGCGCGGGACTAATAGGTGTCCATTCATCATTACTGCTTACTCGCCCACAAACTGTAGCGATGTTTCTTAAAAAACGACTTCTACTGCCAACTGACCGAGATCCTTCTTCACAGAAGAAGCTCGGACACTGTTGTGCTGGCGGGGATCTGAAAGCACAAGATGGAAAGTAGTCCACTGATGAAATGCATTCGGGCGGTCAGCACGGTGTAGGCTCCTGTAATGATAACGGTGAGCGGTTACTTCATTTGAGTGAAGATGCCCGCTTATTTCTTACGAGCAGTAACTTCCGCCACAACACTCGCCGGAAGGTGACTTGGCGCCCACCAACCTAGAACCAGCCTTGGAAGCAAATCGATCACATTGTACTCAGTTACCGCTGGAGAGGTTGCATCCAGAACTGTCGCTCGATTTGGAGCACATATGTGGACACAGACCATGCACTTGTATGTGCTGACCTGCTGACGAGAATTGGCGGACGCCCAGGACGACGCTGTGAGCGCATTGACACCAGCCAACTGACGAAGCCAGCTGTACTGAATGCCTATCAAAGTACGCTGACATGCGAGTTGAGTAAGCGCTCACTGGAGACAATTGAAGGTCACTGGTCGCATGTTCACCAGACCTTACTAGCAGCAGGCAAATCCTCATGTGGTAAGTCTAATAGCCAACATGGACATTGGGTCTCTTCGCGGTCTCTGGAACTTATCGATGCTCGCCGGCATATTCCGGCTGGAAGCGAACACAATGAAACTCGCAAAGAGCTCCGGGCAAAACTCTGTGCTAGCCTGAAGAGAGACCGCGAATCTTGGTGGTCTCTTCGTGCGTCAGAGATGGAAGTGGCCGCTGCCCTTGGTAACCATCGAAAGTTATTCCGTCTGATACGGGAAACGGGCAGCAGGAGACCTGGTGTTAGTGAAACAATTTATGACGAGAGTGGACAGCCTATCCACAATTTGTCAAAATGTTTGGAGCGTTGGGCTGAGCATTTTGAAAAGCAATTTAATCGGCCGGAATTGTCAGTTTTCTCACCGGCCAGTGATCGCCCTGCTCCGTGGGCTGTCCCTTTGGATCCGCCCTCTCGCTCAGAAGTCAAACGTGAGATCGGACTGTTGAAGTTGAACAAAGCCGCGGGACCAGATGATCTTCATCCAGCCCTCTTCAAATTCGGGGGCTCTGCTCTTGTTGATGATTTACATGAATTACTAGTGAAACTGTGGGAGCAGGAAACTGTCCCAACCGACTGGAGCCGCTCCGTTATTGTTCCCATCTTCAAAGGAGGCTCGCGTTCGGAATGCGGCAACCATAGAGGAATCAGTCTGATCCCCATCGCCTCCAAATTACTTGCCTCTGTAATCCTTCACAGACTGACTGACGCTCGTGAAAGCCAGATTCGTGAGGAGCAAGCCGGGTTTCGTCGGGGTCGTGGCTGCATCGACCACATCTTCACCTTGCGTCAGTTGTTGGAGCACCGTCACACATATTGGCGACCCACCGTACTCGTGTTCCTCGACATCAAAGGTGCCTTCGATTCGGCTGATCGATGTGCCCTTTGGAATTGTCTACTCAGAAAGGTGTGCTAGAGAAATATGTAAATATTATCCGAGCATTATACGCGCGTAGCACGGGCAGAGTGAGGGCTTACGGCAAACTGTCGCCGCCCTTCAATATCTCCAGCGGTGTGAGACAATGATGCCCGCTTTCACCTTCCCTCTTCAATTTCGCTATTGAAAGTCATGGCGATTGCATTTACAGGACGCGAGTTAGAGGGTGTGGAGCTACTCTCAGGAGAACGACTTCTTGACTTGGAGTATGCAGACGACATTACTCTCATCTGTGACAGCTCCCAGACGTGCCAAGCTGCACTGGTCAGATAAGCACTGGTTGTCAGCCGCTTCGGGCTTTACTTTGCACCATCGAAGTGCAAAGCTTTCCTCCAAGATTAACAGGGATCGCATCCTGAGCTGACCCTTGCTGGCAACCAGCTAGAAGTCGTTCAACAATTCAACTACCTGGAAAGTGGTGGCAGCGCCCTTGGGATCGAAGAGGAGATCACGAACCGTATAGCAAAAGCTCGAAGTGCTTTTGCTAGTCTTCTCCACCTCTCGCTCCATGGGGACATTGATCTCGCTCCGAAGTTTAGAGTGTGCAATGCAGCGGTACGTTTGACCTTACTGTACGATTGCGAAACCTGGCGCCCAAGATCGACGGACATGAGGAGGATAGTTACGTTCGACCGCCGTGCCTTCCCAGTTTGGCTCACAACTGGTGGGAGCACCGCGTGAGTAACAAGTGTGCTGGACACCTTGTTTACGGCACAGAAAAAGGAACTGAACCACTCAACACCGTCATTTCACGCACTAGCCTCCAATGGCTGGGCCAAGTGTTGCGCATGCGAACTTACCGACTTCCTCGGCGTGCGTTGTTTGCTCACCGGGGATGTGGATGGAAGTAAAGGAGGGTTGGCCAAGCGATGACTTGCTCGAGAGGTATGAAGGCCCTCACTTCGGAGCTGGCCTCGGTTGGAGCTTCACGGCTCCCTGGTTAGGGAGCAAAAGACGCTGAACACGTTTGACTAGGTACACTTGCTGACATGGCTAGGAGCCGACCTTAGTAGCGTTCCTGCTGTAAGTTTCTAAGTCTCTACCCATGCCTTTTTGCCTCGCCTTCCAACCATGATCTCATTTTGTAGCGTATTATAATTTTACGTCCTTATTTGTATTGTTGCCTAGTAGCCGGCTTGTAGCTTTACGGAACGATGCCCATCCGTTGCAGGTAGCTCAGCTAGCATGCAAATGTTGTATTTATGATTTTTCTTTAATGCATGCGGCACAGTAGCTGTGCTTTACATCTTTGGCTAACGTGTATACTAATGATGATGATGACTCTATTTCACAAGTGAATTTTAACGATAGATGCACACGGTTGAACTGGTCAAGTAGGTGAAGGTGATCAGGCTGTGATTCGTATACGATGAAAGTGTCTTCCATGTATCATTGATAGAAATTATTAGATGCGATAAGGTTCCTACTAGGAACGTGCATAAAATTTGCGGAATAAAAATTCGGCAAGAAGTTGTCATAAATGGGACACTTGCCGTGTCGTCGATTGCTCGGTAGTATTTTACATCGAACAAGCATTTTCAGTTAAAGGTGCAAAGAAGAAATAGTTCCTTTACAGGTTGGACATGGTTAACGACGACAACGTTGTGTTTGGTTAGGTATTCACAAATGAAGTTAATATATTCCCGCAAAAGTCATTCGTAAAGAGTGCTTCTATGTCGAAAGAGAGCAACAAGTTTCCCTCACATTCAGGTCTTCCGCTTGTTAAACAAAATCAAAATTTTGATCCAATGCGTTCATCTTATCATTTGAAGCAATAACTTAAGGAGACGGATGTTGCAAGATGAGATCATTTCGTGCTCTCTGACCACATGCAAACAACAAACATACTAGATGATCATTTAGGGAAAGAAGCAATAACTTGAATGCTGACAGAAAGAAGAAGTAGGCACAGAACGTCAACTGCTACAACAGCATCAGAATTGATGAAACAAGCATCATAGTCCCCTCGGAAGCCTCAGTGTGACGGTCAACTGTTTTTGTACACAGAGTATTCTAGCATTTACATTGCGGTAAATCACTGCAAACGCCAAGTCCGGGTCAACTTGATGGCCTGTGCTCCGTAAGTGCTTAGCAATCGATGAGGTCGGCATTTTGAAGCTTAACACCTGTCCTCGTGTTTGACCTCTTGTAACGACATCAACCCGTTTCAGAATGTGTGCTCCGAGCCGCTTACGCAGATAGCGATCAGTCCTGACAATACAATTGCCTCCACAGCCAGAGACAAAGTGGTAAATTCAATGTGTTGTGGTGGAGATCGGTTGGGAAGCTTGACCGGAGGCGTTGGTAAATTCCTAGTTGTCCAAAGTGGGAACTGTTTGGCAGCATGGAATGTTCGTCGAATTACTGTGGCACTTTTAACACGGCGGGCGGCTTCTGTTTGTTCTCTTCCACCTGGCCTCCGTTGAACGTGCTAAAGTCTGCAGGGTAGCCATTTGCCCGCAGCGTCTGCGTGATAAATTGCAATTCAGACTCCAAATAATTGGAGCTGCATATATTACGAGCTCCTTGGAACAGGGTTTTAACGAGGCAGCGTTTATACTGGACAGGTGTGAAGCTACTGAAATGTTCGCATAGTCCAGTACAAGTGGCTTTTCGGTAGACAGATCTCCGTATTGAGCCATCAGTAATTACTGTCAATAGCACATCCAAATAGGCAAGGCAGTTGTTATTCACTAGTTCACATGTAAACTGAGCATTTGGGTGTGCGTTGTTCATCGCGTCGAGCAGTGGTTTAGTGGATTAGATGTTTGGAACGATCACCAGCATGTCGTCAGCGTACCGCTTGTGCAGGTACATCTGGTCAAGGTATAGTCCACAACGTTATTAGAAAAATGACATGAAGATATCTACTAGTCTAGGGCTGAGTGGAGCATATACCGTGCGGGTGCGCTTTAACTCGGCTCTCGCTTTGCCCTCTGTGGCCACTCTAATTCTCCTCACACGATATTGTGTGTGCGCTCGTTCGCGCCAGTTCCTTGAGCTCTAATCAGTGCTTCCCAACTCTTGTATCTAACCTGTGTGGATTATACTCTAGCTCCAGGTCCCAATGTTCCTTATATTTTCTGCCGAGTTCTACGTGTGTAACCACATCGTACCTGAATTTTTCGGAAAAGCTTTTGGTCTCATTTGGAAGAAGAAGCTGAGGGCTCCCAAACTACGCGGCAACCACCCCTGCAAGTTGCAGCATAACAAAGTTACAGTCTTTTTGCTTCGCTCATCAACTGAACAGCTCTAGGGACGCTTATTAACGCTCCACATGTATCGTCGCTTAAGGTAGGCCGAGCAATACACGCTGCCGCTTTGTGTGGGCGTGTGTTCAAATACGAGTCAATTGATTGCTGAACCCGATAGTGTGCGCGTTACGAGCTCCATTTGCCTCTACCGCCTGACCTTGGTGCGGTTGACCAACTCTCAGTTGGTGTGCGTGTTTTGATGTGTTTGTGCGTCACGCTTGGTGCAAAGAACGCTCATCAGTGTGAGCACTCAGATAAGCCTTGCTGCAAACGCTAAGAGAACGGATAACATTGCAATGGTTCGGCGTCCCCTATGTTGTGCAAATAATGCCAGTAAAGTCCTTAAAATCAGTGCACTTGCTCAAGCTGCATTAGATCATACCGTCCGCAATTTGTAGGCAAATCCGTCCAAGAAGTGAGACAGACAAACAAAGTTTTTGACACAATTTGATTTTTCCCAAAATGTCAAGTCATTCCAATTGTCAACTCTTTATCTTTGCTCATGAAAAAGTGCGATAGGATGACTGAGATAATTGCGCATTTTGTAAATACTAAGATCGATTCGACGGAGATAAATATGTCCACGATAATACCTCACCTAGCCAAAGTAAGCTAAGAATCTAAGCCGAAGAAGAGAGCTAGAGGCTCCAAACGCACTGCAGCTTCTGTGACCCTAAATCCACAGAGTCACCTCACGCCTATAAGTGGACAAGCCTCAAACTTGACTGCTTCCCCTTCTCCAACCATAGCCGCTGCAACTAACGATTCAGAGATGACACCGACAGCTCAGAGCAGAAGGCAATCCGGTGTAGTTTACAAGCAGGTAACGTACGCATGGACTGCCTCAACAAACTCACCGGGAGCGACACACCTAGGTCCATTTTTCGGACCGAGCACGCGTGGCGCAAAGCAGCTTTCACCGTCAACTCCAGTGGTGTCTTTTAAATAAGTCAAATTGCTAGCAAAAACTGTAAAGCTGACAATCGCTAAACCAAACCACGCTGCATCAACTTTCGTGGGCACCAATGTTCCCGAGTCCAAATCTAGCACAATAAAAGGCAAGTTGCAAAAGGATCGCAACCAGTGGAGTTCCTTTTGCGAAGCGATTGCTATGCGGGTTGAGCCTGCAATGTTGCAATGCGTAGCGAGTCATCCGACCTCAGTGCACTCTGTTGAAGCTTGATTACTTCGAGCAATATTAGACTCAGCAGATGAGACAGAGGCTGTCCTGCTCTCAGCAGTGCGTCTTCGCAACTCACGGAACGGAGTGCGTATATTACCCCATATACCTTGGAAAGATCGCCCATAAGAAGCAGTTGACCAACGCGACATTCCTAATAGGGATAGCACGAATACAATATTTGTTCATGGTGTTCCCGAGCTTCTCCATTCTTCTGCTCACGACGCGCAAACACATGACCGAGAGCAGTGATGCTCCATCCGCGAAGCACTCTCTGTTGACAAGGTTCCTGGCAAATCCCTGACAAGAGTTCCGTCATCCCCTAACTACAACGGCTGCGGTCCAAGACTAATGAATGTAATATTGCTCTCCGAGGGCATAACGCAAGTTCTGCTGGATAGCTGGTTAAAGTTTCGAGCTAAGTTGCCAACAGAGATCCAGCTAAAGGCAGCAAGCGAACGGCCAAAACTAGTAAGCAATCCAATGGAACTTGCAAATGCGGCAAATTTTTTATCTGCACAGTCCTGCGGTGAGAGCGACACAACAGCACCTACGGCAGACAATAGGACAGAGCACAGCACGAGTGAAACGTCCGTTCAGGAACGCTCAATAATGCCGTGCAATATGACTGAAATACATAAACCAAAAAACCATTAATGGCCGGGCAACTATCGGCCGGCTTAAGAACTAACACCAAGTTGACATCCATCAATACACTTATAACACCAGGAGCTCTAACTTGCATGTAGACAAACGCCCAAGGCTTTCTAAGTAACTTGACCGAACATAGAGAAATCCATGCCTCACAACTGCGGGACCTCGTCTCGATTACAGAGACCTGGTTAAACCTTCAGAATCTCTTATTCTGAGATCAATTTACCCGGTAGGTCGCTGTTTCCGACCGATAAAACCGGAAAGGATGGCAGTATGATTATTAACTATAATACTAATCTCCGATGTGCAGTTATCGATCCCCCGGGAATCCGAGCTCCTGATTCACTTTGGTGCCGCCTATGATTGCGAAACAGAGACACATGTCTACTAGCCGTGCTTTATGGCCCACCAAACTCAACGTCGGAAATGGACTTCAAACTGAAGCACGTATTTCAGTTTGCTTCGAACAAGTGTTACGCACACATTCTTATCACTGGATACTTTAACGTGCACGACATAGAAAAGTGCGCAACCGACGGTACGCCGTTTAAAGTCTGCTTACAAGAGCTAATCGCTAGCCACCCTCTGTACAACCATGTAGATCCCACCAGGTTTCGAACTGCTAACAAGCCGTCGATACTGGATCTTGTGCTCACGAACGGAGAACTCAAGGTTGACAGGATAGTTACAAGCACATTACTGGGTCGTATTGATCATGTTACTCTACTCGTTGACTATATATGCCATGCGGAGTATCCTGAAAAGGAGGAGGAGAAAGGACATACTGTCACGTACTATAATGTCTTATATCCGGTTGTTAAGGCTATATATCGGACTTTCTTAACCGAATGCTCCCAGGTGTTACCTGGGAAACCTTCACAAAGACGTTTAGCACACTGGTAGCACACGCAACGAAACAGAAGTCCTTCTAACCCAAAAACAAGTATAAGTCATTTCTGAGGAGCAGAACAAGTAAATGTATATCCCGCAGGGATTTGGCATGGCAATATCACAAGGAACGCCCGAATGCCGAAGCCTGGACTGCATACGTGATACATCGTAACTTCTGTGTGAAACTGATCCGCGAAGACATGGTCACGCATCAGCAGGAGTTAATGAAGCGATTCTGCACGAACCGCAAACTTCTGTACAGGCACGTTAGCGGCCTTCGAAAAGTGAAGCGGGGGATTCCAGAACTAGTCATGGCTGATAGGTGCACGCGATCAGCAATGGAAGCAGCCGATCTGCTACGACTTTATTACTCCCAAACTTTCCAGCAGGGAACGAGCCCGAACATTCTCCTCATTTCTATTACTCCACCATCGGGTTTAGACAACATCAGCTTCACTGCGATAGCTATGTTGAAGTAGTTGTTATGCTTGCGTATCCACATTTCTCCTGGAGTCGACAACATCCGACCAAAGACTCTGCAGGCGGTAGCTAGTGATCTAGCAGAACCACCTTCTGTTTTTTATCGGCGATGTCTAGAACAGAACCATATTCCACCAGTATGGAAGCGAGGGGTCATCACTCCTATAAATAAAGTAGGTAGCCGCACTGACCCTACCAAGTACCGTCTAATAACACTCCATCCTGTAATATCCAAAGTGATGGAATCAATCATCGCAGATGCGCTGATGCAGTATCTGGAAAGTCACAACTTATTAGCCCAAAAGCAACATGGCTGTAGTCAAAAGCATTGGTGTAATACTAACCTATTACTTGCACGTAATAGCTGGACTGAAGCGGTTGATGTTGGAGCAGAAGTCACTGTCATCTAGTTGGACATTTCAAAAGTCTTTTGATCGCTTAGACCATCGAATTTTTCTTCAGAAGCTTTGGAACTACGGCATTGGCGACCTAATCCTGAGTTGAATTAGCAATTTTCTACACGAACGACGGCTAGTGGTGAGAGTCCGATGCAATCGATGTGGTGTGTGGTGTACCACAAGGCGCGGTACTTGGACCTTGTCTATTCTTGGTGTTTGTTAAGGATTTGGCTAGATGAATTGCTTCCGATTTCTTATTTTGTGCGGATGATATCAAGATATGGCGAAGGATCAGAGGACCGGACGACGACGAACGGCTCCAGTACGATCTTAACACAGTGTCAAACTGGTCAGTTCAAAACGCCCTACCCTTCAACGTAGAAAAATGTCGGGTTGTACGATTAAGACATAGACATAACTACACCTATTTGCTTGGGATAAACTGGTTGCAGACCAGCTCCCAGGAATGTGACTTTGACACCAAATCGTATGTTTACCGACAAACGGTACACGGCCCTATAAGCGGGTAAGATCACTTGTATAGTGAGTGTTTCATGTTTTATGCGGCGTAATTCATAATAGTACAGGAAAGTTAAACAATAGAATTTCGGATCATGCTATTTTTTCCTCGGGTCCTAGACCCGAGCACCTAATATATAAATGTTACCTATATTTGCATCATCATTTTCTAGTTTACGGGGCTCAGGAGTAGATAATAAAGGGGAAGGAATATTAGGCTGCACAGATGCAGGATTTGGTATTGTAGGTAATGACAAGTAGTGGATAAGCTAGTTGCAAGCAAATATCTGCTCATACGTTTCCTATACCAGCTTCTGTCTATGTTTCTAGAGTTTGATGTGAGTCAAAGATCTTCAACACAATTGATAAAGTGAGGAACGTTTGTAGAGAATTTCGAAATGTGACATAGCTTGCACTCATGCGTATCTGTAGGGGTAGTTTGTTTCACAGATCAATGTATCTCACTAAAAGGAAGTTTAATCGAGTGTTTTGATTTGCAAGCTTTTTGCGTGTCAAGCAGCCGCCATTACTTGTGGGTTAGACTGCAGTCTTCCGTAGTTCAAGTGCGGTACTGTCTGCGTAAATTCGTTGGTTTATATTGTTGTAGAGGAGAACGAGTGTGTTCTTTAAACGTCTCAGCCAAAGAGGATCCAGTTGAAGTTTTAGACAGCGATCATAATAACTCAGGCTTGAGTAGCACCCAATGACCAGCTTGGCAAATGATCCTTGGACATTTTCCATAGCCGTTCTGTCTTTTTATGCTCATTTGACTCTGAATGATAGTACAGTATTCCAGAGTCGGTCGTACTATTGTCTTGAATGACTGAAGTCGTGCTCCAGGTAGGAAGAAACTTCTGGAGAGATATCCGCATAGCTGCCTTGCTTTTGCAACCTGATAAAGCACATGTTCGGAGAAATTGAAGGAATTGGAGGACTTAGTTCCTAAGTCCCGAACTGAATCATACGTTGGGAGCAGGTTTCCGGCAAGTGTGATAGAGCCTTCTGACATGCGGCATCTGTACCCAGGTACTTGGGATTCCACTGCGGGGAAGTTCATTAATAAACGTTCACTAGCTATATTTAGTGCGGATAGGTCTTCACTGATGTTTCCCAGGCATATTTGTAGTTGGTCTGGATGAAATGAATGGACCAGTTTGACGTCATCTGCAAACAGAAATGGGTATCCATGTTTGATCGGGTCACATATGTTGTTTAGGTTGATTAGGAAAAGTACTGTTCCGAGCACACTTCCCTGGAAGACGCCGCTGATTATTTGTTTCAGTGTAGAATATTGCTGACCGATTCTAAGTACCTGAGTTCGACCGTTTATGTATGAGTCGAACCAGCTTAGCAGAGGATTTCCAATGTCATATGAGTCTAGAGCAGACAGCAATGGCTTGTGCGACACGCGATCTAACGCCTTTTGCATGTCCAACAGCATTATAATGATTGCCAATCCACTGTCAATCATAGTTGTGAAGTAATCGAGGAATTGTAGCTGGCAGGTAACGCAGGAGCTTTTGAGAGAAAGCCATGTTGTGAGAGATTAGTCAGATCCAGTCTTGTAAGATATTGTACAACGTTCTTCTTGACTATTCTCTCTAAGGCTTTAGAAGCAGCAGCGATGGGATTTATTGGGCGGTAGCTTGACACTTTATTCCTTGGAGCACCTTTGTTCTTAGACATTATAATGGACTGCTGTCACAACTCGCTACCTCCACGTCGTCATTAGACAATCGCCACAGAAGTAACCAACACTTACCCAACTTATTCGCGCCCTAATGCTGTCTGTTCACACTGCACTTTCTCTCCTGCTCCAGCTTCTACCTTGAACACAAGTAAGGGTCAACTACCATATCCACACCATTCCGCGACTTTGTTACCCCACACCCTATGCACCATGTCAATGACTGCCCATCCGGCTAGAGTTGCCCAAATCTCTCCATCTTGTTCCAACCCCTTTGTTATGGGATTAGCGGGGACACGTCCCGCCCGTCACATTGGGCAAGCGCACACACCCTCCCTCGCCCACCTGTTGGAGTTATTCACATACAAGTAGCATAAGTGCCTGCGGCTACATTGCCTGTTATAAAACCTGAAAAATTCAGATGATGGTGCGGTTGAAGCGCCAATACCACAGTCTTGTTATGACACTACTGCAGAATCTGGATACCGGACGACGGGACGCTGCCAATACTACACGAACACTGCATGCAATTTGTTCTGCTGATGTTTTGATTGTGACGAATTATGGCGCCTCATATGCATGTATCATGTATTTGTGTATGACAGCGTTGATGCTGGTGCGCGTGAACTGTGCACATTTGGTGAAGACGGTGGTGAAAGCACGCACTGGAAATCAGCTGCGCTTATTTCGTTGAGAGGAATAGCACCAGCAACTTGTTCTTCCACCAAGCAGTTTGCATTGCGCGATGGGACATTTAAGTTGTGTGCGTATTTATCAACACACCGAACTGTAATGTCGGCCCAGATACGTGCAACCTACGTAACACTGCTATATCCGTTGCATCAGGCTTGTGTGATATATAAAACGCGGTTAGTGAAGAGGTTGACTTTCATCCCACGACGTAGTACCAGTGAAGATATCGGGATATCAGAGAACTAAGGCCAGATTAATGTGAGGCCATTGTCCTCATGTATGAAATGGATTATCCACGCCAGATGAACGCGCAAACCATGGAGACGTCCACATCTAAGTCGCTCAGGTGCATTAAGCTGAACAACCTGATTGCATCGGTACCCTGTTAAAAATTTGGCCCAATATCAGAGTATTGCACAATATGCCAGAAAGTGTTATATTTTTACCGTACACGGTAAAGCTCTACGTGTAACAGCATTTGCGTGGTTATTTTGACCTGTACAGTGAGTAGCACTTAACAGTTTGACAGTTCGTGATTTCACATACCTGGTCAATAATTGGACGCTGGAAGCGTTCGTTCACTTACGATGTATCTCTGCTCATGCTGGAACAAGCCAGCCTTGCAAGTCCACGTAGGTACTCAGTGTGCATTTCAACATGGATGTGTGAGCAACAGTTGCGACCGGTCTGGCATGTGAAGTCACTGAATCTTGCCTCGGCGTAAGGTCACACGGATGTCTGTGGGTCGGTACTTTTAACATGACCCGAGTTTAGCGGAAAACCTTGATAACAGGCGTACGCGTTAGTACGGAATAGGATGGAAACAATAATTACCCGCAGAAATGATCGAGTGCACACATGAATGGGAGCACAAAAAGGATTGTGAGGTGATTCATTCCTGTGTCTGATAGGTGAAGTCGCTTTTCCATGCTTCCTGATCACGTTAATGCAATGCTATGAGTGTCCGGACAATCTCGTTATGGCGAAGCTTGTAGCAGTCTGGAGATTCCCCGGTTTGCCTGTGTAAAATTCTAACTAAAATTATTTCATTGTACACCTAGACAATCGGGGTAGTTTGTTGAACTGATTGCTGAGTTCGAATGCTTGAGTTGCTCATCGCCATTTTTGCTTGGTGCTCGCTTCGGTTGCAACTTGCGACTACTCTCTGTGCTGTGCTTGCTCCGTTCCCCTAGCTAGAGCGTCAACGGCGTCGTTCTTTTATAGCTAGATAACACGGAATATTTTACTGTACCAATAAAAGTTTCCCTGCAACTCGATCTGTCTTTTCGAATCGCTCTCTGGGCTCCCGGTACAGGCGACTCTCCAAATTGGTGACCCCGACTCCGGAAGAATCTCAGCGCCGGATATTTCAAACTTCTCTCCGGTGAGCTTGTTCCATTTATTTTTCCGATTGCTTTACCAGTCCCGCAAGATGATGGAAATGAATTAAATCGTCCATTTCAGCGTCTAGCGTTTCAGGTGCCCCTTACTCAGACGAACATTGTAGAAAGTGTACTGAATTGTTACTGTAGAGTAATTTAGGGAAGTAATTTGAATAAGGTATGTCTTAGGAACAAAAGAAACGACAACGCTTACTCGTGCGCCGCTTTCTTTGACTATGGTACTCGATGAATGCAGTTGTAATATATCCGAAACGATATTCCACAACAGCAGTGTGTAAGTAGCGGAGCACAAACGCTGCGAATGAGCAGCGTTTGTTCGATTTTGCTTGACGTAGATATCCCTGATATTATAGCTTACTGTAAGTGGATAAGCGAATCATCCAGACGTCGTTTGAATACCGTTAGCGTGGGGGAAGTAACAACGTTTATGGGAAGAGCGTTCCACTGTTGACACATACGAAGTGAAAACAAATTCCAGCGGCATTCCAACCGGCTGTATTGTGTGGCCAGCTTTAGCTGGCGTCCTCTGAGTATTGTATTGCTATTCAGCTTTAGTAGGTGACGACAACAATGGTTTGGATTCCTCAGGATCATATAAGCCATTATCAAGTCGCCACGCAGGCGTCGATTTTGTCCACAGTAGAGCCTGAAGGTTTTCACCCTCAGTCGGTAAGGGAGATGAAACAGGCCTATTACGTTCTTGGTCGCCCTTCGTTGTGTCAGTTCAAGAGCGGTAAGGTCATGCTTTTGCCATGGCTGCCAGGCGTAGATGGCGTACTCAGAATGAGGTCAAAGTTAGGTGTTGAGCTTCTGAGGAATGATGGAAGGATCGTAGCGCCCGAATGCCCTCCGCAAAAGGCCAAGACGTTGATTAGCTTTATTGGAGGCTTTCTCGACCTGACGGGAACATCCCAGATCTTCCTGCACTATCAAGCCTAGATCGCATTCCGTTGAAGTGCGCTGTAATATTTAATCCCACAGTCTGTATTCGCAAGTAGTTTTATGGCGTATGCTCAACACCTTGCACTTTGTAGAGCTGAACTGAAGCAGGTTCTGAGTCGACCATTCGTAGACCCTGTCAAGATCCTCCTGAAGTGCTGCATTGTTGCTGGTCGTTCTAATAGCTCGCCATATCTTGAGATCATCAGCGAAGCGTAAGGAGTTGGAGGTGAATACTGTCGCGAGATCGTTTATGTAAATCAGGAATAGTTGTGGACCAAGTACTGAGCCCTAGGGCGCTCCGCACTTAACGTCGATTGGGTTAGAGATGACGCCGCGAACTCTTACATTCAGATGTCGTTGAAGCAAGAAGTTGCATCTCCAACCGTGGATTGGGTCACCAATGCCAAAACACTGCAGCTTGTGAAGGAGGATACGGTGGTTCAGACGGTCGAAAGCCTTTGAGAAGACCAGATATCCCGCGTCCATACCTACACCGCTGTCAACGGCCTCAGTCCAGCTGGATCTAGCAAGTAGCATGTTTAAAGCGTAAGATCGGCTCCTGCGAAATCCATTTTGTTCTTGTGATATGCTATTGCGCTCCTCCAAGAAGTACATCAGCGCTTTGGCAACAAACGCTTCCATGGTTTTGGAGAGCACCATTAGTAGTGTTTTCGGGCGATAGTTGGCCGGATCTGTACGACTTCCTCCCTCATGGATGGGAGTGACGATGCCCTGCTTCCACATTGTTGGCACCCGCATCTCATCGAGGCATCGTTGGAAGAACTTGGCAGAGTGGCTCCGCCAGGTTTACTGCAGCCAACTTCAACGCTTTTAAGCAAATATTATCAACGCCGGGAGAGGTATGCTCTCGCAGGGCAATTAGCCTTTTCATAACATCCGCATTCGTAAACACAATGTGGCTAAGTCCTGGTGGCGGTACAACCATCGGGAAGGGTGTATGCGGCGATGTCGTGCTATGGAAGTTCGGGGCAAATGGTTGACCTAGGGCGTTGGCCACCTCGGTTGCGGTTTGTGAGAGTCCACATAATGTGTGTAAGGCAGTAATTCGTCGCTGCATTTTGCGGAGCTTGTTTATGCGTCTGTACAGCAGCCTGTGGTTAGAAAGGAATTTCTCAGCTGGATTCTGTTGGTGCTGTATATTATCTTCGCTTACCAGGTTTACGCAGCGATTCCTTTGGATAGTGTAGGCTTCCCATGTTTCGGTACTCGATGACTCCTTGTATCTTTGCCAGAGTAAGTTCCTCGTAACGATACACCTGCGTGTCCTGCTGCGTATGAAGGATTTTACTGTCTTCGCTCGCGAAGGTCTTTTCCTAGAAGCACTAGTTACTAACGCGTTGAACTGGTGAGCAAATTCAGAACAGGCGACATCGGGCGATCGTTTTGCTAGAAATGCCCAGTTTGTAGCATTTATAAGTTTGATTAGAGCGCTGTAATCCATAATGAGCTGACACTCCTCGGTGTTTTCTGAGGAATACTCTGCATAACAGATGTACTTGAACACGAGGGTTGCATGGTCGCTGCGGCCTAAAGGACTCTCTATCGATACCGACTCGATCATAAGCACTTCATTGGTGAATATAATATTCAGGACACCCGGTTTGTTTCCCGTCCTGAATCTTGTGGGAGATGTGATGTGT